>OW285235.1:93999087-95199087 GCA_935421215.2 Melolontha melolontha
AAAATTTTTCAAATAAAAATTTCGTAAGATTCGTAGACAGCAATGTTTACATTCACATTTACTTCGCAGAATAACATACTACATACATGCAACAAATTCGTTGCTTCCTCAGGAATTAAGAATCGAGAGTTAAAAACAGCAGTGACATAATTAAGCATATTAAAATCGATCACATTTACATTTAATGTTTTAAATGCTCGATATTAATATGTTCAGCCACTAACTGCATGTTATCTTCAGTCCTCACAAACCTCAGTCGATTTATCAATAACAGATCCTGTTGCTTGAAATTTTCTAAGCATTTCGTAAACAATTTCGCGTCGCGGAAACTTTTCTCTAAACTGCATAAAAATTTCTTCGCACTTGTAATAGGCAGTTACCAAAAACAACAAACTTTATTTATAACGATCTATTATAGTTTAACGATGGGTACTCCCTCGAATCCAATAACATTATAAGAATGATTACACAATGAAACGATGCCGTGTCGCTAACGATTTAATGGCGACCTTTGACGGAATAGCACGAATAGTGAAGAGTGTATACAGCGTTGCCTTACTTATGCCACGTCCGGTATATGCCTGTATAATTGTTTCTATGCTTCTCACACGCATTGTTAATTTCGTTTGAAAATGATATGTTTTTAATGTCGAACCTGCAGCAACGCCGTCTGTTATAATAAAATGATATAAAACAAATTAATAGTTTTTTGTGTATTAATTTAATTAACAACTATCACGAAGTAGCGGCTTCCACAATTATTTTTTTTAGGTTAGTTATTCCACCGTATTAGTTGATCAAATCTCGTATACTAATCATTATTTTATGAATATTTTCATTATTATACATGAGAGAAGGTACAAAAATAAGTCCTTTCTCTGAATTACAAGCGTCTAAACAGAATGAGTAACTTTAAGTATTAACCCATGTACTTTTTCGTTACTTCTATTTTGCATGTAATTATTCACACTTTCTAATTATTTTTCCTGATTTTACATAGAATATTTAAATCCTAAATAAATTTTGTTTAATACGCTTGGCCAATGTTAAATGACTTATGATAATTTAGACATTTTGGCAAAAGAAAAACTGAAAAAATGCGAAAATTTTTGTGATACATTTTTGTTCATTATCAGGTAAGCAAAATAAAGTATGTTTACCAGTCTAGACACAGCATCAATAAAAATGAATAATATCTATATTGCATATTATCTGCGTTAACTGTAGTATTAAATTACCTTGTTCCTATAGAATTTTATTGTGGTTGATAGTCATTAAAAGCTCTAATATAGACCTCACATTTCAACAAAATAGTACATTCAAACACAAGTTTTATAAGGCAATATTTTGCCGCACGAGTTCATGTTTAGAAATAACGGCAAATTTTCTAAAAAAAACGGGTTCGACAAAAGGCTTTATGACATTAGTTGTGAATAGTATTTTTTTTATTTTGCACTTTTTACATTAATAAATTGAAATTATTTAATTTGAAAACTCAGAGTTTTATCTTTATATAAAGTATGCAGTTGACCACATTAATAATTGACATTTTCAATTTTAAATATTGCTAAATATTATTTATTAATTTTCGTTGACATTACTTGATATTTTATTTAAAATATAAACATGAGTGGCAGAAACTAATATATGTATATTGTATTCCAGTTCAATATACTTTTTTTATGTAGTATTTTTCTTTTCTATGTGTATAATTTCTATCGAATATACTTCAATTCCTAAAATCAAATGACAGCAATAATATATTTATGTAGCGGTCGAATAATCTGAACGTTGAAAACTGAAAAAAATCGTATCATAATGAAGCTCATTTCGATATACTGTTTTGGATTTCATAATAATTCATTATGAACGCAAAAGAGAAAAATCTAATTTCTTTTAGAAAATTCGTATTTTATGCTATATGTCTTATAATTTTATTTTCGTAATAAAAATTCAAATGTGTAAAACATTTATATTATTTACATTTTAGTTTATTATATTTATTTTAGTATATAACAACTTTAACTTATTTATTTTTTATAAACAAATAAAACTTTCTTAACAAAAATACCACCAATAAATCTACCTCCATCTCTAAAAATACAGAAATTTTAAAATTGATAATATATAGATATTTAACCATCGTTATAGACCATGACGCCCCATGACTACTATAACATAACTTTTCTCTCTGTGTATCTATCTATAGCGTCTTGTACCCAATACATGTTCCTGATTTTTCCTCAGATCTTCTTTAACCTTTCGCGGGACACAATATAGAAATACACATAATCTGGTACATTGTATCCAAGTGATGACAAAATATAATACAGGTATAATGATAATCAAGTACTGTAGGTCTCCAGATTGACCTCACAAAAGCATTAAAACACACAACAGGAAATTATGTCATTTTCTTTAATTAATAAAAATTAATGTTTACGGTATATAAAACTTAAAAAAAAATTAAGCTTCGTCAAAGAAAGTATTACATATTGCTGTGAACTTGGCTTTCAAATATATTTAAATGAATGATTTGTGTGAGCAGTTACACGAGCATAATTTTGTTGAGATTCTGTATATTATTTGGGTATCTCAGGGCTATCTTTTGGTTCGACCCAACTAGGCCTAACGTCCAAAGTAAATGCAAAGAAATAAAACAACAAGAGGTTATCGTTTAAAAATATTTTGTTGTTCGTTTGTATTTTCACATCTCATTTTTGTTGTAACTTAAAGTATTTCATTCTTAACCTATATCTTAACCTATCAATGCAACTTTAATATACAAAAATTCTTTAGTCAGTCATACACGGATAGTATTGGAGTTTTAATTCTGATTTAGAATCTTGCAAACAAAGACTCTTGAGGATTTCACTCGCAGAAGGGAGTATTTGCCCTCCAAATGCTGAGATTAGTATTCAAAGCCTATTTCTAACTGAAATGTGGATCTCTGGTCTCTACTGATAACTTTCTGCAAAGCGAGTGTACTATTCAGCGCCTATTTAAGTGGGAAATGAGACCCTTGCAGAATAGGATGCTTATCTTCACACTGCATAAGTATTTTCTTATTTTCGCGCCTATCGCTGAACGTTTTGATATTAAGATTTTAAAACAGCACAGATATTTCGAGAATATTGAGGGAAAACTGCTTCCTCGTCATCAAACTCGGATATCTGACCTAAGATACACTTTAGTCGTGTATTTGTGACTAATTTAATATTTAGAATAATGATCCACATGCACTTTCTGATTTAACTAACTCTAGATGCTCCAATTTTTATCGTGTATAAAATTTTACTTACACCAAGTTAAATTGCGCACACAAAATTTATGAACTCGTCCTGGTATATTATTAAACTTTTATATTAACGATGAGAATAATGAGGATAACAATATTAATTATTAAAATGAAATTAAACTTTTATTTATTCTTACTTAAATTTAATGCCAATAGTCTCAAATTTTTAGATTATATTAATTTTTATTATATATATTTTTATTATATTATATATATTTTTATTATTATTATTATTATTATTATTATTATTATTATTATATTATTATATATATTTTTAGATTATATAATAATTTTTAGATTATATACTATATTCTAATTGAGACTTTTGAAATCAATAAGCGTCAAAGTTAAACTGATCAATTCGAAAATATATCGGTCAATATTTTATTTTGCGGTGCTTTTCCACTTTTATACGCAGCGTTCCTTTCTTCTAAGAATTCGGTTCCTACCCCAAATAATTTATTTCTGTTTTCTCTAATTTTCTTAGTTATTTATATTTCCACCCATCTGTATTTTTATTTATCATGGGTAATTTTAATTTATTCATCTCTGTGCGTTGTTTCTCTGTCTATATGTTACAAATTTTGATATTTGTAAAACTTATTCTGGAATAGCGAACTTTTAGTTTCGTCTTCCCCGAATAGCTTCTCCTGCTCGTTTGTACAAGCAGATTTTACGCCGAAAATCGTCGACGTAGTACTCTTTTTCCCGTAGTATTTTCTTCCTCTTTCTTCCCTTGTTTGTATAGTGTCGTCTTATCCTTTGCTTTCACTCGCATGTCCTTTCGATGCGCTTCATGATATGTTTTTTCGTATGACTTTGTTTACATCGTGATATGACTGCATTAATTACTTTTATTTGTATTTTATGCTATTTGTTTACTTCTTGTTACTGATATTCTTGTTGTTTTAGATTTTACTGGTTCAGATTTCCCGCTTGTATGGTTTATATAATTAATTTCTCTTATTTTAAAATAGCATTGGACATCTTATGTTAATGCATCCATTTTGACAAGGTTATATTTACAAAAATATAATGAATTAAAATTAAATATGTTTACTAACGTTATTACTGTATAAAGAAAAGGTTATTTAATATCCTTTTACGATCTTACTGGTGTGTATAGCATGTTTTATTACTTTACTTACATTTTAAACATTTGATAATCTAATTAACCTTAAATTTATTGACATAACGTTACTTGTTTACCTATTCATTCTTGAAAATGTACATAAAAAATTTTAATATTTCATTAAGATATTATATACGAGGTGAATTTAAAATGCACTTCCTCAGTTGATTTCTTTTCAATTTGTTTTTGCTTATCCAGTTATGTTTTTATTATTTTATACGTTATTTATTATATTTTTAATTTTCAACCAAAATTAATTTCACAGCAATATATCATCGGTTGTTTTTTCAAAATACGCAATGACAAATACTTAGAAACGGTTCGATTTAGTTTCTATTACTGGCAGTTTATTCAAGCAGTCTTTGTCAACTTAAATATTGACAGTTCTCGTAGATAAACTTTGGTGACATGACGGACAAAATCGAAATCCGATAAAGCATCTTTAATTTAGTTGGCCGAATGCGAAAAGTGAATATCGTAAATATGTTGCGACAACCTAATATCTCCCGTGCAACAATTTACGGCACAGTAAGGGAATCTGAGATGGGAATACCTTGTCTTAACTTTCTAAAAAGCGAAAGGCCTAGGGTGGCGACTGATGTTAAAGCAAGTAGACTGAGAAAAAGTGTAAAAAGGAAAAAATTGGTATATCCACGCGAAGATTTGGAAGGCGCTATAGAGTATCACATATGACTGCATATTGGGAAATGAAGAGAAGTGGAACGACATTTAGAAGAAAAGAAAATGTCCAAAATACATAGCTGTGCAATTGCAACGAATTCCACGGTGTTGTCGAGCAGTAAAGATTCAACACTTTTCAACAACCAGGTCGTTGTTTTGGACGATGGATGATGAACCGAGGATTTCAATGCAGCTCCGGACAAAATGTAAAAAAAAGGTAAATTTGAAGATAAAATAACAGTTTTTATATGAAAATAGCGTAAGCGTTCTCCAAAGATGATACAATATCCCAGAGAATGACCTATGAACTGCATATACGCTTATATACTTGGAAAAATTATCACAAAATATTTTAAACATCTATAAAAAATTTAGTTAAAAATCTTCAATTCGATATTTAGTGTAATTCTAAAGAATCGCACAAGTGTGGTAGGAGGGTGATATAATATCCTCAGAAATGATTAGTTTCCTCTGTTTATTGCTATAATTTTATTTAAAGAATTATTTGCTAGACTTCAGACATCAATTAGAGAAAACGTACAAAATTAAAGCATTAAAAGTTCATAAACTTATCAATACTAAATGAAGGTAATACACGCCCTTCTGTATAGTATTTGCACATAAAAATTTGTAATAGTGAATGCTTTAGTGTTTATGCACTAAATTAATTTAATTATTAATAATATATAAATAATAACACTGGCCTACAACCATTTTGGTGCTGGAGATTTTAGTCCCGATTTTAAGTATGTCTTACATGGCGATATCAAAAATGTTACCCGTTTTCTTCTGTCAGCTCTAGTTCCCGAGAAAGAAAAAACACAATTCACGAAAAAATATATATTTTCTTGACATTAAACATCAAGAAATTGTCTTTTGAGTGATTTTCTAGAATGAAACTGACTCGGGCAATCTCGCATGATTCCACAGCAATAGTCAGCCATCATATGACTGTCACACCTTCCTTGGTATCTATTCTCCATTGTTTTTAGGTCTTGGTGGAAACGTTCCCCTTGTTCTTCGCTTAGATCTCCTAAATTGTGTTGGAAATGATGTAGATGACTATTGAGATAGTGTAATTTTATACTCATATTACAGCCTAAATCTTTGAATCGCACCAACATTTCCTCTACTAGTTCTACATAGTTGTCAGCTTTATGATTTCCGAAGAAATTTTGTGCAACTGCTACAAAAGATTGCCAGGCAAGCCTCTCCACATCATTCATACAAGTCTCAAAATTAGTTGTGTCTTTCATCAATTTACGTATTTGAGGTCCATCAAAGATACCTGCTTTTAGTTTTTCAGTACTTAAACCAGGAAATTTGTGAGAAATAAACTGGAAACATTGACCATTTCTATCGAGAGCCTTAACAAATTGAGAGACGCCATTCATTAGGCTGATAGATCGTTAAACCCATGAAAGCCAGCAAACCACTCACATTACAGCAATACACAAAATTTTCATCAGATGAAAAAAACTTCAATAACTTTCCCTCTCTCGTGCGATATGTAGACACTCGAACATCTGAGGAAAGACAATTTTTTTCTTTTAATCTTGACGCTAGTAACTCAGCACGTTCCTTCGAAAGATCTAAGTCTCTGATGAGGTCACTAAGCTCATTCTGCGAAAATGGCTTAGGATCTGATGTTTTTCCAGTAGTGAAAGTCATTATCTACTTGGGAAGAAATAGGTATTTCAGCTTCATCCTCCTGAGATTGCTGCACTACCTGGTGAAAAGCTGGTATTGGAACATTTTCTGAATGAGGAACAGGTCTTTGTACTGAAGAAATATTGGGGTATTTCCATTTATGGCGATTGTTTTTGTTGATGCCCACTATATTAATCATACAAAAGTAACAGTCGTCATAATGATTTTTTTGTTCTCGCCATATCATAGGCACTCCAAACTTCAAAGACTTACGTTTCCCTCTCTCCCTTTGTCGCAAATGTTCAACGCATATTTTACAAACACTATGAGGCACCCACACTTTATCTTGGTGTAGAATTTCAATACCGAAGTAAGCAAAATACAAACGACGCACTGTGTTTGTAATCGATTTACGCTGATTTTTCAGTATGTATTCACCACAAACAACAAAATATATCACGATGGTTAACACAACGTCTGGACGTACTAGCCATAATGAGATAGTAACACAAACTTTATCGATGATATTGTAATAATGACTAGTTACGAACAAGACCATAACAAGACCGACAACAATTCACAATGAGGGTAGTAGGTAAACTAGAGCTGATGAGTTAAAATGACGTATGTCAATATACTGTACATTACCTACTTTATCGACAATTCAAACCAACAGAGATGCACAAAAAAAAACTTTTTTTTTGTAGGCCTGTGTAATAAATAATATATTTAACGTTACAATATACATGAAACCCTATATGAAATACTTTCAACAATAAAACTTTTATGTTATACATAAATTGTCGTATTATTTCTCTGACCACAAATACACTCATTTGATGCTACATCTTGAATAGAGACGCTTATGAACGTATGAGATAATTTATATGAATAGAATTTTAAAAAATATATATTTTTGTATAATTTCCAATAAACAATTAATTTAACATTTTGCCGCGTCAAGTGGAATATATATATATATATATATATATATATATATATATATATATATATATATATATATATATATCTATTAGATACACATAGATATAGAAGGATGATTTGGAATAAGAGTACTTACCTACTACGAAAAATTCACAAATTCGAAAAGCTTCCAATTTTAACAGACATGATCGCAATATATCAAAAAATCAACTTAAGTACTCTCTGTTTGAATTTTTGAAATACTAGAGTTCACTAATACGTACAACCTTAGAAGATAGGAAGCTATTTAACAGTCACACCTATTTTATTCCGCTTAAAAATGCGAAAGTAAAAGATTTAACGTGTATAAATTTGAAGAGTTGCGTTTGATAGAAGGTTAAGGGCATTCATCAGTTCTTGTCTGTTTTTTTTCTGTTCGTATTTTTATTCCATTCACTTTCTGAAATAACTATTTTGCTAACCTTGTAATAGCATTCCATTGAACATGCCGCAACTATTTCAGTTTTTACATCCTTAACAGGGTTAAAATTTACGACTTCTAGGATAAACGTTCACTGAAAGAACAAGTACAAACTTACTTTTCAAAAACAAAAAGAGTACTGATCACCACTAGGAGATCAACGTCCAGGTATTTGTAGAATGCTTTGATAAAATATTTAAATTGTTACCAAAGATATTATTTAAATTTATATCAATTGTTGCAATCGAAAAACGTCATTATAAAAAAAGTGATTTGATCTGAAGTTCGTCATTTAATTCAAATTAGAAAGATAAATCAAACTTATACGTCACCTATGGAATTACTAAAAAATCAAACAAAACTGTACCGTAAATTTAATCCTACTAAATAAAAAAATTAAGGGCAGCAAACGACGAAACATTTAAATAAGTATAGAGGAAGTTACTGTAGACAATTCGAAACGTTACGCCTGACACATGGTGAAAATGCGTAGTAAGTATTAAGAAAAATAGAAAATGGGCAAAATAGATGGTTTAATGGACGATATACTTGAGCTCCTTATTATAGAACTTCAAAATAAGGACAGAGTGTACATTTTATTATTTGATATTTAATAGTATAATAGAGAACGAATATCATAAAACAGATCTTATACTGTACGACCCTAGTTTCCCGACAATCTTAGCGAGGAGCATCCTAAAAGTGAGCACGATAAGTAACTTGCCTCTTTTGTGGGGTCTTTTACATTTTTGATAGTAATTTAAAATTTTGGTAGTTAGCCGTACGCTAGAATATACAAATTTAATCATCACAACTAGTTCTAAGTACAACGTGCTTCAAAAAGAACTTCATCTTAGTAGGCACTGAGTAACTAGAACTTGCAAATTATTATAAACCAATTGCCTTTTATTTATAACTAACTATTTATCTAATGTCATTTTGACATTTGTCATTTTGTGACTAGTAAATATAATTCTTTCTTACAAATATTGTTTTTACTTAATAAACAGTACTACTAAATAATGTACAGATTGAAAGAATATATTTTATTGTTGAAGCATATTTCCGATGTCCACAACTTCTTAACGGAGAATGGGCGAAATGTAAGCGACAGTTTCACTTGCAGTTCACTATTAGAGTTGTGGATAATACCACTTTACATCATCATATTCGTCTAGTTTTGGAGAAGCTTCGGGTTACAGGATTAAATTTAGCGCTATTAGAAGATTACTTTCCTCATTGAGTTATAAGCACAGCGCGCTTACCAGATCTTACTCCGTTAGATTTTCTATTTTCGGATTGCTAAAAAATGAAGTATGTAAGACAAGAATTAATAACTTAATGACTTGATAAATACAATTACAATTAAATGTAGTAAAATAACACCACTTGTTACTTAAAATTTCTACAAATTATCTTATTAAATAAATTAATAATCTAGTTGTATTTGTTATTAATTTCATCACCATATGTCTAGTAGATAAATTTTGACAGTGACAGGTAGATAACCTTCATACCATTTAATCTATATCCGTATTTCAAGAATGCAGAACGTCATAATCTATTGGAGAAATTCATGGACAACTAGATGTAATTCTTTTTGAAACATATTGTATTTTTAATAAAATTCTAATGATTAAATTTCCAAATATTGTTTTAAATGTCTCCCTATAATTTCCTTGTGGAATTGTGTCTTTACATTTTAAGCCTTAAAAAACAGGTTATAAGCACTCTAAGGGCCGGTTGTACAAAAGATGTTCAGCGCTGAACGTAAGTTTATCGATAGTACAACATGTTGAACTACGGATGAACTACGTTCAGTGTTAAACGTATTTTGCACAACCGGCCCTTACTCCAAACCACCAAAATATTTTTGCGAATTGTTGCCATTATTATATTCTCAAAAGACGTAGTGAAAATGTTATAATTGTGATAGAGTTAGTGGTTACTTATTGGAATTCTATTTAATAAACTGCACAAAACACTTGAAATAAAGCACGTATTAGAATTTCCAAAAATTTTATTAATAAAAATAATTGTATTAATAAATATTTTTATCCACAATCACATTATAATACCCACACTTACGAGGCATAAAAAGTGACCTATTATCCACTAGTGAAATAACGAAAAAAATATAGACTTAAATCAATCAAATTTAATTTACTTATTTAAATTAATATTAACACATACATATATTAATAGACATTTCGTTCTTCGCTTTTTCATATTTCACTTCGTTTCCGTTAATAGCAAGCTTGTAGTTGTAGTTTCAATCATTCTTGGAGCAAATTATAGTTGTCTCCTCTTCTGAACCTTGGGTTTTCGAATACCAAGTTTGTTAGATACTCAATATAGCTCTCTGCCACAGCAGAGCCCTTCCACTGACCATGCTGCTTGATTGTTGTAAGATCAGCACCTTTATTACCTAATAAAGTTGTTGAAATGCGCCTCATATGGTGGCCCCTATAAGCTTCCGCGTTACACAAGTTTAAAAACGATGCAACTTTTAATAGAACTTTTGCCAATGTGTTGATTCCAACAGGCTAAGGAGTAGATTTTTCACTCTTATAATGTAAAAAGAATCAGTTTTGTGAAAAGTTCTTTGGTCGTAGGGAAATATATTTTCTACACATATCCACAACTTTGATAGAAAATCCTTCATTTATAATTGTAAACTTCCGTGAAAAGACGGCCTTGGTTTGGTATTTGAAATCGAAACAAGTGGATACGCGCTAGTGTCCTGTACATCACTGATTTTCAAGTTCGTCCATTCGCAGCATCGACAGGCACCAGGCACACCCATTATTAGCGCAACCTAAAATAATTCAAAGGTTATTAATTAATATATATTGTCTAAAAAATTAAGAGTTATTACCTTAATCATCAAGTTTTATCGCAAGCTTTAGTCCAAAATTTTTTGACCTTGTACCCTTTCGATTGACTCTTCAGAAAACCAGTGAGATTACTATATTTTCCAATATCTACATTTTTATAGACTTTTATAACAGCCTTCAGCATCGAATACTTCGATCACATGGATAAAATTTCATATTTTTCTTCATATTTAAGAATGACTTCTGCATTTAGTATCATTACCTGCCGTTTCTCTCTCCATTCGTTTAATTCGGCAAACGCTTTTTCATAATGTTCTCTGAATTTCACAGACAATAATTAGAGAGTTGCTTCTTGAGCTTCCTCAAGAATTACAGAAGGAGCACAATCACTTTCTTGCATTTTTTAAATTTCATAATTTTTTATATAAGCAATAAACAACGTACCATAGCAACCAGTAAGAAGTATTAATACGAATATTTTTTAATTAAATTTCGAATAATTTCATTTCATTAATGTGGTGATTGTGGATAAAACGTTGTGTTGCATGCGTGCTTTAGATGCGTTTTATACACTTAAGAAAATTTAACCCTGAAGCTGGCGTTCTCGCGTTTAAATGTTCTTGCGTGGATAAAATGCTATCTAAAACACTTATGCAATAAATAACTATTCTAAATACAATTTTTGAAAATTCTAACACGTGTTTTATTTCAAGTGTTTTGTGCATTTAATAAAATGTTATAATCATATAAAAACGTATCATATAAAAACAGAATGTTTTCTGTTTAAACATTCAAAATTTGGCGACAAGAAGATGTCGGATAAAAAGTTTATTAGACAATCTATGTTTTATGAGTCCCCAGTTGGCAAGAAAAGTAACGGATGTTTTAAAATACAATTGCTGTGCGGTCAGTAAAAATGCTGTAGACAATCGAAAATATCAACGTAGATCTCAAAAATTGCATGAATCATTGCATAAATATTTGACGAGTCAGTAGAGGAAGTTCTTCACCTTGCATACTCTCTCGACATTGCCCCTTGCGACTATCATTTGTGTCGTTTGTACAGAATTTCCTTACTGAAAAAAATTAATAATAGAAGCAGCAAAAACCTGAAAAATTTCCGTATCGACTTTCTTCAACTAAAGCCTCCAGAGTTTAAAAAAAACGGAATTTAAATGCTACCAAAACTTTCAACAGAAGGAAATAATGACAATCATATTATAAATTATAGTTTGTTTACCCCTTAAATAAATAATTTAAAAATTATAACACAAAAACATTTTCAGCACAGTTAATATTAGTCAATATTAAAATCACAACTGTAGAATTGCCTAGATGCGATCTGTATCTAGTACCAGCAATTTGTAAAGTAGGTTCCGTTTGGTTATTTAAAAAACCACCAATACAAGAAGAGGTTCTTATTATATACAACTTAAAGCTACTACTTTCAGCTATTTTTCTACACAGTTACCTTTAAGATTGAGATATTTGTCATAGCGATGAACCGGCATTTTAATGCCCACTTCATAGAACTCTGCCGCCTGTGCATTAGGCCATGCTGTAACACTGTCCTTCAATGTTTATTATGGTCCCTCGTTCCATAAAGTCTACAAGCTTTTCTTGTCTCAAAAGACCAAAAGTTTGATGACATTTTACAGGTTTCCTCGTAGGCGAGTTAGAACGACCCCACTGCATTGACTGTCTTTTCGTCTCATCGTTGACATAGGCGACTCTCATCACCTGTTACGATATACCTGAAGAAATTTTCATCTTCAACATCGTAACGTGCCAGAAAATTTAGTGGCAATCCCATTCTCTTTGCTTTATAGCCTTCGGTAAGAAGTTTTGGCACCCGTCGCGAATAAAATTTGTGGTTACCTAAATGTTCAGTAACAACCTAATAATAATTAAAATTGAATTTATATAATTTTAGAACATTTCAACAAATAACTATATCTGAGTTATTACCTAAAATATTTAATAACGATCTGTTCAATAGCCGGAAAACAAAGCTAACACTCACTCATTAGTAAAGATACCCATTTGAGAGCAAATGTAGTGTCGCAGTGGAAAGGGATTCGGTTGCACGCGCATGTATTATATTATACGTATTATACGTTTATATGTGTATTCAATCTCAAGGCGGCTGCGATATAGTACAGTTATTTCGCGTAAAGTTAAAAATAATAAATCAATAATGTCGAAAGCTATAAGAGATCATTCTACCACGAAGCATGGAAAATAATAAGTAGATTTCCGGATTTAGCTTACGTTGGTACTACAATAAAACCCAAAGTTTGTGAAATATCGCTCTCGTGTACAAAAAAATATAACTGCCAAAGGTATGTGAATAGTGCAAAGCACATACGGAAAAAATTGTGACGCCACGCTTCGCTGTTGCTCAGTCTGATATGAAATGAATAGGAATGTAAATAAAATCATTGTGACGAACATAGATTCGCCGAGAAAACGCATCATTCAATTCAATACCCTGCCTTGCGTTGCTGTGGTTATGTGGAATGGAAGGAAAGGAAGAAAAAATATGTTTTTTATGTTTTTCACAAAAAATTATTTTTTATTGTAAAGTTAGTGTATTCACTAAATTTTTTTGTCTGTCCATTTTCTACATAAATATCAGACCGTTTACCGACTCTGGAGCATGCGACATATAATTGCCCATGAGAGAAGCAATCGTTTTCTAAATTCAAATTGCACACTTGCAAAGATTGCCCTTGCGCTTTATTGATAATCATAGCGAACGCAAGGAAATTGAAGTCGCTTGAAATCGAACGCCATGTCGGTCTGAATGAGTGGTATTCGTGGAAATGGTACGTCTTCACCTTTATGAGGTCTAATCAGAATTGTTGCTTCGATTAGATTGTTCATCAATTTTTTAACTACTAATCGTGTGCTTTGTACTTTGTCCATTTCTCTGATTTGAACGAAATTACATGAGGTATTGTATTGAGTATCCGGTTCGTATAAAAAAGCAGGTGATATGAAACTCGGTTATTCATTGATCTAATTGTTCTTGGCGTTGTTGAGACTATCATGCTGCTCTTCTTTTTTTCGATTTAACTCGTAAGACTTCAAGTCCTTCTTTCCGTTGATCTGCCGATTCATCTGCTCGCCTTTGAGAAGTTCTGACTGTAACACGTTCGTTTTCGTCTAAACATTTTGATCATTGCAGTTTGATCTCCTTTCACGTTCTGTGATTGCGTGTCGAGAACGGCGGCTTATGTTCGAACGTAAGCAAGGCATCTCTATAAAATCAACAATAATTTCTCCTTTTTTTTCTTTCAGAAACCCGGCTACTTGTTTAATTGTTTTTCAAATATCAATATCATTAATATTTTTGCCTTTCAAATTTAACATTTGTTTGTCATATATTTTCTAAAAATAACATCTTCCTTATGTTTACATCTAACCTATACACATTATTTTAAGTTTTCATATAAGACAATTTATTCAAGATTAAATTAAAGTTATTTTCCTTTATCATTAAGATTAAATAACATGTTAACGTAAATAGAGTATGTGATTAGTAATCATCAACTTGTATTAAAGAAGTACTACCAAATCAAGTATTTGAGAATTTTTTGCGCTACTTATATCTACTTATTTTACCGGTGCGGGAAGACTTTTGTCGTGTCGTGTTACATATACATAATTCAATGGAGGAAATACATTAGTGCTAGAATTAATCGCTCTGTCTCCCACTTAAATAGGAGCGCGTATATTTGATATTACAAATTAGAATTCTAATAGAAAAACGTACGTAGGATTTGCTTGAAACATTTTTTTCAATTCATGATAGATGGTGCTGTAACCGATGAAATTCACTACTTGAAGACGTTAGCTTAGAAACGCGACAGAACATGTAGTCAATGGTCGCTGGATCGGTAGAGCTGCTTCAGTAAAATGGCCTGCTAGATTAGCAGATCTTACTTCGCCAGATTTCTTTTTATGGGGTTCTTAAATGAAAGGTATCCAATCAAGTACCAACAAGACGTGAAAATATGATTGAGGGAATCAGAAATGCTTGAGCCGAAATTCAAGAAGATACACTTCTTAGTTGTCTACATTTATTTGAAATGCGAATCAATAAGTGCATTGGAGTCGAAGGCCATCATTTCAAGCACTTACTTTAATTGAAAGATGATGAAACGAGAAATCTAGCACTCTGATAAGTGAGAGGCGAAGGGGCTTACATAAATGAAGCAGTCTGATGCCTGAGAGGCGAGGAGACTCAGATTAGTCAAGCACCCTAAGGTAGTACTACGTACACGTCGTTGTTGTTGGGTTACGCTAAAAGTAATTTATCCACCAGCAATTTACATTTCTACCGGTGACATTTTCCGAGTTATTCGAAATTTGTAAAATAAATAAAGTTTTTCTAAAACTAATTTTGATTATTTACAAAGAAAACGTATTTTTTATTGCACATGTATTGCAGAATCGTATGCATAGGTTCTCAGTGCAAGCAATAAAAAAAAATTAATTTCATCGATTACAGCGCCATCTATCATAAATTAAAAAATATGTTTCAGACAAATCCTACATACTTTTTCTAGAAGAATTCGAATTTGTAACCAAATATACGGGTTCCTATTTACGATTTACCTCTGCTCCACCTACATGGAGCGAGAGAGACGGACTAATTGTAGCACTAATTTATTTCCTCCATTGAATTATTAAATTTTAAATCTGGACTTTTTTTATGAACGGCTTATTTTTCGAGATATTTGAATGCTTCAAGTTAAAAAATACACCCGGTATATAATATACGTATCTATGTTAATCGATATTTTAGAGTAATAATCTTAATCACTATAGGCCGTTAGCACAGCTATCGTAAGCATGTACATATAATAGATATAGCGCATGTAACCGATTTACTTTCCACTGAAACACTGCGTTTGCTCCCAAATGGGCATTCTTACCCATTAGGGAAGCACGTGTCCACTACGAGCAAGAAAACGTTCAGGGGTAAAGATGTGTGGCCATCTATCTGGGCAATATATTGTGGTAATTACGCCTAGTGATTTACCTTCAGTACAAAGAAGCTTTCCTGTCGTGATCTGAATGGTCGATCGCCTAGGCCCACCACCTAGTCTGTCAGAGAATACCGAATTCTTGCTAGATCACTGTCGAACAACGTGCGGAGAACGTACCCCTAATTAATTACAAACTCAACTTTGCCATATTGAAATGTTTCAATCCGTGCGCAATAAGTTAGAGACATAATTATTAATAATCATGATTAAATATAGTGTGTTAAGAACTCAAGCTTTTATTATTTAAACAACGGCAATAACATTTACCTTTGTAAATAAATTTTGTAACTATTGTAGTTTTATTTCAAAATAGTTAATTATAAGGTTCTTTTTTCACCTACTTAGGATACCAAACTATAACGTTAAATATTTATGGTTTATTTAAGCCTATAACATTGTAAACTAATTTACAGTGTCATACTGGAATACCCAATAATTCAAATTATGCTTATATTATATACTTTAAATCCTTTCTCTTTGTCTTGATATAAAATCATTATGTACAGTCCAAACCTCTATAGAGACGATCCTTAAAAATCAGTTATAAATTGAAACTTTCATTATTAATCAATTAATCATATCGTTAAGGAATCAGGAATATTGTTAATTACACTAGCCAACGAATTTTCATTTTTTTATTTTTCTTTAGAAACTATGTAAAATTTTCGTAACTTTTATAGTTCTAACAATAGTAATAACAACAAATTTATTCTGGCACGTAAGGTTTTGGCAAAAAAATATTAAAAAGTAAATGAAATAATATTAATACAAAGGTATTTTTAATAATATAAAATATTATTAAAAATCTGGTGTGAAGAACACAAATGCAGGTTCACTATTAATATTTTCTGTGAACGTGTCCGAATATATCCTATCCCCAGAGACGTAGATACGTATTTCGCTTTTCTACAAGCTCATCGGTACGCCCCTGCTGGAGAAAGGATATTTCCAGACACATTCACAGAAAAAAACCACCTCGCCCTATCACCGTAATTATCCAGACCGAGCGCAGAAGTAAATTCGGCGCTACCTGTTGTCAGACAGCCGAAGTACCTCGCATACCGTCCACATAATTAATGTGAAGTAACGACGCCCTTCCAAAGAGGTTAGCACAGCCAACTCTCTAGAAAACTGCATTTTGTTTGTGCCTTCACTCATACTACGGCTTAACCGCATGTGTAATGTATCAGAATAATTGAAACATACATGAGTAGGTAAACCGCACCAGTTTTGTATAATACAAAGGTATTTTTAATAATATAAAATATTATTAAAAATCTGGTGTGAAGAACACAAATGCAGGTTCACTATTAATATTTTCTGTGAACGTGTCCGAATATATCCTATCCCCAGAGACGTAGATAAGTATTTCGCTTTTCTACAAGCTCATCGGTACGCCCCTGCTGGAGAAAGGATATTTCCAGACACATTCACAGAAAAAAACCACCTCGCCCTATCACCGTAATTATCCAGACCGAGCGCAGAAGTAAATTCGGCGCTACCTGTTGTCAGACAGCCGAAGTACCTCGCATACCGTCCACATAATTAATGTGAAGTAACGACGCCCTTCCAAAGAGGTTAGCACAGCCAACTCTCTAGAAAACTGCATTTTGTTTGTGCCTTCACTCATACTACGGCTTAACCGCATGTGTAATGTATCAGAATAATTGAAACATACATGAGTAGGTAAACCCCACAAGTTTTGTATAATACAAAGGTATTTTTAATAATATAAAATATTATTAAAAATCTGGTGTGAAGAACACAAATGCAGGTTCACTATTAATATTTTCTGTGAACGTGTCCGAATATATCCTATCCCCCGAGAAATATCCTTTCTCCAGCAGGGGCGTACCGATGAGCTTGTAGAAAAGCGAAATACGTATCTACGTCTCTGGGGATAGGATATATTCGGACACGTTCACAGAAAATATTAATAGTGAACCTGCATTTGTGTTCTTCACACCAGATTTTTAATAATATTTTATATTATTAAAAATACCTTTGTATTATACAAAACTGGTGGGGTTTACCTACTCATGTATGTTTCAATTATTCTGATACATTACACATGCGGTTAAGCCGTAGTATGAGTGAAGGCACAAACAAAATGCAGTTTTCTAGAGAGTTGGCTGTGCTAACCTCTTTGGAAGGGCGTCGTTACTTCACATTAATTATGTGGACGGTATGCGAGGTACTTCGGCTGTCTGACAACAGGTAGCGCCGAATTTACTTCTGCGCTCGGTCTGGATAATTACGGTGATAGGGCGAGGTGGTTTTTTTCTGTGAATGTGTCTGGAAATATCCTTTCTCCAGCAGGGGCGTACCGATGAGCTTGTAGAAAAGCGAAATACGTATCTACGTCTCTGGGGATAGGATATATTCGGACACGTTCACAGAAAATATTAATAGTGAACCTGCATTTGTGTTCTTCACACCAGATTTTTAATAATATTTTATATTATTAAAAATACCTTTGTATTATACAAAACTGGTGGGGTTTACCTACTCATGTATGTTTCAATTATTCTGAAATAATATTAATTAGGTATGTACATTACATGGAGCTGTATGGTAGCGTCCTGTTCAAAACCTTTTTATTTTCACATTTCTTGTATACTATTCTTCAGCACTTTCAGCACTATCAATGTTCAATAATAATCAGCAAGCATTTCACTATTCCAGTTGCCCTGATAACGTTTTTTAATAAAAGAAATGTCTTGATGAAACATTTCGATCTGTTCATCACTCACGTCGCCGAGGTTCGGGGGAAATAAATCCAAATTCGAGTGCAAAAAATATATTTTAAGGCTCATGTTACAGACCAATTTATGGTAACTTCTAATAAGTTCATTAACAAGTGTCATATAATTGTCAGATTTTCTGTTTCCTATAAAATTATGAGTTACATTTTTAAAAGCATTCTAAGCAACACACTCCACGTCACCTAAGGTGTCTTCAAATTTTTTATCTTATTGTAGTTTGATTTGGTGTCCTAGAAAAATGCTTTCTTTAAGTATTGCAATCCGGGGCCATCTTTATCAACTACTTTCACGATATTTTTCTTCAAAGCTAATTTGATGTGTAATGGAGGTACAAGTATTTTATTAGGTTCAACTAATGACTTATGAAGCATACTCTTTTGTTCAGGAATATACTGAGCCTTAACTGGCCAGTCTTAATGTAATAATGTGATGGGAATTTCTTGATCGACTGTCCCATAAAGAAAACAGTGATTATTTGTATACCCTAGTTGTAAACCGAGTAGAATTGCTACACCTTTGAGGTCTACGCTGTTACACCATTTGTACATTTTGTAATTAACTCTGTCTGGAAGAAAGAATTTTCATCCGTTTCTTTTAAGTTTATTGCGTGGCCAATGGGAATGGAAGGATAAACGTTTCCGGGACAGCTTTCAAACTCAATTTGGATATATATAAATACATATATAAAAGAACGCCATTCTTCGGATGGTGTTGATGACCTAATGCCAACATCAAATCGTCGACATTATTTCAGTATGAAAGACCCTCGCCGGTTGAAAAATACTGTGATAGTTCTTTCTGACGGTTACGACACATGTGTGCCTGGAGCTGACAGTTTCCATTCTTGGAGTCTAGATCCTGCTACCGGTAAACGTATTAATAAATAATTGACAGGGCTGCCTCTTAAATTTTTCAAAACTTAGTAGTGTTTCTGGGACTTACCTTTGTGAGCGAGATGTTGTAGACAAATACAGAACCAACAAACCAGACCCCAGTGAAGATGGTCGTGCGGTTCCCTTCGAAACGTTGTCAAAAATGTATCCAGCTCAAAAATGAGAAAAAGACCTTATAAACTTAGTTGGTTTGTATGCAATCTACACCACACGGAACTCGTAGAGGATGAAACCCACCAGGTGATATTAGATGAAATATGGCTTGAGAAGTAAGCGACTAAATGTATTCTGGTTGCTTGCATAAACAAGATAACAGACAAATCAACTAACTAATTAAACTATGTCAATTGAATAAATGAACGTCTATGATTTACATAAGTTAATCCTTAACAGAGTCGAACAATCAAAATAAGAAAAACAAATAAATATATGACACCCCTCTCTACTTAAGAAATAAGGAAACGCCGTGATCTCTTTCGTTTCGCCCGTAAATCTATTAAAAAATTGTATTTAATTAGTGTTAACTAAAATAACATACGATATAACAAACCCTAAAGGCTACAATGCGCCAACGAAATTATCATACGGTAAAACAAAAATCAGATGTCATAAAAAAAATTTAAATTACCATTGGGTATAGTACGAAGTTAAATATAGAAATAAAAATCAATTTGTATAGTAGTGTATAGTAAAGAAAAAGGGCTACCTATCATAAGCAAGCTAATTTATCACAAAGCCTAAACTAAATTTAAATATTATACGCAAAAGGAAAGAAAAAGAATCACAGCTATTACATTAACTACCGATGCTAAGAAAAAGGAAAAGAGATTCGACTTATCTAAATTTAATTTCGCGAGGAAACATTATACTACTCAAAATGGCCGTCGTAAAATGTCTTTCTTCGATTTACTTGACTTAGTAATTAAAAAGATTTTCAGATTAATGTATTTCGATATTTTTCAGAACACAAAGTATACAGATAGCTCTTATCTGTAACCGAAAATGTGCCGATGTTCTTCTACTTCAAACCTACGAACCCACGTGGTCAAGATGTCGCATGTTTAAACTACTCTATGGGCGTGGCCTTGCAGAGTTTCACTACCTAATTATATAGGGGTATTCCTGCCATCATATACAAAAGGTACCACGAGTCTTAGCGACAAAAAATACAACAAAAAGGATTCATAATAATGAAAAGATGAACCAAAAACGGATACTCAATTATATAATTCGCACGACGTCACATTCACCTCTAAGAGTGCTTCTTTTACCAAAAAATATATCAAAACAATAACGGCAAATTCAAACAGACGTCGACTAATTGCAACGTCACGTGCAGCCTGCAATCTTGCTATCACAAAAGTGGGAATGTTACACGAAATCTTTAAGCAGTATATCCCATACTCTAAGATTTCTATCACACATTGCCGGTAACGTAGCAATACGATATTGCCGCCAAAAGTATACGGGGTCTACTCTATAAAATATTGTAACAATCTTAGTATTTCTGCTTTAGTTTTTGACAAATTCAAATCTCGAATAAGATCATTTAATTCTAACTGATTTATTAGGCGTGGTTCGTCGTTTTCAGATGGCAAATATTCATTTTCGCTTCTTGATAACTTGACACTCGTTTCTTCTGCTTATGTAACATCATATTCTTCACTCGAAACGCGTATGATTCTTGGTACTGGCAAGGCCTTCAAATGAGGTACTGGACGCGTAGCGGAGGGCAGACTAATATAACTAATATTTTTCTTATTTTCATTGGAAAACTCGAAAGTTTTCGTGCAGCAAAAGTAGCAATCAGTCGTTCACACCAAATCATAAGTCTCACAACTGATATAGCGCTTTTCTTACCATTTGATCAGCCCCTGATCAGGGTAACAGCACAGCGTGCGCAGCAAATGTTGCAAGCCCATGGCTTGTCTTAATGTTCAATGGTTAAGCCAAAATAGTGAAAATATAACTTTTCTATTAAAGGTGTAATGTTCCGCTTATGTTTGGATTATTTATACACGTACGCTACATTGCGAAATAAAAAGACGTTCAGTTATCACAAACCGACTTACAGTACATGTGCAGCTCTTTATATACACACATAGCCAGATATAGAGAATTCTTAATTGATTGGTTCCAGAGCAATTTTTTCAAATATAGTGTTCTTAGGCCCAGTTTATTCGTCCTCCATTAAAGTATCTATTAACGTATCAATTAAATTTACTTGGCACATTTACTATTTTGTGTTTATTCATAAAATTTAAAAGGTCGGTTAGTTACTGGAAATAACTAAATGTTTGTACATGTTTCGGAGAATATAGAGAAAGATCTAATATACCCCAAACATATGGGATAGAAAAGCATGTATAGCTTCCCGTAATTTGTAATTCTAGTTGCCATAAAGAGTATATATTAATGTAGAAAGGGAATGTTATATTATTACCTAAATTATAACCTAATCCCAGGCTATCGTTTGCATTTTATCGTCAAAACTAATTTAATTTCATAGAAAATGGAAAGAAAGGAACGTGATAGGTCAACAAATGTCGCTAACGAGGAATCAAGAATTTTGGTTGACCTGATTTTAAAGTATAAGCATATAATAAAATGTAAAAGACTACTTACTACTTTTAATATCTGATATTAAAACTGATATTAAAAGTAGTTTTAAATTAAGTGTCTCTTAAATTAGAGGTAATGTAATATTTAGAAAGGTTGGTAATACTTTTAGAACAAAATATAGGAATTTAGCACATTTGAACAGTTTGTGCCTGGCTTTGCTTTGGTATGTGTTGCTTTTAATTCAAAATTAATAGCAGATCTTCAATATTGTTATATGTTTCCTTAGAATTAAGTTTTAATTGTAAAATGATTTTTAATCGGTGTACATAGTTTTGTACACTGTAATCAAAAAGTAATCAATATTTAACATGCATAATATATTAGAAATATTTGTGAGAAGTAGAAAATTCATACAACAATGAAATTCTCTTTAAAAAATCCCAATAACTTTTGAAAATATATATAAAAATGTTGAAAATTTATTCGTAGAGAAATTAATATAAAAAATTAAAAATATATAGTCTATAATGGATGTAAGTACACAGAAATCTCGAGGTTATGTAAGTACGAGGTGCATTCAAGTTCTAAGGCCTCCGATTTTTCTTCTCCAGACTGGAAAGAGATAGAAGCATGTGCATTGTTTTAAAATGAGCGTGCGTTCGTTGTCAATACGTGACAGAGATGGCAGCACTCTACGGCAGATGGAATTGTAGCGGCAGCGTCGAGAACGAGAACTGTTTTAGATACTTAAAATGGCTACGTTTTCCTTACTTGAACAGCGTGCAATCATTCGTTTTCTGAATTTGCATGGTGTGACACCAATTGAAATTCATCGACAGTTGAAGGAGACATGTGGTGATGGAGTTTAAGGATGTGTCGAAAGTGCGTTCGTGGGTGCGACAGTTTAATGAAGGCAGAACATCGTGTGACAACAAACCGAAACAACCTCGGGCTCGCACAAGCCGGTCTGACGACATGATCGAGAAAGTGGAGAGACTTGTTTTGGGGGATCGCCGAATGACAGTTGAACAGATCGCCTCCAGTGTTAGCATTTCCGTGGGTTCTGTGCACACAATCCTGCATGACGACCTGAAAATGCGAAGAGTGTCCTCCAGGTGGGTGCCACGAATGCTGACGGACGAACACAAGGCTGCTCGTGTGGCATGTTGCCAAGCAATGTTGACGCGCAACCAAGGCATGAATGGGACTTTCTTTTCGTCGATTGTGACAATGGATGAGACGTGGATGCCATTTTTCAATCCAGAAACAAAGCGCCAGTCAGCTCAATGGAAGAACACAGATTCACCGCCACCAAAAAAAATTCGGGTAACCGCCAGTGCTGAAAAAATGATGGTGTCCATGTTCTGGGACAGTGAGGGCGTAATCCTTACCCATTGTGTTCCAAAGGGCACTACGGTGACAGGTGCGTCCTATGAAAATGTTTTGAAGAACAAGTTCCTTCCTGCACTGCAACAAAAACGTCCGGAAAAGGCTGCGCGTGTGCTGTTTCACCAAGACAACGCACCCGCACATCGGTCTAACGTTGCGCAACAGTTTCTTCGTGAAAACAACTTTGAAGTGATTTCTCATGCTCCCTACTCACCTGACCTGGCTCCTAGTGACTTTTGGCTGTTTGCAACAATGAAAGACACTGTCCGTGACCGCACATTCACCAGCCGTACTGCTATTGCTTCAGCGATTTTTCAGTGGTCGAAACAGGCTCCTAAAGAAGCCTTCGCCGCGGCCATGGAATCATGGCGTCGACGTAGTGAAAAATGTGTACGTCTGCAGGGAGATTACGTCGAGAAGTAACACCAGTTTCATAGTTTTCGGGTGAGTAGTTAGTTAGAAAAAAATCGGAGGCCTTAGAACTTGAATGCACCTCGTATATCTGAGTTACAGATTACAAAAGTACATACGAGGGGGTATTGATATCTAGTTAGCCTAGACCGGTTCCGTGGATAAAAAAAATATTGCGATACCATAGCAACGAAAAATAATATATTAGAAGTGTCAGTGTAAAGTATCACGTCAAAAAGTCAAACAAAAGTTGCGCGATAAAATTTTAAAAAAAGGATGTCGATCGAAATTGCGAAATTTTAAAAATTTGAGGATCGAGCCATCAAGTACCTGTATTTGAAGGGGTTAAGAGGTAAGCAGATTTTCGAAGATATGCTTAATACCCTTGACGATCAATTGCCTCCGTATGCGACCGAGAATAATTGGATTGCAAGCTTCAAAATGGGTAAATTTTCCATTGAAGTTGAACGCCGATCGGGAAGGCCAGTTTCTGTGTCCGTCCTCGAAAATGTTGATGCAGTTCATGACATGATTTTTTCAGACCGTCGAATTGGGCTTACACGAATATCTGAGGCACTGAATATTTCATATTAACGCGTCCATCATATAGTTCACGTCGATTTGGACATGAGAAAAATTTCAGCAAATTGAATCTCCAAATGTCTGAATGTTGACCAGAAGCGTGCAAGTGTGGAAGCATCGCTTTCAATCTGTGCTCGGTTTGAAAGTGATGCAGACTTTCTAAGCCGTATTGTCACTATGGATGAAACTTGGGTACATTTCTACGACCTAGAAACAAAGCAACAATCGATGGAATGTAGACACTGTGATTCTCCAAGGCATAAGAAGTTTCGCGCTCAAAAATCTGCTGGAAAAGTTCTTGCTTCAGTTTTATGGGATTGCCATGGAGTAATCATGATTGATTTTCTGGATAAGAGTAGAACAATAACTGGGAATTATTATTCGCCGTTACTGACCATTCTACGAGAAAAAAATTATGGAGAAAAGACGCGGAAAGTTATCCAAAGGTGTTCTGTTTTGCAATACCCCTGCACACATATCGCATGTTGCCATGCAAACAATTCGTGATTTAAGGTTCGAAATACGAATTACTCGAACACCCGCCTTATTCACCAGATCTTACTCCGTCCGATTATCATGCCCTTCAACGAAGAAGTGATAGAGGCTGTGGAGGCCTGGTTTGCAGAGCAAGATAAAAATTTCTTTTTGAAGGTCTAGAGGCGTTGCAGGTTCGTTGTAATAAATGTATCCAATTAAGAGGAGAGAATGTTGAATAATAAAATATTTTGACCTTCAAATTTTGTTTCTTTCTATAGTAGGCTAAGAATTTTTCAATACATCCTCGTACACACATGTATATACATAAAGACACATGCGTTAATTGTTCTATTAATACTTGAGTAGTTCAATTCAAGCACTTAAGTTTAAATGTGTGTTTAGAGTTAAATGTTCTTTTAAACATGTTGATAATACACTTGCACTACTTTTAAACGCCATTTAATATAAATGTCCTTTTAAATACGTTGATAATACCGGCCGTAACAGTACGACATGGAAGCAAAAGGTGAATGCGTGATATGAACCCACACAAAAATTTAGAGCTCGTAGTGTGCATATTGCATGAGTAACCTTACGAATAATTTTACACACAGTACTTTTATGTATTGATCCAAAATCACCAACTGTTATATAAAAACTTCCTGTGGTATAAAATCGAAGTGCTATTAGAAGCATTACATTGGAGATATTTGATTATTCTTGCAAATTATGGAAATGCAATCTATCAATACAAATACATATATTTCATTCATATACCTAATATATATATTAAAATATGTTCTAAAATATTTTTAACAGATTGTTTTGAAATTCTATATCGACGAACAAATTCATCATTAAATTTATTAAAATTGTCTTCTGCTCGATATCGATTACGTGTTTGATAAGGTTTTCCATCTCTATACACTAAATTAATAATATTGACAAAATCGTTGTCTAAAATATCGTCAATGTCTTCAAATAAATCCATTTGCTTATCAATAGCTGAATTTTCTATTACATAATAGTTAACAAACAACACGATTGTAGTCTTATTTATAGGGTAAATGAGCAACAAGTAAATTTTCTGCCAAGTAATTTAACTGAATGATTAAATATTCCTTGACTGTGAATAAACTCTTAATCTGTCAAGTAAGGCTTTATGTTACAATTAGCGTTACTCGATACTTTACTGGAAGGTGAATAAACCGACCCTTAAGCTAGTAACTAAAGAAATAAGTACAAAGCGATCATAAATGATTGAGAATAGTTTAAATTTACCGCCATAGTTTTTAGTGTGTTTTAAATTTGGAGAGTGGCTGTCATGCAAATATTACTATCAATTGTCAGTGTTGTACGTGAGTTGTGTTGTCGCGTATTATACGAGTCCGTTATATTTTTATTTGTATTTACTTCGTTCATCTACTAAAAATTGTTAATTTTAGAGCATTTTCTTAGAATTCTCTATTGTTTGGGTACGTTTACGAATTTATATCAAATGTCTTTATATATTTAAATCACGCTTATTTATAGAGCATCCTAGGAAAATGCCTTTCACGTCTGAACAAGATGCATTTATATTAAAAGAAAATGCCTTTCACGGCTGAACAAGATGCATTTATATTAAAAGCGCATTACAGTAGTGGTATTCGAAAAGAGAATGGAGAATTTTCGTACTCCTTACAATCCTGTATAAAGCAGTTCAGGGAAGAATATCCTGATTACGTTTTTTCTTACAAGATCTTTGCACAACATCGGGATAGAATTATAGATCGCTTTGAAAACAAAAATTGTATTGTTACGCTTAGATATAGTAAATTTTTAATCTATTTTTAAATCCTATTTCTTCTTTGAATACCTCGTTTTAAAATATATTTAACTTAAGACATTTTTACATTTGTACAACTGTACATATTCGTACAAAGAGAAAGATTTTCTTTTGTTATATATCTTGACCGACGAGACCCTTAGTTTCTACCTGATTTAACGTTACTGTGGAATTTCTTTCTGTTTTTACATTTCAATTTTAAATTGTCTAATTTAATTATACATCTTCTTTCATATATGGTGTTTCATATTATTAGGAAGCTTATGTCACAAGCGTTATTTTAATAATATTAATGCCATTGACAGATCAACTCTTCAGGTCGCGCTTCTTATTTAAATATTAATCAAGTTATCGACCCTCTCTTCGATATATCATAAAACAGACCGTTTTCTAGACCTTTTCTTTTCGATACCAAACTATCAGTCCTTCTCGTTAGAACTATCGTAAGATCCACATGTTACGCGCGGTACTGTTCAAGTGCTAGCCATGATTCCACGTGCCCCTGCATCCCACTGCAATTAAAAGGTAATTTTGTATTGTTCAATATATACAGGGTCCGGCAACGAAGCGGGGACGGAAGATTACACGCGTATTTGAAAGTTAGTCAAATATTTAGTCATCGGATATCCTTCCGTACCATCAAGCGCACGTTTTAAAAATATCTTGTTTTATACAGGGTGTTCCAGATGGAAATGCCATACTAAAGTTGCATTTTTTTAAATGGAACACCCTGTATATTAATAGATAAAATGATCCGCGCTTGAAAGCTGGTGACATCGATATAATGTTGTATGGGTCTAAAGTTGATAGTTTCTGTGTAAATAATTATTTTACTTGATAAATTGATACATTTCAGTTGGCTATTCTGCATAAGGAAAATCAAAAGATCCGAAAATAATATAACAGAATATTTTCTACTACTATGCACTTTCGTTGCTAAGTGAAATAAATTCTGCAACTGCTCGCGTTATACAGGGTGTTCACAATTTCGCAAAATCGAAGAAATCTCGTAATTTTTAAATGGGACACCCTGTATATTTTTAGCTCATTGAAAAGCCCTTTTCCTACGCTTTCTATTGATACCTCATTTGATGCCCCTAGGATGGATCATTTGCTAATTATTTCTTTTTGGACTTGAATTAATAAAAAATGCTTGTATTTTTAGAACCTAATTTACGCTTTTAAACCTTCTGTAAGATCGGATATTCAACAAATTATCCATAAATGGTCCATAACAAGAAGGAACCCCATTAAGTACGAGAACCAGTTGATTTTCACTCAGCGGTTAAAGCTAACATTAAATGAATATAAAGTAATATAGCATTTTCAATAGATTCAATGCCGATCAAGTTATCTGGTGTCAGTTTTAAGCTTGTATACTTAATAACCAAGTTGTCAAAAATTTCGTTCCATCTTACACAGTATTTCCTTCAATCTTTAAATGAAATTGCTATAATGACTAATTTTAGTATTCAAGAAATGGTGAATATGATATTTATTCTTGGGGAGTGTACAAGAAATTGTCTCCTAGCAAGTAGAGTATATGCAGAGAGGTTTCCAAACCTTGAAAGAAAGCCAAGACCGGAAGCATTTGAAAGGTTATTAGAGAGATTTACAGAAACTGGTTGTGTAACCTACAAGAACAGAGAAATAAATAAGCCGGTAATCAACGAAAAAAGCGAATTGGCCGTATTATTAACAATACAGGAAAATCCACATATAAGTATAGACGGTATTTCAAAGGTAACAGCTATTGAAGATAGGAGCGTATGAAGAATTTTAAGAAGTCATAAGTATCATCCGTACCATATGGAATTAAATCAGGAATTGCATGGTGATGATTTCATTAAAAGAACAGACTTTTGTGGTTGGTTGTTAAATAAAATGCGAGAAATGCCAAATATTTTAACAAATATTTTGTTTAGCGATGAGGCTACTTTCAAAAGTAATGGGGCGGTAAATAAACATAACATGCATTATTATGCAAGAGAAAAACCCGCATTGGATACGTCATGCAGACAATCAGGATAGATGGTGTCTTAACGTCTGGGAAGGTATACTAGGTCGATATATCATTGGGTCGTACTTTTTCGATGGAACCGTTACAGGCGATACGTATTTGGCATTTTTGCAGAACGAACTTCCTAATTTACTTGAGCATGTGGATGCTGACACCCGACAAATTTTCTGGTTGCAACACGATGGTGCACCTGCTCATTACAGCCTTAACGGTAGGGAGTTTCTAGGGCGATGGAAGGAAGACAAATGGATAAGACGAGGTGGTCCAATCGCTTGGCCTCCACGAAGTCCAGATCTTACTGTCTTGGACTTCTACTTTTGGGGATATGTCAAGGCTCTAGTTTATGTGGAAGTTCCTACAACAAGGGAAAATATAATGGAGAGGCATTTAGAAATGTTCGCCAAGAAACATTACAGCATGTTCAACAGAATTTCACCAGGCGGCTTAATTTATGTATTGAAAGACATGGAAGGACATTTGAAAGTTTTCTTTGATTTATTTGTATTTACTATTTACATTTATTTTATTTTTAGTTACTGTGCTACTACTTTTGTTAATTCAATTTGATGTTGTGGTTAATAATTAGTATTTATTTAAAATAATGCAAACTTTTAATATTACACGTACTTGATTCTTTCCTACATGATTTCGATTTATGTTAAGCTAATTAGGTATGTATTGTTTCATATTATGTATTCATAAAATAGTTGGTTTTACAAAATTCTTTAAAATACAAATTAATTAGTGCCAATTTTTTATTAAAATATCACCAGATAACTTAATCGGCAGTGAATCTATTGAAAATGCTATATTACTTTATATTCATTTAATGTTAGCTTTCACCGCTGAGTGAAAATCAACTGTTTCTCGTACTTAATGGGGTTTCTTCTTGTTATAGACCATTTATGGATAATTTGTTGAATATCCGATCTTACAGAAGGTTTAAAAGCGCTAATTAGCTTCTAAAAATACAAGCATTTTTCATTAATTCAACTCTAAAAAGAAATAATTAGCAAATGATCCATCCTAGGTGCATCAAATGAGGTATCAATACAAAGCGTAGCAAAAGGGCTTTTCAATGAGCTAAAAATATACAGAGTGTTCCATTTAAAAATTACGAGATTTCTTCGATTTTGCGAAATTGTGAACACCCTGTATAATGCGAGCAGTTGCAGAATTTATTTCACTTAGCAACGAAAGTGCATACTAGTAGAAAATATTCTGTTATATTATTTTTGGATCTTTTGATTTTCCTTATGCAGAATAGCCAACTGCAATGTATCAATTTATCAAGTAAAATAATTATTTACAAAGAAACTATCAACTTTAGACCCATACAACATTATATCGATGTAACCAGCTTTCAAGCACGGATCATTTTATCTATTAATATACAGGGTGTTCCATTTAAAAAAATGCAACTTTAGTCTGGCATTTCCATCTGGAACAGCCTGTATAAAACAAAATATTTTTAAAACGTGCGCTTGATGGTACGGAAGGATATCCGATGACTAAATATTTGACAAACTTTCAAATACGCGTGTAATCTTCCGTCCCCGCTTCGTTGCCGGACCCTGTATTATTCTTTTAAGCGAATTCATATTAATTAAACTAATTAATTTCTTATTCCTCCGGCCAACACCGCTCTGCATATACTTGTCCGAGTATATCTTCAGACCACGTAGCCGCCACTCAAGGTAACTTTGTATTGTTCTATACAGAGATTATTTTTATATTAATCGTACTCAATTAACCCTTAATTTACTGCTCAATTTAACGTTCGTTTTCAGGGTATTTTTTGTGTGTTAATTTTTTAATTAATTATTTACTGCTCCTCGTGTACATGTTACTTTTGTTTTAATTACTTTTAAATATAACAATTTCATTTCTTTCTTATGTAAATATAAATACAAACTTTAAGGACAACATGTGTTTTATTTAGTAAGTAAGTTGTATATTTTATTTAATTAACCATCATTACACACGTCCTGGACCTTTGAAGGAACTTCACCACCACCAATTAATTATTTTATTATCAAATAATTTTATTATTGTTAGTGCGACCCATCTACATCCCGATATCCAGCTCAACCCCTAATTTGTAATAATATTTGTAAAGGCAAGACAAGTGGACGACCATCAGTTCTAACAGAGGAAGTTGATGATGTTAGACAACGGATTGAGATGAGCCCTACGAAATCAATTCGAATGCTACCTGATCAAACTGGTATGTAGATTTAATTAATCTTTATAATTTTTCTACAGATTTTATTTTAGGTTTGTCATATGGTCCTGCCAGAAAAGCATTACTTAGAAATTTACATATGCATCCATATAAAGTGACCGTTATACAACAACTGCTAGAGGTCGATTATGAACGCAGATTTCAGTAGTGTCACTGGTTTAATAATAATCTCAACGATGACATTTTAAACATTACATTTATGTCAGATGAAGCCTGGTTTCATTTATCAGAGTATATTCATAGACAAAACTACAGGACGTGGGCAACGGAAAATCCGCACAATTTCGTTGAAACCGTTAAAAATTGTAGTTTGGGTAGCAATGTCAAGGCGTTGTATAATTGGTCGAATATTTTTGAATAATACTTGACATCTTCGTAAATGAGTTACATGATGATGAGCTACAAGATGGGGCACCACCGCATGTAACCCATAATACTATAGCTTACCTCGAACAATTTTTTGACAACCGATTAATTAGTAGGGACCGTTGGTCATCACGCTCCCCAGACTTAACTCCATTAGATTTCCACTTATTCGGTTCTAAAATCTAAAGTGTTTAGAAATCGGCACCACAATCTAGAAGAATTAGAAGCAGCCATTGTAGAAGAACTTTATAATATAGACCAAGAAACACTTTATGGGATATTTGCAAATATGAGGAGAAGAGTAAATTTATTTTTAGATGCCAACGACAGACATTTTGAACATTTGCTGTAAAATATATTTAAGAATCTGTGTTATCTGTTTTAATTATTAAACACTGTTATGTGAAAATTGTTGTCCCGACACCATTATATGGTAGAAGGGAATTTAGATTAATTATTATTATTATGTGAAAATTGTTTTATACCTATGTAGTTGTTTGTTATATGTAAGTGTTTCAATTAAATAAACTAAGATTTTGTGTTCTTTTAAGTTGATTGTTGGCGTAAGTTAATTCTATACACTCCAAAGTACAATTTTTATTCAACAATTAATAGTTTCGTTAACAGTCCCTTTTGAGACGCCACTGGAGAAATATCATAATAGTAAACCCTCAGTACAACCAACTTTAGAAAAAAATTTATATGGCGGCAAATTCAAACTTTTATGATTGCACTCTATTATCCTGTATTTGCAACACATAACTTTTATAAGCAGATGATATTTTATATTTGGCAACTCTTCTAATTTTACGAAACTCATTGATAAAAAGGAATCGTGTTTAAAAAAAAAACTTAGATGAAAACTTATTGAAATAAAATCAATTTTTATTTAGAAGTAGCGTTATTTCTAATAAAACATCGGCTTGCACAGAAAATGAAATATATCAAGAAATTTGAACTGCTTATGCGATTTTCATATTTGACTCACTGCCATATTTTTAACTAATGTTTTTAAATGTATACAACAATTCGAAATATTTCCATTAATTTAAACGCCTTTTCTGAAACAACAATGAAATTCAATTAATCAACTGGCATAAAATAAACCACATTATACAAAGAATATTTATTAATATACCGTGCAAATATAGTTCTCCCAGTACATTCGCATAAAATACACTCTAAATATATGCGTGATGCAATGAAATATCAGCTGTTGTATGTTTTTCTTGAAATAAACTTACCAACACAGTTCTTCGTTTAAAGCTTTCTATTTACATACATAGATATGCTTGGATATAAAAGTATAAATTTATTTATTTTTACTTTCAGTACCACAGGCGCCATAGTTCCGCTAAAATAGCATGCAAATCAAATTTAACATATTTTCATAGCTAAAAAGGATACACGACCAAATCATAAAATGACAGTGTTTACCAAAGGAACCTCAATTACATTTATTTTAAGCAAATGTATGTATGGTCCTTATTTATTTTGAAACAGGAATATTTAAAATACCGAAACGTAATGCAACGATTAACATTTAGATGCATACATGTTTGCAGTACAATACATTGCACGCTTTTGCAGATACATTTAACCTTGATTTTAATTTCGTCGCAGTCTCTTAAATCGAAAATCTAAATATGAAACGCCTTCGTTTTATGAATTTGCCGAAAACCAATAGTCAATCCTGGTTTTAAAAGAAGTAGTGAAAATTTCCTAAATTATAATCATTCAATTAATATAAATATGTGCTTTACAACAGCTTCGTTACAAATTACCTGAAAACAAATTTAATTGAAATAACGTAATACGCTCATTTATTGAGCGTCATCACAGCCATTTTCAAAGAGACTGGATGTAAACAAAACCTATTGACATTGGAAATTGTCGTAAGAGCTTAGAAAAAACTAAATTGCACTTAATATACCAGTAATTAGTACAAGTAAACGTACGTATAGTATTCGTGAAGTTGTCTAGGTATTACAAATATATCACATTTTTGTTTCCTGTAGAACTTTCAAGATTGCTTATACGTGCCTTTCGTCGTTAGAGACGGTCATGTTTTTTGATAACGGTTGATGACAGTGCGCGTAATCTGTCACAAACGTGTAATTTTGAATAAGCATGGCTGCCTCTAATGAGGAATGTTTCTTGAAATTCAATAAAAGTTTACATAACCTCAAATTTAGTTTCAAACTTAATCAATTTTTTTCTAGATCACGAAAGGCAATCGCTTAATAAAATTTTATATTATTTTAAAATTGTTCAAGAACCACAAGGAAGAACTTGAACGTGGTGAAACTGCATATACGAGGGCGGGTTCCTTTGTGCCACCTTTGTGTGACCCACTCAAAATAAAAAATTGGCGAATATCTTACCTTTATTTTACAATATAGTTTCCATTAAGGTTAACACATTTTACCATCGATGTTCTAGCATTTCTAATACTTCTCGAAAAAAAGATTGTTCAACCTCTGCAAACCACTGATTTACCGCACGTGTCACATCATTATCTGACGGAAATCGGTTACCACGAAAGTGTTCTTTAAGTTTTGGAAACAATCAATCATCGCTGGGGGCCAAATCTGACGAATATGGCGGATGCTCAACTAATTCGAAACCTCCTATCCTGATGCAAGAGAACATCTTAGCGCAGCTTCGCCTGACGTTTTTCTTTTATCAAGTCACGTAATTTGAGAATTAAATTGGCTTAATAAGCACCTGTAATTGTGGCCCAATTCCTTGGAAAATCTACTAAAATTACGCCTACAGCATCCCAAAATACGGATAGCATGACCTTTCCTGCTGAAGTTTGAATCGTGATTTTTTCAGCGGTGGTGAACCTCTATGTGTCCACTCCTTACTCTGTATTTTGGTCTCTATTTTGGTTCTGGTATGATGGAACCAGAACTCATTCATTGTCACTAATCTAGCAAGAAAATTTTCTTTGTCGTGTCTATACCGCGTTAAAAGACGACTACAAATGTTTTTTCGAATTTGCTTATGTGCATCTCTTAACAGTCGCGGTACCCATCTTGCAGACAATTTTTTCATGTTCAATTCTACTGTAATTTAATTTATATACCACATGGCATGAGAGACCAGTATCTTTAACTATTTGTCTAATAGTCACACGTCGATCTTGCAGCTTGATATCATGGACCTTTTTAATAGTTTCTTGGGTAGTGACGGTTGTGGGCGCTCCATCTGCATATTCGTCTGTACACAACTGTCTACCATATTTAAACTCACGTCACCACCTTTTAACTATGTCATATGATACTGCAGATTCCCCTAATATATTCACCAAATTTTGGTGAATTTGATTTGGGGGTCATCTCTTTTAAACGTAAATATTTTATCGCCGCTCGTTGCTCGACACGATCCATTTCGATATTGATATGTGACTCCCTCGACCTCGCCACATTGAAAAACTGACCCTTCTCTGTAATGTTTCTTGAATTTATATATCGAGAGAATGTGTGCGTTAGTTTTTACTGCTATGTAACTTATATACAAGCAGATATTTGCATTAATATAATTAAAAGAAATGTTTCTGGCATGTTGAAGAAATGTTATGTTTCTTCAAATTTAATAACTTGCTCGACTAATTTACAAATACAATACAAAAAAAACACAAAATATTATTTTTTTTTAAATTTATGCGAGTATTACTATGCTGCTACATTATCTTTATTAATATCTAGATAAACTCTCTTAGAGAGATTAGTTGTTTTATTACCATCTCTGAAATGGCAACTGCATACCCTAGTACTAACATTCGGTTGTTTATCTCTTCTATAACATAATGTAACAATTAAAGTATTAAATATTAGATCTTTGTTTATGGCCTGTTTAGGGTGCGCCAAGGGAAACGGACGTTTTTCAAATGAACGTTACTCCACTATTTTAGGGTTTAAAAAAGTTTTATTGGCACAAATAAGTAGGTCAGAGCATGCAGTTTGCGTTACCTATGTACGAAAAATAATATCATTAAGATGGTGTCCATTTTCATTCTAACAAATGTGGAAACGTTCCCTAAAGTTAGCTTCCACTCTCTCCAATAGTTGACGATCGATCTGAGCGATGTTTTTCTCAATCGCTTATCGCAGTACGGCAAGTTTACGAGGTTTTGTTTCATACACGCGATACTTTAGATACCACCACAAGAAAAAAATTACACATTGCAAGGTCTGGAGAGCGAAGGGGCCAATGCAAATCACCGAATCTGGAGATAATGCGATTAGGGAACAATTGTCTAACAACAGCCATCAAAACGCGGGCAGTGTGGGCCGTACCTCCGTCCTGTTGGACCCAAACATTTCGCAGATTGATTCGTCGTCCTCTCGGCTCAGTTCTCAAGAAGTTGTTAACCATATTCACTTAACAAGCAGCTGTCACGGTCTCAGTGTTCCCGTTTTCCTCAATAAAGTGAGGCTCTATGACAACAAACTTCCCGATGGCGCACCACACCGTAAGTTTGGGACTGTGTAGTGGTGTTTCATGTAGAGTTTGTGGATTTTCAGAGGCCCAGTATCGGATGTTTTGACGATTCACGACACCATTAAGGTGAAAATGAGCCTCGTCGCTCATTATTAAAATCGCATTAGGCGCATCTTGCAAAAATTGGAGCATCGCTTCAGCAAAAGCTGCTTGTTGCGGATAGTCGGCTTCATTCAACTGGAGCACAACTGCCATTTTATAGGGGTGAAAACGTAAATGTTGGTGGAGAATTCGCCGTACTGAAGTGTCGGACATTCGTAGTGTCGCAGAATGCCGACCAGCTGAACGCTTTAGGCTATTTAACATAGCCTGCCTTACACGTTCCACGTTCTCTGGAGTTCCAACTGTGCGACGTGGTCCAGATGGCTTCTTTTCATTAAACTGCCTCCTGTACGAAGGACATTAACCCATCGCAAAATGCTGTTCCGGCTCGGTATGTCTCCATGGCGAACGTTAAACCTTGGACAAAAGAGAAGTTGAACTTCCGTGACTGATTCGCCATACCTCACAAAACTGTCATACACGAAAACGCGATGCTCCACGGTCCACAGCCGCATGAATGAAACTAAACCATAACTATTCACAAACTGCAAGGTCAGGGGAGGGCGCTAACGGCCTCGGCTCCCCTCTCTGGCCCCTTCCGCTTTAGTACTACCTATCCCAAAACGTCCAATTCCCGTGGCGTTATCAAGTCTCGCGGATCTGCTAGAAAAGAGTTACTGGAAAACTCTCGAATGAGATATACACCGAAAAATCTAGAAGGAAAAGGATGAATTCATTGAACGAGTAACAGCCGTCGTGTGATATATAAATGTAAATAAATACTTAACGTGAAAGTGAAATAAATGTTCATATTATTAGTTATTAGTTTTTAAATTGTTATTTAGTGGATTTTGTTTTTATTGTTAATATAGTGTGTGTTTAAATTACCGCTAGATTTATTTAAGGACACAGAAAGACAAATATTTTACAATATCTATAATAAGTCTAGGTATATGTAATGTTGAAAATAAATGTAATTATATAATTTAGCTTAATGGTTATTTCATATATACTTTAATATTTTTGGGAAATTTAAAGAAATTATATGTATAACTAATGTTATTGTGACTATAATGAGGTGCCCAACAGTCACCTATAAATAGAGCAAATATGTACATAATTACTTCACCAAAGTGTTTTTAATTTAACCTTTTAATTTTTTTAAAATACCTTTGTATTACAAAAGGCAAAATAACGTTTTCATACCTTAAATACGCCGGCTTATAATAAAAAAAATATTTGCATGTTGGTATATGGAGATTTACATGTACAGCCCGGTTTGTTTACATCAACTGACTATCTGTGACGTATTTACTAAATGAGCGTATACATTAGTGAGGGCTTAAACGCCACAAATGCAAGTGGTATATAACTTACGCTGATATATCCAAGATATCAGATTTAATTTATTCTATACTTCTAACTACACTGAATTAATAATATCCTATTTGAGTCGGAGATCTAACTATGTACTTCTATTATGACTTCACAGATAGCATACTATATTTCTACTCTCTACCTAGAACCATTATTATTTAATATTTTCATTAACTAACTTCACTTGACTATGAAGTACATGCGTTTATATATGATTTATAGTAGCCTTTAATTTTTAAACAGCTGCATGAATTTATTATACAAATATACATCCATAAATGTGTGATTAGCACGTACATTATAATTTAGAATCCACTTCTATTCTTCCATTACTTGAATCTTATTATAATTCCTATATCAAACAAATTTTGTTTTACTATATCTCCACATTAGAAAATAATAATTAAGAAATTCATTATTAACGCAAATTTGTCTTGAAGTGACAATATTTTTCTTTATTGAGAGATTGATGAATGTGATAAAAAAAATTTTCGCATTTTGACAAGTATTGTGTTACTTTACAACAATCAAAATCGTTTATTAAAGTGGCACTTTACCACATAGATACGTCACTTTACTACATAGTAATGTCATGTCAATAAAACACAGTTTGACAGAATATAAATTTGTCATCTGACGCCTCCTTCAAAAATTTCATAACGTCCTCCCATTGTCAACACTTTTGACTTCTTTGGTTTGTACCCGTCATTTTGACGTTTCAGGAATGCAGTTAGTTTTTTATATTGTGATATATCTATATTATCGTTAATTTGTATAGTACTTTTCAACATTGAATATGTTGACCACAAACTGGATGCCTTAAGGACTTTTGCCTAAAATAATGAAAGACATTGTATGAATAACACTAAAATATATAGAAACAAATAGCTTACCTTCTCAAAAAAATACGCTAGCATTACACTTTCATCAATTATTTGTGCCTTTTTTGTTATCTTCCAATTACAAAATATTTCATATGTCTTCTCGTTTTTTTCTTTTGATTTCAAAGGAAGTAAACCCGAAGACGCTTCTCGAGCGGCTTTTAAAATATCTTCAGAATAATGTGCTAAAGTATGTTTAGTAGCAAGACTCATTTTTAACTAAAACTCAAATCGACTTACAAAAAATGAAGTTTGTTTACTGTTACTGCGTCGTTACTATGTAAATAAACATAGCCGAATCAGATTACGGAAATCCTGTACAAATACCTACTATAACATTTTAAATATTTAACAACATAATTTGAAACATACTTGAGTGGGTAAAACCTCACTAAATTTGTATAATACAAAAGTATTTTTAATAATATAAAAAATATTATTAAAAATGGGGTGTGAAGAACACAATACAAGTTCATTTATGTATTTTTGAATGTATCTTCTCCAAAGACGTAGATACGTATTTCACATTTCTACATGTTCGTCGGTACGCCCCTGTTGGAGAAGAGACACATTCAAAACAAACATAACTACGTTAATATCTAGCCGAAATTATTCAGACAGAGCGTGAAGGAAAATTCAGCGCTGTCTGTATAATAACAACCGAACTAGACGTGTTTTTTATAGTCGGTAACCGCCGTATCTATAAAAAACTGTATTCTCTGACAAGTAGTGAAGACACGAGAATACAGTTTTTTTATAGATACGGTGGTTACGACTATAAAAAACACGTCTAGTTCGGCTGTTATTATACAGACAGCGCTGAATATTCCTTCACGCTCTGTCTGAATAATTTCGGCTAGATATTAACGTAGTTATGTTTGTTTTGAATGTGTCTCTTCTCCAACAGGGGCGTACCGATGAACATGTAGAAATGTGAAATACGTATCTACGTCTTTGGAGAAGATACATTCAAAAATACATAAATGAACTTGTATTGTGTTCTTCACACCCCATTTTTAATAATATTTTTTATATTATTAAAAATACTTTTGTATTAAATATTTAAGTTTATAATGCTTATTCTTGCAAAATGCGAAAAAATAGTGTAAACAAACTCGTAAGAAAAGCAGTTTTACTAAACTCATACAGCTTTAAGTTACTCGCTCGCTCCGCTCGCTCGTACTCAAACGCTATATTCGTTTAGTAAAACATTGCTTTTCTATACTTGTTGTTTAATATACTATTTTAATAAGATTTGCTACGTATGTGTCATAGTAAAACTAAATATCGAATAACTGGCTTCAATAACTTTTCGGTGTATGGTATAAATCCAAGGACTTACCTTTGTGGGAGGGTTGATAATAAAAATACAACTCAACTAGCCAGTACCCAGGCTAATGTCTCAGTGAAGACGATGGGATTCTTTCGAAATGATGTTGCGTGACTAATTACCAAAAACTAAATAAAAGGGCGCCACAGCCCTTACCCCATTGCCGTTGAGTTACAAACTGAGGGCATACGCCATACGAATGCCGTAGAGGCTATAACAACCCACAAAGCATGTTACCAGAACAAAAACAAAACAAAAACGAAACTGTGCGGTATATCGACTCAAAAAAATTAACAATTTCTACAACAATAACGAAAATATAAACAATAGTCTGTATTTAAACTTCCAAAATTATTCATTAGTAACAGAGTTTTGAATAGACCTGTATAAAGGTGGTCAGTTATATTAGAAATTTAATATCTTGTACGAGAGTATATCAAAAACGAGACTGGTACTATAACTTCATTCACAACTACAATTTTATAACACAAAAATAGAACATGAAACCCCCATCTCTAATGTACTTATCTTCAAGTAGTCTTTGATTTAACTTTTGACGTTTATTACAAATTAATTACTGAATTGTCAGTGTTCGACGTGTCCATCGAAAAAATGAGTTTGGAGCAAAGATATGCGATAAAATTTTGTGTTCGTTTGAGTAAAACTCCAACTGAAACTTTTGAAATGATTAAAACTGCATACCCAGATGATAGTTTATCACGATATTCAAAGACAGTGGAACATAAACCTCGACGCGGACGACCACCAACTGCACGAATTGATTCAAAAATTACAGAAATTAACTTGATCTAAAATGATCGTCGGATTGGCATATATCAAATTTCTGACATTGTTAAATTACCTTATGGTTCCACTCAGAAAATTATTCATGAAAATTTAGGGTATCGAATGGTCGCGGTAAAATGGATTCCAAAAGTGATGACCGATGAACGAAATGGCAACTGCAACATAATCCACAGATTTTAAACAATGGAGTTACGTGTGTCCAGAGTTAGTTTTATCATTACGATACTGAATTAAAAGTACAAGAAGTATGCAATGGAAGCACAAAGGCAGTCCAAAACCGCAGAAGGCGCAAACTGTGAAGAGCGCCGGTAAATTGATGCACTTAATTTGTTTTTATAAATGGGGCGTTATTTATGAATACATTCTACCTACAAAACATACAGTAACTGAAGAGCTATTTCAATGTACTTCTAGGCACTCCGGCTCACAAGTCAGCGATTTGTCAACGAACACTTGAAGAATTGGAGGTGGAAATTATGTTTTACACTCTCTACTCATCTTACTCCATGTGACTTCCATTTGTTTTCCGAAGTTAAGAAAGAATTGAGAGGTCGAAAATTTGAGTCGAATTTACAGCTCAACAACACATTTATGGGTGTACTAAATAGACTCTCAAAAGAAGGGTTTCTCAGATGTTTATGACAAGTGGACAAAACGATGGGAAGTGTATTTCACAGGTTGGAGAGTGCTTTGAAGGATAGACGTTGAAGTTTTCTAAATAAATGTTTCATTTTTGTACTACAGCATCAGCCTCGTTATTTTCTTATATATTTCCTCTTACAAGCCTGCTGGTTAAAGAATTCAGAGACCCCTGCATTCGTAGAACGTTTAAGATATTTGGATCTAACATTAATCTGATACAACGATGAGTGCAAAGGTGTTAATATTAATTATTACTCACTAATTAATTATAACTTAATTTAAATATTAAAACACTAATAAGAGAAAGTAAGCTAAAGGCCGCAAATATAAAGAGGGGGATAGCTAGGGATGCCTCAATGACTTAAAATAACTTTAACTAATTGAATGTAGTCCACGGGATCGATAATTATTATCACTCATGGGGCGAAAGTATTAGTCTAGCTCCTCGATACAGTACTCGGTCAATTACCACATGTAGAACCTAACCAAAATGTTGTGTCGGGCTGGCTGAAACGAAGCCATGAAACCACGTGGATGATCATCTACTGCGTAGATCGGTACGACTTTCATCTATTGACATCCAAGGCAGCGTTAAATTCATTCAGACTTCAGATTAGATAGCGAAAGCTTAGTGCCGTATTGTACAATATACCACGTCTATTAGGCGATGAATAATATGTAACAAGAAAATAGCGTCTCTTACCGCCTTTGATGGAAGCGGGCTATATCGAAGACTGTGTTTTAAGATCAACTGCCAGTTGTCGCCAAAAGGAAATCGGCATAAAATTTCAACCAAAAGTCAACCTCAGAAGGTGATTCCCAAACTCGACATAGCACCATACACTTCATCATTATACAAAAATGGTCGAAATCTTTCACACGAACAGTCAGATCGATATCTCAATTGAAAAATGTAAATCAAGTGAACACTAACTCTTGTCCCTACTCTGTGAAGTCTCTATGAGCACGTCCACCACGCCAAGCGCATACGCGTCTCCCACTCCTCAAATATGACCTTAATGTAACGATCAACTGAATATATGATGATAGTTAATAAAATAACGTAACAGATTAATTTTATTGAATCAGTAACACTGATTAACTAACTTTTCTCGTATAGCATAACATTTATTTTTTTAATTTCATGATTTTGAAAAAAATCACTACATCGGCTTTATATGAGACCCTCTACAACAAAATATCATACATTACTCGACTTTGTAAACCTCTAAAGTAAGCATTTCTTGCCAATTCATAACTCGCAGTTAGCTTTAGCAATTTAATAATATAAATTGCAGTTGAGTAAATGAATTCTTTAAATACAACAAAAAACAAGTGCAAAATTTTAGCGTCCAAAATTCTTGAATGTTATACGAGTGTATATACAAATTTTCGATATAACCATAAAACATCAAACAGAGTAATATGTATATCGTTCGCAAAATAATTCCTTTTTGCTTAATTACATAAACTTAATAATACATAGTTGTTAATGTAAATAAATTATAGCAATGACAAAGGATTGGCATTCTCTTTCGCTTAATTTCATAAACTTTTAAAACAAAAGAATTTTACAAATTTCTATTTATGTGAAAAATCCTCAATAATATTTAAGATAAATTAATCAGATAATTTAAAGGTAAGGTGAACTAATTTAATAAAATATACGTACATTAAAATTACGGCCGACAAAACAAAAAAAAAGTAATTAAGAAAAAGACCATATAACTTGGGGAATTTAAATATTTTATGTAGCTAACGTTTGTTCTTTTTTTGTCTCTCAGCGCCTTATGGCCCGTCGGAAGTTTTTGTTGTTAGAGGAAAGAACAAACCGCCGTTCGAGGTAGTTAAGCGTACTAATTGCACTTAACTGCTCTCGACTGCTGTCCGATGTCGCTCCAGAAGGGTCCCTTCTGCATAATGGAGTCAGCTTCTGAACACGTGGTTGGTAAAGGGTTCCCCACGATATCAACCCCTCTAGTGTTTCCCTCGGTACAACAATAAAATCTTGAAAAAGGAAATTAAACGGTAAAGGAAACGAAATTCGAAAATGGAGACACGAAAGTTTCTAAGAAAGCTTTAGTTAATTTAGTCACCTTCAGATGATCGATGGGTACAATTAATATGCAGCTTAATCAAACACGACGCTCCAACATTTAGAATTGCGGTAAAGCAACCTCCACAGTATCAAGTAATCCAACTAACTCAATGAAACATATCTAAGCTGCTAAACGGTAATATGTACGCACACAGGTAATACCACTAATCACCTAGAGGTCTACAGCGGATGTACCGTAAATCAACGTGCGCACCCAAACATAATCTAAATTCGTCACTGAAAGTACTAAAACGACACTCGATATTCCATTTAAATCTTCTCCTACAGAAGTTTAAACGTTATCTCAGTGAATGGTACAAGCCGCTTCCGGTAAAACTTAAGTCCAAAAGATCTTATTCTGCGGTAAACTATTTGAAGGGTTACTGAACGGTTTTCATCGCCAAACATTATCAATTCAGATGGTAGTTAAAAACTGATCTCTTAATGCTAACAGTCCCAAGTAACGGTTTCAAGAAATTCTTCTTCTTTGGACTTCATTACCTCTTCACAACTCATAATGGTCAACCTATTTTGATTTAAGCGGTTAGAAATTTTCCTTGGACAACAAACGGCTTCTCTGAAACCATAATTTCCAGGATCTTATAATTTTAAAAAATTAAATTAATGAATAATAGCAAAACAAAATTATGCAAATTAACGCAAAATTGCTTGATAATAATTTAACTAGACAGATTCAAAATATATCAATTACACCACTGTCAATTCATATACGAACTTTTAATTAATTATTTAATCAAAATGAGCAAAAAATGTCCACCCGTATTAGGTGTATAATACATGTTTAGTGGCAATTCCCATGTATTGTAATCTATTAGCAAGTAATAACATCTGCCCAGTCTCAAAAAATATTTAACATAAATACACTGTTAATATTCATAAACATAATAGTATGTACTTTGCATATTGATTTAATCTTGTAATGCAAACATGGCAACTCCCTGAAGTTGTTTCTGTTTCGGCAGTATTAATATACCAACATTTAAAAATTACTTTTAAATCTGATTCACATTATAAAGACTGGATTTGATCGAAAAGTTATTCATCTCGTAAATTTGTATCTCGATCAACCGCTCACGGGACGTAACTTCCGTATAAGCTTTTTTATTTTGTTTGGTGGCACTTATATTGAAATTTAGAAGATTTTCTGAGTATTTTATTTAGTTAACAGAGACAGTTAAACCTAATATATTATGATTTTTGTGTTAAAATAAGTCTGGTGTCTCTTGATAGTAACATGATACTGTGTGTCTCTTGAAGCTAAGATATGACTGTTCCGTCTTGTTGTTAGAATGAGACTCTTTTTCTTAGTATTAAAAACACTGCAAGTAGGTAACCATTACCCCAACAAACTATTGCATAATTAATCAATGCGGGTCGCATCGGTTGTACGGCCGGATGACGACATAACACAGGAAAATTTCCAATGTAAATGATTCTTGGTAAATCGTACCTACCGACCATAATACCTTTCAAGGGATTAATAATTTAATTTTAAACTTTTGTTACTAATTAAGTATTAGTTGTAAATCTACGTATACAGTTAAGAATAAATTCCAGTATTTAGTAAAATAATTTTTTAAATCATATTTAGGAAACGTGAATTTAAGAAAAGATGGCTAGATTAAATACTATTTATTTTATTCGTTCACTAATAAAGCTAGGTAATAATATAAATGGTCTAATGCACGAAGTACTAAACTTGCAAATATAAAAGATGCCGCTTCTTAGAATATAGAGAAAGTTTTACAATTTAATTATTCTATTTATACAGTGGGTTTTAACTTGAAAATTAACATTGAATATTGATCAAATTGTAAGGGTTATAACGTGTCTTCCAACAGGGACTTCCGAACTTTGACAGTTGATAACGGTCATCTTGTTGAAACTACATCTGTCAAATTAGTTGTCATTTATTCAGTCTGTTTTGCCAAATCACCATGGACGGATATAGCATTCAACAACACGTGCAAATAATAAAATTGTTTTATCAAAATGGGTGTTCTGTTCGGGCAATGTACCGCGCACTTCGCCCATTTTACGGTCGCCATAATCGTCCTACCGAGAGGACTATTCGCAATGTGGTGGATAAATTTGATTCCACTGGTTCAGTAAACGATCAACCAACACCCGTACGTCGACGAAACTCAAGATCTGCCGAAAACATCGCCGCTGTCCGTGAGAGTGTGCAGGAGAATCCGAGGCAGTCGATTTCGCGTCGCTCACAAGAACTCGGCCTTTCCCAGACCACAACTTGGCGAATTTTGCGTCGTGACTTGGGCCTGCATCCGTACAAAATTCAACTGACCCAGAAACTGAAAGTAAACGACCATAGACAACGACGTGTGTTCACTGAATGGGCTCTGGAGCAGTTTGCAACTGACCCTAATTTTCATCGAAAAATCATCTTCAGCGATGAGGCCCATTTCTGGATGAATGGGTACGTGAACAAACAAAATTGTCGAATTTGGGACAATACCAATCCACATGAGATCCAAGAGCGTCCAATGCATCCCGAAAAAGTCACTGTCTGGTGTGGATTTTGGGCTGGCGGCGTCATCGGTCCATATTTATTTAAGAACGATGTTGGCCAGGCCATCACTGTCAACGGCGAGCGCTATAGGTCGACGATTACCAACTTCTTTTGGCCTGAATTGGATGATCTGGACACCAACGACATGTGGTTTCAACAGGACGACGCTACGGGCCACACAGCTCATGCCACATTGGATATTCTGCAGCGATTGAGGGCATGGTCATCTCACGTGGAGGTGAACTGGCCACCGAGATCGTGCGATTTGACCCCGTTAGACTTTTTCTCGTGGGGTTTTCTTATGTCGCAGGTGTATGCGAATAAGCCACAAACCACAGCGGTCCTCAAAGCCAACATAACCCATGCCATCGGTCAAATTCGGCCTGATTTATGCGCCAGAGTCATGGAAAATTGGACATTTCGGATGCGCTCCACCCAGAGAAGCCGTGGCGGACATTTGAACGATGTTATATTCCACACATAATGGCATCAATAGGCCTTTCAAACGAATAAAAAATTTCGATGATATCTCACACACACTTTGTTTTATTTAAATTTAAAGATAGGAAGCGCTTAATGAAAGACCCGTTACTTGAATTCTGTATTCTAAATGTACATATATTTGATATACATAAAAGTGAATAAATTTCTTTTTATGATGAAAGACATCTCTATTCATGAAACATATTTGTAGAAGATGTAAATATGTCTAAGGTAACACTTAAGAACTATCATTGAAATGTTTAAAATTTGAGATGATACCAACATCATATATGGTGAATAATTTCCAATAGAGATTAAACGAAAAGGTGTATAAGTACGATACAAATAAAACTTCCGTCTTTGTCACTGTCAAGCATTAAATAATATCGAAATATTATCGAAAATCAGGTGTGGAGAACACACTACAAGTTAATATTTGTGTGAAGGGTTGCTATACAGGCATGTAGACACGCGCTTCGTCTTGCTATAGACTCGTCATTGCATGATGGTTTTATACCTTTACTTAACCACAGTCTCCAAAGAAAGACTGCTTACATTTTACATTAGTTTATCTCTTACTTTTATTGTTCTTACTATTTTTACATAACTACATCTTTATTCCTAAATTTACATTTTTTATTCCTAAATTTACAAGTTTTACATTCCAACGTCTTATATTATCCTTAAAATTATCTACGCACATAGTAATCATTAAATGTTCAGCCACCTACCTTACCTCAAGTACATTTTTGTTATTTCTTGTTACTAGAATATAATCAATTATTGATTTTTTCCTGTATTCGGTTACTCTCGGGTATATTTATATATACGTTGCTTTAATACAACGTATTTATTGTCAAAACCATTACCTTCTAATGAGTTCAATTCCCATTATTACTCTAGATGGTTTGCTAACGTTTGGTCATGACCTCAATTATTTTTTGTGCATAATAGGTACTAGAGTAACAATTATTACATCTTACGAACTCTGTTAATTAAATCTTTTAACTTAATGAAGAGCAATTTACTCACTAAAATGAAATTTGCCGAAGCGTTTTCATTCGGTAATCTAAAAGGCCATCTTAAAGATATTTTTCCTATTACAGATAAAAAAAAGTCGATCACTGATCCGACGACGAACGCATAAACACATAAATATACGCCCTAGGAATTGCAAGTCGCCAAGGAAACGAGAATAATTTTACGAAAATCTTTACCAAATATTGCTAACACAATAGCAAAATTTACGATAAAATTTTCGAAACTACCTATAAAATTCACATTGTTTTTAATATTACCTTTTAAACCTCGTAAAAATATTCTGATCGCCCTCCTTCTATACGCGTTCTGTTCCAATTTTAAAGTAATGTTAGGAAATTAATAATATCAATTACCATATCCAAAGCATCTAAGATACTAAGATGTGTTATCATCTAATAAACGCGTTAATTAGAAACGCAAGTCTTATTTATATGTAAAGTTTTCGTAGGCTGACGTATAATAATCCAGCGATCGCACTTAGGGCCCTAAACTATTATCCCCGAGCCCATGGTTCAAAACAGTTTTCCACGGATTTAGAATCTTATACTCGCGAACTTAAAACCAGCGGCAGCTACAATAACTTACAGGACTCTCCGTGCTTCGCAATGAAAAATCCAACGTCCACCTTTCTTACAAGTTCCGTCCTAATCGGATATCTGCTTCATGTAAACCTCTGATATCTGCTTTCTCTACAGATGCATCAAGAATAACCATTAACTACCGTAATGAGTAACATAGAAAATGTAATAACCAAAAGAAGGTACAAAACCACTTACCACAATTAATAATCATATCCTAAATGCGCATTTCAACAACTAAGTTGTCCCTCAGTAGTTAAAACCAATAATCACAGTGTTGACCATGGGAACCAGCAAAGTTAATACAAAGAATCGCAAAGAACTTTAAAAGGCCTCCACGTATAGACTAAGTCATAAGAAACTAAAATTACGTCAACTTACCCCTCTTCAGAAATGCCGCTCATGTATTTGTTTTCGTGTTCTCCGTTTCCTACCTCTTTTTCAGGAATTCGAAGAGACAAGTAGGCGGTTAAAGTATTATTTTTGTTTTTTTTTTGTTTTTAACGATATGAATATTTTCGTAAACATTCAGCTCCCTCGGAATCCTTATATTTTTAATAAGTTTTAAACAATCTACCGTGATGGTATGATCTGCTTCTAATACGTGACGTGCAACATACGATTTTTTGGTCTATTTAATTTAATATGCGATATTTGTTTTTTAAAAAACGCAGTGTAGAAGCGGTCGAAAAAACAGTTTATATATACAGGCTGATTCATTTTCGGCCCTCACCATGGGGATCTCTCTTATTATTGGAGATAGAGTATAGGTTTAAATTTGGCAAAGTTGTTAAATTTTGTTTTTGTTATAATCCGTAAAGAAAATAGACCTGTGACAAATGACCTTCGTTATTTAAGAAAAAAACGCGAAACCCCCATTTTCTTCTTTTACTTGTAGCACCGACATTTGGCCTTGTAGAGGAAATATAAAAACACATCCTTGTGGCCATTTCTAAACCTCTATCCAGTGGTGTACTCTAAATTTTTATACGACGTTTCGTTTCTTTCTGGCCATCATCAACTATCTAATTTCTTATAGGCGCCATATTGGATTTAGACATCTTCAGAAAGAGTTTCCATTTCTGATTTCAACCATGTACCACATGCTGACTAAAGTTTTTGACATTAGGTTTTATTTGAAAGAATAAATTATAAGATTAAATAAGGTAGCCATGGAATTTCAATCTACCAAACATTTCATTTATTGTTCATTAATAATACAAAAAATGTCATACACTAACGAAGAATACGAAACGAGATATGATAAGTATTTTTTATTCTTCGAACCGAAATTCAACAGTAGCGAGTACAAGATATCTACAATTATATCCAGAACGACAACAGCCTCATCGTACCATTTTTCTAGATCTCGACAGAAATTTGGTCGAGAATGGATCGTTTACTAAGCCGCGTAATGGTCAAGTAAACAGGAATTTAAATGAAAATCGACAAGATATTTTACAAATGGTAAATTAAAAGCGTGTTTTCAAATTTCATGTTAATCTTGTATTTTTATAGATAAATAATAATCCATCAATTTCTACACGCGAAGTAGCCTCAGAATTAATTTGCTGTCCAATAGTGCTCCTTATTTCTGTTGAACATTCCAGAATTTGTAAATTTTGTTTCATCTGACCAGATGATTTTGCTTAAAAAATTTTCGTCATTTTCTAACCTTCCCATTAACCAATTACAATATTCTAGCCTTCTCAAATTATCTCCAGGCAGTAAAGAGTGACTAACATGGATCCTGTATGGTTTAAACCTACTTTTATGTAAAGTTCTCCAAGCTCTGGACTGGCACAAATTTAATTCTGACGCTACTTCGCGTGTAGAAATTGATGGATTATTATTTATCTATAAAAATACAAGATTAACATGAAATTTGAAAACACGCTTTTAATTTACCATTTGTAAAATATCTTGTCGATTTTCATTTAAATTCCTGTTGTCTTGACCATTACGCGGCTTAGTAAACGATCCATTCTCGACCAAATTTCTGTCGAGATCTAGAAAAATGGTACGATGAGGCTGTTGTTGTTCTGGATATAATTGTAGATATCTTGTACTCGCTACTGTTGAATTTCGGTTCGAAGAATAAAAAATACTTATCATATCTCGTTTCTCTTCGTTAGTGTATGACATTTTTGTATTATTAATGAACAATAAATGAAATATTTGACAGATTGAAATTACATGGCTACCTTATTTAATCTTATAATTTCTTCTTTCAAATAAAACCTAATATCAAAAACTTTAGTCAGCATGTGGTACATGGTTGAAATCAGAAAAAAAAACTCTTTCTGAAGATGTCTAAATCCAGTATGGCACCTATAAGAAATTAGATAGTTGATAATGACCAGAAAGAAACGAAACGTCCTCTAAAAATTTAGAGTACACCACTGGATAGAGGTTTAGAAATGGCCAAAAGGATGTGTTTCTATATTTTCTCTACAAGGCCAAATGTCGGTGCTACAGGTAAAAGAAGAAAATGGGGGTTTCCCGTTTTTTTTTTTGTAAATAACGAAGGTCATTTGTCACAGGTCTATTTTCTTTAAGGATTTTTAACAAACACAAAATTTAACAACTTCGCCAAATTTAAACCTATACTCTATCTCCAATAATAAGCGAGATCCCCATGGTGAGGGCCGAAAATGAATCAGCCTGTATATCAGCGTGATTCCTAACTTATACTACAAACGTAAATGGATGATCAGGAATGCTATTTTGAGCAAATAAAGCCCTTATATGTACATGTGGAAAATCTACTAATAGTTTTGTGTTATACTGGGTTTCTTAATTATCCATACGCAAGGTCACAATACTAGATAATTTAATTTATTAATTGCATAAAATGCACGCCGCGAGTTGAAAAGTATAATACGAGGTAGGCTCTATATTTGGTACTCTATAATAGAATTATCAGATTGTTACTGTATTTGCTCTATTTGTCTGCAAACGTTTAAAAAACCGCTGAACACACCATCTTTTAGTTCACTTGAATATACAAATGTAATTTTTGTTTATGGTTTTTTTTTTGTGACGGTAATACACATAATGTTGTAAATAGAAAACAATAGAAACAACCAGGACGAGAAGTATTTTCAAGAACGTTTCAAAGAACCCGAGAAACTGATCGTGTATTGCTAAAAACATACCGAAGGTACGCATAGCGTAGAAATGAAACAAGTAACTGTCGACGCTATAATTGATAACTAAACTGCGGAACCGGCGCTATCCCTTATCGGGTGTAATTCATCGGTGCCGACAATGTACAATCGATCAACTTAACAGTATATATGAATGTTATATCGCGATGGTATTGATAAAAGTTGTCTGTTTGTACGTCTTTCAATGCAAACAGACGGAGCGTGAAATATGTTTCGCCAGAGTCGTAATAAAGCCAATGAAATGTATATACGGAAATATATTTTTAGGAAAATAAATAAAACACTCAAGTTAAATGAATTTAAATTAACTTGAATTGAAATTAATTCAAGATATATATATATATATATATATATATATATATATATATATATACACAATTAATTCCATATATATATATATATATATATATAAATAAACAAAATGCATTTACTTTATACAATGAAAAAATTCAAAATATTGAAAAAGTATAAACTGGAAATTAATATATCACCTATAATTAAAGTGAATGCTTTGTCACACCACAGTAAACATTTTTTATTCACAGTAATTATTACAATATATTCTAAACTTTATTCTGTACAGTGCGTTCTTTTATTGGACAGTATGTCTTCAAATATAGAAAAACTTCGCTCAACATCAGAGCTAGTGAATGGCGTATAGAAATAATTATCTTTGAATTTAATATATCTACCGATTTCCGTATTTTGAACATTACTACAAAAACCTTTCAGGAAAAACAGGGCTACGAGCGAATATTGCATCAATCTTATTATTAAGCGAACTCGACTCTGTCGCTGTGCCTGCATGACTCATTAGAGGATAGCGTCTGTTCCGCAGTCTATCGATAACCCTCGCATCAGTACTCGACAAATAGTACGACAGGTAAATTGTAGTTAAAGTTCCGTATGGAGAGTTTTACACCGCAAAGTGCTTCGTCCCTATCATTTTCAAAGAGTACAAGATAGAATAGAGATTATGGTGACAGACTGCAATTTTGTCAATAAATAACAGAACATCCATCATTCCTATCTAATGCACTTTAATTAATAAAAATATTTTTACTCTATTTGTAGTATCGTGAGGTTGCGCACGGATAATTTAAAAACCCAATATAACTATTAAAGATTTGACCACCCATTGTTTGTTGTATAAGTTTTTCGGTTTTTATATAAAATATTTACAAATATCAAATTAGTAATTGCGAAGTAAATGAGGATGTAAACATTGCTGTTTACAAATTACAAAGCAAATCATACGAAATTTTTAATTGAAAAATATTGTCTACGTTGGGACTTGAACCCAAGTCTACGGTTTGCCGGACCGTTGCTTTACCACTTAAGCCACGATAGCTCAAGCTATTTAGAAATGCATTATAAAGTAACAGTGTTAATGATTCAGATGTCAGTTATTGAATGTCGATGTCAGGTTTGAAAGCAGAAGTCAGTTTTGAAAGCAGATGTCAGACGATTGTTATTTTATTTTATAAATGATATATATTCGTTTAATTCGTTTGCTTGTAGTTATTTTTAGTAAATAACTCTAGTAGTAAGATTATTAAATGCGAGTTTTCTTTGGAAATTATACTTACACTCCTAAAGAAAACTTGGTTCTTAAAACCCTCTTTCGTTTTTCACCTATTGGGCCATAATATTTTCTACGACTTCCGTGTGGCGAACTTTGCAGTTGACATTTAAACAAAGCATAAGATAGACGTTAGCGCCCTTTTTCCTTTTTAAGGGCTCGTTAATTTCGTGTCAACGTTTCGAAAGGAACCGTACGCCGTCTTCACTGCGCTAGCTAGGGTACTGGTTTGTTTATTTGTGATTTTCGTCAACAATTCACTCACCAAAGATAAGTCCCTGGAACGCTACTCCACTTCGAAAGATATCAGAGTCAGTTATCGAAATATTTATTGCTTTCAGCTTTACACGTAGCATCATGGTGGTTCTATGAATTCATGTTACTACCTAAAATAAGAATAAAAGCTTGCAGACAACAAAATTTAAAAAATGAAACTTATATGAAACAAATCAAACATGATGACTAAATATTCCTTCTGCCTTACACATTATATAATGTACAAATAATGTCCGTGGTTTCCTAAAAAAATAGTTGAAATTCTCAATATGTTTTTAAACACTAGAAATGTAAAAATCCGCTCCTGGCTAAAGAATACGTATAGATACATAATGTATCTTTAAAAGCCAACTTTATAGACAGCTAACGAAAATAAACAGAATTATTGTCCGAATAGATATTAAATGAATATTAATTACTATTACAAATACTATTCTTTGCCGATGACATCAAAACATTTGGTACAGTTGTCTAAAATTTAATCTGAAATACCATCGGTATTTAAATCTGATGCTGGGTAATCTTAAAAATGGAAAAGCTTTTTCGTAATTTTCCACAGGCAATTTATATATATTCAAAAGAAGAGAACACAAATTTTAATAGGAACCGACTTTTTGTGAGTATACCGAAATCATTTTGTAATGAACATGCACAAAACATTGATATTGCTGATGAGAATGACAAAACCATTATAATTGTTGATTTAATGAATTTTTTTTGTATTTGGCATTACATTTTCGTTTAATGTTTATGAGTTCTCTGAATATTCAAGGCCTAGTCTAAATATATTAAAATATATTGTTTTCTATACAATCAAAACAAAAGTCGTAAATTCTTCAATCTTCCATTTGTAGGCATTAAAATATAATGAAGGACAGCTTGTATATAAAAAAGATGTACTATTCGTGTTGGGAAGACAATTATACATTAATTCCATTATCCATTCCGTACACAAATTTCTAAATAGTGGATATAATTCAATCTTTAAGTCATATCATCGAAGCTTTTTGATGAACATAGAAACGACCGCTTCAAATCGTGTCAAATAATTTGCATTCATTGTATTAATCATGTTATTATTACTACGAAACTACAGCAACTACGAATTTAAAAATTGTAGTATTTGGATCATAACAATTATCTGGCAAGCACATTACTAAACTCAATCTATGAATAATTATAGGGCTCCTAATCTTTAATCGTTTTATTTTTGGAAATGAACCATATAAAGTTAATTCCCAAATAAACAATTCGATCTAAAGACAAATGTTAAGTCAGGTAAGCCAATTTATAATAGTATGTTATTCCGTATTATGAACAAGAATTTTTGCAGATTATTTTACAGTTAAAAAATAAAAATAGTCATGGTCCTGATAATTAGAGACCGGACACATCGGGCTGAAATGACGTCATTACGACGGACGATATAAATAGTCTACAACATCTGTAAGTACATCACGTAGTTATTGAATAGCACTATTCATTCGGTTAACCACACACAAAAAATAGATGTACAGTTAACAGAATGAATAGTGCTATTCAACAACTGCTTGATGTACTACAGATGTTGTAGACTATTTACATCGTCTGTCGTAATGACGTCCATTTCAGCCCGATGTGTCCGGTCTCTACTGATAATATATTGGGATGTGAGTCATCCAATGATACGTCAGGCGAGCGATGATCTGGCGATGACATCACCAGCGGAACACATCACTAAATCTCCCAGACATCCGAGAAAGAGTTCGGAATTATTCTCGAATGCGTATAGGCCTGGATAAGCCCTTGAAGATGGAGGGAGAAAAACAGACGAACAGCAACCGGCAACGAGTATTGTGATATAAATAAACACTTATATATAAATAAACACTGTGAAATAAATATTGAAATAAATAGTGTTATTATCGGTTAGTAGTTTTAAGTGTTATTTAGTGTGTTCTTTTATTAATATAGTGTCTTTTAGTTACCGTTAGTTTTATTTAAACGAACCCCGAAAGACAAGTATTTTACGATTCCATCTAAATTATTACGACAACTATCTTCATCCTTCTGACTTAAATTATTAACAAATCTTTTTCGAGAAGAGTTCTTCACGAACTCTGTAAAGAAGCTATAGTCTAATCAATTCTTAAATGAGTTCTCCATAAGATCTATCGGACTATCAACTCATACTTCTGATACCTAGTTTTTCTAAAATTTTTTAAAAGTAACATTCTTAATTCGATTCAGAATCGTCTGGCCAAGTTTGACATATTATTCCTATAATAGTCACTACTTCACAATTACTGCAAATGCGTTTCTGAAAAAATGAAATTTTCATTATTATCATACGAGAAATAAGGAAATTTATACTAAATATAGCAAACTAGCAATGACGAGAAGGCCGCATTACTGGACGGGTACCTAAAACTATAGATCTGCGTCGCCCTGGCTGTCACTTTGTCTAGGTGTCTGCTCTAATTCAGTTGCGCATCATTTTATAGTTATTATTGATTTATCCTATGTTCTATCAAAAAGAATTAAATAAATTATAAACAATTTCGTGAATAAAAATTTTAGAACAAAATTGTTCTCTAATTATTCGTTTTATATTATTAGATTGTATATTTATCTTATACTATATATATTATGATACATTTAAAATTATTTTCTGTAGCAGTGAAGTAATTAATAGGATATAATAAATGCTATCTTTCCTATGTTTTCCCAGAACATAGTAATAAAAAATTAACAGAAAAGTAGACACGATTAATCAAAATTAATTATTAATTGTAGTTACTATGTTGGCAGCGGCCTATTTAATGTCCTATTTATGTTTAAATTAAGCAAGTTAGAAGCGCTAACCTAAATGGGTACTGAGCAAATCTATTTTGCATTAGTAATGCAGGTGCTAACACTCACATGTATTAGATGGGATATTATTAATAGTAATAATTATACATGCTTTATTATTCTGTCTCTCATAATTAAATATAATCAGAGGTCCTTTGATTTATTAAACTCAGGTGCCTATCAATCCATTAGAAATACATTTTAACTCTAAAAACTAAATTTAATTCTAGATCTACTTCGTATTTATACATACATGTACCGGGTATATTTTTTAACATGATATATTCAAGTATCTCGAAATATAAGCTGTTCGCGAAAAAATGTCCAGATCTAAAATTTAATAATTCGATGGAGGATATGATACATTAGTGCTAGAATTAATCCCTCTCCCTTTCTCTATCTCTATGTAAGTGGTGTGGGGTAACTTTGAAATCGTAAAGAGGAACCCGTATATTTTATTACAGATTCGAATTCTACTATAAAAAGTACGTAGGATTTGTCTGATACATTTTGTTTAATTCATGATATATGGCACTGTAACCGATGAAACCTATTTTTTCAATTTCTCGCACTGAGAACCTATGCATACGATTCTGCAATTCGCTTTCAATAAAAAGAATACCACAAAAAATGACTTAATCAAAAAACTACTTTTATCATAACCCAGGAACGGGCGTCCTTCTTTACATACTTAGTCAACGCGATTTCCTTCGTTAATGACTTATCGGAGTGCTTTCATATAAAAGAAAATTGTATTTACCATTTCTTATGTTGAAAATAATTTTTATAAAATTGTTTTTGTATGTATAATGTATATACTTAAAGTTTGTATTATTTCTTCCATTCATATTATTTTTAAAAAACACAAAATAAACGTACAAACGAATGAAATATCTTTAAGAAACAACTTATTTTACACAGTTCGAAGAATATTTCGACAAGTAAAAGAGCTGTTTCTGTCATTTTGTTAATAGTACCTACTACAGAATGCAGTATATCACTGTACAAGAGAAAATTGAACTGGATCTGATGTATGGAGAAGCTGGCAGAACTCTTGATATTGCTGTCAATCTCTACACTCAGCGTTTTCTGGACAGGATTCCAGCACGAGCTTCATGTTATCGTACTATCAAACAATTCACCACTACTGATGAAAATATTCAACCGAAAAAAGGACCCGTCGAACAACAATCACCAGATAAAATAATGACGTGGCTCTATTAATTGCAGTGACTATTAATCCTCAAAAAGAAATCGCTCGCAATTCCAGATTGTCCCACACCAGTTCTTGGAAAATTTTAAACGTCATGAATATCATCCATATCATGTGTCTATACATCAAGATCTTCCTGGCGTTGATTTCCAAAATATGAAGAAAACTCCAATTTTTTCGTTACGTGTTCTCCGACGAGGCGTCTTTCACAAACCACGGAACGGTTAATCGACGCAATACACATTACTAGAGTGTTTAAAATCCGCACTATCTTCGCCAAGCTGAACACCAGCGCCATTAGACTGTCAACGTGTGGTGTGAAATAATTGGGAACAAAGTCATCGGTCCCCACATTATTGAAGGCTACTTGAATGGTGAAATGTACCGAGACATTTTGGAAAATGAACTGCCAGCACTACTTAGACGTTAGCTTATAAGTGCGACAAACATGTGATTTCAACATGATAGTTTTCCAGCACACTTTTCGGTGGTAGCACGTGAAGTACTTGATCATAATATTAATGGTCGCTAGTTCGGTAGAGCTGGTTCAGCAAATTGGCCTGCTAGATCACTAGATCTTACTTTGCCAGATTTTTTATGGGGTTATCTCGAATGCAAAGTATACCAACAACATCTGAAAATATGATTAAGTGAATCACAAATGCTTGTGCCAAAATTCAAGAAGGTACACTTCTCAGTTGTCTACACTTCTTTGAAATGCGGATCAATAAGTGCATTGAAATCGAAGGCCATCATTTTGAACATTTACTTTAATGAAAGTTGATGAGGCCAGGGGAAGTCTAGCACTCTGATAAGTGAAAAGCGAAGGGACTCACATCAGGCACTCTGATACGTGAGAGGCGAGGAGACTCAGGTTAATTAAGCACCCCAAGGTGGTACTATGTACACGTTGTTGTTGTTGAGTATTAAAGGAATAAACGATGGTTATATTCCCGAGACAGTAAGTAATGCCTGAGCGACCGTAGGGAGCGAGGGCATTTGCTGTTGAGGGATTATTGAAATTTATTTCGGAATTGCAAACAAAACTTTTCTCCCGACCTTAAATGTAATTATTTATTTCATTTTTCGTTTGATAGTTGATTGATTGATGTAGTCTCAGTGAATAAAGTTGTTTTGTCATGAAAATGTGCATAGTTTCTGGTTGTTCAAATTGAGTTTGTGTCATAAACTTCAAATAGCAAGAAAAGTTTTACAAGGAAAGGAAAACGAACCTTGCGCAAGCACTACTGTAAGGAACCGGCAGTGAAGACATCAGATGATCGTCTATACATAAATATTATAAATTCATCTAATGTTAATATTACGATTACAAAATAAATAACTAAAAGTCATTCACGCGAATATTCACATTATTCCCTAGGGAATAAAATGAATATTGTATTCCCTATTATTTTTATGGAATAATATAGTATAAGATGACGGTTTATTCTAGCTAGGGAGAAAAAGTAATTTATTCACCAGCAATTTATATTTCTATAGGTGACATTTTCCTAGTTATTCGAAATTTGTAAAATGAATAAAGTTTTTCTAAGACTAATTTTAATTATTTACAAAGAAAACGTATTTTTTATTGCACACGTATTGCAGAATCGTATGCATAGGTTCTCAGTGCGAGCAATTGAATTTCGTCGATTACAGAGCCATCTATCGTGAATTGAAAAAAATATTTCTGACAAATCCTAAGTACTTTTTCCAATAAAATTCTAATCTGTAGTAAAATATACGATTTCGTATTTAAGATTTCAAAGTTACTACTAACACTAATGTATTTCCTCCATTAAATTATTAAATTTTAAATCTTGACATTTTTTCGTGAATATCTAGTTAAAAAATACACCCGGTACACATATATATATATATATATATATATATATATATATATATATATATATATATATATATATATACAGGCTGATTCATTTTCGGCCCTCACCATGGTGATCTCGCTTATTATTGGAGATAGAGTATAGGTTTAAATTTGGCAAAGTTGTTAAATTTTGTGTTTGTTATAAATCCGTAAATAAAATAGACCTGTGACAAATGACCTTCGTTATTTAAAAAAAAAACGCGAAACCCCCATTTTCTTCTTTTACTTGTAGCACCGACATTTGGCCTTGTAGAGGAAATATAAAAACACATCCTTGTGGCCATTTCTAAACCTCTATCCAGTGGTGTACTCTAAATTTTTATACGACGTTTCGTTTCTTTCTGGCCATCATCAACTATCTAATTTCTTATAGGCGCATATTGGATTTAGACATCTTCTGAAAGAGTTTTTTTTCTGATTTCAACCATGTACCACATGCTGACTAAAGTTTTTGACATTAGGTTTTATTTGAAAGAATAAATTATAAGATTAAATAAATTAGCCATGGAATTTCAATGTGTCAAACATTTCATTTATTGTTCATTAATAATACAAAAATGGCGTACACTAACGAAGAGAAACGAGATATGATAAGTATTTTTTATTCTTCGAACCGAAATTCAACAGTAGCAAGTACAAGATATCTACAATTATATCCAGAACGACAACAGCCTCATCGTACTATTTTTCTAGATCTCGACAGAAATTTGGTCGAGAATGATATTTTACAAATGGTAAATTAAAAGCGTGTTTTCAAATTTCATGTTAATCTTGTATTTTTATAGATAAATAATAATCCATCAATTTCTACACGCGAAGTAGCGTCAGAATTAAATTTGTGCCAGTCCAGAGTTTGGAGAATTTTACATAAAAGTAGGTTTAAACTATACAGGATCCATGTTAGTCACTCTTTACTGCCTGGAGATAATTTGAGAAGGCTAGAATATTGTAATTGGTTAATGGGAAGGATAGAAAATGACGAAAATTTTTTAAGCAAAATCATCTGGTCAGATGAAACAAAATTTACAAATTCTGGAATGTTCAACAGAAATACGGAGCACTATTGCGCGTACAAAATCCCCAACAAAACAGGGCTAGAAAACCATAACATCGTTTTGGAATAAACGTTTGGATGGGTATTTTGGCAAATCGTCTCTTAGGACCAGTTATGTATGAAGAACATTTAAATGGAGAAAGATATTTAAACATTTTACGTACATACGTATCTGACTATCTTGACGACAATATCCCATTAAATCAATTACAATATTTATGGTAGCAACAAGATGGCGCACCAACACACAATGCAGCTGTTGTTAGAAATTTCTTAAATCAAGAGTTTGCAAACCGTTGGATTGGAAATAGGGGAGTTGTTGAATGGCCTGCGAGATCACCTGATTTAAATCCGCTAGATTTTTTTTTATGGGGATATGTTAAAAATAATATTTATAAAGTAGATGCGCCACAAAACATTGAAGAATTACGAGACAGACTTCAGAATGCCTTCGATGCAGTTCCTAGAAGAACTATACAAAGGGCAGTACAAAATGCCAGAAGGCGTGCCCAATTGTGCATTATCGAAGATGGCCAGATAATTGAACATTTACTGTAATTGTTTATTGTTTACTTTTCTATGTATTTTTATTAATGTTTTTGTTATCTTGTACTCGCTACTGTTGAATTTCGTTTCGAAGAATAAAAATACTTATCATATCTCGTTTCTCTTCGTTAGTGTATGACATTTTTGTATTATTAATGAAAAATAAATGAAATGTTTGACAGATTGAAATTCCAAAGGCTACCTTATTTAATCTTATAATTTATTCTTTCAAATAAAACCTAATGTCAAAAACTATAGTCAGCATGTGGTACATAGTTGAAATCAGAAAAAAAAACTCTTTCTGAGGATGTCTAAATCCAATATATCCTATAAGAAATTAGATAGTTGATGATGGCCAGAAAGAAACGAAACGTCGTATAAAAATTTAGAGTACACCACTGGATAGAGGTTTAGAAATGGCCACAAAGATGTATTGTTATTTTTTCTCTACAAGGCCAAATGTCGGTGCTACAGGTTAAAGAAGAAAATGGGGTTTTCGCGTTTTTTTTTTAAATAACGAAGGTCATTTGTCAAAGGTCTATTTTCTGTACGGATTTATAACAAACACAAAATTTAACAACTTTGCCAAATTTAAACCTATACTCTATCTCCAATAATAAGCGAGATCCCCATGGTGAGGGCCGAAAATGAATCAGCCTGTATATATGTTCGTGAATATTCCTCTGAAGTTGATGCATTTCGTGTAATCTAATTATCATTTGCATTTCAAATTAACCTGTTGCAGGAATGCCAACGCCATAAACGCTAAACTTGAATTAAACTACTGACACAAAAGCTTAAAATAAATGTATTTTCTATTATTAGGCCTTGCACCATTGTGTTACATTATAAATACAAACGTTCGAGTATTGTCACTAATTTTGCTCAAGTGCTTCCGTATGATAGTCGTGAACATTTCTCGCGTTATATATAAGACTATAACAATAAATTTGTATTATTAGATACACAGAGTTCCGCAATTATAAACCAATGTTTATTCAATGGAATGGGTAATGGGTAATTATATTCTTTGATGTAGTATTGTAAAATCATGGAATGCTAACAAACAATACGGCGGAAACTTTTAATAAATATATCCATATATTTGTTAGATTATGTATTTTTGTACCACCATATAAATGCATAGGGGAAACTGAAATTGTGTTAAATTGGCACATGATAAAGAAAACTTATTGTAAATATTCATATACATTATAAGCGACGTATATTTCAAAAAGCAATAGAAAAGCAAAACAATATAAAAGACTTTTTATTGTTAAGCAGTTACTATACTTACTACCCACTACTCGAATAAAAGCACTTTCAATCAATATTTGCTTAAGCAGAATTTAAACATTATTTAAGTGTTTCCAAGGAGGAAATTGTTTTATTTAAATTACAAATTACATACGAATAATAAACAATTCATATTTTTTAATATTCTTTTGAAGAAACAAACACATATTTAATAATATCGAAATATTATTAAAAATTAGTTGTGGAGAACATAATACAAGTTCATTTTTTTATGAAAATTGCTTTCCAGACATGCAGACACGCTTGCATCCTGCCTTTGTGACTTTTTTGTATGTAGCAAGGGAGTTTTTACTGTGAATTTTGTCTTTCCTATCATCATGCACGACGAATATATAGCAAGATGAAACACGTGTCTGCTAGTCTGGAAAACAAGAAATTTAAAAAACGCGAATTATTAATTTTATTTACATTTACTACTTGGGGAGTCACGGAGCTAAGAAGGTTAAAATCGCTGTTTTATGGTAATTAGGGTGAGCACGTTAATGCGTGCCCTAATATGCATTAATGCGTTAATAAAATAAATTTAAGTTACCTACATTTGCTATTGAAATTACATGTATGAAAATCAGGGTGAGCACGTTAGTTACTATATGCCCCGATGACCAATAATCTTGCGCCTGCGCACTTAACGTAATACCTACATAGGATCTATCAACTTACCCTAATAACATGATTGCCCCGGAGATCAAATTATTTTAGGGAACCTTATTACAGATTCAATATTACAAAAAGATTTAATAATAATAATAATAACATCGTTTATTGCCCAAGAAGTGAAACCCAATTGCTGGACAACAATAAACAAATGCAAGTACATATAATAATAATAAAGTAACAATAAAAATAATCTAAATACAAGACAAAAAGATAAACTGAAGTCTTCATCCTCAACACAAGCTAGTAAATATGTCGCCTCACCATTCTGCATCATGTGAGTCAATTGGGCTTTCCAAAATATGTTTGTTTTGAGTGCGCTGTGCAAATGTGGCACATTGACGGAAAGTAATGTGCGGAACGCGAAGGCCAACGCCCAGGTTCGAACAGTTAATCCGACCACTGATTAATTTATATAAAAAACTTGCGCCATGTAGCTTCCTACGATCAGACAATGGCTGAAGGCCGTACTGCTCCAGCAAAAAAAAATAGTCTATTCCACGATCCGGATAAATTCCAGCTGTTTTAAATTCAGATATTTTGGAAACCGACGCTGAATTCTCTCTACAGCAGCGCTCTGATAATCGTCAAAAGAATACCAAATAGCAGATCCATACTCATGCTTACTCACAACAAACACAAAATATAACGCTGTGAGGAGATCGACGTTATTTAAAAATTTGGTAAATCGTAGGATTTCCGGTTTCAATGGGTCTGAGGCTTGTCAATAAAATATTGGGTGTATTGAACAGTCTTGGGAGCTTCAATAAATTTCAACGCGAAATGCGACAGCTTTTATAGTAAGGATACATTTATTGAATTAATGAGTTTTTGTGCATTCGTGAGAAGTGAAACCCATGTATTTCTATATATATATAGTAAATTCAATTTGTTGGCGATTTAAGGTCTGGATTTACTTTAAAATATATATATTTAAAACAACCCTACATGTTTCGGCAAATGATGCCTTTATCAAGGAATATAAAATATTAATGACAGCATATTATATATATATATATATAATCCAAAAATCCCTATTACCATAACAATGGTGTAGGGCGTTTATCTTCTAGCTTTTTATAAACGTTTTCCATTCATTTCTATTCCTTGTCATGTTCTTCGCTTCTGTCCATGTTTTGCCTTTCCTTCCCAGTATTTCTGCTATGACATCATTCCATGTTGTCCTTGGCCTTTCTCTTCTTTTATTTTTCATTATCCTTGCTTCCCATATCCTTTTTGTTTGTCTTGTATTTTCCATTCTATATAAATGTCCCCACCATCCTAGCTGTCTTTGTTCAATGTATTCTAACACTGACTGCATTTTCAAATCTTTTCGTATTTCCAAGTTTCTTATTCTGTCCATCCTTGTAACTCCTCTAACTCTTCTTAAATACTTCATTTCTACTGCCTGTAATTTATTCTTTTGTCTTCTATTTAATATCCAGGATTCACAGCCATATGTTAATATCGGTCGGTAAATTGCCTTATATACTTTTAGTTTTGTTTCTCGGGATATCTCTTTTTTGTTAATGAAATTATTCCTCATGCTGTGGTACAGCTTTGTTGTTTTTTCTATTCTTTGATTAATCTCAGCGTCCTGGGTCCCTCTTCCATCAATTCGTACTCCCAAGTACTGGAATGTTCTCACTTGTTCTATTTCAGTTCCTTCTATTACGATTTTCGTATCTACCTGTTCATCTCCCACTACCATTACTTTAGTTTTGCTCTTACTCATCGTCATTCCACTGTCCTTTAGTGTCATATTCCATGTTGTTAAATTACGTTTCAGATCTTCCTCATTGTCGGCTATAACTACTATGTCGTCTGCGAATGCCCCTTCCGAAACTTCGACTGCATTCAAGTTAAGGTGTCCAATCCTGAACTTTTTACTTTTACATGCACACTGTTTGATAATGTCATCCATATAAACAATGAACAGCATTGGGCTCAGACTTCCCCCTTGGCGCAGTCCCTCGTTTGTTTTAAATATCTCAGATTCTAAATTGTTAGCTATTACAGCATTAGTATTGTGGTTATATATTTTCTGTATTAATCGTCTTATTTTGCCATTGACACCTCTTTCTCTTAATACATTCCACAATCTTTCTCTTGGTACTTTATCGAAGGCTTTTTCCAAGTCTATAAATGCTAAGAACACTTTCTTCTGTTCTCTAGAGGCTTTTTGTATTATTTGTTTCACAGAGAATATTTGGTCTTGTGTGCTCCTTCCTCTTCTAAACCCACTTTGTGACTCATGTAACGTATTTTCGAGTTTTGTTCTTAGTCTTTTATCTTTATACTGTATTTATATAATATATTACATATATTGTATTTCAAACAAACAATTCCTTTATACCTGTAATGTATTGGACAATAAAGTTATGTATGTATCTATAGAGAAAATGCGTTATATTCAATTGTACGTCATACTAGATTATGACGACACGTCCTGTATATGTTGTCGGTAAGATGTCAATTATAAGATTATAAGATGTCAACTATAAAAAAGTAAATAATGAAGCAATTAATTGCTTCGACATTTTACAGAAACCTTCGAGATAATAAACACAATGTAGTTCTAAAAGGAACTGTTTTTAAACAATCAAAATAAACTGTAAAAATACACAAAACTAGGCTTATTTAACAGATATGTTATCCTTCAACACCGCAAGTAACTAGTACCCTGTTAAAAATATATACAAGAAACATTTAGTATTGAAACGGAAATTATGTGTTTATTTGCAATGAGTGTCTATATTATCATCAATTTATAACATTTTGTATTTAAATTAATGAAATAAAAACTTTCAAATATAGTTCAACAAAGTAACTTTTTTTCAATTTCTCTAATACCGTTATGACAACGTGTAAACGTCATCAATGATGTACAATTGGACTTAACACGTTTCTTCTATAGACATCGCATTATTTACTATAAAGTCATATTCATCCTACACTATTAAAATCTAATTAATCAATTAAACCGAATACGTGTACACTCAGTGTATACAGAGTGTGTATAACAAAGTAGCTCAGTAGAATCCATGTATTTCTATATATATATAGTAAATTCAATTTGTTGGCGATTTAAAGTCTGGATTTACTTTAATATATATATATTTAAAACAACACTACATGTTTCGGCAAATGATGCCTCTATCAAGGAATATAAAATATTAATGACAGTATATTAATAATTTTATATTCCTTGATAAAGGCATCATTTGCCGAAACATGTAGGGTTGTTTTAAATATATATATTTTAAAGTAAATCCAGACCTTAAATCGCCAACAAATTGAATTTACCATAACATACAAAGGTCACGAAATAATTATCTATATATATATATATATATATATATATATATATATATATATAGGATTATATTGTATTGTGATTATACTGTATTTATATAATATATTACATATAATGTATTTCAAACAAGCAATTCCTTTATACATGTAATGTATTGGACAATAAAGTTATGTATGTATATATAGATAAAATGCGTTATATTCAATTGTACGTCATACTAGATCATGACGACACGTCCTGTATATGTTGTCGGTAAGATGTCAATTATAAGATTATAAGATGTCAACTATAAAAAAGTAAATAATGAAGCAATTAGTTGCTTCGACATTTTACGGAAACCTTCGAGATAATAAACACAATGTAGTTCTAAAAGGAACTGTGTTTAAACAATCAAAATAAACTGTAAAAATATACAAAACTAGGCTTATTTAACAGATATGTTATCCTTCAACACCGCAAGTAACTAGTACCCTGTTAAAAATATATACAAGAAACATTTAGTATTGAAACGGAAATTATGTGTTTATTTGCAATGAATGTCTATATTATCATCAATTTATAACATTTTGTATTTAAATTAATGAAATAAAAACTTTCAAATATAGTTCAACAAAGTAACTTTCTTCAATTTCTCTAATACCGTTATGACAACGTGTAAACGTCATCAATGATGTACAATTGGACTTAACACGTTTCTTCTACAGACATCGCATTATTTACTATAAAGTCATATTCATCCTACACTATTAAAATCTAATTAATCAATTAGACCGAATACGTGTACACTCAGTGTATACAGAGTGTGTATAACAAAGTAGCTCAGTAGAATCCAGTATTCCTTTCTTGATAAAGATTGTATTAGTTGTCTGCGCAAATCACTCAGGATTATTTATTGTATAATTGTACAAAAAAAGTTCCTCGATTTTAAACCTTGAATCAAGAAGTATTATTGAAATTATCACCCTATTTTTTTTTATATTTACCTTTCCAAAAATATTTCAATCTATTATTTGTGGATATACGTACAAATACCAATAAATGTGTAAGTACGAATTTGCACGGTATCATGGATAGATCGTTGGTGACATATCTGCAAAAGGTTTCAGAAGCGTATGATGAGAGGAGACAGATGGACGTGATATGCAGATTTTAGTAAGGCTTTCGATTACATACATAGTTTTACATAAACTTCGAGCTTTCGGATTTCAACAAGACGTTTCGAAGTTATTAAAATCATATTTCACAAATAGAGAGTACACTTCGTTGAGGATGAGGGTGCGAGATCGGAAGGATTCGTCGCAACTACTGGTACCACACTTGGTCTCCTAATGCTTGCACTGTTATTAACGCCATCTTTAACTTTCTTTTCTTTACAAGTCCTTTGTATGGTAATAATGTTAAAATTTAAGTAATAATAAATAATTTTAGTGATATGTTATCAGTAGAGATTGGCAGTCAATTGTATATTCCAGGAGAGGACTTAAATGAATTTTTAGCGGGCCATTCTATTGTTTAGTTTTATTAGTTACTTGAGTTCTATTGCGTCTATAAGAGAATCGAATCGAAACAACTAACGCAGAATTTATACCACGTAACGTAACTTTGTGTTTGAAATCCCTATGGGGTGAAAAGCACGATATAAATTTAAAAAAAGTGTTATTATTTGTAAAAGATGCATATATGAAGGCGGCCGATCGGATTTTATAACAAACATACAGTAGCTTGAATATCACATGTTTCGCTGATGTTCTTCATCGAGAATCAGAGGAAGTAAGAAAATGCTTCCCGAATGCAGATAAATTGATACTCCTGTCGAGAAAGTTTTTGCGAAGGCACGCACGCAAAAATTTATTTCGTGAAAAACTACCATACTACCACAAGAATCTATTATCACGCGCTGGGTCATATAGATTGGAACAGAATTCTGTCGTCCCATTCATTTTAATAAGTTAAAAGTATAATACAGCTACTGAAACTGAATGGTGCTGTTTCTATTTTACACGCTCAACAAGTATTTATATTTACAACTATTCAGGTAGATTTAGCCAATATTCATGCATATTATTCCAGAATACCTGTAACTATCCGCCATCTAGAGGTTGCTCGGAGCAACTCACAATATTCTATAATTAACGCCATGAATATTGTGTATGATCTTCATCAGTTCCTTTCCCAATTACCTGGAGCTACTGCTGCTAATGCAAAAAGAAAATCTGAAGCAGTTCTAAATAGCAATCCAGGATTTCGTACTGCACGCCGAATTGTTCACATGTTTGATGGTAAAGAAGTAGCCTTTCCGAATGTGCCGCCACTAAAAACTTTATGTACTTTAAATGGCTTGCTTCTATTTCATCGGTAGATGCTATGCGATCGCTCTCAATATATAAATGGATTTACAGTGACAGACAATTATTAACACATGAGCATATGGATATATTGGATAAGGCTTTTCCTTCGTATACAACCGTCAGAAAATGGGAAATGAATTTAAGCGTGGTAGGAGCAGCTTAGAAGATGATTCCCGCAATAGACGGCCGAAAATGGCTACAATGGTGGATAAAGTCCATAACTTGTAGCTAAGTGACCGACGATTGAAAGCGTTTGGACTAGCAGAGGCATTTGGTATTTCAAAGGAACGGATGTCTTATATTTTGCACATATATGCTAAAGTTTTCGGCAAGATGAGTGCCGCGCTAACTGACAACTGAACAAAGACGTGTTCGCTGTCAACTATCGATGAATAATTTAAAAATTTTTAAACTCAACACAACAAACTTCGCCAACAGTGGTTCATTATTATACACTCGAATCTAAACAACAGTCGAAGATGTGAACCAAACGTGAAGAACCAACTCCAAAAAGGTCAAGACAGTTTCATCGGCGGCAAAGATGAATACACCGATATTTTTGGATGCAAAAGGAATATTGTTGATAGACTATTTTCAAAAGGGCAAGACCGTAAAGGGCGAATATTATGGAAATCTTCTAAGTCGTTTGAAGACAGCTATCACTGCAAAGTGTTCAGGGATTACTAAGAAGAAGCTGCTCTTTCAGCATGATAATGCACCTGTACATTCCAGGTTGCTGCAAAAAAAAATAAAGAATTGAGGTTCTAATCAGTACCGCACCCGGCACCCTAAATTAAAAGATTTTCTCGGAGGCAAAAATTACTGCACAAATGAGGAGCTAACTTCAACACTGAACGATTTTTTTACAAGGTTAAAAGAAAATAACTTTCGAGAAGGAATAAAGTTGAAACAGATGGACCAAATGTATTGAATTAAGAGGGGATTTTATAGAAAAATAAAGTTTGTTTATTTAAATTTTCCTATGTTTCTGTGCGGTCGCGTGAATTAATCAACCTGCCCTTGTAACTCCCAACACTATTCTTCCCTGAAGACTTGCACGCTTATTACTAGAGCTGAGGATGTTTGCGGTACGGCAGGACCGTATGTAGTGCATCCCCACCAGCGTATAAACACGATGCAGCGAAACACTTTAGTTAGTCGTGAACTGGCAACGTGATCGTGTGTTGTCTTGAGCTCTATTTAATAAGTATGACGGATGTGCCCAAGCCAAGAAAGCGCCCATTGTATAACGACGTGAAGAAATTTATCCGAGACTTTCCCGATTTGTATTATAATGGAGCAAAAGTGGTTTGTAAATTATGCGATAAACAGTTACTTTTTGCTGGGACAAATACGACTGTAAAAGACATGTTGAAAGAGTACACCACAAAGACAAAAAAAATAATGTGCTGTCTAAAACGCAATTCATTTTTGATTTATTGACAATGCTACTCGTCTGCGATGTGCCAGTTCACCTGCTAGATAAAAAAGCCTTTCACGACTTTTGGAATAAATACAATTCCAACAAAAAGCTACCGTCACGGAGAACGTTACTCACCTATTTACCAATTGTGCGTGAGGACATTGAAAACAGAATGAAAGCAGTAGTAAATGATAAACAGTTATGGGTATGTGTCGACGAAACGACAGATCGAAAAAAACATTCTATTGTGAATATTATAGTGCGTGTACTAGATCCTGTCAAGTCAACATTTCCCATTTTATTAGCCAGCAAAAGATTGGAAAAGTGCACTAGCGAAGTAATTACGAAGGTAGTGCTCGATACGCTACAAAAATTTCAAGTTTCAACTAATCAACTCCTGATGTTTTTGAGCGATGGTGCTGCGACAATGCGTTCTGTAGGCCGTTCTCTTAAAGCAGATTGTGAGAGACTTTTGCATGTGACATGTAAAGTTCATGCTTTACACCTTGTGGCACAAACTATTCGGCAATGTTATCCAGAGGTGAATGCATTAATAGCAACCACAAAAAAAATGTTTCTAAAATCTCCCAAACGAATTCGAGAGTTTCACAGTCGGTGCCCTGGTATTCCCGAACCACCAGAGCCAATCCTGACATGTTGGGGAAGTTGGTTAAAGGCGGCATTTTATTATGCCAAGTATTTCCAACAAATAAAATCTGTGGTTCTACAATTCAATCCTGCCGAAGCTGTAGCCATTAAGGAAAGCCAGAGACTCTTTCAAAACCCTTCCCTTGATGCAGATTTACAAACTATTTATAACAATCATATAGGATTGTTTAACGCAATCGAGAAATTTCAAAATACTGCATTATCGATAGCGGAGTCACTGCAAATACTGGACGATGTACACGCCCAGCTATGCGCAGTAAATGACAACAAAAATGTTAATGTAATAGAAAAGTTCGAGAGTGTGATAAACAATGATTTTGATTTTACCAGATTAAAACAAATTAGTAATGGTGCAAGTATAGATTCGGTTTCTATCTATAAAGATTATTTTAATTGTGCGTGTGTTACATCCGTAGATGTCGAGCGGTCTTTCTCAAAATATAAAAAAAATTATTCATCAAGGCGTACATCGCTCACCGCTACAAATATGGAAACGTATCTAATGCTACAAACTTACTGCAAGTCTTATCCACTTGGCGCTATGCTATAATAATCGTAAATAAGGTAAGTGTGTTATTTATATACAGTACACATAACTGACATACCTAAGTGATATAAATAGCGAATGCATGTAAAGCAATAAAATCACGCATGCATCACCGATCGAAACAAGGTCATTATATTCGTGCGTTTAACTGAATACTATCCTGGCACACCGCAAACATCCCCAGCTCTACTTATTACTATGAAATATACCACATACTAAAATAGCTTTAATAAAGAATTTTCTGTAACCCAAGACTATATACCCATAAAGTGAACAGCGAAATTTTTAATTACAAAAGCACCAGATTCTGTTAAAATATTTACAAGAATGTTTTGAGAACAGGTGGTTTAGATACTTTCATTTAGCCTAAATTCTAATATTACTTTGCATAAATAAGCACGAAGTCAATATATACTTCAACCCAATCTTGTAAGAGTAAAACATGGTTGGAGGTCATAACATAATCCACCTATAGGAATTTATAGTATTTTATTTAATCTACTATAGCTGGTTACTATTTACTATACTATTCAGCACCATAAGTACTCACTGTTTTATTTTGACAATTAAAATAATATTATTGCTGGTAAAAAATATAATTCCTGTCCGACCGTTGTTACTGATAATGAACGGTAAAAAATTCAAATTCGCGATATGCTTTTGATATATAAAATTGTGTTTAGTACTAACGTGCAAAAGAAAAAAATTATACTCACTATAACTATTGACCAATTATAAAAACCTTTATAAAAACACATCTTTCACTCTTGTTATATTAATATCGTAGAGTTCTACTATCATTTATTACTTCTTGAATATACTTCATTTTCGATAGCTGCGCCACCCATTAATCATCGATTTGTAACAGTTTCACGAGATACAATTACCCACTATCCACAGTCTCCCACTTTTCCTTTTCACACAACAATACTTTAAATACATTCTATCCGTTCCTTGCAATAAAAGCATTGACAAATAACTTCGAGTTCTAACTAAAACAATGTATTTAAAATGAAAACAACAGATTTGAAAAGATACACCGGCCAACTTTACTTACTCATTGTGTTTAAAACGGTTTGCAAAATGATATGAGAAATAGGCTTGCTAAAAATAGAATCACATCTCTGCATTATATAAAAATAACGTGTACGCTTTATGACTTGTACAAAGTGAAACAAAAATCTAGTTAATAAATTCCAGAATATAGAAGGTCACTCTTTATGATGGTAATTATTCTTAAGGTAAAGTTTACTTTATATTGCAAAGTTCTTGTTTAACACAACAAAATTATCGAATTTTCAGTCCATCAACGTAGAAAACTATATTTCAAGAAAAGTTAGAGCAAAAGAATTTTTAACTGCTGTTAAACTTGATGATTTTTTCTTTTAATTCTGTATTCTACGAAGGTTGTTCTCTCTCCGCAGAACCTCTGTACCAATCCCTTGATTCACAAGCTTAAGGACGATGAGAGCTGAAAAATATATTGAATATAACTACAAAGGTTTAAAGTAAACAATAAGTCGAATAAGGAACCTTTTAGAATTGTGATTTTTTACAATTTTATACGTGACTTAAACCGTAAGGAAAGCTTTAAGAAAATTTATCAGGCATTTGGTGACAAGTCATGTTCTTTGACTCTGGTACACTGAATTTCAAGGTAATGGACTTTCCGCAAATGACACGTTGTCATTGATTGTCATGATGCCTTTATCAAGGATATAAAATATAAATTATTTATTTATATTTTATATCCTTGATAAAGGCATCATTGCCGAAACATGTAGGGTTGTTTTAAATATATATACTTTAAAGTAAAGCCAGACCTTTAATCGCCAACTGATTGAATTTACCATTTAGTTATAAATATATATATTATATAGTATGTATATATATTTCAAAGGATGTTGTTGAATTTTACATTATGCGTAGCAAATATCCATATTATAACATAAACATAATAACTATAATTATTACAAAAAAATATATATCACAATATTGGAAGTCTCATACCGTAGATATGGTAGAATCGATGAATTAATTTTATATCTCTTGAAACCGATATCAAACAAACGATAACTAGAAAACGGGTTATGAATACTGTTTCCTAGGTATCGAGTCAAGGTATCGATTCCAAGGTATCGATTCCAAAGTATCGATTCCAAGGTATTGGTTCAAGGTATTGATTCCAAAGTATCGATACCAAAACATCGATACCTGTCGATACTTTACCGATTCCAGTACTCGCTAAGTATCGATGTATCGGGTAGCTTAACTTTGTGCATTTTTTAAAATGTACATGAAGGATGCAATTACTTTTAAGTAAAGAATTTTTAAGTATGTATACATTATATATATTATATAATATATATTTGAAAGTATGTTATTATTGTGCGTAGCAAATATCCTTATTATGACATAACTATAATTATTACAAAAAAAAAACAAAATATCACAATATTGCAAATTTCATACCGTAGTTATGATAGAATCGGTAAATTAATTTTATATCTCTTGAAACCGATATCAAACAATCGACGCCTAGAAAACGGTTATGAATACTGATTCCTAGGTATCGAATCAAGGTATCGATTCCAAGGTATCGATTCCAAGGTATCGATTCCAAGGTGCCGATTGCAAAGTATCGATTCCAAAAAATCGATACCTACCGATACCTTACCGATTCCAGTACTCAGAATCGATACCGTGCACAGACCCGATACTTCGCTAAGTATCGATACCTCGATTTGTATCGGTACCCGATACCGAAAACGTCGGTATCACCCAGCCCAAGTTGCTGTTATATAATTATATATCTTATGTTATTTAAATATCTATACATTTGTTTATCATGCTGACAGTCCCGTGTTTTGATCCCTGACTGGTTGTCCGAATAGGTTTTCGTGGTTTTCCTTCTCGTTTAAGGCGAATGCCGACAGCTTAACATCTTAAGCCGCTCCACGGGCGCATACATAATAATAACTCATGTCTTGCTCTTCCCGGTTTTTGTTGTCTATCTATTTTAGAATGCTAAGACATGATTTATTATTATTAAACTGAAATGTATCCAAAAAAGGTTTAAGTATATCAATACGTTAAGCACGTATTACGCATTTGTTACAAATGAAACAGACATGCAATATGCATATCTGTAACTGTACACATGGACAATACACCTCGTATTTTCAGAATTTACTTCTGCTTAAGACACGTGTTTCTGCCATTTACTATTAGGCGTCATCAGTTAAGCTAGTGAAGTAATTAAAGAAAGCTTAAATCGCCTATCAGGTATAGCAAATTTTGTCCTATCAAGTAGCACCATATAATATAGTGTCATCTGACGGACGGAACAGACTATGTCCGAAAATGGCAACCCTTCCCTTGACCGGCTATGCCGGTGCAGAAGGGAAGAAAATACGTATATAGGTGTAAGTCCATTAACACGATGCCAGATGGCAGTAAATATACAAAAAAGGTTTAAGTATATCAATACGTTAAGCACGTATTACGCATTTGTTACAAATGAAACAGACATGCAATATGCATATCTGTAACTGTACACATGGACAATACACCTCGTATTTTCAGCATTTACTTCTGCTTAAGACACGTGTTTCTGCCATTTGCTATTAGGCGTCATCAGTTAAACTAGTGAAGTAATTAAAGAAAGCTTAAATCGCCTATCAGGTATAGCAAATTTTGTCCTATCAAGTAGCACCATATAATATAGTGTCATCTGACGGACGAAACAGACTATGCCCGAAAATGGCAACCCTTCCCTTGACCGGCTATGCCGGTGCAGAAGGGAAGAAAATACGTATATAGGTGTAAGTCCATTAACACGATGCCAGATGGCAGTAAATATACAAAAAAGGTTTAAGTATATCAATACGTTAAGCACGTATTACGCATTTGTTATAAATGAAACAGACATGCAATATACATATCTGTAACCGTACACATGGACAATACACCTCGTATTTTCAGCATTTACTTCTGCTTAAGACACGTGTTTCTGCCATTTGCTATTAGGCGTCATCAGTTAAGCTAGTGAAGTAATTAAAGAAAGCTTAAATCGCCTATAAGGTCACTTCACTAGCTTTACTAGCTTAACTGATGACGCCTAATAGTAAATGGCTGAAACACGTGTCTTAAGCAGAAGTAAATGCTGAAAATACGAGGTGTATTGTCCATATGTACAGTTACAGATATGTATATTGCATTAAATGTATCTTTGAATAATTTTATCCATGGCAACTACAAATGTATAAGTATGACACTAATATACTGCCATTTACATTTTATATTCCTTGAAAAAGGCATCATTTGCCGAAACATGTAGGATTGTTTTAAATATATACATTTAGGAGTAAAACCAGCCCTTAAATCGCCAACAAATTGAATTTACCAAAACATACAAAGGTCACGAAATAATTATCTTTATATATATAAAAAGTGTTCATTTGAAAAGTCAATCTAGGTTACTTTGAAATTTTGATAGAATAAGACGCAAATATGTTAGTATGTGTTTGTTGTTCCGTGAACGTAAATCCAAATGACATTTGATAACGTCAATCACAAATATCAGTTAGTGCATAAAATAATCGTGCGTCAATTCTGGTTTAAATAAATTGCTTCTCAGTTTTAAAATGGCTTTCACTTTAGAACATAAAATTTTGTTAGTCCAGGCTTATTTTCGAAGTGGTAATAAAATTGATGGTTTATGGGTTTATTCAGTTCAAGATTGCATGGTAGAATTTCAAGTTGAGTTTCCACATTTTGTAATAGATTATATACAATTTAAGAATACTTTGGATAGAACTTTAAAACATTTTTCTGAAACTGGTAGTCTCTTAAGAAAATCAGGCAGCGAGCAGTTAAGAAACGTACACCTCAAGTTGTCAATCGTGTTGAAGAAATAATGAAAAATGAACCACAAATATCTGTTCGACATTTGAGTCAACATATAAACCTTTGTGTTGGTACAACTCACAAGTTATTAAAAAAAGATATGCAACTTTATCCATACCGTGTCACAGTAGTACAAGAATTGTTAGAAATTGATTACCCATGTAGTCTACAGTTTTGTAATTGGTTTGTAAATATGAACAATAATGGAGAACTTTTGCAAAGAGTCATCTTTACTGATGAAGCATGGTTTTATAAAACGGGATACCTAAATTCACAAAATACAAGAATTTGGTGTAGTGAAAATCCACATGTAATTAATGAAGAATCGCTACATCCAGAGAAAATTGGTGTTTGGGCAGCGATAAGCCAAAGGCGAATCATTGGACCAATATTTTTTCAGGGAACGTTAACTGCTCAAAGGTACCGTACGGAAATTTTACAACCATTTATCAATCAGTTGCATGCTGATGAACTTCAAAATGCATATTTACAACAAGACGGAGCACCTTGTCACTGTACTGCAGAATCTTTGGATTATTTAAGAGAATTTTTTAATGAGCGTATAATTAGTCGAAATACTGAAATTGCCTGGCCTGCACGTTCATGCGCTTTAACAACCTGCGACTTCTTTTTGTGGCCTTATCTAAAAAATAACATATTTCGAACACCTATATTGAATTTGAATGATATGCTACAAAGAATCGAACAGAAATGCATGGAAATTAATAACAATCCATTAATGTTGCAGAATATCATCAGAAATTTTGAACGGAGGATTTTAAAGTGCATTGATCTTGAAAGACAACATTTTCAACATTTGTTATAGTTTGCAATAAATACCTATTATTTGTTATTTATTTGTATGTATGAAACTGTCAAAATATACGACTTCGTAGGTTAAGTAGTAAATTTTAATTTACGACATACTTCAAAATGTTCTCAGTAAATCACATGCTACTAGATTGACTTTTCAAATGAACACTTGTTACAAAAGTACAATGAAACAGAGAAAAATAGGGATGCTGAAATCTTAAGCTGTAGTTCAAATGGATGGAAAAGGTTTACTACCACTTGTTCTTCCAATGAAATCTTAATGTAAAGAATCAGTGACATTAGAAATTTGCCTAAACTAACTTAACACTAATATTCTGCTAATGATGTGATCTTGACATGTGAGCAAAAAGAAATCGATATGCAAATAAGGCCTGTAGATCTAATCACAAATTATGAAGATAGAACAGACACAGAAAAACAAAATAAAAATATAAATAAAATAAATACTAGCCTAAAATCATTATTATAATTTTCAGCGTGGAAAAGACAATTGCGAAACTAAATCTATAAAATAACTGTTGTTATGCACTAGATTATACAAAAATTTAATACTTCAATTTGTATCTTGTCTCCATAGATGCCATTCCATACATACGCAGTAATGTGCGGTTGTTGTAATGCCTTGTGGGATATGCCCCCTCAGTTTTAAAATACAAATATTTCAGAAATCGACGCAATCTTTTCCAGACTTTATTTTATTAACTGCATAATATGGATATCAAATTCAAATCTGACATATAAGTAATATAATGTTTTTAGTGTGAAAGATTTTGAATTACGGATAATGAAGCCCAACATCCTCGTAGCTGACGACGTAACTAATATAACGTGCTCAAAAAAAGTGAACTTGCTATCGAAACGTACGCCTAGATCTTAAACTAAAGAACAACGATTTAAATTCGTTGTATCATATGTGTAAGTGTATGAGATGGGGTGCAATTTTCTGGTATAACTGATATTGTTACATTTGTTTACGTTTATCTCGAGTTTGTTAGCTTCACACCACAATTCGAGTTTACTAATTTGGTCTTAAAGACGAATACAGACGCTAATGGTTTCAATAACTGTGAAGATTTTAAGATAGTCAGCAAAGGCACAACGATAACAATAAAATTAAGCAGATCATTAAAAACTATATTAGAATCGGCGAAAAGATGCAGTGGCAACGTTGCATCAACGCTAAGCTCAAAAAGCCCAACTCACAGCGCATAACGATAAATAAATGTAGTTATCTGATATTAGGCAGTTATAAACAAATAGTTTCTAACCTCACATTTGGATGTAGGAATTTTACACGTTTTCGTATATAAATGCAATTATAATAAAGACTAAACAAATAATTTTATATATACAGGGTGAGTCGTGAAGAATCGACCAAACTGTAGGAGTGTATTCTACAGGTGAAAGTAATGTAAAAAAACTCAAATGTTGCTATCCGATTTTTATTTGTTTTTGAGTTATAGCGTAATTAAAAATAAACAAAATTTCATACATTGAAGTTTTTGTATTTTATTGGTATTATCGTCTTTTATAATATATTTTCAAAAATACCGCCATTAATTTCAAAACATTTTTTACATCGTCTACCAAGGTTGCTGGTTGCGTTCCTGATTGCGTCAGGTTGATGTTTGATATTGTCAGCAGCATTCATAATCCGTTGAATTACTGCTTCACGAGTGTCCACTTTTACTTGATACACTTCATTTTTTAACCAGCCCCATAAACAATAATCGAGTGGCGTGAGGTCTGGAGACCTAGGAGGCCAACCAATGTGACTACCACGTCCAATCCAACTCCATGGAAACCTTTCAGCCAAATGTTGCCTGACTGCACGAGCGTAATGTGCAGGCTCTCCATCGTGCTGGTAGAAGATTTGGATTCTGATGTTTATGGGAACATCCTCTAGCAGTCCGTGCAGTTCATTTTCTAAAAAATGTAAATAGGTGTCTTCCGTGAGGCGATTCTCAAAAATGTAAGGATCAATTAAAAAACTATCGATCATACCACACCACACGTTTACCGAAAATTTATGTTGAAAGTTACTTTCGACTGTTGCATGTGGATTTTCGTCTGACCATACATGCTTGTTATGACAATTATTAATACCGTCACGGGTGAATGTCGCTTCATCCGTAAGCAGTATACGCGATACAAAACGAGGATTATCATTTATCCATCGACAAAATTCCATACGTCTACGATTATCATTTCGTTGTAGGTGCTGTACTCTTTGTACATGGTACGGACGTAAGCCGTAAGTGGAGTGTTTTTATCACCCTTGTTTGTGGAATGCCCAATTGAATACTAATTCTCCGTGAGCTGGTAGTTGCGTCTTTTTCTACTACATCCAGAATATCTTCTACTTCTTGTAATTGTTGTCGACTGCCTCGTTCAGATATTATGTTTACACTGGGAAGCTTTCCGGTCGCGCACAATGTGTTGAATACACTAATAAATACAGTTTTATTAGGATCTCTGTGATGTGGAAACCGTTGACGATATTCATTAGCAGCAGCTGTAGCATTCCCATCACAAAATCGATAACCAAACACCATATTAGCATATTCTAAATTAGAATAAGTGTGTGGCATTTTAGTTTGTTACACTATAGTCGTACAAACGTCAAGTCAATGTCACAATACCCGAACACAATGTTATAATTTACTCCAAGGTGTAGGGAACATTTTTTATGATGGCAGCGCCCTCACTATATCAACGCTGAACTAGAGGTAGTGACATTAGACGCATTAGGCATACAAACCACTCTACACTATTTCTCGACTGCTTTCAATGTCACTACCGCTAGTTCGGATAACCACGAACAGGTAGCGCTGCAGCTAGGAAGACTTCCCTATAATGAATTGCTATCGGGGTTTCACTGTTTTTACGAATACATACATAAACATGGTGTTTGAATTACGCTATAACTCGAAAACAAATAAAAATCGCATAACAACATTTGAGTTTTTTTACATTACTTTCACCAGTAGAATCCACCCCTTGAGTTTGGTCGATTCCTCACGACTCACCCTGTATATGGTAAATTCAATTTGTTGGCGATTTAAGGTCTGGTTTTACTTCAAAATGTATATTTAAAGCAATCCTACCTGTTTCGGCAAATGATGCCTTTATCAAGGAATATCAAATATAAATGAGAGTATATTAATGTCATACATTTGAGTTGCTATGGCTAAAATTATTCAAAGATACATTCCAATTGAATAATAATAAATCATGCCTTAGTATTCTAAAATAGATAGATAACAAAAACAGGGAAACGCAAGACATGAGTTATTATTATGTATGCGCCCGTGGAGCGTCTTAAGATGTAAAGCTGTCGGCATTCGCCTTAAACGAGAAGGAAAACCACGAAAACGTACTCGGACAACCAGACAGGAATCAAAACACGGAACTGTCAGCATGATAAGCAAATGTATAGATATTTAAATAACTTAAGATATATAATTATATAACAGCAACATATATTATGATGGTAAATTGTAGATCGTTACATAATTAAGTTTTGTATTTTTTGTATCACTTCTGTTGTTAATTGAATTTTTTTCCTCTTTAATACTAATCATTTCTTTAATTTCCCTTTTTATTGTGTGTTGTTCTTTATCAATTATCTGTGTGTTTTCAAAATCGAAATGGTGATCGCGTTGTAGTTTGTGTGTAGATAAAGCAGTTTTGTCTGTTTTAGAGTATTTGTGGGCTTGTATTCTTTTGTATAAATATTGTTTAGTTTGACCTATGTAGTAACTATCGCAATCGCGACATGGTATTTTATAGATGACATGTGTTTCTCGATTTTTTTTCTATTTTAGGTTTAAATTTTGAAAATAAATGTTTATTAGTATTACTAAGTTTATATGTTGTAGCTATATCATATTTTTTTAAAGTGTATTTAATTTTTTGTGATAATTCTGGAACATATGGAATCGTGATATATGTTGTGTAATTGTTTAAATTGTTATTGGTGTCTGCAGTGTTGTATATTTGGTGAATTCTTTTTTTAATTGTTTGGTCTATAAGTTGTGGTGGATAATTATTATCTGTTAAGATAGTTTTAATTTTCTTGATGTTATCTTTTCTGTATTGAGTATGTGATAGTTTTACTGCTTTATCAGTCAGATTATTTATAATCATTTTATTGAATACTGTAGCTGCATTTGAGTGGTAATTCATATATCTAAAAGAAGCTGTGGGTTTATTATACAAATTTGTATGAATAGTACTCTGCCTATCATAGCTTAAAGAAATATCAAGAAAATTAATACTGTTATTAATTTCTTCTTCAATAGTGAATTTTAATTTGTTGTGAAAATTGTTGAATTTATTTAAAAGATAGTTTATTTTATTAGTCGAAATACATGTTATGATGTCATCTACATATCTTTTGAAGAAAATGGAGTGGAAGTCTAATGAATTGATAACGTTTTGTTCCAAATGTTCCATTACCACGAAGCACTCGCATCATTGTACTTGCACTCCAAAATACATCACGAGCCGCGCCTGCTTCCACCCTATTTTCTTCAAGAGATATGTAGATGACATCATAACATGTATTCCGATTAATAAAATAAACTATCTTTTAAATAAATTCAACAATTTTCACAACAAATTAAAATTCACTATTGAAGAAGAAATTAATAACAGTATTAATTTTCTTGATATTTCTTTAAGCTATGATAGACAGGGTACTATTAATTCAAATTTATATAATAAACCCACAGCTTCTTTTCGATATATGAATTACCACTCCAATGCACCAACAGTATTCAATAAAATTATTATAAATAATCTGACTGATAAAGCAGTAAAACTATCACATACTCAATACAGAAAAGATAACATCAAGAAAATTAAAACAATCTGCAGACGACCCTGCAGACACCAATAACAATTTAAACAATGACACAACGTATATCACGATTCCATACACTTTAAAAAAATATGATATCGCTACAACATATAAACTTAGTAATACTAATAAACATCTATTTTCAAAACTTAAACCTAAAATAGAAAAAAAAAACGAGAAACACATGTCATCTATAAAATACCATGTCGCGACTTCGATTTCGAATACAAGCCCACAAATACTGACAAAACTGCTTTATCTACACACAAACTACAACGCGATCACCATTTCGATTTTGAAAACACACAGATAAATGATAAAGAACAACACACAATGAACAGGGAAATTAAAGAAATTATTAGTATTAAACAGGAAAAAAATTCAATTAACAACAGAAGTGATATAAAAAATTTAAGTAGTATATACTATAACTTAATTATATAACGATCTGCAATTTTCCATCATAATATATATTGCTGTTAGGGCTGGGCGAAGTATCGATACATCGTCCAATACCCGATACCTTAACTGGTATCGATTCCCCGATACCTCAGATAACGAAGGTATCGATTCTAAGGTATCGATTCCAAAGTATCGATTCCAAAGCATCGATACCTATCGATACTTTACCGATTCCAGTACTCGCTAAGTATCGATGTATCGAGTTAGCGATGTATCGGGTAGCGATGTATAGGGTAGCCATGTATCGGGTAGATTACATTTGTGCATTTTTTAAATGTACATAAATGATGTAATAACTTTTAAGTAAAGAATTTTTAACTATGTATACATTATATAACAAGTGTTCATTTGAAAAGTCAATCTAGTAGCATGTGATTTACTGAGAACATTTAGAAGTATGTCGTAAATTAAAATTTACTAATTAACCTACGAAGTCGTATATTTTGACAGTTTCATACATACAAATAATAACAAATAATAGGTATTTATTGAAAACTATAACAAATGTTGAAAATGTTGTCCTTCAAGATCAATGCACTTTAAAATCCTCCATTCAAAATTTCTGATGATATTCTGCAACATTACTGGATTGTTATTAATTTCCATGCATTTCTGTTCGATTATCTGTAGCATATCATTCAAATTCAATATAGGTGTTCGAAATATGTTATCTTTTAGATAAGGCCACAAAAAGAAGTCGCAAGGTGTTAAATCGCATTAACGTGCAGGCCAGGCAATTTCAGTATTTCGACTAATTATACGCTCATCAAAAAATTCTCTTAAATAATCCAAAGATTCTGCAGTACAGTGACAAGATGCTCCGTCTTGTTGGAAATATGCATTTTGAAGTTCATCATCATCAACTGGTTGACAAATGGTTGTAAAATTTCCGTACGGTACCTTTGAGCATTTAACGTTCCCTGAAACAATATTGATCCAATGATTCGCCTTTGGCTTATCGCTGCCCGAACACCAATTTTCTCTGGATGTAGCGATTCTTCATTAATTACATGAGGATTTTCACTACTCCAAATTCTTGTATTTTGTGAATTTAGGTATCCCGTTTTATAAAACCATGCTTCATAAGTAAAGATGACTCTTTGCGAAAGTTCTCCATTATTGTTCATATTTACAAACCAATTACAAAACTGTAGTCTACGTGGGTAATCAATTTCTAACAATTCTTGTACTGCTGTGACACGGTATGGATAAAGTTGCATATCTTTTTTTAATAACTTGTGAGTTGTACCAACAGAAAGGTTTATTTGTTGACTCAAATGTCGAACAGATGTTTGTAGTTCATTTTCCATTATTTCTTCAATACGATTGACAACTTGATGTATACGTTTCTTAACTGCTTGGCTGCCTGATTTTCTTAAGAGACTACCAGTTTCAGAAAAAAGTTTTAAAGTTCTATCCAAAGTATTCTTAAATTGTATATAATCTATTACAAAATGTGGAAACTCAACTTGAAATTCTACCATGCAATCAGGAACTGAACCTCATAAACCATCAATTTTATTACCACTTCGAAAATAAGCCTGGACTAACAAAATTTTATGTTCTAAAGTGAAAGCCATTTTAAAACTGAGTAGCAATTTATTTAAACCAGAATTGACCCACGATTATTTTATGCACTAACTGATATTTGTGATTGACGTTATCAAATGTCATTTGGATTTACGTTTACGGAACAACAAACACATACTAATATATTTGCGTCTTATTTTATCAAAATTTCAAAGTAACCTAGATTGACTTTTCAAATGAACACACGTTATGTAATGAGAAAGAATTATTTGTGTTCAAATAATGGATATTATTATTATTTTGTTTTTTAAGCAGTTCCTAATAATTACTTAATTAAATTAATGTATATTATGTGGAGGTCTCAATATATAATAATATAATTAAGTATTTACGATAATAAATATATGGTTAAAACATATCTGTATACGCCCTCATCAGCGTACGAAGGAAATCACCTGCGTTGGCTTGCCGCATGTCAAATTTGTACGACATATGCTCATGACTCATGAGTAGAGCTGAGGATGTTTGCGGTACGGCAGGACCGTATGTAGTGCATCCCCACATTTAACTATTTATCTAAATATTCTCTGAAATGATTTGCCGGATCTCATAAATTAATAGAGTGATATTTTAGTATGCACTGGATATTGTTATTATACAAAATCATAATAGCCATTTGTATTTATGGATCATAAATAATAAAACGCATGTATTTGTATTTGGTTGTGAATTCAATTTAAACTTAAAACGAATCGTAATATTCTAACGACAAGCCGTCCTTACAATACATGCATTCGAGACAAAGTGTGCAACTCTACGAATAACTTCCATAATTGATCGAAAATGGACATTTTGGAGCTGAAGTAAAGTTCCTATTCCTAGAAAATTTTATTACTGTCGTTAAGAACTATTATTATAAACAACAAAGGCCTTTTATTAGTGTTGAAGTTTTAGTTTCATTGAATTTCCATGTTGTAAGTAGTCAATTGTAAAGTGTTCATTCACAATATTCTAAAACAAGGTGTAAATTTAACTAAAATCCAGAAAAACACATTCTGATAATATATTACTAGATTAGAAGCTGTGTTTATTACAATTTATTATATTATTTTTATAACCAAATGCAATAAAAGCTACGAAAACAAAAGAAACCTCGATTTATTAAAATCTTGTCACACAGCCTTTCAAAGCCTGGCAGCACATATTTTGCATATATTTTATATATACTACCTACTTGAACTAGGTGAATGAAGTTAGAAGTTATAACTTATAACTTCATTCACCTAGTTCAAGTAGGTAGTATATATAAAATATATGCAAAATATGTGCTGCCAGGCTTTGAAAGGCTGTGTGACAAGATTTTAATAAATCGAGGTTTCTTTTGTTTTCGTAGCTTTTATTGCATTTGGTTATAAAAATAATATAATAAATAGTAATAAACACAGCTTCTAATCTAGTAATATATTATCAGAATGTGTTTTTCTGGATTTTAGTTAAATTTACACCTTGTTTTAGAATATTGTGAATGAACACTTTACAATTGACTACTTACAACATGGAAATTCAATGAAACCAAAACTTCAACACTAATAAAAGGCCTTTGTTGTTTATAATAATAGTTCTTAACGACAGTAATAAAATTTTCTAAGAATAGGGGCTTTACTTCAGCTCCAAAATGTCCATTTTCGATCAATTATGGAAGTTATTCGTAGAGTTGCACACTTTGTCTCGAATGCATGTATTGTAAGGACGGCTTGTCGTTAAAATATTACGATTCGTTTTAAGTTTAAATTGAATTCACAACCAAATACAAATACATGCGTATTATTATTTATGATCCATAAATACAAATGGCTATTATGATTTTGTATAATAACAATATCCAGTGCATACTAAAATATCACTCTATTAATTTATGAGATCCGGCAAATCATTTCAGAGAATATTTAGATAAATAGTTAAATGTGGGGATGCACTACATACGGTCCTGCCGTACCGCAAACATCCTCAGCTCTACTCATGAGAGAAGTATCTCACGGCATCTGCCGACCAAGAGAGGCAACGCCTTGCCCTTTGTACGATTGCACTTGTGTTTTAACATATACGTATTATCGTAACGTATACCTAGTAATCAAGTAACAGTTAAAATCTGTATAAATAATAAATTAAATTAAATAAATTTAATAAAAAACAAATTTGCCTATATTGTATCCTCCTTTCTTATTATATTTTTAAAAATTTAAAGAAGTAAATAGAACGCCCACGGGAAAGTAGCGGGACGATATAGACAGGAAGCCCTTTCCAGTTAATAATTATAAAAGATAGGATACCAATGCCATTTCGCTTAGAAATCTCAGTCACGTGCAAAGAAAAAAACGTGTACACATACATAATCCACCATAACATTTAAAAAAGGAAGCATAATTAAAAATAATAAATTAAACATAATTTTAAGTTAAGAAAAAATAAATATTTGAAGTATAGAGTTTATGTTAATTAAGAGAAACAGTTTTACTTTATAGTACTTGTAAACGTTACTTATAACAAATATTAGATCGATCCCAAAATAAACTCAAAACTAGCAATGTAACAAGTAAAGTAAACACGTGTATATATATATATATATATATATATATATATATATATATATATATATATGTATATATGTACAAACTCAAAAAAGAAAATTGTCAATGTAAAACCACAACATCAACAATGTTATTCAGACCTTGAATTGTACAGCGAGCAAAAACGAAAAAGTTTCTGTATTGTATGTCGAAATAAATGGAAGTGTTATTTAGAGAAGTGGTTCTATTGTAAAGTGCAACCCTTCCAGAACGGCATGCAGAATACAATTTTACTCCCACACAACCGAGCTAGCAATATTTGGTTAATTGGATTCGTAAAACATTCAAAATTGTCACACTGCTGTAGTCCATTTTCCGAGTCTATTTCGGTCATATGAGTTATTTGTACTTGAAACATCCACACGAATATACATATGTACATGTATAAACGCACGATGATTTCTGAGATAAAATAAGTTATAAACTACGCTACTCATAATGAAATAAAAGTTGTAATAACGTAGAAATTTAATGCTGGCATTAACTAGTGTAATAAAAATACATTTATCAAGATTTCAATATTATAAACGCAAAATTGTATAAATATTTTCACGAATTTACTGTAGAAATAACCGATTTGTATTATTTCAATAATATTTACTCTTTGTCCATTAAGCAAAAAAGACATATTGCACAGATTGATCAAGAAGGAGAGGTAAACAATGTATTGGATTCATACCTAGTCTACAGAAAACAATATGTGGAAATTTTTTACGTCGAGTTTCTGTGACATTTTATAGTGTCATCTCCAAATTTGGTTCGAATCGCTTAATTTTTTTTTTTACTTTTACATTCGCTTAGGGAAGAGAAAACGAGTGATTTGAAACTTGAACACAGAAGCGTCATGAAATTTATATAAAAAGGAGACCGTAGCCCGAAGAATATTCATGACAGAATGGTGTCCGTCTGGTGGAGAAAATAGCCCGTCCTATTTCCAAGTCAAATTTTAGTGTAAGCAGTTCCAATCGGGCAGAGAATCCATTCACAATGACCCAAAGTGTGGAAGGCCTCTGGAAGCACGAACTGCAGAAATCGTCAACAGAGTTGAAGATATGGTGTTTACCGACACTAGTCGGTTATTATTAGAGAGTTGTTGTTAGAGAAATAAGAATATCAGAACCGAGTGTTTTTAAAATTCTACACCAATATTTGTACGATGGATTCCAAGGCTGCTCAGTCCAAACGGTACGAGATACAAAGGCATCGGTATCCATTAATTTCATTAATATGATATTGCCTAAAATTACGACGTGGCTCGACAAAGAGACAAAGTTCAATTTTTTAATTTGCAATGGATTTTAACAACTTAAATTTTAGATAAATCAATAATAATAAAATAGAAATAAAACTACGCTTCTAATCTTCACTTTTAATTAAAAGTGAAGATTAGAACCGTAGTACTATTTCTATTTTAAACTATGGATCTTCATCAAGGAAATGCCGAATCAATTCAATAATAATAACATTAATACGCACAAAATGCTTTTATTTTTTTCCTATTATTGTAGCGTTGCATAGTAGCCCATACATTTTTCTCTTTTCAAAAACTTTTTTAATTTACCTTTAGTATTTATATCCTTAAAAACAACGTAAGTCTCTTGAATTGTTAGCCAATTATTATTAATACTTTTGTGAAAAGAATATAATAACAATTCTGTCTCGTTGATACAACGTACCACAAATGGGAAGATGTAATTATATAGAACATAAATATAAAATATTATGAGTCAATTACGATGCGAACCCCGAAATTAAGAACACCCTGAAAATTGTATTACGTTACGCCTATTAATTCAAAATACTCAAAATGTGTATAAATAATAAACACTTCAGACACACATACGCTACAGCGTATGTTTACATGTATAACAGCTGGATAACTTGGACAATAACAAAACTATTATTTTTGTTATTGTCAGTCAACTTTAATATACTGTCTTTTATAATACAGTCGATCGCACAGTGGCGTGCCAAACATTTTTTTAAACATCTTTGTAATTTTTTCCTCGCTCATGAGAGGAAATTTTGGGAAAATAGTTTGGATTTATATTCAGTTATAATGTCACAAGAGCATAGAAAATAATCGATTATATTTCCGAGTCACGAGACGTATTCTGCGAAACACCACGAGAGCGTAGCCCGAGTGGTGTTTTAAGGATTTACGTCGAGTGAAGAGGTTATATAATGGATTATTTTCGTTTGCTCGAGTTGTATTCGTTGCGATTATATAAAGAATTAACTAACGAAATTTTTTGGTTGAAATTAAAAGTACAATTATTATAATAAATATTTGTTGTATTATCTTTAGAAGTTGAATTTGAGGTGCTGGTGATGGTAGAGTAGGCAGAATCTTGTTTATTTCTCATTTTCTCAAGTATCTTGCTATGGTGTTCATTAGTAAGCTTTAGATACGGCTTCAGAGATTCAGATGATGAGTGGCCTGTTATCTTAAAAATTTCTTGTAAGTTTGCTTCAGATTGTGTCAAGATGTTAACAGCGGAAGAGCGATTGGAATGATTAGATATTTTTTGCTTCTTTGTATCAAGTCCTATACTTTCTTCCACTGAACGTGTCCATTTACTTAATTGATTAAGGCCTACAGGGCAGTTTTTATACCATATTTTAGTTTTCTGCCATTCAGGATTAGGTGTTAAAAATAGACGATTGGTTTTAATGTTTGGTGTTCTTTTGCTTAACATTTTCTTCAACAGACGTACTGGACACTGATCTTCACAATTTTTATTCGGTGTCAACCATTTAGATTCAGCTGTATGTTTTTCGCCACCTTGTGCTGTCTTTGAAAATATGGTATTGTACTCAATACATCCTGTGGGTTGACCATAATTGTCGCATTCTGCTTTGAAACAGTCAATTAAGCAAAAGACTGCTTCATTTCCATGCCACGCCAGTTCCACAGAACAAATTTGATAGAATTTTTTTTGTAAACCGTCTGGCGTATTTTCGTCAAAAAATGACACAATTTTGCTAATTTCTTCCGCTTTAAGGGCGACAGAACTTGTTCTTCTTTTTTCAGGAACTGCTCGTAACTTCTTCCTTTTAGCTGCCCGCTTGCATCTTCAAAAATTACGCCTCTGAATGGTTTTGTTTCTCGATTAAACTCTTCATAAAACTTTTTCTGGACAAGTTTAGCGGAAATATTCCAAATTGTTTTCACGGTACCTTCTTTGTATTCGGTGTCGTCTGCACGTTTCATGTTGAATGCCCAATCTTTAAAAATACTTGCTAATTGTTCGTCAGAAGTTTGAGCACAAAGTTTATAATTTCGCTGTTCACAAAATTCGGTGAACTGTTTCCAAACATATTTATGTGTTTTAACGGTATTTTACGGTGTCAAATCTTCAATTTCTTTATCTATTTCGGTCTCCGAGCTTTTACCAAAGCGTTCCATGTCGAAAAAATTAAAAAAACCTTGTGAAAATTGCTGAATATATTTTTGACGTTTATCAACAAACTTCAAAACACTTGTCCATGACAAAATTCATATTGTTGGAGGAAGCGAAACACCAAAACGGTTATATCACGTCGTCAAGAGTAACATGTACTTATCAATACATGGTAACTATGTAAAATTTGTAATTGCTATTGGCTAAATTTCAAATGAGTTATATAATCAGTTATAATATCACAAGAGCATAGAAAATAATCGATTATATTTCCGAGTCACGAGACGTATTCTGCGAAACACCACGAGAGCGTAGCTCGAGTGGTGTTTTAAGGATATACGTCGAGTGAAGAGGTTATATAATAGATTATTTTCGTTTGCTCGAGTGGTATTCGTTACGATTATATAAAGAATTAACTAACGAAATTTTTTTAATGGTTGAAATTAAAAGTACAATTATTATAATAAATATTTGTTGTATTATCTTTAGAAGTTGAATTTGAGGTGCTGCTGATGGTAGAGTTGGCAGAATCTTGTTTATTTCTCATTGCCGTCTGCACGTTTCATGTTGAATGCCCAATCTTTCAAAATACTTGCTAATTGTTCGTCAGAAGTTTGAGCACAAAGTTTATTTCGCTGTTCACAAAATTCGGTGAACTGTTTCCAAACATATTTATGTGTTTTAACGGTATTTTGCGGTGTCAACTCTTCAATTTCTTATCTATTTCGGTCCCTAAGCTTATACCAAAGCGTTCCATGTCGAAAAAAATTAAAAAAACCTTATGAAAATTGCTGAATATATTTTTGACGTTTATCAACAAACTTCAAAACATTGTTACCATGACAAAATTCATATTGTTGGAGGAAGCGAAACACCAAAACGGTTATATCACGTCGTCAAGAGTATATTCACTTATCAATACATGGTAACTATGTAAAATTTGTAATTGCTATTGGCTAAATTTCAAATGAGTTATATAATCTATATAATTACATCTTTCCATTTTTAATACGTTATCTTTCTATTTCAAGGGCACCCGGTATATATAACGAGTGACTATAAATGATTGAAATTTTTTTTCTTAAGCTGGCAACTTTATGCTGACATGCCTGATTTTTCAATATAAACTTTTCAAAAATTTGACTAAATAAATAAAAACATTTGTGGTTTTTACTTCCGAAATGGTCCTTGCCATCGAGTAAAATATATTTATTTTAATGGCCTCTTTTGGAAGCAGCTTGGAAAAATAATTGAGTATATTCCAAGCAGGTGACTTATAATCAATTTATCAAAGTGAAGAACAAATTAAATTGAATGTCGTTACTTTTCACAATAGTTTCACAAAGTTTTCAAGCACTGATAATGTAGCTGAAGGTAAATCTACTGGTCATCTCACTCTTGTTACAGCCGATATTTTAGAAAACGTAAACCAAATTATTTCACAAAATCCTCATACTTCTGACGTTGTTTACTTCGACTAATAGGTAAAACTCATTTAACAATTAATGTCTTCTTTTCTTGCCTACATTCATTCTTGAACGTTCCTTTGAATTCTATCGTAAGACCTAAAAAACAGCACTTCCGTCCATATAAATTTGTACGCCAAATTCACCCATCTGATTTTTTAAAACGAATCTAGTTTTGATTAGAAAAGTATTACTTTCTATTTTAAAATTAGTGTTTGGGTAGTAATTATTGGACCAATTTCAACAAACAATTAACGCCAAATGGAACGAAACTATTATTAGAGTTATTTATAAATCAGTAGAATAACAAATTATCTAATGGTTATTACCAACAGAATTTTGCCACACCACACACTCCTCATAAAACTTGAATTATTTTTCCCATACCGTTTTTATAAGTATATGTTTATAGGTTTATATTGACAAGTATATCGCCTGATTCATATCTGGATTTCTTCTTATTCCTTTATTTAAAAAACGTTATATTCCGGAATCCCATAAACAATTTGCAAGAACTCCGATATGTCGATGTGCAATGTAAATGTGCAATCTATTACGACGAGTTATATAATATTCCAATACATAAAAATACATATAAAACGAATGACCAGGCAATTCAATTTTTCAAGGATGCCATATTAAATATTTGCTTCAGCCATTTATACTTATTTATAGTTATGAATGTAACATTGGCTATACTATGTACTCTTCTTGGCATTTGCCATTCAAGTTAATGTTATCACCAACTGATGGTAATGTGATGACAGTAACATGTGATTTTGAATCAGAATACAAAAATATACAAAAAGATGAGCAAGAAAAATACCACATAATGATCGACAGCAAACAATAATGACAGGTGGATAAGTACATATACAAAAATGAGAAATGTCAATAACCCAGCAATATTAAAAAAAAACAAACTGCTGTCACTTGAATATTGCTTACGTTGTACATTCATTTCTTTTTTGTTGTTTGAAGAAACAATATCAAATTCATTCTAAAAGTTAAACAGTTAGCTGAACGCTTAATTCAATACTTGCTTTTATTCTATAGCGATAACTAATTGTATAACAAATGTACCTAACTTGACTTTGACATGAATAAACTCTTCTAATCCAACGAATAAAGTGCTATTAATTACATTGCCCTACACAATTTTCGGAATTTGAAAAGAAGCCTTTATTCGATAAAATCTTTTATGGTAAATCAGAATATGTATTTTGAAACACGCTATCGCGTCATATTTCAAAGTTATCACCATTATCAAATAATCTATTGTACTATTCTAATTTTAGTATACAAAAGTCATACATTCTTTAACATACATACATTGGTTAAAGCAAAAGAGGACACAGCAAAGTGTTAGAAATGTTCCTCTGTTGAGCCTCAACTAGTTTACTATGTCCTTTACATACAAAACTGACTTATAAAGAATTTTGAAACCGTCAGATGAAGATAGTTTAAACTTTAAATATTGAACTCTATTTTATTTTTACCACTTCTGAAATTATATTTTAATAAAAAGAACTGCTTAAATACTAATTACGGCGGCGATTCATAAAGTAAGTTCCGTTTCTGTCTAGTGACCAGAGAAGTGCGAATATCCGCGCGATCGCAACGCTGCGGTGTAGTCTGGTTTAGTGTAAGTTTGGCAGCGCTAGTGAAAGAAATTCTGACTTTCCTTTGTACTATTTTGGTTGGTTAAAATAGCTGCCGTAATTGAAAATCCCGCCGACAGTCAATTGTGTGCTGTTATCCGATTTCTGTGTGCAAACATGAAGGCTGCTAAGATTCATCATGAACTTTGTTCTGTTAATGGTGAAAATTTCATAAGTGACAGTATGGTTAGAGGATAATGCCGTATCTTTCGAGAAGGATGAACTAATCCCCACGACAAGAAACGGAGTGGAAGGGCCAACTGTTGTGACGAACGAATTTGTAGGCAATGTCGAAGAAAAAATTCGTGAAACACTCAATCACAGAACTGGGTTCCTTTTCCCCTCAAACTTCACGTAGAGTTTTGTACGTGGTTGTTACTGAACATTTAGTTTACCACAAATTTTTTCACGATGAGTACCAAACTTCATACCGAAGACCATAAAACAAAGAGAATGAGATCGGCACTTACTTTTCTCACACGTTACGATGTTGAAGGTGAAGATTTCCTTAGACACATCGTAACAGGTGATGAGACTTACGTCACCTATATCATCGTTGAGACGAAAAGACGGTCAGTGTAGTGGAGTCGCTCTAATTCGCCTACGAGGAAACCTTTTAGGGTGCCATCAAACCTTTTCCTGCAAGCAAAGTCATGGTTACTGTCTTTTGGGCCAATATAGTCATTCTTCTTGTAGACTTTATGGAACGAGGGACCCCAATAAGGACTGAAGTCTACTGTGCAACTTTGAAGAAGTTCAGAAAAGCTATTCAGAACAAGCCACATGGATTATTAATTTCGGGCATCGTTTTTCTTTGTGACAATAACCGCCCGTATATCGCCACTCGACAGGCCTACTGGGCGATTTTAAATAGGAAGAGTTTGAGCATCCTCACTATCGCCCTAATTTGGCTCCTAGCAACCACCATCTCTTCCCTAACATAGAAAAATGGCTTGGGAGCCAACGATTTAAGACCGATGAAGAACTGTAAGATAATGTTACAGCATGGCTTAATTCACAAGTGGCAGAGTATGAAGAGGACATTAAAAAGCTGGTTCATCGTTATGACAAATGTCTCAACCTTAATGGCAACTATTGCGACACGCAACATGCAACAATAAAAGTCCGTTGAGCTATCTCAACACCCTCCTCACACTTACCTTGCGTGGGTGGAATGATCTTAAATTGACAAAGTAGACAGCTAGTGCCAACGGCGTAAAACTCAGTGAAGATGGTCGTGCGATTCTTGTCAAAACTATCAACGTTTTGAAAAGAATCGCACTGACTAAAAATTAAAAAGGACACCACCGGGATTTGAAAGCTGCTTGTCGTAGAGGTTATACGTCACACGAAGTTCGTATTCGTGCTAATGAACCCACCACGGAAGGACTAGAGTAATTGCAGAAAAACAGGAAGTAATAATAAGTAAAAGCAAACGTTCTACATTAAATTTTTAAAAAAACGAGTTTATTATAAACGTCTTCGTCGTTAATAAAATTTACAAGACCAAAACAAAGTAAGGAAAATCGTAGTATGATTCAATCAAAACTGAAAGAGGTAAGCCCTGTATATAATTAAATTAAAGTATATATTAATTTAAATAAGTATATAATTATCAATCAATATAATTTATACATAACTTCAAAATGCAGAAATCAAGAGAGAAACTCTTGTACGATAGTGTATATTCACCAGTCTGTATATACTAAAGTACAAAAAAGGAAGGAAAGAATACAGACAAATAACATACTCATACGAATGATCTTGGGTACCCGTTCACAATCAAATATAAGTCTTATTTATATACGTAAACTTAATGCTTCATGTTCTATGACGCTATTAAAATAAAGTAACAAAAAGAACAAATAAAATGTATTCTTAAGCACGAAGATTCTTAAGTAACTTAAATCAACAAATTTCTGATTAAACTAAATTGATTCGTCGTAAATACTAAATACATTAAATTTGATTACTAAAAGTATAAGCAATACTAAATTTTTAAATAATCCAACAATTTAATGTACGAATCAAATAAAAAGTAAGAAAATTACTGAGAACGTTACTACTATATTTATAACAGCGAAATTAATTAATGTTTAAGACAAATAAAATATAATTTGATGCGAACTAACTTAATATAACATAAAATAGAAAAGTTTACTGGAGGTTAAGACAAAACAAAGCAAAATGGCTGATGTTTCTTAATGTCTCATGTAGCAAATTTTTTTTCAGTCACATTGCAAGTTTTTGAGTGATAAAACATCAGTTTTAACGACGTAAACAAGATCAAAGCTCCCTTACAACTTGGTTTTCATTCCTTATTGTACAAGGATCACCTGCTGCAATGGAAGCGTTTTCGGTACACGTGGTCCTCGCAGTGATTTCCGGAACACGTGGTCTTTTGAAGTGATTTCTAAAATGTTCTCCACTTCCTTTAATTTAATAATATATATTCGCAGCAGACAATTAGATACAAAGCTCGTGACAAAAAAAAATTCCCCCTTTATGATAATTACGCATTAAAAATAGAGAATCACAAAGATGTAGATACAGAAGGTCACAAAGAAAAGTAGCAGGAAAATTACTCAGCCACGGCTGATCAATGTGGGGATAATTAATCTTCGGCCTAGTCAATAAGGTCAACCCAAACATAAAATTGCGGTAAATTAAACCTATGTCTGCTGCTATATAAGCCACCAATTTCAGGGCAAATTTTCTCGATACAAATTAACAGCGGCAACAGTCACAAACACCTAAACTATCCCGGAGACTAGACGATAGTGTCTTCGAGGTCACATACATCAAAATTCTATTCTTTTTGCTGCGCGAGTCACTCTCGCTCATAGAACAGCGATACCTCTACGAATACACATATATATATATATATATATATATATATATATTAAAAATAATAGTAATAATAAAATAGTAATAATAATAAATATATATATATATATATATATATATATATAACAATTAATAAATTATTGGAGTTTTTCGGCTTTTGTATGAAATATTTACAAATATCAAATTAGTATGTATGTAATTACAAACTGACATCAGCTTTCAAAACTGACACCTGATTCATTAACACTGTTACTTTATAATGCATTTCTAAATAGCTTGAACCAAGGTCTATCGTGGTCTATCAGTCCGGCAAACTGTAGACTTGGGTTCAAGTCCCAACATAGACAATATTTTTCAATTAAAAATTTCGTCTGATTTGCTTTGTAATTTGTAGACAGCAATGTTTACATCCCCACTTACTTTGCAATTACATACATACTAATTTGATATTTGTAAATATTTCGTATAAAAGCCGAAAAACTCCAATAATTTATCAATTGTTATATTTAATAAACGGCTAAGAAATGATCTAAACACTTGTGTATTCTTGGTCAAATTTTGAGTAAAAGTCCTAATCCTAAAACGATGTATCAGGCTTCCTTTGTCTTCAGAATGAATTTGAAAGAAACATACATTTGGCAACATTGAACACGCATGTGCTAGTTATAATCTTCGGAACATTTTTACACGTCGTCATGTGAACCTTACATTTTAAATTTAAAAAAGAAACAAACGAAATAAAATTGGTTTCTTAGATTACATATTTATTACGAAAATATTACAAAGTTTTAAAAATTTTTGATAATATTGACTAATTTTTGTACATCTTCTTGATAGAAATCAATGTAATTATTACCTACATAATTGTTCGAATTGAAATCCATCAGTTTGTAGACATAGCTGCAATCTTTGTGGTATCGTTTGTACTATTCGCTGATTAAAACTATACAAAGAAATACGAAAACTAAACAAAATTATACAAATAAACACGAAAAATAAGCAAGTCGAATGAAATAGGTAGATTACATAAGTGTCAAAATTTGACAGTAGTAATGTATTTGACTAGAACAACATTAGGCTGCCTACTTATTGTTTTAAAACGTTGTCAGATTTTCGTCAAAATAAGTTAATAAACAAATATTAAAAACAAACCTTAAAATCAAAAAGAAAACTTTAACGAAAGGATAATAACAACAATTCTTCTTTCTTCTAAATTGTAGCTCTTTCTGTCAACAAATATCGAGTAATAATGCTTATTTCAAGACTGAAAGTCCGAACTTTAGGAACCTCGTGCAAAGATATGGAGCATGGTACAACATTAGGATTTTGCACTCCGAATTTAACGAAGAACATCGCCGCGTGTAGTGGGTCCGCCAATTTATACACACCTTGTATATACATATATATATATATGTATTATAGATAATAAATAACTATATTATAAAATGTTTAAACCTAAAGATGGTGAAACCGAAAGGAAATTCTCCGAAATAAAAGAAAAATTAGCCAGAGGTTACGTTAGGATTGGACCTTTTAGGATTTTAGTTAGCAATTAATATTAAATCGAAAATACTATAAAAAAGGATACACCAAAGATAACAAAATTACATTTTATTAAAGAAAAACCATCGTAATATAATAATTCCAACTTCATTTAAATAAAATAATATCCATACCAATAACTGAAAGAAGAACAAACAGGTGAAAGTCAATGAAGGAACCAAAATACACACCAACCAGCTAATAAGCGTAACATCCGAACAGAATTTATAGACATCGGGATACTACCAACCAACCGAAGGAAGATTTTCACCTAAAAGCAAATCAAATAAAACAATAATAGGCTTAAATTACTAAAGGGGGGCTCAAAAAAAAACAAAATAAGAAAACATAAAAAGGATTTAGTTGAAATTTTTGAAAATATAATTACAAATTTTTAAATTTCTAAAATAAAGCAAAATAAAATGAGATAACATTTACTGAAAGGGTATAAATCTTTAACAACAGTAATATAACATTAAATACAGCATTAATTCAAAAATAAGCTAAAATTTTGTAAAATATTTTTTTTTACAGATATATAAAAAAATGTGTAATATACAAATATTAATTAAAATAATTATATGAATAGTAATAGAAAAAAATAGGGCTAATTTTGAATACTATTAACATCAAAATCCAAAAAGGCATTTAAAGAATTAAAGAAGAAGACGTGATAAAATTTCGTTTGGCTTTTGTTAATTGCTAAAGTTAGAAAAGCCAAAGACCGAAAAAATTGGAGGACTGTGTGGTTTGACGCCAATAAAATAGTACATACTTCGTATTAATAAATAAACAAATAAAATAATACGTACTTCGTATTAGTGAACATAAAAATCTACACGTACTTCGTGCAGAGAAAATAAATAAGGTACTGTCAAACAAGAGTCGAAGAGGTTAGGAAAATATCAACAGCCATTTACGAAGTTAGGTACTGCCTAAAGCTGATAACTACAGATATTAAATAATAAAAGGAAAACTACCATAAAAAGAGAGAGCTGAGCCATCTATCATCAAGAAAATTCAGGTCAGATAAATTCCAATAATAAAAACCCCTATTTCTTAAATATCACATTAATATGAAAATAAATTGTCAATAAATGAATTAAATTTAAAATTAAGCTTCAAAATAGAAAGAGTCACTAAATTTCATACGTAATACCTGTTCTTTGTTCTAGTTGATCGAGGATCCGCGATTCTAATTTAAAAATACAATCTAAAAAATAAATTTTACAAAAAAAAAGTTAATGAATGGGAAGAACAAGGCCATGTGCCAACAACTAAGAGCTAATCGAGGAAGAACTTAAAGAACACCACGCCCACTGTTATTTATCTTATTTAAAATACCAATAAAATAGTATATAATATATTTTGTTAAAAATAAGAAATTTGTGGAAAAAGTATTTAAGTTTTATTTAATTATAGATTAGAAGTAACATATTTATTATTTAAAAAGTAATTATAAAATACGACCAAGTCGAGGGAGGCCCATTCAAACATAATAAATGTATATATATATATATATATATATATATATATATATATATATATATATATATATATATATATTAAAAATAATAGATTTTTATTGGTTTTAGTCACCTTTTATTGAATTTAGATGTTGTTAATTGTTAATTCAATTGTTATATCACACAAAACAAACACAGTTCTCATGTTCATTGTAATGATTCTTGTTTCCAGATGCTTGAAAAAGACTGAATTGATAAAAGTCGAAACGTCGTAAACAAACATCTAAATTCAATAAAAGGTCGCTAAAACCAATAAAAATCTATTATTTTTAATATTAAAAACACGGCCAATAAAATAAAAAAGAAAAACAAAATTCTTTAAACACTAAATAATATATATATATATATATATATATATATATATATATATATATATATATATATAGAATAGATTTTTATTATATACACCTTAGACCTACTACATTCAGCTATTTTTCTCTATATTGTTACAATATATTGGCATTGGGTGTAATCCTATATATATATATATATATATATATACAGGGTGTTACAAAAATTTAGGGCTGGCTATACATAGACGGTTTCTACAACTAAAAATAAGCAAAAAAGTTTATATAAATTTATGTCCTAAAATGGTTCGTTACTGAGTTACGGCCAATTGAAATTTTTTTATTTTTATTTTAGAAATGTTTACAGAAAACGGGAGTTTCTTATGTTTCTTATAGTAAATGTTCAAAATGACCTCCACGGGAAGCAACACAAGTTTTTCGAGAAAAATTACTGATAGGAAAAATTTTGAGTTAAAAAGAAAATTAATCGTTGAAAGAAAAGTTCGAGTATTTTTTGGCAAGATAAATTAACGATTTAAATAAATAATAAATAATTATTTTTATTTGAAAGCAGGAGAACAGTTATTAAATGTACAATTATTATAAATTGTTTGGTTTGGTGTACTAATTTTAATATTATTTTATAAATTTAATAAATTTATTTTAATATAATATTCACAGCACCCGAATTTTTAAATGCCGTATATCCTAGAAGATGGATTGGTCGCGGTGGACCTGTAGCATGGCCTGCACGGTCTCCAGATTTAAATCCAATAGATTTTTACGTATGGGGACATTTAAAGTCTATGGTATATTCTACTCCAATTCAAAATATTGAAGATCTTCAATGTAGAGTGGAAGATGGATGCCACCAAATTCTAAATACACCAGGAATTTTTCAGCGTCATGATACGTCGAGCTGAAGCTTGTGTTGCTTTCCGTGGAGGTCATTTTGAACATTTACTATAAGAAACAAGAAACTCCCGTTTTCTGTAACCTTTTCTAAAATAAAAAGAAAAAAACCTCAAGTGGCCGTAACTCAGTAACGAACCATTTTAGGACATAAATTTATTTAAACTTTTTTGCTTATTTTCAGTTGTAGAAACCGTCTATGTATAGCCAGCCCTACATTTTTGTAACACCCTGTATATATATATATGGGCGATTCGCCAATACACGAATAGATTTTTATTATATACACCTTAGACCTACTACATTCAGCTATTTTTCTCTATATTGTTACAATATATTGGCATTGGGTGTAATCCGATATATATATATATATATATATATATATATATATATATATAAATATAGTATTTTCGTGACCTTGGTATGATAAGGTAAACTTAATTAGTCGGCGATTAAAGGTCTGGTTATTACTTCAAAGTGTATATATTTAAAATAATCCTACATGTTTCGGCAATGATGCCTTTGTTAAGGATATAAAAAATATAAAATGATATCCTTGACAAAGGCATCATTGCCGAAACATGTAGGATTATTTTAAATATATACACTTTGAAGTAATAACCAGACCTTTAATCGCCGACTAATTAAGTTTACCTTATATATATATATATATATATATATATATATATATATATATATATATATATATATCGGATTACACCCAATGCCAATATATTGTAACAATATAGAGAAAAATAGCTGAATGTAGTAGGTCTAAGGTGTATATAATAAAAATCTATTCGTGTATTGGCGAATCGCCCTTGTATGCCGATTACCATGTCGCAACTTACGTATGCAATTTAAGCTTTCCGATTGTTTTTAAGGGATCGTAACTGAAAATCTGAAGTGATCGAGAACTACCTACTTATGTTTCAATTTCTATTTAATTTATAGACCAATATTATCAAACGAAAACTACGAAGATATCCGATCCAAATTTAATAGCAGAAAATAGAAAAATCTCTATTTAATTATATTATTTCAAAACATGATTTTTTTCATTATTAATTTTAAAAATAATAAATTTTTTAAACAATTTATAGTTTCATAATTTAAAAACAAACCAAAATTACGTGACCTGTTTTCTTTTTAGTATCGAACTCGTTATCCTAGCTTATAATAACCGCAGTTTACTACTTATGTGGCTTTGTAAAACTCTCATAACATGGAACCCAGTCGCCATAACACGCAATATTTCTGCAATATTACATTGGTTCGTTTATTTGACACGAAAAATCGATGTTCTTATCTAAATTTGAAATTCGTGTACTAATGGGAAAACGTAAATATACTTTATGATGCATACAAATCACATGTAACCTGAATACTTGTGCTTTTATCAAAGCGCGGTCGAATATATCTATCTATTTGTGGTTAAGTGCTGACAACCTATATTTATACTAATTTATATATGTGATCACAATGTTTAATTAGGATTTAATTAAATCAATGGTTTACAAAGATTACTAATGCACTTTGATAGTATGAGATATGAATGAACCCTGGGTATATAATATGTATTCGGGAAGATTAATCGTATCAGATAATGTTTATATAAAATTATTGCATGATAGCTGATAAGTGTACTTTAATCGTCATAAACTATGTTGAATTAATATTACCAGTTATGTAGTCTGCTCAGACTCTCAAAAATAGACTTTTAGAATTCTGAATTATTTTTGAACCGATGTGGTAAAAAAAATGATTAGAAAAATCAAAGGAAACACTATAATTTATTTTTTGGCAACGACTACACTCAAATAATACTGTGTGTTTGCCATTTGATAATTAGTGTGGATAACTCTTGTCACATCGAAAAAAATTATAGAAAGTGCCTTTCTTGATAAGCACTTACCTTATTACGTTGATCATCAATTTATAGCAACTTTTAATAATAATGAATGGATATTGAGGAAGATCTTTTTGCCTTCTTTTTAACTTTTGGCAATATATACAAAACTCTTTCCATTTGATCTTATTTTTGGTCAAAATTTATAGGTATTTTATGTGTTGTGTACTTTCGGTATTCTTTCATTTTTTTGAATATATTCGTAAAACAAAATCTCTTCAGATCATTGATAGCCATCTATTGAAGAATATCATTAACATAATGCCTTACGGCACACGAATTTAAATATTATGATGATAGACAGGTAAAAATAATATTTTTGAAACAAACATACACGTGAGCAATATCAATCGACTGTGGATGGCTGTATTAAAATTCCTATTGGAATATTTTAATATTCGTAAAATGGAGATATTGCTCACGTTTGTACATGTGTTTGCTGTTAATCGTTGTGTTGTAATTTTGTTGTTCTATTCTTGTGTTCTGATTCAAAATATGTATTTATTAAAACATTATAATAATAACGTTTGAGGTGCAACAAGACACATTCATTATTATTGCCCACTTTCAAAGTGGATTACGAAACTAAAAGCCGGTTTTCACGGGGTGAGTTGCTAGCGGACAGTGTAGGATAGGGAATGGGGGACAGTTACTGTCTCTTAACTCGGCCCGTGTAAACCATCCCACCCAGTTACTGAACGACAGTTACTGGCGGACAGCTACTTCAATTTTTTGTGTTTTTACTGGCAACTTGCCTTCCCCCACCATAATAACGCCGGCTACTCATCCTTTACTCGCTACGTGCGGACGAGGACGGACAGTAGACAATGGTAGGCAGTATATCATCATTATGGTCAAGCACATTGTTGTAAATTAAAATCTATATTATTGTCAAAATGACGGGTCGTTGGAGTGTGGGCAGATAATGTTAAATTTGTAAAATTGTCCAGAGAAAATGAAAATTTGTGGAATTGTTTTACCCAAAATTATAGAAGCAGAGATATACGCAAGGGTTCATTGCAACAAATTACACGTGGAATTAGTATACCTGATTTTGGTGAAAAGGATTTGATGAAAAAAATTAATAGTTTATGTTCCACCTACAATCAAGAGGTTACAAAAATTCAAAAAAGTAAGAGTAGTGGAGCTGTAGTGACAATATTTAAAACCAAAAGTAAAATAGCATCACATACATCTACAACTATATTGCTTATAGCTGTCTTTGACATTCTGAAAATTACTCTCAATTAGAAAAGTTGTCATTGAGGCAAGATAAGCTGATACAACTTCCAGTTTCACTCTCGCTGATATAACTTCTCGCATAAATGTATCACTGCGTTGAATTTTTGGGGCAATCAGACTTAAAAAAAATCAAATTGCTGAGGTGTAATCCGCATAACAGCTCTGTATTCTCGTGGGTCATTACTGTGTAATTCTCTCATAATCATGGAGGTTGTTCCTAAATTTGTATTTAGTAACCAGGTCCTTATCCAGACTTTCTTATTTTTTTTCTCGCCTTTTTACAATTCTCATTAACTCTTTGCCAAGGAGTAAAGCTATCCATTGATCGCATATTATCGAATTATGATACACTGTTCGACATTCATTTTATTGGCAAGTTAACTGTTCGTAAACACAACTGACACCGTCAGAATACTAGAGGAGAGTAGGAACTGTGGAGGTGCGTTGAAGATAGCTGCTGATCAACTGACTGGGTAGGTACTTTCCGCCGTAAAAACACTTCGGGCCAGTACAGTGGCAGTACAGGCAAAAGAACAACAGCTACTGGCTCACTAGCCGGTCAGTGGCTTGCACCGTGAAAACCGGCCTTAAGATTGAACATGGACTTATTTTCTGCAATCGTGCCTTCAGCAGTTTCCGGCAGAATATCCTAATCAGCGGCGACGTATTCAAAAGTTTTTAGAAACCGGTAGCATTTTGAAATGAAAATCCGAAAAGACGCCAGCAGTGCTGGCAGGTATTGTGAAAGATATTTGGAACAGAAAAGAAATAGGAAAGAAATAAAACCAAGCAAAAGTATTTGCTCAAACAAGTATGATGTAGAAAATAAAAATGGATCTGCAATGTGTTTTACTTTTTTTTAGGTATCTCTTATGGCAGTGTTCGTACTCCATTGGAAAATCGAGTGCACATCCTTCTGTATAAAGTATAATTTTGCAATAGCAATATTATTGTCACAGGTTTAAGCATACTTTAAATGATGTAGATTTGGATCTAGTCATTTTGTCTGATAAAGAATGATTTCACTTATCAGGTTATGCCAACTCGTAGAACTACCACACTTTGTCAACAGACAACCCTCATAATTTTTTCGTAGCAGACTTTCGTCCTGCAAAAATTGTTGTTTGGATTACAATTAGCAGAAGACATATTATATGACCTATTTTCTTTTATTATATGATAGATGCAAATCGTTGTAGACAAATTATTTTGGAGCCGTTTATCAATCAGATGCATGACGATGATATAAGAAATGGATTTATTCAACCACATAAATTATACATTTGGAACAATTTTATGACAAGTACTGGGTTATAACAGGCGAATTCACCAGACCTTGGACTGTTTCCTATATGCAGATTTAAAGGACACTGTATTTTAATCCGGTTTCATAATATAGATGAATCGCAAGCTACTATTAAAGAAGCCATAAATTGTAATCTCTGCAGAGATGTTGAGGAACATTTTTAATTTTACGAAAATTCATATAAATGTCTGTCTTGAAGTGAATGGAGGCCATTTTGGGTATCTTTTCTAGTCTATAATGCTTTAGATGTGCAATATGTTGGTTTTTAAATACTTGTGTCAAGTAAAGTTTTTATTATACCAGGACTGTACTATTTTGCAAATGATAAATTGAAATATTAAGAATTATTTGTTGAGATTTTTAATAAAAGTGTTTGAATTGTCAATCATACATTATTACTATAGGTTAATATCTGTTACATTTAAAATGATAAAAACATCTTTGTATTGTGCGTTTTTGTGTCGTATTGTAGTATATATGCGCCTAGATACTCAGACACCTGAAGGGCAGGAAAAGTTTTGCTAAACCATTGTTAATAAAACAAGTTATTGTACAGTTATTGGTTTTATCTAACTTCTTCTGTTTTGGTTTGGATCCAGCACGTCCACGCACTTGAGCACCTGCTCTTTGTACTATCCCCAATAGATCTCTCAGTTCCGCTCTGTTAGTTTTGTGTGCTCGGTAAAAGCCACTATCCTCCTCAGGGGAAGTTTGGATCGTAGGATCCAATAGATCTCTTCGAAAATTTTTCTGTCTGAGTTCCTTCAGTTCCTCACTCGTGCATATTACATGAAGGCTAGTTTCCTCCTGTGTTTCTCATCTACACCAAGCTTCGCTAACCAAGCCCATTCTGTACAGATGCTTCCTTAATATCCGATTATTATACCATTTCTTTTTTGTTACTACGAATTCTAGCCTTCTTTGAGCGGAATCCTTAGCGATTCCACATACAAGTTCTGGTCCGATAAAGCTCCTATTAGTACCTTCTTTGGCCACTCTCATTGCCTTTAATTTCCTCGTGTCCTGGCACCTATATCAGCGACACAGTATTGTCTTGTGCTAGTTTATTGAGGACCGGTTTGCAATATTTCACCAGTTTAGACCTAGTAAATGGATTCATAATGGCTTTAATAACTGCCTGATATCAGTCAAGTTGATTTTTTTGTTTGCGCAACCAGCTTGCCGAATTTCCTCGGCGCAGGCTACGACTGCAAACAATTCGGCCTGGAAAACCGTCGTATGTTTTCCCAAAAATATCGGTGTCTTACTTCTAGGGCACATTCCGCATATGCCTGCACCTGCCCCCTGACTAGATTGTGATCCACCAGTGTACCAGGTGCCGACACCGCAATCACTCGAGCGACTTTTTGCCTGTTCCCTGGTCGGTATATAAATATGTTCAGCTCAGTTGTAAACATAATCTCAGGTGCCATACTGCCCGCTACATGTAACTTATTAATAGAGCTGAGGATGTTTGCGGTATAACCATGGTTATATCATGTAACCATAGTAATTTACTATGGTTACATGATATAACCATGGTTATACCGCAAACATCCTCAGCTCTACTTATTAAATATGATTTACTAGGATTTTCGACGTTCGAACGACCAATTAACAAATTAGCAATATATCGACGGCAACGGTCTGTTGTTTCCTCCACTTGAAAAAGTTAAGTTGTCACCTATTAATGTGCGAATCTCAGCAATTACTTCAGTGTATATTTCATCGACTTAATTATTTTTCAAAGTACCTGCATCAGGAACATTGGGTTTATTTTTGAAGAAAACATTTTAATTTAGAAAATATAATATTCGATAATATTGTAAAGTATTTGTCTTTTCGGGTTCTTAAATAAAACTAACGATAACGTAGACACACACTATATTAATAATAAAAACGAATAACAATTTAAAAACTAATTACTAATAATAAGCACATTTATGTATTTATGTTTATGTTCACTTGGCGATGCTCTGGTATCGAATGAATCTCAATCCCTTCCTCGACGGCTTATATATTGCTGTGAAATTCTCTTCTCGAGCGTTCTACATCCATCGAGAAAGCGCCAGAGGTATTTATACGTGACGTATCGTTGGATGAGTCATCACATTGCCCCCTTCTTAAAAATGAAGTTTCGTCCCGAAACATGTCATGCTTTGGTTCCCTCAAACGATGGCGACAGGTATCGACGAATCGACAGGTAGGGCCTTTGTTATATTGTGACGTTATATCGAAATAACAGTCCACGGTCTTATCTTGCATAGGTGTACAGGAATATTCAAGCCGGTTACTGCATACCAGAATTTCCATACCAGTATTTTGGAATATTACTTCTAACATGCTCCTTACAATTCTCCAGTCCAGGCGGTCCAATCCACAACCCAATTTTGGAACTGCTAATTTTAGAATGTCTTGTTGCAACATTTCCGTCCAAATAATCACCTTCCAAACACACCGTCAAAAATGTCTCACTTCTTGGATCCAGAACAGCATTCTCTGCCGTGATTACCTGTACATTCCCACAATCTTTCCCATGAAGAAACAATTCTTCATTATTTATTTTTATGTTTAACTGGAAGCCGTAGGTGTTCATGATATCTAATCCCAAGATTATTTCTTCTTCTATGTCGGCTACGAGAACACGATGTCGGATTGATGTTGGTCCTATGATAAAGTTGACTTCTACTTCACCTGCCACAGAAGCTGCTCCTCCAGTAGCTGTCCTAAGTCTCCACTTGCTAGAAAATAATTTTTTATTCCTGAAAATCAAATCGGGCCGCACGATGGTTTTCGTCGATCCAGTATCTAGCAAGCAAGCATAGGTCGTTCTTTCCATAATAGCGTCCACATACAGGCCATTGGTTTGATGTTGCAAGGATGCGATTTGGCCTAGCGTCCTTGGGGCTTCCTGACGCTGGATCGATGATTGCCCCCGCTCACCCCGCTTTTGTTTTCCTGCTGCTCGGCCTATGCTATCTTGGCCACATTACCACATTTACTTCGAATGTGACCAATCTCTCCACAATTCCAGCACCGCAGTACTCTTTTGTTTGGTTTGATTTGATTTAGGACTCGACTAACCACCTGCTCCATGAACTCCTCATTTTCTTGTTTGTCAACAGTACAGACACGGGCATGCTTCCGAGAGACTTGCTTTGCAGTCTAAAACTCAAGCGCGTGCGCAAAAGCATCGATCAATGTTTTCGATCGTGCCAACCTTAATGCCTGCTGCGTATCAATATCCCGTAGACCATCTATGAACGTCTGGACAGCTAAGTGTTCCATGAAATTATCTGGCGCCATCGGATATGCCAGTCGTACCAAACGAGCAACATCTGCCTCAAAATCTTGAAGATTCTCGACTTTCTTCTGCGATCGATTCTTCAGTTGGGTATGGTATACTTGCTCCAAATGCGCATGGCCATACCTCATCTCCAGCCGCTTAATGAGTTGAGAATAATAATGCTCTGGTATCGAATGAATCTCAATCCCTTCCTCGACGGCTTATATATCGCTGTGAAATTCTCTTCTTGAGCGTTCTACATCCATCGAGGAAGCGCCAGAGGTATTTATACGTGACGTATCGTTGGATGAGTCATCACAATATATTTATTTCTTTTTGTATTTGAATCCATTTACGTATTTATCAGTTTACGTAACCATAATACACTCTGATATGTCATATAAATATTGTAAGGCATTGTATTTTATGTAGAAGCATTATTATTTATTTTAATTTTATACGCCATAAAGTATCGCAAAGTGTTTTAACCGACTATCCCACAACATTTGGAAATCTAACTAAGTTTATTTCCCATGGCCAGTTATTTTTAAACTTGCCGCCTACTGGAATTTTTAGAAGAAAATTTTGTAAATTGAAGAAAATATGCACAAATATAACGAGCGATCAAGATAATTTGTAATCGAGTCAACCTTGAATCCGAAATCGTATGTATTTACTTGAACTGCACTTACATTACAAACGTCAAGTAAAATGTCAGTTGACAGCTAAAATAACAACAGTTAATGTAAACTATGCAACTGAGGAAGAATTTATTTACGACATACAATTTGGGTTTCAAGGTTGATTCGATTACAAATTATCTTGATCGCTCTTTACAGTATTTACATATGCATCAAGAAGTAAAATATGCAACATATGCTTTTTTTAATTGCTTTATTTTATTCATAAAACGTTAAAGACAACAAATATGTATTTTGCATATAATCCAAGCTTTAATCACCATTATAAGTTAGAAATGACAAATATCAAGAAAGGTAAACGATATATAGCCGGTATTACATTGATACCAATCTAAAATATTCTGTTTCCGGCTGCGGGCACATGATATTACTCACTCTCTATAACTATTATAGCTAATTAATAGTGGTAATATTTCTAATATCACCAATTATTAATATTAATGTTCGTTACTAAACTATAATTTTATTGTTATATAATATAGTATTAATTAAATTTAAATAGATTATTACGATTATTACGAACAACTAAAATCTATCAATGGAAGCTATCATTGAATAAAATGACGTTAATCGACATAAATCTTGAGCTGTCACTTGCGAAATTAAAAAAAAACATCGTAAAATTCCAAGGAGTTTTCGCAATAATACTATATATTACACCACTCTAATTCAAAATGCAAAGCATTTCATTTTACGATTTCCATCAGCTAAGTTTATATTTCCGTACATTAAAGCCGAACGGACAACAGAAATGAAACCGGCGCATTATCGGTGTAATAATAATTGACTAGTGATGGATTCCGTATATCATCGCCAATAAAACTTGTTCAAGTGTCCGTAAAATCAAATCGCTAAAAATACAAACGTATTTTCTCTTTGTTATTCTTATAAATTGAATAGCATATGAAATTTGTGTATTGATTCGAAATCAGTACAAATATTTTTACAAAACTAGAATGAATCATGTATATAATATAAATTTGAAGAATCAAGTGTAAAATATTTACATATGTGTACCCACGTTAAGTGTCTAAAATACTGCATTGATGACATCTGAGATATGTATTTTAGAAATTTTCTCACAGCGACTTTTTTTCACAAGCAATATTACAGAAAATAATTCCAGTATCCCAAAAATTAAATATAAACACATATTCTTGAATGAAAAAATGTAAAGTCGTTCACCATCAATATTAGGAGTAAACCTAACGCGTAAGTAGTTAATTAGCGTTCATCTTTCCATTTTACAGTGCTTATCTTAAGGACATTTCTTTATCAAAGTTTCAAAAACGCTGAGAACGATAAGTTGTATCGAAATATTTTCCAAAACACGAGGGCTGATTAATGGTATAAGGTCTTCGACTCTATAAAATAAGAATAAGAAAAGTCAAAATAATGAAACCAGTCTCAAAATGAAGTAAATTTGTTGTACTACCAATGTATGAGGGATATTCGAAATGTTTCCGTCCTTTTTAACAAAAACACATATTTCGTAACAAAACAAAATTTATTTTTCGACGTAATCTCCCTGCAATTTGATATATTTGGTCCAACGTTTTTCCCATCCCTTCAAACAATGTTTTCAATCACGGCATTTGACTCATATTTTTTTCCGTCGAGATATTTTTCAAATTAGGGAACAAGAAAAACCCGCTGGGCGTTAGATCTGGCAAACAGAGTGGATGTGGAAGCAATTCAAGATTCAATTCGTTCAATTTTTACATTGCAACCATGCACGTGTGAACCCAAGCGTTATCCTGGTGAAACAGGATTTTCTTTTTTTGCAAAAATGTCGACGTTTTTTCATAATTGCGGCCTTCAATACAGCCTTATACTGTCCATTGATTGTTGAATTCTTTGGAAGGTACTTGACAAGAATTATTCCTCGGCTATCCCAAAACTGTCGCTATCACTTTCCCTGCAGACAGAACGCCGCTTGCCTTCTCCGAAGTTGGTTCTCCCACCGCAGTTCACTGCATTGACTGCTGTATGTAGTCAGCGTATGGTGGTGTACGCAGGTTTCATCAACGGTTATCAATCGCCACATTCGCCCGACTTGTCCGTATGCGCTTTTGGTCGATCATCAACAAACGCGGCACCCATCATCGCGCGGATAATTTTCTAATATCTAAATCTTGATGCAAAATCTTGTGCACCTGATCAGATGATATCCTACAAGCCTTAGCTATATCCATAACAGTTAATCGACAATCTTCTATCACAGTTCAATGCACTAAATCGATCATTTCGTCAGTTGTAGCAGTTTTCGGACGCTCGCAACGTTCTTCGTCTAAAATGCTCGTACGACCACGTTTCTACTCGGCCGCCCAATGTTTTATCGTTGTAAGTAAAGGGGAGGCTTCACCGTATACAGAGTCTAACTCAGCTTTTATTCCCTGCGTCTTTTTCCCTTTCAAATTAAAGAATTTTATCATTGCGCGAGGCTCGAGTTTCTCTATTGTTGAATGACAATGTGAACTGACAGCTTTAGAAGCGTACCATAGACAAACTAATGATCAGTATAACTTGCAATTTTGACAGTTTACATATGTCGAGGCCATCTATCGGACGGCGAAAGAAATCCATTTCTTGATTTCGTCCATTAAAAAACTTTCTTGTTTAGTGTTGATCCAATTGCGAACAGTAGCCCGAACTTCAGCGTCTGATGAAAAATGTTGACCCCACTAAAGGTTTCAAATAAGAGCTGTGTGAAGAGTGCAAAACAACCGTGCATTTCAGGCTCATCATTGTCCTCACAGTTTCGCTACTGCAATGCGGCCTGAAGTATAGTCGTGGTGCAAGAAAAAATCCATTCTTTCCAGCCTTACTCTAAGGATACAATTCTTTAGTGATCGTAAGATTTTGCAGTATTTTGCTGAATTAATCCTTGATCCCTTCAGTAGATATTCGGTATGACTGAATCTGTTTACATCCCAGAAAATAGTAAGCATGATTTTCTGCGTTGTTTTTTTTTTTTAATTTTTGTACACGTGGAGAATCAGGATGACAATATTCCATTGACTGCCACTTGTTTTCGGGATCATAATGATGAACTCAAGATTCGTCACCGATTGTGATGTTCATGAGGAAATCATCTTCTTCGCGTAACTACTAGTTAAGAAGTTCATAATAAATATTTTTTTTGTTTGTTCTTTCGTGACATTAATACTGGTTAAGAAGTTCATAATAAATGCTTTGCTTTGTTCTTTCATGACATTCCTTGATTGTATCGGGACCCATCTGGTGCAATTTTTTCTGTAATTTAACCTCTGAACAATGTACTGGACCCTTTCTTGACTACTTCCTAATTGCCGAGCAATTTTTTGCATAATTTCCATGAATTAGTGCATTCACTTGTCTTTCATTCTTCTTATGCCTCACTGATACTGGTCGATCTAATCGCTTTTTGTCAAACACCTTCATTTCGCCTCTATGACATAATTTTTCACGTCGAACTCACTGGCGAACATCATAATCGTTGCCACTTTTCAACCTCTCTGTAAATTTCGGTGCGTACGCAACCTTCCAGCGTTAAAAATTCCATCACAGATCGTTGCTAGCGTAGTTTTAAAGTATCATATGTAATAAACAATTCTTCTACATAATCAGCACCTTGTAAATTCATTAAATGGTACATATCTTAATAGATTATTATTATCAACCAATTACTTATTTTCTACACATATTTGACATACGAGGGTGGATTTATATATAAGGTCTCCAACAACGCTATTAAGTAAGTAGGTTATAAATAAGTTCTAACCTGTAAACGGTAATCTCGAGTCTCTCGTCTTGACGTGCAAAGTTTTATTTTCTTGTATACCATCGTTGAGTAACAGTGTCATTTATCATGAGTTCGATTTCTTATGCGCGTGCTAAGGAAAACATTCCTCAATGAACTAGCACTCTAAAGTAACAGTCTCATTCTCCAGAGAAAAATATATTACTTTGGTCATTTTGACAAAAAGCGCAATCGCGAATATGCAGACAAATTTGCTATTGCAATTACACCAGAAAATGCGATTTATGTTGGCAAAATGTTAATAGATGCCACAAGTCCACGTTAGTATCATGGATTGATTCAATACTAATTATCTGACAAGTTTAAATTATCACAAGTAATTAAATCGATACTCCATTTGTACATCAAGAAAAGATGAGTATCTGAAGACAATTCAATGCCGACCGCCTAAGGTGAACCGCTTAGTGAAGAAATAATGTATGCTCAACGTCTTAAAATAAAAAACGAATAAGCGATGGACTAGTTGTCAAGTGAAGTAAGAGATTTGGAGCCACTGCTCTATACTATATATTTGAATGATGTTTACTCCTTGTAGTTATACAGCGATGTAGTTAATTAAGCAAAAGATACAAACATATTATATGAAGGTGCACGCTAGGTTACTTTAAAAGAATCCGTGACATACAAAGCGCGATAAGATGGTTTATATATATGATAAGAAAAGATTTATGCCTGATTACTTCTAGGATTCCTGTAACCGCACCCTTGACGCTACCTCCTTATTGGCCAACGTTTTGTCCACTGTTACAAGGGACGTTACCAGAGCTGCTACTACTGTGGTAGTTACTGAACTGAAACTGAGTTTCAGTTTGTCTTAGTAACAATTATAGACAATAACCGCGAAAGCCTTCAAGCCAAATTAAAACTTAAAAAAAAAACTTTTAATACTTTAAAACTTTTTTTGGGTCATCCTCTACAAATACATGGATTTGACAATTGTTTTTAATTAAGAAAATATAACTATATCAAGTGTACAGTGTTAACTATTTGGATATTGTACTTGTTAGACATATCAAATGGCATTTATATATCGGCCGTCTGGGATTGCTGCTTGCAAAGCATAATGCTTTTCAGCATTTACTTCTGCTTAAGACACGTGTTTCTGCCATTTACTATTAGGCGTCATTAGTTAAGCTAGTGAAGTAATTAAAGCTTAAATCGTCTATTAAGCTTTAATTACTTCACTAGCTTAACTGATGACTAGAGCTGAGGATGTTTGCGGTATAACCATGGTTATATCATGTAACCATAGTAAATTACTATAGTTACATGATATAACCATGGTTATACCGCAAACATCCTCAGCTCTACTGATGACGCCTAATAGTAAATAGCAAAAACACGTGTCTTAAGCAGAAGTAGATGCTGATAATACGAGGTGTATTGTCCATGTGTACAGTTACAGATATGTATAATGCATGTCTGTTTCATTTGTAACAAATGCGTAATACGTGCTTAACGTATTGATATACTTAGTCCTTTTTTGTATATTTACTGCCATCTGGCATCGTGTTAATGGACTTACACCTATATACGTATTTTCTTCCCTTCTGTACCGGCATAGCCGGTCAAGGGAAGGGTTGCCATTTTCGGCATAGTCTCTTTCGTCCGTCAGATGTCACTATATTATATGGTGCTACCTGATAGGACAAAATTTGCTATACCTTATAGGCGATTTAAGCTTTAATTACTTCACTAGCTTAACTGATGACGCCTAATAGTAAATGGCAGAAACACGTGTCTTAAGCAGAAGTAAATTCTGAAAATACGAAGTGTATTGTCCATGTGTACAGTTACAGATATGTATATTGCATGTCTGTTTCATTTGTAACAAATGCGTAATAGGTGCTTAACGTATTGATATACTTAAACCGTTTTTGTATATACAAAATATTGTATTGTGCGATGTAATATTACCAATTTTTCTTTGTTCAAGTGGTTCACATTTTTCCTACGAATAAAGCTTACCTCTTATGGATTTAATTAAGTATTACTGCATTAACTTTAAACTTTTAAAGCAAAAATACGGTCGAAGTTATGGAACAATTGATCTCATTTATGGGCGGTTTCTGGTTATTTTTCAACATCAGAAAAAAAAATACGTAAATACGTCGTGGACATTTTCGTTAGAAAGAAAAGATCGATAATTTTTATAAGAGCTATACTGTATGCGCCAAAACAAAAGACTTTAAAATCTAAAGCGTTATGAAACATACAAATTACAGTCATCTCGGGAATCTAAACTAGATGCAAGTAAATTTTCAGGATATCTGAGATATAAAACACACTCAATGTGCGGCCGTTGTGTTCTATGCAATAGTCCTAACGTGTACCATGTATGTTAAACATGTTTGTAGAAATAGGTTGCTGCATTCTTCCGACTCAAGTTATAATCTTTTCACAAAATTCGTCACGGTTATCTCTCTCGAAAAACAAACTTTAAGCCTCCATCAAAAATAAGCATAAAAAAGGTGAATGAGGAGAATATATAAACTCGAGTAGAAGTTTTTGACGAGGGTGAATCTTCAGAGATCTTTGAAATGGTGTTAGATATGTTCTCTATATCGCAATTATTCAACAGTAACAGCATTAATACTCTCATTTAAATATTTCCATTTAAAATTTTGCATCGTGTTTTATTTTTCGAACTTCACCGAAAATATATTCATAGCTGTTATTTTTTCGTGAGATTTTACTACAGGTATCTCTTCGAATACCATATTTATTAGGAATTATGTTCTTTTAATATTTAGAGTTTACACCTCTCTATCATATACAGGACATGAAGTAAATACGCCGGCGATGCTCGCTAATATATAATAGATACGTAAGACAGCCATTCAAATCTGCAAAAAATTTAATCTATCGAAACTTTATTTTTTTCGGAAATTTAGGAACACAAACTTTTCAAATACGGTGCTGTATTCAGATTGAATCTAAATATCTAAATATGAATTATATGTTTATATGTTGTCGATTCAACCAACAAATTGGCATTTATTTGTTCAAGTTCACCAAAAAATCCCCATCACATTTCAATAATATAATACGTGTTTGTGTGAAAAGTTTATAAACATGTTTTCATTCAGTTCCTAGATATAAATTTTCTTATGCATCAGCTATTCTGTTATTATTTATAAGTAGGTCAATGGCCTGACCTTTGTAATATTCCCTTAATAATAAATTCACTCCGAGAAATAATAAATTATATTTGTAATTTTAAATTGAATGTTCATATTTTTTTTCTGTGTTCTATTTGTTTCTTTTTTTAATGACAATTTCTTTATTGTAAAAGGGGCAGATTTGTGTGAAACAGATGGAAAGCTTAAAGGAGATGCTTAATGTGGTTGCCATTTTCATAAATATAAGCTTCCAATCGATCGGTAAACTTTCGAAGTACACGATTTAACACGGCTCGGCCTTCACGGATATGGGACGCAGCTTGAAAAATACATTGACGAAGTGTCTTTCGCGGCCATGGCTTCGTAACTTGAATGAAATTCATCACAATCTCTCAATCTCATCAAATGATTTAATTTTACAAACAGTGTAAAATTAAATCATGGACATCTTCGGTTCGGAATCCACCCTTCATAAATACACCGTATTTGTGTTTCACCGTATAGTAAAATGATATCTGTTAATTAATGATTGCTGATGCTGACTCTATGCATCATTGCATCTACAACTTGCACCATTACGCTTAAGTAGGGGTAGCGTTGTAGTTATAAAGGTATACTAAGTTTGCCAAAGTCGGGTCGAGCTACACGCATTTATTACATTTTTTTTATCTCGTTCGAGATAGAATTTTCGTGCATTAGCATTTTATGCTTAATATTATTACAGCTATTACATACTAAAGTATGTCGCAATATTTCGTTTACACCTTGTATATTTATACCTCTATTAGCATTGACATATCGATTAAAGCATGTATGGAGTTATTTCCTTTCTAGCTTTCAACTTAAACTGAGTCTGTTAATACCTAGGCAACTAATCTTAAAATAAATACGACCGGTATTATTTTTCAACTCCGTAAAGTTATTATTAATTTTTTAAATTTCCGTTTATCGTCTTAGTCGTCCTTTATTACTTATCATAACCTTACATTTTTTTAATAGTGTGTTTACTTTAAAACATTTGTACGATATGTTTTGTTTGGGGACGAGTATTTTTAAATATAAAGCAATTCCACATTACAACAATTTGATACATACTTGAGTTAGATTTTGCCCACTCAACTATGTGTCCAATTGTTTCGTTATGTACGTTGTCGGAGCTGTCAAATTTATAGTGGAGATACGTTAATACAGATTCCGTCGGTTGCGGCTGTAACTGTCCGATGGAAACCACTTTACAGGTCCTACACCTGTCATAAGGACGGCGATGGTTGATTTGATTGATGCTGTCTTTTTTGACTTGATTGCTTGTAGTAATGGAGTTCTTTTTGTGAATTTTGTCTATCCCAGCACCATGTAGTGACGAAATACAATCATTTGGGACTAAATCGGATGTATTTTAAAAAAATTAGTAAATTTACGAGCGATGCATTGTGGTTCAACAATCACCAACTGCCTGGTTCTCGATATTCAGGACAAACACAACAATTACGACCCAGTAAATGCCTCAAAACACCAAGATATCACGCATCATTAACCGTTGTACTACTTAAAATCAAATCGTTTTGCATAATTCCATTCGACGTGTAAAGACACTGTGTTATTTTGATTTTTTGCTTCGCCGAACGAGACTTTTTATACAATGGTTGCTATTCAGCATTTTGACACCTGGTTAACGGCAAATGAAGGAGTAAAAGAGCGTTAATGCGAAGTGTATCGAATGTTTTAATATTTTACATGTTTACATTTAAATATAATGATTTAATGATTATTATTAAGGTCAAAATATCAGTAGTAAATCTGTCACAAATCCAAACGAATCTAAATACATCAAGCAAATATAAAAAAATAGGACTTCGTGGCATATATTTTCACATTAGTTTATTAATATGTTTTTTTCATAAATAATTTGGTTATTTTACTAGGGTACTTTCTAGCACTAAAACGGAAACGACCTATAAAGAAAACAACAGCGAAAAGTTCGCATGAGGCGCCAATGAAGTCTACGTTAATATTAAATCGGGACAAATCTAATGATAAAATCGTATAACAGCAAAGTACGAAATTTAAATTAAGTTTACGTCGTTTCGCAGTTCAGGTATTCTTAATATGTTTCTAGCATGTAACTTCGATTCAAAAAAGGAATTCAGTAAATTTGCTATCTTTAATTATCATATTCACAGCGGACTAATAGTAATTATCAACAACAATTAATTATTTAATTAAAAATAAAAAGATTAAACTTAAATGTTACATCTTCATTACCAGCGAGCGTCCTTTAGCCACGTAGTAGTAATCGGTAATATGCGGAAACAGAGAGGGGCGAGGGAGGTCGCCCGTATTGCTAGCGCTAGTTGCTAACCACATGCGCACAATACGACCAGCGTCACTTCCGTACTGGCTGTGAAGTGGAACGCATCTATCCTAGAGTCACATTCTGCCTTAATTCTACTTATTATTTGCAATCAATCTAGTATTTTCTTTTATTAACCGTTGTTGTTTCTCTTTTTGGCATATTTCGATACTTATTTTATATCTAGTTATGGAAAAGTTTTTCGCTTCAAGAAAAGCAATTTGTTATTAAATGTCATGATATTGATGAGTTAATCAGAGAAATTACACGTTCATAAAAGAAAATTGAAAAGGAAATTTGAAAGCTATGGTTGCTTATATCCGCAACAACGCAAACAGAAAAGAACTTCATAAAATAAAGAACGAGATGTTTTTATCTGTGCTGCAGTAGAAGCTCAATCGTATTTATCTAGCAGAAAAATTGCTGAGCAACTCATCATGTCAAACAATACCGTTCGTAGAATTATAAAAATACAGTTCATACAAGAAAATCAAATGAAATATTTCCAAACGACAGACAAATACGAAAGGCTTGTGTTTTGTGAAGCATTTTTAGAACAATGACGAAAAATTTGTTAAAAATATATTATTTACTGGCGAATCAAGTTTTTCTCTACATGATCATTATAATTCTGCTATTGTGCGGCATTGGTATAAGAAAAATAAAAGTATGATTCACGATGCACGAACGCATCTGCAAAATGTTCATTTTTGGACAGGACTTTCAGGGGAATATATCATTGGCAATTTAAACTCGCCAAATATATTTAATTCTTTTGCAGAGTAGTATCGTACCTTGTATGATATTTCCATAAATAATGTTTGGTTTCAGCAGAATGCTTGTTCTGCCCATAATGCTCCAATAGTGTGACAATAATTAAACAGTATATTCGCTGCCCTGCTAGGTCACCTGATTTAGCATCAAATAATTTTTTTTGGGAAATTATGTAAAATCGTCGATTTCCGGTTTTCAAAACAACAGAGCTTTGGACGACCACTAATTTAACTGCGAACATTGTGCGGTCCATTCGAAACGTACTACTTCAGACATTGTCAGTTATACTCAGACTTTTCAGTTAGGTGATCGTTTTCAATGTCTGTTCAACCAAAATTAATCGAAGCTGTTATTCAGTGTTTTTTACTTTAAGATAATTTTTTATTTATTTCTCTTTGGTTTCTTGAAAAGAGTTATTTAGTTTTTAAAAGTGTTTTTGTTTTATATTCTGCTAATAGAATTTAGTTATTTTATCTCTATACAACCACGTTATTTTTAATTTTATAAAGTAGCAATTAATACTACATTATATTATTACAGTATTTAGTTTTTTTTTTCAACTAGAGGAAACTCGATACGCCTCCTTGTCAATAAGCGTTGCAAGTACGGCTAATAATATGTCGGGCCAGTCTTGGAATCGCTGATTTCGTGTAAGTTCGGCTGATTATAGGAAGCTCCCTCAAATGTTATATATATATACATATATATATATATATATATATATATATATATATATATATATGGTAGATTCAATTAGTTGGCGATTTAAGGTCTGGCTTTATGTCAATATGTATATATTCTTTATTTACACACAAACTACAACGCGATCATCATTTCGATTTTGAAAACACACAGATAATCGATAAAGAACAACACACAATGAAAAGGGAAATTAAAGAAATTATTAATATTAAACAGGAAAGGAATTCAATTAACAACAGAAGTGATATAAAAAATCTAAGCAGTATATTATAACCTAATTATGTAACAATCTGCAATTTACCATAATAATATATAACGCTGTTATATAAATATATATCACATGTTATTTAAATATTTGTACATTTGCTTATCATGCCTGGCAGTTCCGTGTCCAGATCCTTCTCGTTTAAGACAACGTATAAGACAAGTGCCGACAGCTTAACATCTTAAGCCGCTCCACGGGCGCAGACATAATAATAACTCCAAGGTATGATTTATTATTATGAACTTGAATGTATCATTGAATAATTTTATCCATGACAACTACATATATATTGTATAACATTAATATACTGTCATTTATATTTCAAATTTCTTTGAGAAAGGCATCATATGCCGAAACATAAGATCGTTTTAAATATATACATACTGAAGTAAAACCAGACCTTAAATCGCCAATTACTTGAATCTACCATAACATACTAAGGTTAAGAAAAAATTATCTTTATATATATATATATATATATATATATTAAAAATAATACTAGATTTTTATTGGTTTTAGCGACCTTTTATTGAATTTTGATGTTGTTTACGACGTTTCGACTTTTATCAATTCAGTCTTTTTCAAGCATCTGGAAACAAGAAGCAATACAATGAACATGAGAACTGTGTTTGTTTCGTGTGATATAACAATTAAATTAACAATTTTAAATTAAAATTATATTAAGAAATGAATTACGAATTAGGTTAGCATTTTACGTTGAAAATTAAATAAGATTAAATTAAAATAGCTTGAAAGAAAAGTAGGGGGACATTAAAGTGATTAATGTCTGTAAGAATTAATTGGAGACTTAACAATTATTAACAATTTGAAGTTTAAAATTAGATTAAAAAATGATTACAAATTGAGTTAACATTTATCGTTGACAATTACATAAAATTAAAGTAAAATAAAATAAAAATAGCTTTAATGAATAGGTAGGGAGACATTAAAGTGATTAACTACTGTGTGAATGAGTTGGAAAGTTGAATTAACCTACAAATAAGTAAAGAGAACAAAGAAAGAAGAACAAAGAAAAGACACATAAACTCACATTTTTTTGTTTGGTTTTGGGTTTAGCAAGGGTGCATAGTGTGTATCACATGTGTTAGACTTCCGGGACCAATTTTCTTAACGAACGATCTTGCTTGTGCGGATATAATAAGTGAACTAATACTTTAGTTTGCGGGGGTTTTTAATTTTTGTTCTTTGGAATGGGCATGGTAGTCAGTATTTAGGGGTATATGTTTGATTTTTCTATTGTTTTATGAGAGGGTAGTAGAGTTTTGAAAGCCCATCAATTTCGTTTCTGTCGTTGATAGTATTGCTATTTTTGAAAATGTGTATCATTTCTAAGACCTCTCTAGCTTTTGTGTTCTTCAAATCAAAATTATGTTTAAGTGTCAATTGGTGTTTTTTTAAAGCAGTTTGATTTTTTGCGTATTTGTGACCTTTCAATCTTTCTTGTAGTAACTGTTTTGTTTGGCCTATGTATATTTTGTCACAGTCTTTGCAGGGTATGTTGTATATTGTGTGTGATTGTTTTAGTGTAGGTGTTGAGTCTTTAAGTTTGGTGTGTAGGAATTTTAGGTTTTTGCTGCTTTGGTGTGCTATTTTAAAATTAAATGGTTTGAATATGTTGTCTAATTTTTCGGATAATCCAGTTATATAGGGTGTGGGGATATATGCGAATTCATTGGTTTTTTTGTTATTGTTTTGGTTGTTTGTTTTGTTATAGATTTTATTGAGTCTAAGTTTTATAATTTTTTGTATGAATTGTGGTGGATAGTTGTTTTCTGACAAAATTTCGCCGATAATAACGAAACAGAAAAAGCATTAAATAAACACATAAAAGAAACCAAAACCTTCCTAAAAAACAACAGTCATTTAACAGTACTACAATCAGACAAATCAAACAAAACAATAATAATGGAAAAAAGACAATACATGGAAAACATGGAAAAACTCCTAAATGACGACAAAACTTATACAAAATTAAAAAACGACCCCACAACAAAATTTCAAAAAATTAACAACACACTAATTAAAAAATGGGAAAACAAACAGATCATCTCACCAAAAACAGCTAACAAATTAAAAATACATAATGCACAACCACCCAAAATATACGGCTTACCAAAATTACATAAAAAAAACATCCCATTAAGACCAATCGTATCATGCATACAAAGCCCGTTTTATGAACTAGCAAAATACTTAACAAAAACACTAACAAATGTCATAGGTAAAAACCAATATTATATTAAAAATACTTTCCAATTCAAAAAACATATCGATACAATAAAAACGAAAGACAACGAAAAACTAGTTTCCCTAGACGTAGAATCAATGTACACCAATATACCTTTAACACTGGCCAAAAAAGTAATCACAGAAAAATGGGACTCCATCAAAAATTTCACAGACTTACCACTAATAGATTTCCTAGAAGCAATAGAACTAACTTTAACTTCCACATATTTTCAATTCGACAACAAATTTTTCAAACAAATAGAAGGACTAGCAATGGGAGCACCTATATCCAGCGTAGTAGCCCAATTAGTACTAGAGCACATCGAAGAAAATGTTATAAAATCCCTGAAAACAAAACCAACCTTTTTCAAAAGATATGTCGATGATTGCATAATGTTACTACCAGAAAATGAAATAAACAATGTACAAAATAGTTTCAACAATTTCCACCCAAATTTAAAGTTTACCATTGAAATAGAAAAAAACAACTCCATAAACTACCTAGACCTAACACTGATAAGAACAAAAAACAACATACAAACAAAATGGTACACTAAACCAACCGCATCCGGCAGATATGTAAACTTTTTGTCTAACCAACCCCTAGCCCACAAAAAAAATGTAGTAACAGCGTTAGTAGACAGAGCCTTAAATCTCACTAACCCAATTTTCAGACCAACAGTACTAAATAAAGTTAAAACAATTTTGTCAGAAAACAACTATCCACCACAATTCATACAAAAAATTATAAAACTTAGACTCAATAAAATTTATAACAAAACAAACAACCAAAACAATAACAAAAAAACCAATGAATTCACATATATCCCCACACCCTATATAACTGGATTATCCGAAAAATTAGACAACATATTCAAACCATTTAATTTTAAAATAGCACACCAAAGCAGCAAAAACCTAAAATTCCTACACACCAAACTTAAAGACTCAACACCTACACTAAAACAATCACACACAATTAAGTCTCCAATTAATTCTTACAGACATTAATCACTTTAATGTCCCCCTACTTTTCTTTCAAGCTATTTTAATTTAATGTTATTTAATTTTCAACGTAAAATGCTAACCTAATTCGTAATTCATTTCTTAATATAATTTTAATTTAATTGTTATATCACACGAAACAAACACAGTTCTCATGTTCATTGTATTGCTTCTTGTTTCCAGATGCTTGAAAAAGACTGAATTGATAAAAGTCGAAACGTCGTAAACAACATCAAAATTCAATAAAAGGTCGCTAAAACCAATAAAAATCTAGTATTATTTTTAATATTAAGACACGGCCAATAAAAGAAAAAAGAAAAACAAAATTCTTTAAACACTAAATATATATATATATATATATATATATATATTATTTCTTCTTATATATATGAAGCGTTGGTTTTCGGGGTATTTCGCCGCGTTTGGATGATTTCGTCCTGAGAAGGACAACTTTCTTCCTGACGTTTCGGTGACATCACTTTCACCTTTTTCTAGAGGATTTTCTCGTTGCGATGGTAGCTTCAAAATACCCCGAAGAACAACGCTTCAACAAACGACCACGAAAACATTCGACGAAATATATATATATATATATCAACGTTGATAAAATTCTTGGAGTTTCGGCTTTTTGTTAAATAAATAAATTAGTGTGTTTACGTTTCACAACTATTTTATTCTACATAGGAAATCGTGTCTTCATCAGAAAATGTTTTCGTTTATATATAATTAAATTTAATTTTAGTTGTTATTAGATCAAAAATTACGATTACATACACATTAAATTTGTTATTAAAATATTTAACATACGAGTTACATCTGTACTGTTAAAAATTTTGAAATGAACATTACTACTTTGGTCATTCTGTCTATATAAACAAATTTTAAATTGTAAAACTATTTGAACTTGAACAAAACACAGTAAAATATAGTTTTCACAGCTTATTATTTATTATACACTCTTCTGAACTCCAAACCAAATTACGTTCTAGGTATTTAGCTACTATTAAACATCACTTAGCTTTTACATAATGATAGCATACATAATATAGCAAAGTCAGTAACAATAGAAAATTTGACAATATTCTATACAATTCAGTGTAAACCAGAAGCCATTTATAAAATGAGAAAGAAATTCCTTAACAATTTCAGTCGTGGTACAAATCATAAATTGAACAGAAATAAATTCGTGCATAACATAAGTATGTACAATAAAATCATAAATGAAAATAAACTATCCAAAATTCTAAATTTGCGTGTGATGTAAATGTATTGCATTACGTATGTTTGCATTAAAACGAATCCATTTAAAATAAATATACATGTCAGCGATGTAAATCTTAGGAATTTAAAGTTTGACATTGCAAAATATTGAGTTAACTTAACTAAATTATTGTGGAAATACGTGTTGAAGCTAAATTAAAATAATTAATAACACTACGTTTAAGTTTCAAAAAGATATAATGTAGACAAAACATACGAGGGGATATTGATATCTAGTTAGCCTGGACCATTTTCCTTGAACAAAACAAAATCTTGTTATAATGGCAAGAAATAATGACACTTTAAAAGTATCACTGTAGAATCTTAAATCAAGAAGTTGAAGTATTGCTGTGCAGTATTTTTTGAAAGAAAGCATGTCGAATGCAAATGTGAAAATCAATAAATTGGAGTATCGTGGCATCATTAAATATTTAAATAAATTTACGAAGATATGCTTAACACACTTTGCGGTCAATGCCCACCATATGCGACTGTCAAAAATTGCATTGCGTTATTCAAAAGAGGAAAACTTTCCGTTGAAGATGAGAAGCGACCAATAGGACCGATTTCGGTGTCCACCCTCGAAAATATTGACGGAGTTCATGACATGATATTATCAGACCGTCGAATTGAGCTGAAACATATAGCTGAGGCACTAAATATTTCATATGAACGCATCCATTATATAGCACACGTCGAATAGATATGAAAAGAACTTCTGCAAAATTGATTCCCAAATGCTTGAACGCCGAACGCAAGCGCAAGAGTGAAAGCATCACGGTCAATCTGTGCCCGTTTGGAAGGAGATCCAGATTTTTGAATCGTCTCGTGACTATGGATTAAACATGGATCCTTTTACGACCCAGAAACAAAACAGCAATCGATGGAGTGGAAGCTTCAAAAATCCGCTGGAAAAATTCTCGCTTCAGTTTTTTGGGATATCCGTGGAATAATTACGATCGATTATCTAAAAAAGAGATTCTTATTCTAAATTACTAACCATCCTGAGAGAGAAAGTTAAGGAAACAAGACATGGCATGTGAGCGACAGGTTTTTGCAAGACGTTGCCCCGGCACACAAACTGGTACGCAAGCCCTATTCGTCAGACTTAGCCCCCTCAGACTATTATATGTTCTCTTGATTAAAAAAAAAATTAAAAGGACATAAATTTTTATGTAACGAAGAGGTAATAGAAGCTGGGAAGGGCTGGTTTGCAGACCAAGAAAAATATTTTTTTAGAAGGGTTACAGGCGTTGCAGGATCGCTGTATTAAGTGTATTAATTTAAGAGGAGACTATGTTGAATAATAAAATATTCTAAGTCCCAACTTTAAATTGTTTCAATAGTAGGCTAAGAATATATCAATACCCCCTCGCATGTTTCGCCACACTGTCGCTTCAGCAAGTGATGATAAATACAAGTTCAGTTTACAAAATTAGTACTTATATACATACGAATCCAGAAAAACAATTACTTTAAGGAAGGCGTTGTGTATTACAGATTTAGATTTAATAGGAGGGGGAAATGTTTACTTCTAACTGATCATCTAAAATTACACCTATTTTATTGAATTTATTTTTTCAAACTTTCCAATAAGTTGAATTTTCCACTTTTCTCTTGTGTGTGTAAAATTTGGAAATTATTATTAAATTTCTGACTAAATTTTAAGTAATGGTTGGGAAAGGTAGTGTTAAAAGTTCTCCCTGTCTGTCCTATGTAGACTTTTTACATTCCTTACAAGTTAAATATAAACACCTGAGGTAAATTTTTTGTCTGTTTGATCTTTATTATTCTTGATAGCATTCAGTATGGAGTTAATTTTAATTAAATTGATTCGTTATTATATTTTTTGATAATAGTTCCTACTTTTGCTTCCAATATACGTCATGAGATTGTAATAAATAGATTTTTTAGTTTTTATTATGGGATAAACTAAAGAGAGTTTTTTAGATTTTAGTTGTTTTGTTAAAATGTCAATTACCATGTCTATTAACATGATAAATGACATATGTAGTGTCTACATTATATCTTTTCTAAGCTTAAACTTTGTGTTATTAATTATTGTATTAACACTAAAATTTGTTTTCTACATTCTGCTGATAATGATTTTTAGTATATCTATCTAAACTTCAAATACGTATCTAATAAAACTCAAGAAACGAAGTAAGGAGATTGCATTTGGTTGCGCATCCAAAATATATGGGACTGTGTAGATGTGAAATGCGAACTTTTGAAGTGGTTTTAGTAACTTTTCTGATAACAAATACTTCTTTTTTTGAATTTGTGAGTGATAACGTAAATATTTTATATTACTGTTTTATTGATTTTTGAGTGCGAAATATAAGAACTTTAAAAGTTTTAAAACATTTACCTATATTAATTATTATCAATGAACAAACTTAAATAAATTACAAATGAAATTATATTTCATAAAAAAATATGTTTGATTGTACTTTCTAGTATATAAATAGTATGTCTTAAAATATCAACTTAACAATTTTACGATTTAACGAAAACATTTTGTTATATGCTATAGGATCATTGAATGGATTAATATAATATAAAAAAAAATTTGATTTTAGTTTATTAAAAAATGTTACTTATTAAACTTATGTTTTCACTTCGGGTAATTGCTACAAATTTATTTGAATAAGACGCCAAAAATAAGCTTCAAAATATTAAGGCCTACAAAGTACCATATTTCAATTTACTGCACATCTTGAAGCACAATCTCCCTACCCCATATTTTGGGTAATAAAACATACCATAATAAAATAGAATTGTATATACAGTGAGTTGCATGCATTTATTGTTATTATTTCGGAAAACTTTACATTTAAGTTTTATTAAGATTATTATCTGCAAAAAAACAAAATTATAAAATACATGTTGTAATTCCATCAGAGAATCAAAGTTAGGGACATCGGTCGTGTATTGAAGTGCAATAAATATATTCGTATATAGTGCATTCAGAATTATAAGAAACTAACTTTTAATGTGTTTCCAACAGTTGTTGCACCCCCTGTTGCGATAATTAGAGGGCCCTACTTGATAGTCAATACGGTCATTGGATAGTATACTACAGGTAGATGAACCGTATCCACTCAATAACAATGAGCAAATTATTACATTAAAAGGTAGTTACTTATAATTCTAAATGCATGCATTGAGATTGCTTCAAAAGTTTAAATATTTTTACAGTTCTGCACTTCGTAGTATTTAATGTATTTGATAGTCATCCTTCAAACTTGTGTGTATTATTGCAACCAGATAGAAAAGTTAAAGTGCAATATTAATCCATAAAATAATATTAATTAAAACTACTGGAATCTCTTATTGAATCCACACTCAAATGAAAGCAGTTCTGCAACATACTGCTGTGAAATTAACTTTGGGTAAAAAAATTAAAAATAGAATTAAGAATGTATAAATTAATTAAACATAATTGGATAAGGAAAAACAAATTTAAAAGAAATCAACCGAGGTTGTGTATTTTAAATGCACCACCTCATATATTAATATAGTATTAAAATTTTAGATGAATATTTCCAAGCATTTATATGTAAATAAAGACAGTTATATCAATAAATAAAAGTAATTAATGCAATTATATTACGATATAAACAAACAACAAAAACATATCAGACACCCATGTTCAATGATAACATTGTGAATATCTGTCAGGCGTCCGAATGAAAACAAAGAACAGGACGATGCCATATAAACAAGCAAGGGAAGAAAGAGAAATAAAAATACTACGAGAAGAGAAGTTTCTACGCAACTTGGATTTGAAAAGAAAATGCTAACAAGATTGGACACGAATGGAACACTGTTTGTGGAAGGCGAGACAAAAAAAAGCTCACTTTCCACTATTAAATTTTACAAATATCAAAATTACAACAAAAAGAGAAAAAATATAAACAAAGAGACAACGCCTAGAGATGGAAAATTCAAAACCACCCACGATGCATAAGAATACACAGGGATGAAAATATTAAATAACTATGTAAATTAGATAAAACAGAAATAAGTAAGAAAAAGTGTGGAAGAAGTTCAAGAAAACAGAATCACAAAGGGCATAAATAGGACCAACACCGAGAGATTTATTCATTCACTGATATATTTTCGACTTCATAAATTTAACTTAGACGTGTATTGATAGATACTGATTTTAAAAAGCTAAATTATAATATAATATAATTTAAACATTTTAAAGCCTGTCGGTAGAAATATTTAAGTAAGGGCGAACAGGAGTTTAATTTAGAATTTTTCTTTATTATTTTTATTTTGCTATTATCATTATTATTGTCATTATTAAATTAGGCTAATGATGTACAAGAAGGAATTTGAAAGTTTATATGCCGAAATTGGGTCCGAGTAAGTAAAACATTATACACGTTAAAATTTGGAGGACATAGAGTTAATTAAAGTAGTAAAGGTGCATGTGGATCATTGTTTTAAACAATTAATTAGTAATAAATACACAATTAAGGTGTATCTAAGGCCAGATATTCGAGTTTTATGAAGAGGAAGTAATTTCCCTGAATGTTCTCGGAATATCTGTGCCATTTGCGCGAAAATAAGAAAATACTTATACTATTATCAGGATAAAAAGTTATATGTCTGATGAAGCTCAGGTTGGAGCGAAACGATCGTTGCAGTGTCAATTAAAAAGTGAAATTCATTAAAATTTGTTTTATTTTATCCTGATAATAGTTATAATGGAATTTCATCAAGTAAAGGCTGAAACAATTATATATTATATAAATACTTATACAGTGTGAGGATAAGCATCCTATTTCTGTAGGAATTCGCTTCCCACTTAAATAGGTGCTGGATAACACACTCGCTTTGTAGAAAAACATCAGTCGAGACCAGAGATCCACACTTTAGTCAGTGATAGACTTTGAGTATTAATCTCACCATTTGGAGGGCAAACACCCCTTTTTCGAGTGGGATCCTCAAGAGTCTTTGTCTGTGAGATTCACTTTGAATCTGTATTAAACCTCCAATATTATCCGTGTATGACTCACTAAGAAATATTTGTATTATAAAGTTGCATTGATAGGTTAACATATAGGTTAAGAACAAAATATTTTAAGCTACCACAAAAATGAAATGTAAAAATACAAATAAGCAATAAAATATTTTAAACGATTACTTCCTGTTGTTTCATTTCTTTGCATTTACTTTGGACGCTAGGCCTAGTTGTGTAGAACCAAAAAGATAGACCTGAGATACCCTAAGATTATGCAGAGTCTCAACAAAATTATGCTGATGTAACTGCCTACACAAATCATTCTTTTAAATAAATTAAATTTTAAAGTAAGGTTCACACACACACATATATATATATATATATATATATATATATATATATATATATATATATATATATAACGAGCATTCCCCTTTTATTCCGGAGAATATTAAGAAGTAAGTGTTTAATTCGCTATTCGATAACAATTTTTACAATGTGAAGAAAATTTATAAAGTGATGTTGTCTTCTAATAAGCAAAGAGAGTCTTCGAAACGCGAAAAGGAAATTATTAATTTATACAGAGAAGCAAAGTCATATGTCGAAATACTTTAAAAAGATAACGCTTACAATACGCTAAAACTAATTCAAGTATCTACTAAAAATAAAGCAAACCGAAGAAACCTATATTTTACATAATGAACAGAAAGAGCCTAATTTAAGTTTGTGACATCTCAAAGCAGAATTAGAAACGTATTTTTGCATTGCGGTTAAAAAATCTACGTACAGAGCTTTGAATCGGGGTCACAATGAGCGGATTGTTAATATTTTTATACAATAGCGAAGAGAGAATTTATCAATGTATGTGCTAATGTCAAACATTTTGAGAAAGTATTTATATGTTTTAAGTAGAATTAGAAAATAAATTAAATCTGCTGTAAAATGCCAAAAAAAAGTAAAGTTATTGAGCAATTTGTGTATAAACATTATCTCAAGGAAAGTATCTAAACTAACGATCTTAATGAATTAGCGCTTGAAGCTGCACCGCAATAAATTAATCGTAACTAGATATTCGTCTTAAGGTATTTAGTTTAACTTTGCTTGCATTATTTTTTAGTATCAATTTTAATATATAATATATATCCTTTTCTTGTTTAAACCATGTAAATACAAATAAATTGTAATGTATCAAGATAATTTTCATATTAAAGCGATTTTAACTAATCTTGTTGCCTATTATTATGTTCCTTCCAATAATTTATAACTTAAAATTAAAAACATAAATACTGTAAGCATTTTAAAAGTACCAAAAGTGCTATGTTCAACCATCTGAGAGCATTAATTAAGAAACAAATATCTTCCGCTTATAAGGACTATCATGCAAGAACTGAAAATAAGCTTAGAGACAATTCAAGACAATTTTTGTCTTATATTTGGGAGAGGAAAAAAAGCAGTCATACTCCAGGTAGAATGTAGCTCTTGATAGTCAGTCTTGAGGTCCTCAATCTATAGTTAACGCATTTGCTGATAATTTTAAGAACGTTTATAATACACCATCTACGTCTAATAACATAGATCTCCTGTCAACCAATTCAATGCTTCTCCAATTGCCACTTATCTGATGATGATGTACTGCTCAGCACTAAGACGCATGTTTGCTACGCCATCATCGAAGATATTTAATTTGGCTCTCGCTGCTTCCACTTTGCCTGCTGTTTGAAAAAGTACTAAAATTGTTCCCCTTTGTTTAATCACAGATTAAACAACATTATTTTAATCTAAATAAGATAGTGTAGTTCACATTTTATAATTATCGTACTGCACATGTTACGTATTATATTTTAGCAATCAATTAATTCGCATATCCAAGTCAGGTATTAATCTAGACTAGTTCAGTATACTACTGAAACAGAAACAATCATAGGTCAGGTATTTAAAATAAACCAGTTCAATTATCTAAACAGTCATCGCATTAAAAATTTTAAAATGCAAGAATTGTGAGAACATCAAAATGCATTATAAGCAAATGTGTAAACACCATAATTAAATTAGGTTATATTAGCGATACCGCAACAAATATTAAATGTCCGCATAAGTCACTTGGATCTCAATATTTTTCTATGAAAAAATTATGTAATATAGGTAAAATATTGCCAAATATATGCATAATTTTCCGAAACATTTAATTATGTACTTTTCTTCCAAAAAATTCCCAAAAATTACCCAAATTTTCAGCGTTCACACTGGTATAGCCCCTTAATGTATGTAAAATTAACATGTTTAGAACCGCTAGTATTAAAGTTGTATATAGAATTTGTATATATACCATAATTTTTGTTAAATAAATCATTAAGGAATGTACTGTTCTTTAATCACCTATTCACTGGTGATACTTCAGTCATTACCAACTATCATCCTATTGACATCTTATCAAACTGAAAAATTTCATACTGCAAATTTTTGGTATACCGAATCAGCATGGCTTCGTGGAAAAGAGGTCTACTGTCTCTACGCTTGCGGTATTTTCTCAATACGTTACTGAGGCATTGGTTGATGTATATGCCGACGTTGTCAAGCCATTTGATCGAGTGGATCACGCCATCTTGCCATCTAAATTGGTAAATTTTGGATTTAGTAAACTGCTAGTTGACTTTTTAACTTCGTACCTACGTAATAGGCCCCAACGTGTATTTCTACAACAAATACCTTTTATCAGCGTACATTTCCACTTCTGGACTTACTTGGACTAACTTAGAACCACTTCGTTATTTTCATTAACAATCTTTCAGATCAGATCGAGTCTAATAATGCTTGCTTTCTTTGCCGATGACTTGAAATTGTTTTCTCAAGTCACCGACCCGAGGGATCGATTGTCTTCTACTACAGGCCGAACTAGTTAACATACAGAATTGATGCACAAATAGCAATTTACCTTTGAACCCTGAAAAGTGTAAGATTGTATCTTTCACGAAAAGACTAAATGTTATAAATTTTATTTACCAACTTGGAGATACAGATCTATCACATGGTGAATCAATTAAAGACCTAGGCGTTACCTTTGATACGGAACTCATATTTAATGAGCATAATTTAAAGCAATGCCTTACATAATACATTAGTGAAATTACGTTTGGAATATGCCAGCTTGATATGGTATCCATTTTATCAAGCACAAAAACGTCTACTTGAGCATGTTCAGCGGCGACTATTGAAATACTTGTGGTTTAAGGTGGACGTCTATATCACCCTAGGGGTTTCGATCACGGTCTACTCCTTTCTAGCTTTGACGTGCCTTTCCTCTCTTTTAGAAGTTTTGTGGCCAGCCTTATTTTTCTTCATAGGCTTCTTGACAGCGAACTTGGCTGTACAACGCTATTATCTTCCTTTAATTTTCTTGTTCCTCCATTCTGCACACGTCCTTCCTGTACCTTTTTTCTTCCTTTTCCTCGAACCAATGTGTTGGTCAAGTCTCCTATCTACGTTATGGGTTTCATCGGATATCGATGTACACTTAAATAGTTTGTTGACCTTCAAACTACTTCTTCATGATAACTGCAATAAATATTTGTTGTAGTCTTGTTGAATTAATCAATTGCAGGGCGTTCTTGTTTTTTGTTTTTATTACTTTTGTAGTATATTGACCAAATATATTTTACAATATAATTTCTATATTTTGCACAACATACATACAAGGATTGCTGCGAATATTTCTGAAAACGAGATCTAAAAAACATAAAACGACGCACATGCTCTAACCAATTTGGAGTCTTTCAACGACTTCTACAAGCGAAATTCATGACGAAGAATAGTTCGTCGATTTCGATTATTTTTTCTTATTTCAAGGATAACTTCGAGCAAACGAATTGTGGTTTACGAATGGACGTTCTTCGATCTTCTAAAGTTACGGTTGCCACGTGTCCAGTAAAGCTCATGAAACAGACGGTCATTTACTTGACAGCACTGCGTGAATGAACAACTTTCGTAGGTTTTGACACGCTCTGAATGACTCAGACTGTGAATTATTGTCTACTTTCGGGATAGCACAAATAAATCGAATTTTCGCTACCAGTAATGATATTGAAGACTAAATTTGAACGACTGCAGTTGAATTGCTTAATGTTTCTTTGCATCATTTGACACGGCTTTAGTTTGGAGCTTCTGTCAAATTATGTGCGATATAACGACTGAAAAGCTTCCTTACTTTCAAATATGCATGCAAAATCGAAAATCGTGTGCATTTCTTTCATGTCAATGCTCAAGGAAACATATTCTTGCATGGTTACTCATCCCCAGAAGTTGACTATTGCTTTTTTTTCGACGTTAGACAAGATTTGAAATCTTAGAAAATCATCGGGTACAAAATTTCACCAGTTCACTTAAGTACGCACTATCAACTATTTGGTTACAAATGTCATATCACTTAAACTACTAGAAATTCCAGAAATTTTTCCAGTGACCTCCGTACTATAATAAATTATTACATAATAATATCGATGAATCTAAAACATCAATACTCCAGTCAAACACGCGAGCATGCTTTGATTAACACTAAACCTATATACCACATATGCATATGAAAAAAGTGGACACCATTTAAGTAAATATGAAAAATAGACCAACCCGAAGAGAAGTATTATTTTACATGATGTACAGCAAGAACCTAATTGAAGTTTGTGATATCTCAAATCAGAATTAGAAACGTATTACTGTGGTTCATAAATCTGCGTACATAACCCTTAAGTGGAGTCAATATAAGCGTTGGTTGTCATAAAAATAAAGAACACGAACAGTACTATTATATAAGTCGACTACTCAAAAAAGATATAAAATCCCTTACCACAATTACTAATTGTATCCTGAATCCGTATTTCGACAACTAATTTGTCGTCATCAGTAGGTAAAATCTCTAATCAAATCAAATTGTGTGCGATCTAACGACTGCAAAGCTTCCTTTTGGACGCCGTGTAAAGTTGTTGCGTTATTATATATAGTAGCTTTACTGTGCCCCGTGTATGACACTCTAATCAAAGTGTTATACACGGGGCACAGTAAAGCTACTATATATAATAACGCAACAACTTTACACGGCGTCCACGTATACACTGACTTTAAATTAAAAATACACAGACTGAAAATTACGACAACTTACCTCTCTTAAGCAAAAGGCAACAACCATGTGTTTATTCTCTATTTTCACGCCCTAAACCTTTTCTACCACTTCTCTAAGAAAGAAAAAGGACAACTGTATGAGATCGGACCGTTGTCCGAGTTAAACGTATTACGTCTGTTTTTAACGATATTAATGCTTTCGTATGCGTCGAGATCTCTAGGGTTGTTGATGGCTTTGACAAGTTTTAACCCTTTAACCGACATATTGTGATCTGTGTCTAATGCATGATTGGCCACGCTAGATTTTTCTGATATATTAAATTTAATATGTGATATGTGTTCTTTAAAACGGGTTATTATTCAGCGTTTGTTTTGACCTATATATTTTAAATCGCAATCATCGCAATTAATTTCGTATATACCTGATTTCAAATCCAAATTAATTTTATCTTTGGTATTACCTAGGAGACTTTTGATGGTGTTTTCGGACCGAAAATCAACTTGGAGACCTCGTTCTTTAACAACTCTATTAATGTTTTTCGTATTGGATGGTATAGTAAACACATGTACATTTTCTCCTGCTTACGTTGAGATATCAAACTTTTTGGATTCGCGCAAAAATAAAAGAATACATGTTTATGAAAATGATCATTTTGCCACCGGCTACTCCACATGAAAGTGGTATTTCTTTAATCTAGAGATGAAAACATTTTGACTTCTAGAGGCGAAAATAAAACAAAGAATATACAGCATGCATCTCGTTAGTGATGTACTAAACTTGATGGATTTTGGACACTAATGATAGTTAATCACACTACCGAGCATAGTTGAAGCGACGATTGAACTCACTCTGACTACCAGTCCAGAAAAATTTTCACATAGGAAGCTGGTATCGGTATGTCAATCTTTATTGTGACAGTTCATTTTCAATTATACTGAACTCCTCTGTATATCCATCGTAGAAAAAATTGCATTTATACTCAAAATGAAATCCTTTTTTTCGCGGACAAATTCTCACCTCACGAGAAAAACAGTATTTTCATTTCTTGTTGTAAAATATACTATTTTCACAAAAAAATATTCTTTATTGTAAAGCTAATTAATGGATTGACTACATTTTTTGTTTGTCCGCTTCTTGCATAAACATAAAGATCAGACGGTTTACCGACACTGGAGCATGTGACATATAATTGCCCATGTGAGACGCAATCGTTTTCTAAATTCGCACACTTACAAAGATTCGCAAGTGTGCGACCGTTTGTCCTTATGCTTTATTGATAATCATAACGAAAGCAAGGCGTGAAAATTGGCGTTTGAAATCGAACACCATGTCGGTCGGAGTGAGTGGTATTCGAGGTCCAATAAGAATTGTTACTTCAATTAGATTGTTCAACAATTTTTTAACTACTAATCGTGTGCCATTGCATAACTTTGGCTGATTGATGTTTCGGAGTAATATATTGGCACTCACACAATTTTCAAATTCAGAACGTGTGACGGTAATCCGGAAACATCGAGAGAATTAAAAAATTTCTTTGGAAAATTCAATACTTTAGTTTGGTTCATCACGGAATCAATGGATTTGTATGTCACTGAATCTTTTCGCTCTTCTTCTTCTTTATTGTTCTTGCATATTTATTTCGCTTGTTTCCGAAAGATGGCGCTACTTATATCGAAGCCCACCGAAGATTTCACCGGTGCGGAAAGGCTTTTGTCACGCCATAAAATCACGCAAGTGATTTTATGGTCGGCGTGACAAAAGCCTCAAGTCAATCGACCAACATACGCAGGCTGAATTTATATATATATATATATATATATATATATAAAATACAACACATGTGTTTATTATAATAATAGTACAAAACACATGCAGTTGTAAAAATGAAGCGTTAAATTTAAATTATATATCCACCTACTATATAATTAATATTTTTTTCCAAAGAAGACACCAAAATGTCGAAACGCTGTAATGTATTTATTTACAAGATATTTTATTTAAGCTAAATTCCAAGAAAACCAACAATTTATATTTAAAAGAATGTTAGGAAAAAAATAGAAATGAATATTTATATATATATATATATATATATATATATATATATACAAGGTGTGTATAAATTGTCGCAAAAGCTACACGTAGCGACATTCTTCGTTTGGTTCTGAATAAAAAATCTTAATGTTAAAATGTTGTATCATGCTTCGTAAATTCGTAAATGTCAAAATTTGACAGTAATGATTTTGATTGAACTCACTTTGAAATACAAACTTATTGTTCTACAACGTTGCCAAATGTGTTTTTCGTGGAAGTACGTTAATGAATAAATGTTAAAAACAAGCTTTTAATTCAAAAAGAATACTAGTAAAAAAATTTTCCTTAAACTAAATTGCATCTATCTCTATTAACAGATATCGAAGAGCAAAGGTTAGTTACGCACTAAAAGTCTGAACTTCAAGAACCCCGTGAAAACAAACGAAGCATGATACGACATTTTAACATTATGATTTTTTATTCAGAACCGAACGAAGAATGTCGCTGCGTGTAGCTTTTGCGACAATTTATACACACGTTATATATATATATATATATATATATATATATATAACAATTGATAAATTATTGAAGTTTTTCGGCTTTTATGTGAAATATTTACAAATATCAAATTTCTATGTAATTGAAAAGTAAGTGGGATTGTAAACATTGCTGTCTACAAATTACAAAGCAAATCATACGAAAACTGACATCAGCTTTCAAAACTGACTTCTGCTTTCAACTTGACATCTACATTCAATAACTGACATCTGATTCATTAACACTGTTACTTTATAATGCATTTCTAAATAGCTTGGACCAAGGTCTATAGTGGCTTAAGTGGTAAAAGCGGCAGTCCGGCAAACTGTAGACTTGGGTTCAAGTCCCAACGTAGACAATATTTTTCAATTAAAAATGTCGTATGATTTGCTTTGTAATTTGTAGACAGCAATGTTTACATCCCCACTTACTTTGCAATTACATACAAATTTTATATTTGTAAATATTTCATATAAAAGCCGAAAAACTCCAATAATTTATCAATTGATATATTTAATAAACGGCTAAGAAATTATCTAAACACAGATATATATATATATATATATATATATAGATATTTCGTGACCTTTGTATGATATGGTAGATTCAATTAGTTGGCCATTTAAGGTCTGGTTTTACTTAAAAATATACTATGTATATATATATATATATATATATATATATATATATATATATATACTAGATAAAAGTAATGTTATATTAAAACAATATTTAATTTAACGTTTCGGTATAGCACCTTTTTCAAAAGATAAAAATTTTTTAATGTTAAAAAAGGTAAAAGATGATATAATAAATCTACTTGCATTAAATGTTTTTGGTATTAATATATTGCAACGTGTTTCTTTTGCATTTCTAAATCAAACTAAACTTCTTTGTATTAGCAGGTAAACTGTTTTCGGAGCCATGTATTTTTTGGGTACAAGTGCAAAAATATTGCCACACACAAATTTAAGTTTAACTGTTCACGGATATGTGTTCTTTTTATTTTTTTGGGGGATGTTTATATTGCTATTATACGGGGGGGGGGGTGTTTATGTAATGGGTAGGTTTATTATTCACAAGTTATTTAAATCTGTACGGTTATTGACTGAATTTGTATTTTTTGTATATGGATGCTTTCTAGTATATTTCATGCTTTGTTGCTTTTTCAAATGTAATTATTGAGGTTTATCAAAATCGAAAATATGTTTTGTTTGTTTGACGTATTTTTTGAGGGCTGTGCTATTGCTTAAAAATTTGTGTCCATTTAAACGTTCTTGTAAGTATTGTATTGTTTGGCCGATGTATACGACTTCGTAGTCATTGCATGAAATTTCATAAATCACGTATTTGGTTGTTATTTTCCTTGGTTTTTGTGGTGTATATTTTATTTGTGTTGTAGTGTTGATATAATTTTTGTTTTATGATTTTGTTACTGAATGGCAGGGGATAATTATTTTTTCCTTTTGTTTGTGATAAAATTTCTGGTCTGAAGTCTGAGTTTGTTAGTTTAATCGCTCCCAATAACATTACTTTTATCTAGTATTATAATTACGGCCAAAAAAAGAAGAAATTCCTACTAATATATATATACATAAAAATATATATATATATATATATATATATATATATATATATATATTGTTATAGTTCTTCCTGTTACCAGAAACTGGAAGAAAAAGAACATACATGTTAGAAATAAGCGTTAGATTAAGTATTATGAAAGAAGATCATACACTTACAGTGTAAGATATTAAACAAGTTAGTACCGCGGATTTGATTAGAAAATTTATTTGGTATAATTTTTAATATTTATGTAGATCACTTTTCATTATCAAAATTCATTAATTTATTTGTAATTCCGAAAATAATTAACTTGATTGATAATATTAATATCATATGGAAATCTATTTTATCGAACGTAATATTTTTAATTTGAACTAATTCACCGATTTTAACTTACATGCATATGATATTAATAGACATTTAAAAGAATGTAATTACTATTTTATAATTATTATTTTTTATTATAAGGGTAATGTCAATTAATATGAGATATAAAATTAATCGATTAAAATAAATACAAAAATTAAAAACTGGTATTACGCTAAAATAAATCATATGCAGGCCAAGGAAAAAAACAATAGATAAGAGAGTCGCTTGGGTCGTTGTAGAAAAAACTACGTTAAAAATTATTGTAAAAACTTAAAATACCATTTAAAATTAAAACTGTAATATACTTACCCGAAAACGTTCATAATATAAGAAGATAGTGTACACACATCGTCCGAACAATAAAATGGTAGAGCATTTCTGAAATATATGGACCAATCCTCCAAAAAACTGTTGACGTCATCCCAGTACCTGGTTGCCTCAAACATATCTGCATCAAATTTCCGTCTGTTAACAATTGAACCCTATATCACTAAGAAAATCATTATATTAGACGTCGGACTACACGTAATTACAAATAAAAAATCTGTATTTTATATCCATAATTACATATCATAACAACATAACCTTGTTATTTGTACTATAATAATAGAATTTAAAGATAGAAACATTAATTAGACTAAACTTACCTGACACTGGATGGTCTTTTTCGAATTATATTTTCGTAAAGTTTTAAATCAGCTAAAATTACTATTTTAAGTAATATTATTCGCATTTATTCCACTATATCTCTATTATAAATATTGTGTCCCGTGATTTACGCACAATCATCAGCTGATTCAGATATGTTATTAATTTGAACCAAATATCTTAAAAAAATAACTATTAAACTTGGATTGTCACAAAACTACACGCAATATTTTTATTTATCGTTTATCTGACTTAATGTCGTATGCTTGTGATATTACATTTTAAACCAATAATCAGTGTAAATGCTCGAGGTTGATTATTGAGGCAAAATAAGATTTGATTTTTAAAAAGAAGAATCGGCTCCTGGGAAAGAGATCTTGCTCTACCGCTAAGTAACCGAATATTGTATAATTTTGTTAATTTAATAAAGCATTAGATGAACTGGCGCCCATACTCCTTAAAGAATCATTTAAAAAATTATGTATTTAATCTATACCTGCCAATATATATAGTTGTCAGAGCGACATCTAATAAACTTCAGTCAAACTAAGCAATACGACAAGGTAGGTATCACTATACTTTACATTATAACCATTAAAGATTATATATATATATATATATATATATATATATATATATATATATAACAATTGATAAATTATTGGAGTTCTTCGGCTTTTATATGAAATATTTACAAATATCAAATTAAAATGTATGTAATTGCAGATTAAGTGGGGATGTAAACATTGCTGTCTACAAATTACAAAGCAAATCATACGAAATTTTTTTATAAAAAAATTTCGTAATTTCGAACTCCAATAATTTATCAATTGTTATATTTAATAAACGGCTAAGAAATTATCTAAACACTTATATATATATATATATATATATATATATATATATATATATATATATAATATGTATGTGTGTGTGTGTGTGTACGTGTGTACGTGTGTACGCGCGAGTTTTTCTACGACTTATAACATTTCACGCTACTCAAGTTCCACAAACCATCTTCTGCCTTCCCAATCGCTTGGTTATAGTCCACGGACATCCATAGAATCTTCATCATCACTACTCCACCGTCTTGGGAGTCTAAAGCGTTTTCTCCTATCGACTAGCAGCCAGTTCCACACTTTCTTCGGTCACTAACCGTTGTCCATAAACTCGAGGCGACAATACCATATTAACCGTTTATTTCAATTGTATCCATAATGTTTCCTTCATCCTCCATAATTCTCCCAATTTCTTCGTGCCTATGTACTCCAATTTTGATTTTCTGACGCTTCTTCTCCAATAATCCATCTCCAGGGATAGCAGCCTATCTTTGTCTTCCTTTCTGAATTCCCAAGTTCTTGAGCCGTAGGTTTTCTCTGCTATTGTCCTAGATACTCGTATATATGGACGTTTTCGTTTTCACAGTTGTTGTGCCGCTTCGTAATGTCTAAATATATATTTTTCCTCATCCTATTTTATTCATTATATCTGCACTACTTTTTCCATCTGACGATAGCGTGGTACCTAAGATCTTATAAGAACAGCTGTACTTTATTTTCTCTTTGTTGCCTTTTGCCTAAATCTTCTTTAATATCATTACCAACTACAATGTATTTAGTTTTCTTTATGTTTATTTTTAAAGAATGTATTATTGTACTTTCATTTAAGGTACACCCTTACTCTATTTTTTTAAATTTTATATCATTATTAGTAACAGCGGAAAAATAATGAATGAAAATCTGTAATTAAATAATATGTACGTAATTAATTACATATTAAACGTTTTCTGCTTGTATACATAATACTTATGTAAATGTAAACGCATAAATATGTAAAGGTTTTTATAACTTGCTGAGTAGAAGCATATAATCGCTTAATGGCTTTCTGAACACTCAAAACCCGTTCTCTAAATATTTATATATAATGTGAGAATTTATTTTCAAATTCAGTCATACAGAACTTAACGTATATTTGACAGTATTTAAGTATATAAATTACAATCTTTACATAAAACGTTCTTTATATAATCATTATTTATTTGAAAGAAAATTAAATGCTATTACTTAATAGAAACAAATCTCGGAAAATCAATATTTTTACTCTAGAAAACTACAGTCTCCGAGTGAGGTGTTCATTATCGATAACAAAATCTTTTTATTGACGAAAGATATATCTGAAAAATACTAACATTTATATTACAAATCGATCTTTAATTACGTCTAATTATCGAAGCCTGCTCCTTCGTAAAAAGTTTACGCTGTCAATAAATTAGGAAATCTTAAATACTCTCTTGGATTTCTAATACAACAATTATACCAGATGTCAGTAACAACACCATGTTTTTAATTAAACATACTATTTTTCAAATAAAAAAGAATTTTATTCAAAACTTGTTAAACATCGCTTCTATTAAAGTATTTTTCGCAACTCAGAGTAAAGATATCTCTAGGTAGATCGACACTTCTTCCACTTCAGTATTAACAATTAAATTCATTACAACTTCCAACGTCTGCTGTCAGCCTAAATTTAATCCGAATTCCTTAACCATATTTATTCTTTCACGCGTAATTAAGTCGACTTGTCTTTTACAGATTTCTGACTCGTCGACGATAACGAACGTTAGTCTAGGATTAGGAAGCAACGATTTACCCGAATATTCTACGTTGGGAAAGTAACTGAATGTGGCAGGCTACTAACCCTCATTTCAGGTCAAATGGACAAAATTCCGAGCTACGTTAGGGATATAAATCTCTTTTATCAAGGTCGGCAACAATTGCGTGTATTATTTATCACTTATCACCAAACGTTAACATCTAACGGAAACCGTCATTGAACATCTGATACACAATCTAAGAACTGGACAACTATACTACAGATAGTAGGCAAATATAAAAAATAAAACTTACTTCACTAACTTCTTGTATCATTCATACTTCATATGTATATTTAAACAAGAAGTACTCGCCATGAGCACTATCAGACTTCACTACACTGCCGATAAAAATTACTTAGTGAACCTCTATATTACTGTACATGAGTTGTTTTAATTTGGTAATAAACTGATGTTCAAAATTAAATAATTCGATATAATTTTTGCAAAATTATTTTATTGGTGAATTAATTTTTAACATAATCTAAAAACAATTAAGCTGGACATAATTATATATTTTTTTCATATTTCATATTAAATGAATCGGTTTAAAATTGTGTCTCTGAATGTACTGCTTAAAGCGACTGTGCTGCTTGATTTGCTCAGATTTGCCATAGATACTTGGTTTGACTCTAACAGTAATATAAATTGTAAATTTTATACGTACTTACAAAAATGTTTTATTATTATAATTTGGAATTAAAATTAAGAAAAAAGCAAGTAACTTCCAAAAATTACATATTATTTCTGATAATTAAAAACTTAGGCCGTGTTGGTCTAATGTAGCGATTATCAATCAAGATGTACTCGCCATGAGGACTATCAGACTTCACTGCACTGCCGATAAAAATTACTTGAACCTCTATATTACTGTACATGAGTTGTTTTAATTTGGTAATAAACTGATGTTCAAAATTAAATAATTCGATATAATTTTTACAAAATTGTTTTATTGGTTTAATTTTTAACATAATCATAAAACAATTAAGCTGGACATAATTATATTTTTTTTCATGGAAACTTATTATAAATTAAATATATATATAAATTATAAATTACATTCAATTACAAATTCAGAAACAAAACGATATTTTTGGAAATCTTTAAAAATTATAAAAACAAAAAAAATGTGACGAAGAACAAAAGTTAATAACACGTGACACCTCCCCTAACTCTTTAACTGCTTGTATTAGCCGTGGTAATCTCACTACCAAATTTTGGATTACTTCTTGGGGAATATTATTCCACTCTTGTTCCAATTCCTGGAGATTAATAGAAGCTGGTACATGGCACCTTACTGGTCTTTTTAGAGCATCCCATGCGTGCTTCATTGGATTTAAATCTCGACTTCGTGGTGACCTAAAATCACCACATTGTCGCAAAAAAATTTGGCGGAGAACTGGAGAAAGATATTATGACTGCACAATCTCTCAAAGGGAGTCTTTTGATCGTAGATTAAGAATGTTCTGGGGAGCTATTTGCTTTGACGCCTGCACAGAGTTAATCCCTATTCGCCAAATGCTGAATACTACCTCGAAAACATTATTCAGCACCATACAATTCATTTTGCATTATTTATAGGGAGCACTTTCATTTTCGTGCAGGATAATGCGAGTCATGGACTGGTAAAGTCCGAAAACAAAACTCGCTTCCAATCTTCAACTGTCCAATCTGCATGATTTCTGACATTGTACATTGGGTGCTACGGTAAGTAATGGTCGAACCGCAGTTAAAGCAGAAACTCTGACATTTCTGACCGCTTCAAGCCGGTTACTAAATTATGTGCTTATTATTCGCCTATTTCTGAAAGCTTGCAGTTGCAAAAAGCGATCATCTTCCACTTGTGAGTCGTTTTCTACCTTGAACATGTCTTCTCGAGTGCGATACGGTTAATTAAATTTAATATTTAAAGAATATAATTCGTGCACTGACATAACCCCACAAGTCCTGGTAAATGGTTTTGAGAACATGAAGCGGAAAGCTCGACTTTGTCTTTAAAATAATGGACAACACTTTCAATATAACCTTTAGTACTATTGTCTTTTAAATTTACTAACATAATAAAAATTTTTAATATAATTAAATTTTTAATTTTTTCACACATATTGGTGGCAAACAAACTGTCAAAGTGATTAGTGCGTGCATGCAATCGTTATCAAAAAGAAAGGCCATCTCTGATCATGAAAGATTTTGAAGGCATGGTATGTTAACGATATTATAGTTCGATCTTCTAAGGTTGAATTAAAAACGTAAATATTCGTATATTCTTTAAATACTCATATACAATATTGTTACGCTTAGCGTATAGAAGTTTTAGTTCATTTACTTAAATACACATATTCGTCTTTAAATATCTCATTTTAAAATTATATTTAACTTAAGACATTTTTTTACATTTGTACAAACTGTACATATTCGTGTGCAAGAGAAAGTATTTCTTTTGTTATATATCTTGAACTGACCGACGAGACCTTTTATCTACCTGATCTAACGTTAACGGTCGATTTTTTTCTGGAACATTCCATTTTAAATTCTTAATTAATATTACATACATCTTCTTTTATATGTCATGTTTGAGATCGTTAGAAAGCTTATGTCACAAGGGTTACTCTAATAATATGTATGACATCGATAGAAGTCATCTTTAGATCGCGCTTCTAATTAAATATTATTCAAGATATCGATCCCCCTCTTCGATAGATCATAAAACCGACCGTTCTAGACTTTTCTATCGACACAAACCTCCTCTCTTCTCTTTCGAACCTTTCGTAAGAAAACAACTCCTCGTGCTGTTCCAGTACACAATGGAACTCACCACGCCGTACAGGCTCTTCCGCTTCTAAGGTAAACTGTATTGTTCTATATATTATTCTTTTAAGAGAATTAATATTAATTTAAACTAATTAATTTCTTATTCCAGCGATCAACACCGCTCTACATATACTTGTCCGAGTATATCTTCAGACCACGTGGCAGCCCATCGCCGCAAATCAAAGGTAGCTCTGTATTCTTCGATACAGAGGTTATTATATATACATTAATTAACCCATAATTTACTGCTCAATTTAACGTTCGTTTCAGAGTATTTTTGTGTTAATTTTAATCTACTTATTCACCGCTCCGCGTGTATATAGTACTTTGTTTTATTACTGTTTCACCTTTCTATTTCAGATATTTTATATTAATTTCTCGATTACTAATTTAATGACTTTTACATACATCAATTTCTTTTATTTAAATATACGAATTTCGATTTATTGTTATGTAAATATAAATACAAATTTTAAGGACGCCGCTGTGTTTTATTTTATGTATTAAGTTGTTGTATATTTATTTTAATTAACCAATACCACGCACGTCCTGGACCTTTGAAGGAACTTCCTCAGCACCACAAATTATTTATCTTAGAATAATTTAATTATTATTATCCCTAGCCAACCCCCAGTTACTAATAATATGTATATATATATATATATATATATATATATATATATATATATTGAGGTAGGTCAAGCCTACATAGGAAAGCCTTAGTTTATAAAATACAGATCATTAACGTTTATATGTAAATATTAGAAAATAAGAAAATATTGGAACTGAATTCTTCATCTGTCATATCAATAAAGTTGATTTCGCGTTTTTAATTGTTCAAAATTAATTCTCATATTTATTTATTTTTATTTTTTGATTTGCCTTAGTCATTTTATTTCTATATTTTGTATTTCCGAAGATATTTCAATTTAATTGATCAATAATAAATGACACGAATTATTTTAGAGAAAACTTTACTTATTTGAAATAACTACAGCGGGAAATATCCCAACCATAAATTAGCATAATATAAAATTATTAACATTCACATGACAATTATTTATTTACTAAAATAAAATATGTAATTTTTATTAAGCATATATGTAATTTGAGTGATTAAGTTATCATTTTCATTAAAATTAAGCAGCGAGATTATATTAATACATACAAATTAGACGAATAAGAAGCTAGCATTCGGAACAAACGAGAGTTAGCGTCACTAGGTAAAAAATTCCATAAAACACCTCGACGTATTTAAGTGCCTCTCTGGAAATTAAAAGAAAAAAATCATAAATTAAATTAGAAAACCTACACAACGAAACTAGTAAAACATTACCTGTTTATCCAGCTCCTGTTTGACGCATTTTGCGTGTCCAGACCTCAACCAGTGCCGCATAAACCGAAAATTCCATTTCACCGGGAATAGCATGCCGCTAGATAGAAGCTAATAGGTGACGCCGTCCGAGAAACCGCATAAACCTGTATCCTGCCTTACACGGAAGACTCCAGACTCATCCAGTCCCGTCTATTTTTACATAAGTATTATTCCAATCTCCTACAAATTTTGAAAATGTTGAATTAATTCATTTCACAAAATATAACCTCTATTAAAGATTTCTTGAATAGATATACCTTATGGGTACATTTAGTATTTGTAGTATTTAATTTAAAGTTTGAAGAATACAGTTCCCTGTTTATAATTATTCAATTTTAATGGTAACTTTTATGTATTTAGTTTATTTAAATTCACTTTCATTTATTTTATATGCTTAACCTTAAATTTATTTTATGTTGATATTATCACATGACATGATTCATTTTGATTTAGACTAATTTTATAATATCGATCACTTACCTGTTATTTAACACTTTCATTAAAGCTTTTACTTTATTCCTTAACTCACTCGTTTCATTTAGTAGAATTTGCATTTAAGAAAATACCATTATTTATTGTGTTTTTCACCAGCTGATTTTGTAAGTGTTCTATTGTAGTCACCGAACCTGCATTTATGTGTATTTTGTAAGCACAACCAAAGAGTCTCATTGTTCTGATATAGCCGGACATTTAACGCAAATTTAAGCCCACCCGACAATAAATATAAGAAGTTATATACATGTAAAGCTGTGGAGGTTAAGTATACTTCGTTATTAAACGATTATGTATCAGTTGAATTATACGCAAGTCACAGATATAACATTTTAAAACAACTCCATCTATATGTAACATTTGATACCTTATTTAAATAGAGATTTGTAATTCATTTTAAAAAAATTACCTTACCAGCTTCTTGATATTTAAACATTAAATTTTGTATTTATAATAAGGCCAATTGGTATTTAACAATTTATACTAATTATTTTAAAACAAACATGTCTTATAATATCTAATATTTTTAATAGAACGTTTAAGTATCACTAAACAGTTTTGTATTAACCAGTATAAGTTCTTTATTGGTAACGGTAAAACCAAATTATCTAACTTTTCTTCCCTTAAGTAATTTATTCCGTGTTGTTGAACATTAGGCCAACAAAAGCCTTTCTCATTATAGCACCCCGCCGGATGATGTTTGTGTTAGCCACTAACTAGCCTTTATGTAAATAGGGGCTATTATTCAAATACGACTGGATGAATAAGTTTCCAAGCAAAGTACTATCTCCATAAACTTGTAAATTTGTTTGCAATTCTTTCAGACGTAATATAAATAGCTGGTACTTAATTTGCATAAGATACTTAAAAAGCTGAATAGGCTTAATGGAGGAAATTCAAATTAATTAATTACTTTTGATTACAATATACTGTTTTTTTGGCGTTAAACATCGCATGTACATAAAAATAGCTATATATCGAAGTACACGAAATCCATAAATTCCGTAAATCAAATCTAAAACATGTTAGAAAAACTGTTCTATGTCAACCAAACATGCATATATTCCACCTTCTTCCTATAAATAAAACGCCACATGCGTATAATGAATATTTTAGTTTATGATAAACCGTCTGCTATTGTTTTTCATTAAAAATTTGGAATACTAAATACAAAAAAAAAGTTCAAAACCAAGACACAGCGGAGACACGTGGTATTTATAGTGGAAGAATATATATGTTTAGAGATTTTAATAAGAACTAGATGCTAAAGAGAAGTGAATATATAAATATAAAAATGTAATAAAACATGAGTAAAGAAAAAGGACAAAATTTTGACTAACGGGTGTTCAGAAACATTCAAAGTCAAGTGGGCTCCGAACAAAAAATCGTACATCTTTACTTAAGTATCTGATTTGTAATAATTATTAAATGTCAACTGTGGTCTGTCAAAAATTGTCAGAATCTAATATCGAAGATACTAATTTGATAACCTATCAAATTTTATTACGTAAATGTATCAATCTATCTCAGACATGACTTCATATTTTCAAGGACTACTTTGACTTCGAATGTTTCTGAACACCCGTTATATAAAACAATTCTAAAACCCAGCAGCAGAAAAACAATACATTGTCCAAGTCGAGAAAGAACATAATGAGATGGAAAAAGAATAAGATTAATGTTGAACTGAGATAACTGTACGTTACTATTATTTAGATTTTTTCTAGTTATTCCTCATACAACGCTAAAAAAAATTGTATTTCGTTCATGAGTGAAATATACCGTCCATATCCCCTTTGATTGAACGCTTTCAACAAAACGTTATTTATATAATAATTGTAGTGACGACTATTAATAGTTACCTAAATTCCTTTACTATTTCCAAAATTACTTATTAATCAATTTTAATGAACCACACTTCACTTTAATAACACTAGCCTACAAAGAAAATTTATTGCACACAATTTTAGGTGGATTGAGCTATATTTAGAATGCCAATTACAAATCTAATCTCCATTCCAAATGTTACATCAAGTTACGAAATAATAAATAAATACATTTATTTCTTGTCGAAAATTGCGCAACTATTGCATCTCCACTGACAATCCCTATATAAACGCCTGAGAGCTGCACACAAGTAGAGTGCCAGTCAAAGTGAATTCATAGAGTTAAAAAGACAGTGCTTTTAAATTCCTTACAGTATTGGGCCTTTATTAGGCGATGTAAGAATGAAGGGTTCAATTCCTGTTTAACCTCAACTTTTCATATTTTCAAGAGAAAAGGCCTTAGAGTGCGGCCAAATAGAAATGGCAAACGGCAAAAATTCCAACTACTCTGCATTCTCTTCATCCCGAAACCGTCTGATCCTCATATTTCATGGTGTACAGTCCCATGTAAAAGTTGGTATATTGTTTATGTTAAATCGGATTCCGTTGTCTTTTATTTTCATTTGTATTTCGTTGATTTTTAAACATTTTGTGCCTTAATATAAATAACAGCTTGTTTGAAGGCTCTTTCATTAAAATATCAGTACAAAAGTAAAAAATATAATTATAACCTAACATTTTTGTGCACCGTTGTTCATCTTTTTATAGGCGCTATCAATATTTTATAATGTCGAAACAATCTTCCAACAGTGTAGCATTATCTCTGATTCAGAAGATTATAAAATATTGTGAAGAAGAAAAAAGATTGGGATCATATGCATTTCCTGTTGAGCAAGTACTAGGACGCGTATTTGCTATGACAGGCAAATCAACGAGGACGATTTCATGTATTCGGAAGGAATTGTTCAGCACTGAAGAGCCTTAAATACTGGAACCAAGTACAAGTTCCCAAATAACATTCTCTAGTACAATACGAAAACAAAATGTTAAGTCTCGAAGAATAAATTTGGATGATGTAGATACGTAAGTTTTATATTATTAAAATAGTGCATTAAAAGGATTATTTTTTTGTGTATGTGTACTGTGAAATAAAATCATCTCAATGTACACAGTGGCCAAAACTGTTCCAGCACTAAAAGCACTGCATATATGGTAGAGGAAACAGGGTTCAAAGCTTAAGAAAAATAATTTTGCAAATGGAATATAAGTATAAAAATGCCAGTCTAATGGAGAGATAGTTATTTACGTTTCATGATATATAATGACAGTCTTGGCGAAAATAAACGTCTTGTAGTGTATTTGGATGAAACCTATGTCCACAAAAATTATACTGAATCAAAATGCTGGCAGAGTGATGATGTACAAGGAGTTTTGAAAAAAGATGGTGCTGGACAGAGATGGATAGTGGGCCACGCTGTAGGAAGCATGGGCTTTATAAATAATTGTTTACTTTTATTTAAATCAAAAAGTAAAAGTGGCGACTATCATCATGATATGAATTACGAAAATTTTTCTAAATGGTTTACAGAACAATTATGGCCAAATATACCTCCAAACTCAATCATTCTAATGGACAATGCATCGTATCACAGTGCACAAGATAACAAACCACCAACAAGTTCGTCAAAGAAATGCTATATTATATCCTGGCTCTCATCGAGAAACATTCCTCATCACCCATCTATGCTCAAGTGTGAATTACTGGAAGTGTGAAAACTCACAAACCTCCACCACAGTATAAAATTGACAATGTATCTTCAGACAAAAGTCACAGCTGAGGCTTCCCCTATACCACTGCAATTTAAACCCCATAGAATGAATTTGAAGCATGGGAAAACGAAAAATAGCAGCACACAATTTAGATTCAAGTTGCAATTTAGAGGCATTGATATGGGGAGCACTTAATTATATAGGGCCAGATTTATGGAAAAGAGAATGCGATCATATAAAAAAAATTGAAAGACAGTACATACAACAGGATCAGCTTCATGACGAAGAAGAAATAATTATTCAGTTATGTGACGATGATAGGGAATGGACTGATTATGAAAACTAACAATAGATGGTATATCATTAATACATAAGTACAAATATTTCTGTATAACGTATAGTTTCTTTCTTATTTAAGAATATATTTTCTATAGATTATTATGTCTCTTTATTATTTAAATAATAATTATTATAATTCACATGTAAAATATTTAAATTCTAAATCGTTCTACATTTTCAGTTCGTATTTTTACAATGTTTACAACAAAACATGAATTCTACAATATTAAATTATTTGCTTTATTTCTATATTATAGTAAATTCTAAGATAATTACAATAAAGAACCACCATCTGTGTCGTCCTTTTATTAAATTATATAAATACCAGTATCTTTTTGATACATTGAGCAATTATTTAAAAAAAATATAGAGCTTTTGAAGTAAAATAATTATATTTTTAAAACTTGCTTTATAATGACCATGTTGTAGATAATATTAAATAAATCGGGTTAAAATTGTGCCTCTGAATGTTCTGCTTAAAGCGACTATGCTGCTTGATTTGCCCAGATTTGCCATAGATACTTGGTTTGACTCTAACAGTAATATAAATTGTAAATTTTATACGTACTTACAAAAATGTTTTATTATTATAATTTGGAATTTAAATTAACAAAAAAGCAAGTAATTTCCAAAAATTACATATTATTTCTGATAATTAAAAACTTAGACCGTGTTGGTCTAATGTAGCGATTATCAATCATCTTAGCTCCGCGCCCCCCCCCCTAAATAGTAAATGGCAAATAAAATTAATTTTCACTCCCCCCCCCCCCCCCCTTAGTAATAATAACATAAAGCCTTACTATTACAAACTTTACTATTACAAATTTAATTTGGACTGTAATTATAAATGTAAAAAATTATTTATTATTATATAAAAACATTACACTAATTATATACATTAGGAAAATACTGACAATATAAAAAATGTAATACGACTATTGAATCGATTCTGCCTTTACTTGATGTAAATCCATATCAAATGATAAAAACACACAATGTTGTATTAGATTTACACTTTATTTAATAATAATAATGACTATATAACAGCTGTTTCACCGTACAACGGTTTCTTCGGATATAACAAGTGGTACTATAAAACATTTTACTTAAACGTAAATATTTTTTATTTTATTACTTAATGGTATTCTCAGAAATTGGAAACCGAAATATTTTTACCCGCCTCTTTTAGTAGGGATACATATAGATAACATAAATTATATTATAAGTGACACATATCTAACAAACAGATTCAGCATACTCTAACCATTTAATTGAAGAAAGCCATAGTTTTAATAATAATTTCAAGATCCTACACGAAGAAAAGAAAAGTAAGAAACTCGATTTATTAGAAGCAATGCAAATTAATAAACAAAAATTTTCAAATAAATTATTAAATGACAAAACAGAGCTTAATTCCTCCCCTCTGTTGAATTTATTTCCTATTTGTGATTGAAATATTTTGTTAGATATGTGTCACTTATAATATAATTTATGTTATCTATATGTATCCCTACTAAAAGAGGCGGGTAACAATATTTCGGTTTCCAATTTCTGAGAATACCATTAAGTAATAAAATAAAAAATATTTACGTTTAAGTAAAATGTTTTATAGTACCACTTGTTATATCCGAAGAAACCGTTGTACGGTGAAACAGCTGTTATATAGTCATTATTATTATTATTAAATAAAGTGTAAATCTAATACAACATTGTGTGTTTTTATCATTTAATACGACTATTCCTATTATTTTATGTGGCTTTGCTTATAGCGAGGAGTATGAACTTGCATGTATGACGTGTACATAGATGAGCAATTTACAAATTCCAACTTGATGTGTACGTGGTCTTTGTAATTTGGTCTCTTTCTGTAATACTCGCTGTAGGGGCATGTTTGAACATGCATATGGATACGTTGGAACAAGTGTAAAAGACGCGCTTGCGTCTCACGATTGCGCACAATAAGTTTAGAATGCGAAGCATGCGTCTGGTGCTTTTACTTTAGTGCGCGGTCAACCGTGAAACTGATTTTTTTTTAAATTTTTAAAGTTGGTAAAAAGACAAGGTACAATGACATTTAAATTATGGTTTTACTTCATTGGATGGAAAGCCACAGTGCGTTGTTTGCTTTCAAGTTCTACCCAAACCATGAAGCCATTAAAATTAGTTCAACACCTGGAAACTAAACATCCGGCTCATAAAAACAAGCTCTTGAAATTTTTCGAAAGAAAAGTGCATACCTTGAGAAATCCACAAATTTCTATTTGTAAGTCATACTGATAAAAGTGTACTTGAAGCATCTTATCTCGTAGGATTAAGAGTAGCTTAGATGTCCAAGTCCCACACAATCATATTGCCTGCTGAATTTGATATAGTCAGTGTTTTAATAGGCCTGAAAAAGCAAAAAAATGAAAAAAATTCCGCTTTCTAACGGCACAATATCAAAGCGAATCGATGACATGGCTGCCGATGTTTCCGATCAGATAATTCAGCAAGTGAGTCCAAATTAATTTTTTAGTATTCAGTTTGATGAATCAACAGATTTAGCAAACATGTGTAAGTTCATATATTTTTTGAGGTATGAATGTGATAAGGACACATCAATCAAAGAAAATAAAACACTACCGGGTCATGCAACAGGACAATATCTTTTGATGTTTTTTATGAAGCTACTAGAACCTTTAGTAACATAATTGGACAAAATGTATTGCAGTATACAGGGTGATTCTTAATATATGCGATAAACTTTAGGAGCTGATTCCTGGGGTTATTTTGATCATAAAAGTTCATAAGAACATATGTCCAAAACCGCTTAGTTCAGAAGTTATACAATGTTTAATAGAAAGTTAAATTAATAAATGGTTTTATTATAAATTAACAAAATAATTAGTAAAACAAAATTAACATATAGTAACTGTTGAAAATGACCGCCCCCAACTGCACTACAAGCTGCTATCCTCCGTCGTATTGACTGGCGAGTCCGTTCGAAAATACCAGGGGTATTTCGAATTGTTTCAAAAGCTGCTATAATACGATTTCTTAGTTCATCGACATTTTCCATGGGAGTCGTGTAAACTAATGATTTAAGGTGGCCCCAGAAAAAAAAGTCCAATGAATTTAAGTCTGGAGACCGAGGAGGCCACGGTTGTGGACCTCCCCGTCCTATCCACCACCGATTTGGATACGTACTGTCCAGAAACTCGCGAGCAAGTACACTAAAATGCGCTGGAGCACCGTCATGCATAAAATACATTTGTAATCTTAACTAACATAAGAACATATGTCCAAAACCGCTTAGTTCAGAAGTTATACAATGTTCAATAGAAAGTTAAAATAATAATGGTTTTATTATAAATTAACAAAATAATTAGTAAAACAAAATTAACTTATAGTAAATGTTGAAAATGACCGCTTCCAACTGTAATACAAGCTCGTAAACAAGTCTGTGCCTGTTTCTCTAATATGCGTAGTGGTCGCGTTGTCGATGCTAATCAGTTGGTGTTTACCAGTTGCTCAAGAAGCACGTGTTGTGATTATGTACGGTATTTACGAATTGTTTATTTGTTATTTCAATATTTGTTAATAGTATCAGAGTATTCATTCAGTTTATTGCCAGTTTCTGTTTTCTAAAATGAATTATACGAATGCTGAGATGTGTGATATGCATTTCGTTTACGGTCTTGCCAATGGAAATGCGCGTGCTGGTAGACGTCTTTATGCAGAACGATACCCGAACCGTATCATACCGCATCATTCCATGTTTGTCCGTCTTCATCAACGTATTAGTGAAACGGGAAGTTTTAAAAAACGGACGACTGATAGCGGGCCCCCATCTACAGTGAGAACTCCACAAGTTGAAGAAATGGTATTAAATGAAATTGAGGAACATCCGACAACAAGCACCAGAAAAATTGCGTTTGATTTAAACATTAGTCAGGCCACAGTTTGGAGAATATTGATAGATCAACTGTTGTATCCATATCACATTCAACGGGTGCAGGCTCTATTGCCAGCAGATTTTCCACAAAGATTAGCTTTTTGTCAATGGATGCAACACAAAGTCGTACAAAATCCTAACCATTTGGCTCAAATATTCTTCACCGACGAGGCTACTTTCTCTAGAAACGCGATTATTAATTTTCATAATAATCACATATGGGCCGAAGAAAATCCGCGAGAAATAATGAATGCCCGTCATCAGCATCAATTCTCTGTAAATGTGTGGGCCGGAATTGTTGCAGATCACTTGTTAGGTCCACATTTTTTACCGATGCGGTTAAATGGCGAGGTATACCGTAATTTTCTTAAAAGGGAGTTACCACTACTGCTGGAAGAAGTTCCGTTGCAGTTAAGATTACAAATGTATTTTATGCATGACGGTGCTCCAGCGCATTTTAGTTTACTTGCTCGCGAGTTTCTGGACAGTACGTATCCAAATCGGTGGATAGGACGGGGAGGTCAACGACCGTGGCCTCCTCGGTCTCCAGACTTAAATTCATTGGACTTTTTTCTCTGGGGCCACCTTAAATCATTAGTTTACACGACTCCCATGGAAAATGTCGATGAACTAAGAAATCGTATTATAGCAGCTTTTGAAACAATTCGAAATACCCCTGGTATTTTCGAACGGACTCTCCAGTCAATACGACGGAGGATAGCAGCTTGTAGTGCAGTTGGGGGCGGTCATTTTCAACAGTTACTATAAGTTAATTTTGTTTTACTAATTATTTTGTTAATTTATAATAAAACCATTTATTATTTTAACTTTCTATTAAACATTGTATAACTTCTGAACTAAGCGGTTTTGGACATATGTTCTTATGAACTTTTATGATCAAAATAACCCCAGGAATCAGCTCCTAAAGTTTATCGCATATATTAAGAATCACCCTGTATAGTGATGCTGCAAAGGCGATAACAAGAAAGACTAGTGAATTAATGAAAATATTAAAAGACCCTCTCATGCCAATGGTGGAATGGAAGCACTACTGCCTTCACAGACATGCTCTTGTCGCAAAAAACATGCCGGAAAATCTCAATCAAATTCTTTGTGAAGCTATAAAAATGGTTAATTTTATTTATTAAACCCGACCGTTACTGAACAGGCTAAAACATTTTATTAATGACTGACAAAGTTCATGCTTTCATTAAGAAGCTTGATATCTGGATTATTTGCCTTCAAAGCAAAAATTTGGATATGTTCGCACTCATTTCGGATTTTATTGAGAATAATTCGAATGAACAGGACACTATTATTCACCACAGTTTGGATTGCATAAAGATTGCATTTGCATGAGCTAAAAACTCAGTTGACGGAGTATTTCCCGGAAGATAAAAATGATTTCTCGAAGAGATGGGTGTTGAATCAGTTTAGTGAAAACGTTGTTGCCGCTGCTAAGTTACCAGTTGGAATTCACGACCTGATCGAAATGTCTGCCGAAAAAAAGTTACAACTCCAATTTACATCTGAAGATTTAAAATAAGTCTTGGCTTGCTCGTCGAAATTAATATGGAAATTTAATTACAAATGCATTGAAAATATTAATCCCTTTCGCCACGCCACGTCTTATCTCTGCGAAAAGGGTTTTTCGTCTATGGTTTGGCTAAGAACTAAATACAGGTATCGTCTCTATTTCGAACGTATATCCACGTATGGAGAAACTTTTAAATGAAAAGCAAATGCAACCATCACATTAATTTATTTTCTTTACATGTGTACTTATTGTAAGTAAAATCTTTATAATTAATTATTTTTTCTCATAAAATTATTTTTCATTATTGTTTAGGCTATTTCGCGACCCCCTTTAATATCACCGCGACCCCTTGGGGTCACGACCCCCAGATTGAGAAACGATGGTCTAGTGGGTAGATCACTAGACTATAAATCTGATGAACCGAGTTCAAACCCTAGTCTAACCAATAAAATCAATGGCGTCTTTTTCGGTTTAGCTGAACTAGGTCTAGGCAACAAAATTAGTACTATCTCCAGGTACTAATTTTGTTGCACTCTAGGGTAATAATAGGCGGTCGGTATGTAGTACGACCCACGTTATCATATTCTAGTATACCGAACGGCTCAAGTCGTAACAAGCCTACCATGTTATTACCCTAAGGGAATGGAAGACTAATTAGGGGAACTATTATTATAAAAACAGTTAGAACTTGTAACCAGTGTAATCTTACGAGATATTTTCTATGGTGTTCAGATTTAGATGACAATGAAATGATAATAAAGTAAACTCAGCAGTACTTAATAATTTTTATTTTAATTTTGTCTCTACAAATAATGTTTGCGGCCACAACATAAGAAATTTCAACCTATGCAATAAAACTTACAATTTTAAATCTTGCGGAAATTATTTTTAATTTCCATAATTCGATCGGGTAATTATCGGGTAATTTCCAGACTGATTTCATATAGAAGCAAGTTTTACTAAATTGCGCAAAATTTACCAAAATTTCCTTCCACTTGATGCTTTCGCGAATGAAGTATGTTAAATACTTCTTCCAAGTTATATTCCGCATGCGGAGCTGGTTCTTGGAATAATCTTCAACTGCTCATCAATTGTTATCTAAGCAAACACGATATTTGCTATTATAAAGTTACTTAAAGAGTACAGACTTTCCAATAGAACTTTCAAGTTTTTTGTACAATTTTATATTTCTAGTAACATATCGAAATATTATATTTCGCCTACTTCAGACCCCGTTCTGTTAAATAAATTTTTGATATTCATTTAACAACATTACTTCATATTTTTTAAATAAAAGTAATTTGTCGCCTTTCTAAACACTAATAAATTCTCTTAATTTATTCTAAGCGAAAGTGTCCATACTAGGAAACTGTCATAGCTTTTTCACGAGGCCACTGTAATATTATTGCATGACGTTTCTTTAAAACTTTGTTTCGCCTACTAGAAAATCGTTAATGTAAGCACGAAACGCCATGTAAATGTGCATCTTTCAATATTGGAAAACATAAAAATTGCTAAGTATGACAAGCAAATAAGCGCGAAAGAGGAAGAACCACTTCAAAGTTGCTCACGTTGTGACTTTACAGAGTGCAATTTCTGCGTTTTCTAGTCGTTTCTTAAGCAACGCTAAAAACTTTCGTTTTCAATGAATTTTGATGATTTTAGCATTGAATGAAAATAAAGCTCTCACTATAAACTATCATTATTTTTTGACCTTGGGTGGTGTAACCTGCAATTTCAGATAAATGAAGGACTCGAATATTGGCATAAACACAGTCGCATTTTTTACTTTTACGTTTCCACCTGCTTTCACAAAATTAGAAGATCTTAAAACTTGAATGTATCTTGTTCTTAAAATACATTTTCAAGTTCAAATTATTTTTATAGTCTATTACTCTTGCTGCTAATCTATGTTTTGATCAAATACTTATATCAAATAGATATAATACTCTCATTTAACCCTTAAAATGCTGAGTGGGGTCCCTGTAAAACCCCACTCAGCAGTATTTTTCCTTAATAACCTTGTAAGTAATTTTTTGTAATTTTTCATATTTCATGTATTTTCTCTTTTTGTCATCGCCAAGTATTGTGGATGATTAGTCTATTCTAAAAACTTTTCCGTTATTTTGTTTTTACCTTCAGGAGATCCTATACCGTAATTAGTGTGCACTCATTTCTCGCGCAATAAATCGGTAGATAACACCGACCGAACACGTTTTTCGTGTTTTTACGACCGCAGTGAGTCAGCACAGTCGCATTATAAAGACACATATACAGCACTACTTCAGTTGTCGATGGTTTTGCTTTGTAATTAGTCGATTTGTTAGAATACGTCCTGAATTTGTGCCGCTTTCCATCCTCTCTTTTGTGAATACAATTACCAGTGTAACTACACAAAATAAGTACTATGAACAATTTCATTTTAGTCTTCACTTTCTTATTTAGCAATTATTTTAGAAGAAAGATGTCAAAACTAAAACGTAAAAATGACAAAAACCGCCCACTTACTCAGAAGGAAATTGAAGAACAACTGTTGCGTATTGAATTAGACCTGTCAGACAGTGAAAGTGGCGAAGATGACAGTATTGATGATCCTTGTTATAATATCGACAATAATGAAGTATCAGAAGTAGAATACAACCTCGAGTTTATTGAAGAAGAAGGAGAAGACGAAGTGCCTGTCGAAGGTACCAATCTTGAGGTGGAAGAAGAAGAAGAAACAGGATGTCATACGTATACATCTAAATCTGGCAAACAACTTGCTTGAGATGAGGACGACGTGCCATCCATAATATTGTGTCACAACCACCCGTACTAACATCTTACTCGGCTGCAGCAACAACTATACTGGAACTTTTTTAACTCTTTGTGACAAAAGATATGAAACAAAAAATATGTATTCATACAAATGAAGAGTTCACGCCGCATATAATGATAAAAGACCTAGTAAACCAAAGCTATGCAAGCTACTTGAAGTAGTAGAATTGAATGCGTTTATTGGAATATTGATTTCAGTTGATGTTTTACGATGTCGAAAGGAGGATACAAATGAAATGTAGAGCACAGATGAGTCAATGCGAAGAGCAAAATTCACAACTTCAATGTCTCGCGATCGATTCATCTCAATTCGCAAATATTTACGTTTCGATGATAAAACAACAAGATCACAGCGAAGAGAACAAGATAAATTAGCAGCCATTCGAGAAGTATGGGACGCCTTTGTCGAAACATGTAAAAAATCCTATTCACCTTATGACACAATTACAATTGATGAGAACGAGGTGTCCCTTCCGCCAATGTCTCGCGATCGATTCATCTCAATTCGCAAATATTTACGTTTCGATGATAAAACAACAAGATCACAGCGAAGAGAACAAGATAAATTAGCAGCCATTCGAGAAGTATGGGACGCCTTTGTCGAAACATGTAAAAAATCCTATTCACCTTATGACACAATTACAATTGATGAGAACGAGGTGTCCCTTCCGCCAATACATGAAATCAAAGCCTGCAAAATATGGCATAAAAATTTGGGCTGCCGCGGACGTAAAAACAAGTTATTTATATAATCTTCAAGTGTATAAAGGAAAACTTGCTGGCAATCGACCTGAAAAGCAGCAAGGTTCCCGTGTTGTGAAAGATCTCATGGATCCACTTTGCAACAAAGGACGTGCTGTTACTACAGATAATTTTTTCACGTTTGTTCCCTTAGCTGAATTTTTACTCACTAAGAAAACTACATTACTCGGAATACTTAGGAAGAATAAACTTAATACTCCGGAAGAACTGAAAAGACTGGCAGGAAGAGCAGTGTACTCGTTGAAATTTGTATTCACAAAAGATGTGACAATTGTGTCGTACATACCCAAGAAAGTTTAATTGGTTCATGTATTGTCTTCTCAGCATAATTATTCCTCCATAGGAAATGGAGAGCAACAAAAACCTTGCATGAGAGAGGATTATAACAACACCAAAGGTGGTGTTGATATTGCTGATAAACTTATCTGCGAATATAGTTGTGCTCGCCGAACTGCAAGATGGCCGTTTAGAATCTTCATGCAAATACACTGCAACTCCAAATGCCTTCATAATTTACATAACAAAAAATCCTGGTAGGCACGAGAAGCTTGGATGCAGACAACAAATGTTCCTTAAGATTTTTGGTAAAGAGTTAGCTACTCAAAATATGAAACTTCGCATATCACAAGTTCGACAAAAAACAAGTATTTTGAAAGCTATCCAAGCCTGTGGAGTTGGTGTAAACACAGTTCAGACTCAAGAAGCAGCACAAACAGCACATGCGACTTGGAAACGAGGAATATGCAGACTTTATCCACGATCTAGTGACAGAAAAGTGAATATTCTTTGTGAAGAATGTCGAATGTTCATCTGCAAAAATCATGGAGTGGAAATAATAGAGAAGAAAACTCTACATTGCTTGGACCATGGCGAATGAAGAGTATATTCTATTGTTTAGAATCTTGATGTATTTATTTATTTTTTTGTAAAGGGAATAGAATTTACTTTTATGTGTTTATACCATAATTATACTATAAACATATCTATTTTGTTATTTTCAATTTTTTAACGTGGAGCCCTTGAGGACCCCACATCGTTATTAGTGTTGCCAAAAAGTATACAGGATTTTAATGGTTAAACTCTATACTTACAATATGAAACAGACATGTAAAGAAATTACATATCTGTAACTGTACACATGGACAATACACCTTGTATTTTCAGCATTTACTTCTGCTTAATACATATGTTTCTGCCATCTAGGCGTCATCAGTCAAGCTAGTGAAGCAATGTAATACAAATGAAACAAATCTTTATGAATAGATTTGTATCTGTATATACATTTCATTGAAATCGCCTACAAGATAAAACAAATTTCATCCTGTAAGGTGGCACTTATTTCATAAGTGACATCTGACGGACAAAAGAGACTTTGCCGAAAAAGGCGACCTTTCGCTTGAATAGCTAAGCTATTACATAATCGAAAAAATACGTATAGGTGTAGTCCATTAACACGAGCCAGATGGCGGTAAATATACAAATATTGTAACAAATGCTTTATACGTGCATAACGTATTGTCATACATAAACACAACCTTTTTGTATATTTACCGCCATCTGGCTCGTGTTAATGGACTACACCTACACGTATTTTTTCGCTTATGTAATAGCTTAGCTATTCAAGCGAAAGGTCGCCTTTTTCGGCAAAGTCCCTTTCGTCCGTCAGATGTCACTTATGAAATAAGTACCACCTTATACGATGAAATTTGCTTTATGTTGTAGGCGACTTCAATGAAATGTATATACAGATACAAATCTATTCATAAAGATTTGTTTCATTTGTATTACATTGCTTCACTAGCTTGACTGATGACGCCTAGATGGCAGAAACATATGTATTAAGCAGAAGTAAATGCTGAAAATACAGATATGTAAATTTTTTACATGTCTGTTTCATATTGTAACAAATGCTTTATACGTGCATAACGTATTGTCATACATAAACACAACCTTTTTGTAAACTCTATACTCTTTTCTTAGTCTGAAATCCAAAAGCACATATTTTTCAAAACTGGAAAAACTTGTACGTAAAAGAATATAACATTAACATCTTATAAATTATTCAAAAAAGAAAGTAAAATAAAGTGCAAGTGAAATAACACCAGTTCAACTAACTCGAAACTAATTATTGCTTACCGCCTTATCTGAATAATCGGGCGTGCAAACTGCCACGTTATGACGCATGCTTGGCACGCACTTACCCTTAAAATTGTATGACTAAGTGACATTATCTTAATTAATTATACTAGCTATTTTCTTGCTTAAATATCACTGGGGTATTTCGTCTAACCTTGAAAGAATTTTTAAAAAGACTTTTTATTTATATACACATATACGTATGTATCTAGAAATATTACAAAGGATAGTAGAATAAACTAGTAAAAACTACTGCATGTATTTGTAAGATTGTGTATAAGTCAAGCTCGCGGTTTGACTAATATATATTATATTCGTATATAGTGAAATTTGTTTAACAATTGATTCACGTCATCGTCAATTTATTACATCATGTCATACGTTGTTAAGTAATGATAATCTCGTTTATATGTAATAGTAAAAGAATAATTTACATTTTCAGGGTTAGTGATGAAAAAGTAACTATTCGGTACATTAGTATTCGTTACACGCGCGGACCCGAAGTAATGATTACCTATTTGAAAATGTAATCGTTACTTTCGCGTATTTAATTACTTTTGGTATACAGGGTCAGGCAAATGTATGGGATCACCAGATTTCTGGCAAAATTATGTGTTCTATTAAAAAATAACCATAATAGAAGTGTTTGTAGTATTTTTATTCTACTCTATCACATACTTTGCTTTTCTACAACTTTCACTTGTTTCGAGATATGGTGTCATCGGTAGTTTTTTTAAATGGATCAACCTATATATATATATATATACATATATATATATATATATATATATATATATATATATATATATATATATATATATTAACATTTTTGGATAGACACATTTTCAAGAATTACAATGATATACGATTTATATTTTATAACATATTGGAAAATGTTAGCAACAAGAAAATATTGAAAACAAGACAATTCATAATAAATGTTCAAAATGATGACCTTCTGCAGCCTGACAGTATCCTAGTCTATCAACAAAGGACCTTAATGACTTCTGAATCACGTGTTGTGCTATCTCTTGAAATGTCATCCTAATTCGATCTTCCAACTCTACGAGCGACTGCGGTTTAGTCTTATAGACATTAGGTTTCAAATGCCCCCAAAAGAAAAACTCTAAAGGATTTAAATGAGGCCATTCAATATATCCTCTTCGACCTATCCAACGCTGTGGAAATACTTCATTTAGGTATGCACGCACGTCAATTCCATAATGCGCCGGAGCTCCATCTTGCTGATACCAGAGGCATCTGAGAATAGTGCAGGATTTATGGGGTTTGGAAATAAATGAATTGATGCTGGAACCAATATCCTCGCGCAATAATTGTAAATAACGAACAGCGTTCAAATTTTCCCTAAAAATGAAAGCTCCGATTAAACCTGCCCATACATTTAATTTTTGAGGATATTGTGTGTAATTTTCTTCATTTCAATGAGGATTCCGATCACTCCAGTAGCGACAGTTATGTCGATTTTCATGTCCATGTAGGAAAAATGCCACTTCGTCGGAGAATATAATGTTATTGATAAAGTTACCATTACAATCAATCCTATTCATCATTTCTTCACAAAACTGCATCTTTCTATCGAGATCATGTTCATTTAATTCTTGTACTAAATGTACTTTATACAGATGAAACTTATTTTTCGACCATATCCTCTTCACTGATCTCTCGCTAATATTGTGATATAAGGACAGTTTTGATAGTAATGTTTTTTGTTCTTCTTGAAGATTAATAAGAGCATCCAATGAATTATCATCATTTGTAGCAGTTCTACGTCGACCGGTTTTTGGCATATTTTTAACACTTTCCGTTACATTAAACTTTCGCAACACCCTTGGCACTGTTGATTTTGAAATATTTCTTTCAGGGAATGTGGTATTAAAAATATTGCATGCATCTTGTAGAGATCTCTGCCTGTCTCCAGAACCAACCATCATTAACAAAGTAATTCCTTCACGTTCTGTTAGTTCGCCCAAAATGAACGTCTATTTTTGTTGAATGGAAACTATCTGTCACTATTAAGTATTACTGTCAATAATATTAAGTAATTCCAATACTTTTATTTTTGCTTAAAAGGTTTGCATGGCAACATAAAAATACGAATATTTTTCAGAATAATTGAAACGAATATTTTTTATCAAATGTATCTGACAAAAAGATGTTTATACCCAACGTTTTTTTTAATTTTTCAAGTCACACACCAACCAAACCGTATATCATTGTAATTCTTGAAAATGTGTCTATTTAATAATGTTAAAATATACAGGGTCATCTATTAAAAAAACTTCCGATGGCGCCATATCTCGAAACAAGTGAAAGTTGTAGAAAATCAAAATATGTGATAGAGTAGAACAAAAAATACTACAAAAACTTTTATAACACATAATTTTGCCAGAAATCTGGTGTTCCCACACATTTGCCTGACCCTGTATATCGTTACATTCGTATTTGATTACTTTTATACATATCGTTACGTTCGTATATATGTATTATATGTATATAGCATAAATCTACGGCTATAAGATATATTTATTTATTATCTATACTCTATAACATCGTTTCTCAAAATGGGAGTCGCGGTGATATTAAAGGGGGTTCGTGAAATAGTTTAAATAATAATAAAACATCATTTTATGGAAAAAAAAGCATTTATTATAAATATTTTGCTTACAATAAGTACACATGTAAAGAAAAGAAATTAATGTGATGGTTGCATTTATTTTTCATTAAAAAGTTTCTCCATACGTGGATCTACATTAGAAACACACAAAGCAAAAGTTTTCGAGTAATAAAAGACGGTTCCTGTATTTAGTTTTTAGGGCAACAGTAGACGAAAAACATTATTTACAAATATTAGACGTGGCGAAATGGATTATTATTTCCAATGCTTTTGTAACTAAATTTCCATATTTATTTCGAGGAGCAAGCCAAAACGTATTCAAATCTTCAGATGTAAATTGCAGTTGTAACGTTTTGTCGGCAGACATTTCGATGAGCTGGTCGTGAATCTCAACTGGTTACTTAGCAGCGGCAACAACGTTTTCACTAAACGGATTCAGTACCCATCACTTCGATAAACCATTTTTATCTTCCGGGAAATACTGCGTCAAGTGAATTTTTAGGTCATTTTTAGGCATCTTCATGCAATCCAAACTGTTGTGAATAATAGTGTCCTGTTCATTTTTCTCACTATAATCCGAAGTAAACAAGAACATATCCAAATTTTTGCTTTGAAGGCGAATAATCCATATATCAAGCATCTTAACGAAAGCATGAGCTTCGTCTGTCATTAATAAAATGTCTTTAACACGTCCTTGTAAATTCACACTCAAGTCGTTTAAATGCGAAAATACATCAGTTAAATAAGCCAACAACAACATATATTCATTATTCTGTAAAAACAATGAGAACGGCGTTTGTTTATCCTGGAAAAATATGATCAATTCATCTCGCAATTTCAATACCCGGGTTAACAATTTCCCTAGCGATAACCATCTAACTTCTGCGTGGAAAAGAGAAGACTTTTTATTTTCGCCCATTTCATCGTTTAGTTTAGCAAACAGCCTCTTCTGTAACGGTCAGCTTTTAATAAAATTAACCATTTTCACAGCTTCACAAAGAATTTGATTGAGAATTTCCGGCATGTTTTTTGCGATAAGAGCATGCCTGTAATGGAAGCAGTGCGTCTGTTCCGCCCTTGGTATAAGACGATTTTTTAGTATTTTCATTAATCCACTGTTCTTTCCTGTTATCGCTTTTGCACATCTCTACGTACTGCAACACATTTTGTTCAATCTATTTTATTATAATTTCTAGTAGCTTCATAAAAAATATTAAAAAAACATGCATGACCCGATAATGTTTTGCAAAACAACATATTTTCTTTGATTGATGAGTCCCTATCACATTAAAATCTCACAAAACATAAGAACTGAGACACGTTTGGTACATCTGTTGATTCATGAAATCGAATACTAAAAAATTCACTTGAACTCACTTGCTAAATTATCTGATCGCGAACACAACCATGTCATCAATTGGTCTTGATATTGTGTCGTTAGCAAGTGAAATTTTTTTCAATTTTTTTGCTTCTTCCACGCCTATTAAATCACTGACCATATCAATTGCAGCAGGCAATTTGAGGTTTTCGGAGATTGTATGGGGTTTGGACATTTTAGCTACTCTTAATGCCACAAGATAAGTTGCTTCAAGTACACTTTTATCAATACGACTTGACTTACAAATAGAAATTTGTTGATTTCTCAAGGTATGTAATTTTCTTTCGAAAAATTTCAAGAGTTGGTTTTTATGAGCCGGATGTTCAGTTTCCAAGGTCAAACTAATTTTGATAGTTTCATACGTTCATTGGAGAGAACTTGAAAGCCAACAAAGCACTGTGGCTTTCAATCCAATGAGGCAAAGCCATAATTTAAGTAACCCTCATTGTACAATCTTGTTTTTTTACCAACCTAAATTTATCCATTTCGCATAAGCAATTAAAAACAAAACAACTCAGTTTCACGGTTGACCCCACACTAAAATAAAGGCACCAGACATACGCTACGCATTCGAAACTTAACTGAAGTTGTGCAATCGCAAGCGCCTCTTTTATACTGGTGACAACATGACTTGTTCAAACGCACGTCGTACATGCATGTTCATACCCGTCGCTATAAACGCAGCGACACAAAATAATAGGAATAGTCGTATTACATTTTTTACACTGTCAGTATTTTCTTAATGTATAAAATTAGTGCAAGGTATAATATTAAATATTTTTTTACATTTATAATTACAGTCAAAATTAAATTAGTAATAGTAAGGCTTACTGTTATTATTCCTTTGGGTGGAGGGGGTGCGAAATATTAATTTTATTTATATTTACTATTTGGGGGGTCGCGAAGCTAAGAAGGTTGAAAATCGCTAATCTAAGGCATGGTGTGGGTAAATAAACAAAATAAGTATCCAGGTAGAGTTGGCACTGCGAACATTCGACATGTTATAGCTATAGCATACTTCTTAAATATAGACATGTCAAGCATAAACAAAGAATTTTACAATGCAATTTACTTGCGTAATTATAAAATTTGGATTTAGAGAATGAGCAGGCAATGTAATTTATTATAAGTAAGTAAATTACATATAAAATACATATTTGCAAATAAATACAAAACTGTAACTTAGGCAAATACGATACACAATTGGGATTTAATATGTAATTTTATTCGATACAATCGGGAGTCTCGGTTAGAAATTCGGCTGGGCAAAGTTGAAACTACTCTTTTAATTGTATACTTTTAGCCAATATTTCACAACATTCAGGGTAAAGTAACGGTAATTAAGCTGTACCTAATACAACATATTATATAATATCTATACAATAAGAATATACTTACACATTAAACTAACATGAGGAAAAGTTTTACGAGTTATAAGTTCCAACAAATACAGCGGTATTAAAAATTGAAAAGGTAAAACGTATTTTTTATCTGTCAACAGTTAACATCGTTTTATAGTTTATAGTTTACCTATTGTTATATACTCTCGCAAAATGTTTATATGTAATGTATTAAAGTTAATTTTTTTCATTGCCTATATTTTTTTAATATTTCATGACGTGTCATATACGCTATATTACTATAACTATGTTATTGATAAAATTTATGCAGTTTGTTTTAATATTTCCGCAGATTCAGTGAAAAGCAGCCACGTATACCATTACTAATTCTGTGAAGCAAATAATACCGATTACTAATATAATAAGGCCAATAGGATGAATGCTAGCACCGAACGTTAATCTCGTCCTTATGTAAAATATATATATATATATATATATATATATATATGTGTGTGTGAAGCGTTGTTCTTCGGGATATTTCGCCGCGTTTGGATGATTTCGTCCTGAGAAGGACAACTTTCTTCCTGACGTTTCGGTGACATCACTTTCACCTTTTTCTAGAGGATCTTCTCGTCGCAATGGTAACTTCAAGAGTGCTTACCATTGCAACGAGAAGATCCTCTAGAAAAAGGTGAAAGTGATGTCACCGAAACGTCAGGAAGAAAGTTGTCCTTCTCAGGACGAAATCATCCAAACGCGGCGAAATATCCCGAAGAACAACGCTTCAACAAACGACCGCGAAAACATTCGACGAAATGTATATATATATATATATATATATATATATATATACATATGAATCAAAGCAATCAAAACAATCAAAGTATCAAAGTAACGATTAGGAACGATTACTTAAAAGTACCGAAAATCAATCGACATCTCTAGTCTCTTATTTTGAGCTTTCAGGAAACTTGCTCTTTCCATCTTTACATCGTAGTTCCTGTCGTTGATTGATTCGAACTGAGGGAACTCCTTGTACTACTTCTACTTATGTGCAAAACATCATATAAGTTGTAAGATTTATAGTTTTTAAATTGTTAGCTGTATTGTTAAAAATAAAATGTTGCGTGTGAGGTTCAAACTCGATTAAGCTATGTGAACCGGTCTTAATTTTGACAAGTTTAGTGACAGCACCGAAATGTATGGCATTTTAGAAACTAGACTTCAGTAGAATTTTCACCATGTCTCAGTACTCACACTAACCGAGCGTTCTGATATCGTAGAATTATACATTGAAAATCAGAAGTCAATTATTTTGACTCAACGTAAATTTCGTGTAAAATTTCCTGGAAAAAAAGCACCTAATCCGAATACAATTCGAGCATTATATTCAAAATTCAAGTCCAGTGGTGTGCTAAGTAATGTGTTGCGTGGCACTATACAGCGCAGAGCACGATCGAACACAAACATCGCCATCGCACAGGATCTATTAGCTGAGAGCCGAAATGTGTCGACTTCGCGCCATGCTCAGACTTTGGGCATCAGTAAATCGTCAATGCGACGCATCTTACTGTATGATTTAAAGTTGTTCCCGTACAAAATACAAATGGTGCACGAACTGAAGCCGGGAGACTACCCCAGACGATTGGAATACGCTAAAACGATGAGAAATTTGGAGAGAAGTCAAGATGATTTTTGGAACAAAATCATCATGAGCGACGAAGCACATTTTGACTTGAATGGCAACGTAAACAAACAGAATTGTCGTATTTGGGGCGACACAAATCCAGAACAATATCGTGAGCAGCCTCTCCATGACAAACGAGTGACAGTTTGGTGCGGAATGTGCTCGGATCGCATCATTGGGCCGTTCTTTTTCGAAGATGACGATGGCGAAGCAATTTCGATGAATGGTGCCCGTTATCAGGCTATGGTGAACGATTTGTTGCGTCCAGAGATCGGGAACAACGGCCTGGAAGACCACTGGTTCCAGCAGGATGGTGCTACGGCTCATACATCTCGTCTAACAATCGAATTGTTGAACGAAATGTTCCCAGGCCGTTTAGTGTCAAAAAATGGTGATTTCTTCTGGCCGCCGCATTCACCTGACCTGACGCCACTGGACTTTTTTTGTGGGGATATTTGAAGGGAAAGGTGTATGCTGACCAGCCAAAGACTCTCGAAGCGCTCAAACGTAATATTCGACGAGAAATCGCTGCCATATTGACTGAAACATTGAAAAAAGTCATGGAAAATTCCAAAAAACGAGCCCAACTTTGCATCAAAGAAAAAGGCAAATATTTGCGCGATATCATATTCCACTGATGATGTAAACAAATTGTATTGAGCCCAACTTTATAATAAAACCGGTAATACTTAAATTTATTGCGTATTTTTTTATTTACCGACAAAAAACATTGCTTAATCGAGTTTGAACCTCGATATATATCCAATTAAAAATATTTCCAAGTCATAATAAAAAAAATATGTGCAAAATACTGACATAAATATTTATCAAACCTTCCTGTCAATAATTTAGAAATATCTTATACATTTATTCAATTCAAAAGAAAACAAATCCGTCAAATAGCTTCATTACCATAAAAATTGATGCCAATATTTCGTATTAAGTACATTATGTTTTTCGATATTTTCGGAAAATTCAATGTAGTTCGTATATTGCCAAGAAATCGATGTTGTAAAAATTCATTCGCAAAGGCTAAATGATGTGGAACTTCTTAGGTGGAACAAGCCCAAAATAGTTGTAATTTATACGGTCAATATTGCCAGAGAAATATATTCAAATTTATATAGAACACATATTGTTTTTTTTCTTATTTTCTAGCTAGTAAGAATCATAGAAAAATATACATGCAAGCAAAAGATTTTACGTGAATTAAATAAAAATATATTGGGCATAAAATCAAGATGTATATTGGAAATTATAGTTATTAATAAACAAAATAAAGAAAATAATTTATTATTTATATAAACATATATATATATATATATATATATATATATATATATATATATGAAAAACAATTGTTGTTGGGGAATCCGGCAATAAAAAACCATTAATTACTTAATGTTCTTAATTTTTTTACCCTATATTTCGCTCTGAGGTTTAGAGCTTCTTCGGGGGTCACTTTAATAAGAAAGAAATGTACACAACTTATATATTTAGTCAAACAATCATAAGAAAAATTCTACTTACAAATGTGAACACTATTATGCGAAAATTATATATTACAAAACATGGTAGGTCGATAAATTTTACCTACCATTTACCTACTAAATTTACCTACCATGTTTTGTAATATATAATTTTCGCATAATAGTGTTCACATTTGTAAGTAGAATTTTTCTTATGATTGTTTGACTAAATAGCTAAGTTGTGTATATTTCTTTCTTATTAAAGTGACCCCCGAAGAAGCTCTAAACCTCAGAGCGAAATATAGGGTGAAAAAATAAAGAACATTAAGTAATTAATGGTTTTTTATTGCCGGATTCCCCAACAACAATTGTTTTTCATACTTGTTTTAACGGCAAAGACTCCTTGTCTATATATATATATATATATATATATATATATATATATATATATATGGTAAACCTAATCAGTAGGCGATTAAAGGTCTGTATATTACTTTAAAATATATGTATTTAAAAAACTCTACATGTTTCGGCTGTATACGCCTTTATCAAGAGAATACAAAATATAAAATTTTATATTTTGTATTCTCTTGATAAAGGCGATACTGCCGAAACATGTAGAGTTTTTTAAATACATACAAACAACCCTACATGTTTCGGCAATGATGCCTTTGATAAAGGCATCATTGCCGAAACATGTAGGTTTGTTTTAAATATATATACTTTGAAGTAAACCAGACCTTTAATCGCCGACTGATTAATTTACCATATATATATATATATATATATATATATATATATATATATATATATATATATATATATATATAGTAAACCTAATCAGTAGGCGATTAAAGGTCTGTATATTACTTCAAAATATATGTATTTAAAAAACTCCATATGTTTCGGCAGTATCGCCTTTATCAAGAGAATACAAAATATAAAATTTTATATTTTGTATTCTCTTGATAAAGGCGAAACTCTACATGTTTCGGCAGTATCGCCTTTATCAAGAGAATACAAAATATAAAATTTTATATTTTGTATTCTCTTGATAAAGGCGATACTGCCGAAACATGTAGAGTTTTTTAAATACATATATTTTGAAGTAATATACAGACCTTTAATCGCCTACTGATTAGGTTTACTATATATATATATATATATATATATATATGGTAAATTAATCAGTCGGCGATTAAAGGTCTGGTTTACTTCAAAGTATATATATTTAAAACAAACCTACATGTTTCGGCAATGATGCCTTTATCAAAGGCATCATTGCCGAAACATGTAGGGTTGTTTTAAATATATATACTTTGAAGTAAACCAGACCTTTAATCGCCGACTGATTAATTTACCATATCATACCAAGGTCACGAAAATATTATATATATATATATATAAGTATATAATCTAATTATAAAAATTTTAAACCCAGAAACCGTGAATCCCAGAAATTACTTCAACGTAAAAGAAAAATTGCACATGGGTTGCCTTAAGTTGGGACATTTTAGGATTTTAATTAGCAAAATCCTTCCTTTTTGCTTAAAACTAAAATATTACTATTGTGATGACTCATCCGATGATGCGTCGCACGTCATACCTCTAGTATTTTCTCGATGCAGGCAGAACGCTTGAGAAGAATATATAAGCCGTCGAACAAGGGATTGAACAATTCCATACCGAATCATCACGGATTAAAGTTACATAAATATAAATACATAAATGTGCTTATCTTTAGTAGTTAGTTTTTATATTGTTATACGTTTTATAATTAATATAGTGTGTGTCTAAAGTTATCGATAGTTTTATTTAAGAACCCGAAAAGACAAACTTTACACTATTAAAAAAAAGGACATATCATAGAAGTGAAATACATTTTTATGAAAAAAAAACACGTCATAGAATAATTCTAACTTTATTAAACAATATAGTATCCACTGAAAGAAGAACAAACAGTTATAAATCAAAAAGGAATCAAAATACACACTAACCAGCCAACAAAATTAACATCCGAACAGAATTCATAGAGATCGGGATTTTCCACAGCAACTGAAGGAAAATTTTCACCTAAAAAACAAATTAAAAAAAACAATAATAGGCTTAAATTACTCAAGAGGTGCTCAATTTACAAAAACAAGAGGACTAACTAAACATAAGAATTGATTTGAAATTTTGGAAAAAATTACAAAGATTTTTGAAATTCTAAAAATAAAGTAAATTATATTGAGATAGCATTTTCTGAAAGGGAATAAATATAAATAACAATATTTTAACATAAAAAACAACATTCATTCAACAATTAAATGAAATTTTGGAAAAATATAAAAATTTTGAAATAATTAAAATGTTGAATATAAAAATATTAATTAAAATAATTACGTGGATTGTCAATCCTCAAAAAACCAAGTTGGTAGCCTTTACCAACATGAGAAAACTAAATGATCTGGGTAGCGTAAAGCTGTGTGGTCAAGAGTTAGAACTAACCAACGAAGAGAAGTGTCTTGCCATAACACTTAATGCGAAACTGAATTGGAGCAGACACCTAGTCAAAGTGGCAGACAACGCGACGCAGCTCTTCTGGAGATGCAGAAGAGCTGTTGTATTTGTAAATATTTCATACAAAAGCCGAAAAACTCCAAGAATTTATCAATTGATATATATATATATATATATATATATATATATATATATATAGAATAAAATAAATTAAAAGCGGGCAAGCGGTCTGTCAATTAAAAACTCATTTATTAATTATCCCTTTATTTCGCAATAACTTTGTTGCTTCTTCTAGAGATAAAAACGTAGAGTTCAAAAAAATTATTATTTTTTTTTATTCAATATATTACGGTCGATAATTTTGTTTAAATAATATATATATATATATATATATATATATATATATATATATATATGTATATATATATATATATTGATACGATTTAACTTTTGCTAAATTGTAAAGAAGAATAATATAATTAAAGGTGTACTTATTGTATTTAATTAATTAATAATTTAATGACACAAACTACTAGACCTAGCGATAAAATTCTAAAGATTGTAATATTCATGTTAATTTTTCGTTAGAAAAAAAAACAATTTTTTTAATCGGCACATCAAAAGAATAAATAATAGAAATTATAGTAGTTTAAATAAAAATCCTTTCATTTTGAATTGTAAAGATTTTTATTTATTAATACTTATGATTCTGAAAATACTAAGAGATATATATCCTAAAAATTCTGATTCTGATCACTTATATGTAAATATCAAGCTAAATACTTTAACCCCAAGTGTCATTGTTTATTATACAGCAACCAAGATCCTGAACTTATTTATTATGTAGAAACATGATAAAATCTGACGATGCGCTTGTTTATACTCATAGCCTGGTAAACATGTACAAACATGATCAACTCTGGGTAAGATTCTTTACTTTTCGCTAAACGTGTCTTTCACTTAAAAAATGAAACTACAAGCACTTGTTTTGCAAGAAAATCTGACAGGGTTGATTTTTTTGAGTATTTTTCCTAGTTTTCGGACGTAAAAAGCTATAACAAACAATATAAAAGTTTTTTGGATGTAATTTATCAAACTGCTTTCGTACTGTACATAGAAACACTTAGCTATTAACCAAACTTTTATTTGCATGAGAACATTATTTTATTTATGTGCCATTAACATTTAGACATATGGATAAAAGTTCTCACGTAAAAACCGAAACAAATGATTTCATTATAATACGTATGGAGTTCTAACTATTTATGACTGTCACTAGCAGTATCTAGCGCATAAATTTGCAACAATCATACCTCTGCCAAAAGAAATTTCTTGGTGTACCACGTTACTGCTAAATTCTGAAATTACTGGGAATCATTCCTAAATGCTGTGAATAATTTATGCATGGGTATTCACATAAACATTTTCCAGCATGTGATATTTTGTCGGGCTTCCTAGCAATAGATAAACAAATATATTTTCAACACAAAGTCTTTCTCTCTCTATTAAATTTTACGATAAGCGGAAGATGTAAAACTTATTACACTACATTCGCAAAATGTATTTGCATTTTACATGCGTAATATAAATAAATTTCTGCACGATAATACATAACATCTGCAATTTTTCTACTTCAAAACATGGTGCCGCTTCATTTCTTACAAGTAATTAAACTTTATTATAACATAATTTCTAGTTGTTATCATTCGAAATTTTGCAAATTTATGTTTTTCCTTTGATAAGACACCATTAACGGACGTTGAAATAGCTTATTATATAAACATTAAAAATGGAATACATGAAAGATCAAAAACATTTTATAAAATTATTGTTAATTAAGGAATATATATGAATTAGCCGTTACAATATTTTAAATTCTATTTAGCTCTACTATTAATTATAAATTTTCTTAAAATTGTTATATAAAAGAAATAAAGAATTCACTGAACAATATAAAAAATAACGTATCTAAATATTATTATTCATATTAACTTATTTTTTCCACAAATAGATTTCTAATAACTACGACGGTGGATCCCTTTGCTCCACCCCTGACCCACCCATAATAAGAACTTGGCAAATATCTTACTTTTATTTTCAACATAGTCTCCATTAAGGTTAACACATTTTTTCCATCGATGTTCTAGCATTAGAAGCATTTCTAATGCTTCTCGAAAAAAGGATTATTCAACCTCTGCAAACCACTGATTTACCGCACGCATCACATCATTATCTGACGGAAATCGTTTACCACGAAAGTGTTCTTTAAATTTTGGAAACAGTGGGAAATCGATGGAAGCCAAATCTTACGAATATGGCGGATACTCAACTAATTCGAAGCCTACTTGAGTTCTTGCAGCTGTTGCAATGGCAGACCTGTGACTAGGTGCATTATCCTGATGCAAGAGAACATCTTTGCGCAACTTCCCACGACGTATTTCTTTTATCAAGTCACGTAATTTGGGAATTAAATTGGCATGATAAGCACCTTACTCCCCTTCCGCAGGTAATCTACCAAAATTACGCCTTCAGCATCCCAAAATACGGATAGCATGGCCTTCCCTTCTGAAGGTAACATCTAGAATTCTTTCAGTGGTGATGAACCTCGATGTGACCACTCTTTACCCTGTATTTTTATATCAACATCATAATGATGGATCCAGAACTCATCCATTGTTACTAATCTTACAAGAAAATTTCTTTGTCGTGTCTATATCGCGTTAAAAGACGACTGCAAATGCCTTTTCGAGTTTGTTTGTGTGCATCTGTTAACATTCGTGGTATCTATCTTGCAGACAATTTTTTCATGTTAAATTCTGCTGTAATTATATTATATACCACATGGTACGATAGACCAGTATCTTCAACTATTTGTCTAACAGTTATACGTCGATCTTGCAGTACGAAATCATGGATCTTTTTAACAGTTTCTTGGGTAGTGACGGTTGTGGGCATTACACCTAATATATTCACCAAATCTTGATGAATTTGAGATGGGTCATCTCTTTTAAACGTAAGTATTTAATCACCTCTCGTTGCTAGACATAATCCATTTTGATACTGATACGAATATGTGATTCTCTCGACCTGTAGCCACGCTTTAACAGGTTCAGACTTGTAAGTTTCTAGCGTTAGTCTATACATAGCAGGTTAAAATGCAACGTGAAGATAAACAATTGTTTTGGTTTATAAATGGGTCAGAGCCGGAGCAAAGGTATCAGCCCTCATATTTTATTAATGTAGTATATTACATGGAAATTGCAAAACTAAGAAGGGGCGCGAATTTTTTGACCAAACTAAGCATAAACGTATAACTATTCAATGGTGATTATAATTTTGTTGCGATGGATCAAGTGGCAATAGCATACCTGTCAGTTTTTTTCTGAATTAATGCCAGGTATATTTCTTGTGAGTTTTGATTCAGTTTTTTCTTTTCATACATTTGTTTAACGTGTTTCGGGGATTTGATTATACCTATAGTGCGGCAACGTATAAATTACCACCAGTTAAGCAAATTCGACAGAGGTCGAATTGTTGGTTTGCGCGAAGGTGATTTTTCGTACAGGAAAATTGCAGATCGCCTTGACAATAACCAATACGCGATCATGGGCTGTTATCTGTCATACTCTAAGGAGGGCCAGAAATAACGTCAAAGAGGAACCGGGAGCTGAAGAAGAACTAATGAGGTGCAGGACCGGCACCTTCGCCTAATAGCACTAAGAGACCAATTCCCAGTAACAGATCAATCGCTGACCTACTCTTTGGTAATGAAGGTCGTCCTGTGGCCCTTTAAGCCGATTATCGCCAAATCAGGGCTTTCAAGTTGCAATCCTATCGACCACATCTTGTGTTACCACTTACAGCTCAACATCAACAGCAACGTTTAGAGTGGTATAGGTTGCTAATGCATTTCAACGTGGAGTGGCATAGAATGGTGCATGGGTACATGGCTGGATGGTGATGAATAAGAATTTTGTATAGAGATGCATGACGTGATATTCAATTTTCGACTGAAGGACGTGTGCACCGAGCCGTGGAAGTTCTAATATGGTGTGTTGTAGCATATAAGAGTAGGTCTCAGTTGGTTTTCATCTGAAGCACCTTGTAGACTGTCGAAAGCGTTATGTTGATGAGGTGGCGGAACCCCATACTCTTCCATATCTTCAGCAGCTCGAGGACCCAATTTTTCAAGGATAATGCCCGTCCCCACTTAGCGAAGACTTCTCTAAATCGAGTCGAAATGTCCCATGTCAATATCTTACCATGGCCACCCAGATCTTCCAACCTATCCCCAATCGAACACATGTGGGATATTATGGAAAGAAGCTAATAAATTTAGCGAATCCTCCGCAAACGATTGAAGCTATTCGCATTGAATTGCAGGTTGCTTGGGACGCCATGCCCCAAGAGGACATCGACCACCTACTGGAATCAATGCTACGAAGAATAAGGGAATGTAAAGCTAATAGGAGTGCCCCAATTATTAATTAATTATTAAATTGTGTTAATCTAATTCATGAGGAGGCTTTGACAAATACCATTCAAGAATTTATTCACAGACTTGCATCTTGTCAAGACCATTCCAAAAACTTTCTTAACTGATATTAATTTCGTTTATATTTTTTAAGTTCGTTTTAAGTTTTTAAGTTTTAAGTTTAAGTTTTAAGTTGTCGTCGTTGATCAGAAGGGTACTAAACCTTCGAATTTAAAGCTAACTTCGTAAAATGTACATGGGATTTCATTTAAAATAAAAAAGTTTACATCGTTTCCAGCTAAACCAGAAATCTGATTCGGATATAAATAGAATCCCAGATTTGCATTTAATTAATTGTGGAAAGTCTTATTAAAATCTAAGTAGCCATATCGAAGATATTCGAATTTGCCTAACCCTGTATATTTATATATATAGATATATACATATATATATATATATATATATATATATATACCGTGTGTCCCAATTTCGATGCTCACCATTGGTATCTCGGTTATTAGAAGATATAGAACAACGGTTAAATGGGGAATGTTTTGCAGAATTCAATACTCGCGGCAAATCTCATTTCAAATTTGACCTAACTTTTTAAATTTTTAAAATATTTTGAAAAATCAAAAATTTGCCGATTTCGTTATTCCTCAATAACTCGATAACGCTTAGTCTGACCTCTATTAAAGTTTTACATTGTTCAGACACTTTTTTAAAACAAATTATTTGATACAAACAGAAACCCCCGATTGTCATTTGTTTTTAAGTTATTACCACTATCTTTTGTTTTTCATATGGCGGCCATATTGGATTTTGGGTTTGTTAGGTAGTCCTCAAAATGTGCTTTTCAACGATGTATAACATGCCTGAAAAATTTTTATTTATAAGGAAAATATTAATAAAAACGTAAATTAATCTTTAATATGAAATTAGTAGGCTGAAAAAACACCAATGTCAAATGAAAGTGAAAAGATATTCTAAGTAATACTGTAAACAAACGAAACGATAAAAAAATTATAGAAATAAAAAGTAAAGATACAGAACTTAAAGTTCACATTCACTTAAAGAAATTGTTCAATATGACGACCATTCTGTTCCACACAATTTTGACACCTTGTTCGAGTAGAGTTACAAACTCTACGTAGCGTGTTTCCGTTTACTGATCGTAGCACATCTAGTACTCTTTGTTCTAAAATTTCCCGAGTTTCTGGCGGTTCAAAATCAAATACTTCCTTTTTAGTGGTACCCCATAAATAAAAGTCAAGCGGGGTAAGGTCGGGTGATCTCGCAGGCCATTGCACGGGTCCATTATTTGAAATCCCTCTCTCATTAAAGTTTTCTCTGAAAAAATGTTGCACGTTACGAGTGTTATGGGCCGGGCAACCATCTTGCTGGAACCAGATGTTTTGCATGTTCTCGGGATTAATAATTTGCCTCAAAGCAGGCATTATCTCGTTTGTTAGTAGCTCCAAATATCTGTTACCAGTTAAATTGTAATCAAAGATGAAAGGACCTATTAACTGATTATCTAAAACGAAAAAAAGAGTTTAAAAAACAAAAAAAATGTAAACAAAATGTCATACCAATTAAACCGCACCAGACGTTAAAACCAAATCGAACTTGAAATCTTCTTTGATTTACCAAATGTGGATTTTCAGTAGACCAATGATGATAGTTATTCCTATTGAACACTCCACAATTGGTAAATCGTGTTTCATCTGTCCATAGTATTTTCCTAGGAAAATTAGCGTCATATGCACATTTTTTAAGGTACCACCTGCTAAACTGTAATCGTCGGAGATTGTCATTTAAACCTTGTACAATTGTTGGTTTGTAAGAGTGATACTTGTTTTTCGTCAAGGTTCTGTGAACAGTAGATTTTGAAATCCCTGTTTCTCGTGTCACACGACGAACTGATGTGCTGGGATATTTGCAAAATATTATTTAGACGTGTATCAGCATCATTAACTTCATAGTTAGCTCGTTTTTGTTCGAAGCTTCCAAAGTTTTTTAATTTGCTAACTAGTCTTCTAAAAATTGTCCTGTGTGGCTGTTGTCTTTCTGGAAAACGCTCTGCATAACTCGTGCACGCATTTTTAGTGTTTCTATTTGCTTTGAAATACACTTCCAACATATCAACTTTTTCTTCGTTTGAATATGTATGTGCCATTATCAATACTTATAAATCTTAATACTTGACAATAATTACTTATCACTAACTACAAGTAGCTTTAATTAACTTATCTCTGCAGCACTAATTGTACTTTGACAGGTTTTGTTTCATTGTCAGAATACATTTGTCATTGACGTTTGACGGAACATAATGTCTTTGCTAGTGATACACGCTCAGAGGTTAGAATTATCTGACATTTGATGTAAAACCAAATACAAATCTCCCCACTACTTTTAATCCTGCGCGAATTTACCCCTCCTCACGCCAACTTAATTGGCGTTTGCTATACTTAGAATATCTTTTCACTTTCATTTGACATTGGTGTTTAATTTTTCAGCCTACTAATTTCATATTAAAGATTAATTTACGTTTTTATTAATATTTTCCTTATAAATAAAAATTTTTCAGGCATGTTATACATCGTTGAAAAGCACATTTTGAGGACTACCTAACAAACCCAAAATCCAATATGGCCGCCATATGGAAAACAAAAGATAGTGGTAATAACTTAAAAACAAATGACAATCGGGGTTTCTGTTTGTATCAAATAATTTGTTTTAAAAAAGTGTCTGAACTATGTAAAACTTTAAAAGAGGTCAGACTAAGTTAGATCAAATTTGAAATGAGATTTGCCGCGAGTATTGAATTCTGCAAAACATTCCCCATTTAACCGTTGTTCTATATCTTCTAATAACCGAGATACCAATGGTGAGCATCGAAATTGGGACACACGGTATATATATATATATATATATATATATATATATATATGTATATAAGTAAATATTTATATATATATATATATATATATATATATATATATATATATATATATATATGTAAAACAATGAGTGTTTGGGAATCCGGCAATAAAAAACCATTAATTATTAATGAGAATTCTTTATTTTTTTACCCTATATTTCGCTCTGAGGTTTAGAGCTTCTTCGGGGGTCACTTTAATAAGAAGAAATATACACAACTTAGCTATTTAGTCTACCAATCATAAGAAAAATTATACTTACGAAAGTGAACTATTTGTTATGAGAAAATTATACATTCCAAAAACCAATAGGTCGAAAAATTTGTCAATTGTCCCACGTGACACAAACAAAACGTCATAATTAATTTAGAAACTCTTTAAAAACTATTATACTTTACATTATAACACATCTAAATATAGGGTAAAAAAATAAAGAACTCTCATTAATAATTAATGGTTTTTTATTGCCGGATTCCCAAACACTCATTGTTTTACATATTTGTTTTAACGGAAAAGACTCCTTGTCTACATATATATATATATATATATATATATATATATATATATATATATATATGTATATATATAATATCTTCGTGACCTTGGTATGATAAGGTAAACTTAATAAGTCGGCGATTAAAGGTCTGGTTCATTACTTCAAAGTATATATATTTAAAACAACTCTACATGTTTCGGCAATGATGCCTTTGTCAAGAGAATATAAAATATAAATGCATTTATATTTTATATTCTCTTGACAAAGGCATCATTGCCGAAACATGTAGAGTTGTTTTAAATATTGATATAATACTGACGCGGTAAAGAAAATATATTAATGATAAATATAAATAAATTTAGAAAGAATAGCCTGTATTATGCTAGCTCAAATATTATGTATATAAAAGATAATCTGAGATGAAAACTGCTTATCTCAGGGTCAAAGGTAGGTTCCGGACGTACAGAAAGCTACACAAGAATACATACAATAAAACGACTAGGTCAATAATAATTATAATATATTTTAGAAATCAACTGATGTCCTTTTCCAATTATAAAACAAGATATAATATATAAAAGTTGTATAGATACTTTGAAATATCGTGAGTAAATTTGGAAATTTGGTATCTGATCTCGAGAAAAGTTATATCTTTAATATAATTAAGGTAAACAATCTTTACAAAATACCTGTCACTTTAAGTACAAATGGAAATGTCAAATCACGTGTATTCTAACATGTAAAATGTTCCGTAGAAAACCAACAGATACAGCAATGGCAGGTTACGATATCCTTATTTCGAACGTCTGGTAGATAATATAGTTGTAGTATCGCACATGGTCCTCTTGCACGATGTAAACAGCAAGGTTATGTGTATATACGATTTCCAGACGAGTGTATCTTATCCAAAAATTTCCAAAAGATAATTCCAGTAGCTTCTTTAGTAAAACTGCATAAACGAAGAAAGATTAATATATAGAAGGAATCAAAATAGTGAAGATTATTTGGTTTCCTTGATCTCCACATACGAAGAAAATCTTCTCGCAAGGTAAATATGTCAAATAATTATAAATTATCCATTTTCTGGTGATTAGAACGTTGTTATAAGTTATTATAAGAATAATTTCGTAGAGGAATTCAAAAATAACACTTAATTATCCAACTGCATGCAAAAAAACTTCTCAATCAATAATATTGTTTTTCGTTGTCCCGGTTCCCATAAGACAAATTTGTATTTCCATAAATCAGATTTTCTTAGGAATTTGTACAATGATCTCGAAAATTATATTAAAGACAACTATGACAAATTCAAATAAATAATAATTTTGAATGTTACTTTTGTAAATAGAATATATAATTTAGTAATGAAAATAATTCTGACAGCTAAACGTCATGCTGATAAAATCTACTCACGTGTTCCAAATTACAAATTTAGAAATGATAATATCCAAGGAACAACAAAAGATATTACAATATTAAAAGAAATATATGTATAACAAAGAATATAACTATAATCAGATTTAGAAAACCTAGAACCTAGAAAAATATAAAGATATTTAAATAAAGAGCGAGAAATAAAAATAGATTGAATATAATTTACAATGTTTATCGATATCAAAATTTCTAAATCCAACTATGGTTTTACATTAATATACAAGCTGTTCAATAATCTCGCAATACATTATTTTTCAGATATAACATTCTCGGATCTGTTATCTATAAGCAGAAGAATTTAATATGAGGGTTAACTGCCCTACAACAATATATATACTTTGAAGTAATGAACCAGACCTTTAATCGCCGACTTATTAAGTTTACCTTATATATATATATATATATATATATATATATATATATATATATATATATATATATATATATATATATATATATACACCTAATCGTTGGTCGATCGTGCCACTCGATTCAAATGGAATGTACCTCAAATAAAATACTTGTACAAGTTAATTGCCTTATCGTCATTTTTTACTATGAACTCAGTCTTATTATTCAATTCTCGGACTGTGTATGTGTGAATTTTGTAAAGTACTAAAAGTCATGTGTAATTAATATCGACATAAATCGCTTATTTTGCATTTTGAAATTAAACTACGTAAATACAGCGCACAGCCCAATGCAATTTTCTAATACGAAAGCACCCATAATGTTCACTCATGGAGTCATGACAATCTAAAAATGAAATTTACGTTCTTTATTTTGTAGCCGAAAATAAGTTTATTTTTCTGAAGAAACGAGCGGATTATATTTCGTTTGTTATGACTTCATAGTAATACTGTAAACATTTTTAATATTTCTCGAGACACAATAAACGCAGTCCAGTTTAAAGGAAATTAAAAATATTATTTATAGGTACGTGTAAATTATATACCCGTAAAAAATTAACAATCTAATTTTCTAATTAAAAATTATAAAAATTAATAATAATCAATACTTCCTTTAAACGTTTAAGTGCGTGTTGTACACATATACATAATTTATTAAGCAAACAATATTCTACTCGAAATATCGTTAAGTTCATTAAGAACTCTTCTTGTTATTTTAAATTTTGCAAAATAGATGAAACTTCGATTCTTACGTTCATAATATTTGAGAGTTATCTTTGATGTGTAACTAATAATTAAACGACAAAATTCCATCACTGATTACTAAAGAGGCGAATATTGCGCTGTTTGCCAAAAGCGTAGGACCTATCTATATCGAGAGTTCCGTAAACGATCTCGATCGGCAGCAGTGATGCCAGATCGGGGAATTTTTCCCTAGTTCTTGGGATTTTTTTATAAAAGGGAATTTTTTGAATTATCTACGGAATTTTTGAGAAAGATTTAAAAAAAATCCAAATGCACTACAAAAGACAAGAAATGAATTACCATTATGCAGTAATTTACTAATTACTTTTTTAATTGTTTATATATTATTATTTTTTTTATATTTAATACTATTTAATATTTAGTGCCATCTACTGGTTAGCTATATAATATATAAACAAAAAATCGGTAAAAATGGGTGCAACAAGGAGTTAAAAAATCGTGAATCTTTTGAATAAAGAGGGCACACAAAATTATTTCTTTTTAATTTTTTAAGCGAAATTATCAAAAATATACACTGCTCAACTTTTGAACTGGTACACTTATATAGCATGCAGTAAAAGTAAACAACCCTTCGTAGGCGTTAGGCATGACTTCCCATATGATCAGGGCTGTGTTTCGGAATGCAAACAAATGTCTATCGAATGACATTTGCGACCCCATTGTTGTTTGTTGTTACGGACGCTTATACTTTTCTCAAGTTTTAAGACAATTTTTGCTAATTTCTCGAATAAGTTTTAATGCGGAGTGGTTGATTGCATTTTAGAGATGCCATTAAGGCGTTTAAGTATTGAAGAGATGAACCAAGCTATGGGAATGCTTATGACTGGTGTATCGCTAAGAACTGTTGCTGCCCATTTCGATGTGAGTCACAATGTGATCAGAAAAGTTCGAATGCGTTTTAATGATACTGGATATGTCAAACATAGACACGGCGGAGGGCGAAATCGCAGTACAACAGTCAGGGAGGACCGTTTAATTACGATTCAGTGTCGAAGGAATAGATTTTCTACTACAAGAACACTCCAAATTCAGTTATTGAATGCAACAGGTACTCAAGTATCCGCTCAAACAGTAAGAAGAATGCTCCATGTGGTAAATTTAAGGTCCAGATCTTCTAAAAAATGCTCATTGTTGACCAGAGCCCACAAAAGAAGAAGGCTAGAGTGGGCACATCAACATGTAAATTGGAATGTTGAAGATTGGGGTCGTTGTTTATTTAGTAACGAGACCAGAGTGCCTCTCCATAGTTCAGATGTAAGAGTTAGAGTTTGGAGAAACAGAGGAGAACGCTATATTGAGAACAACGTAACTTACCATCAAGCTTACGGAGGTGGTTCAATTACTGTTTGGGAGGTATTTCTGCGACTCGTCGTACTGAATTGGTTATGCTTGGAAATGCTACAATGAATAGTGTCAGGTATCTTAATGAGGTATTACAACCTGTAGTGTTGCCATTTGCTAATGAAATAAGCGATGGTTTTGTGTTTGTTGATGATAACGCGCGTCCTCATAAAACAAGACAAATCAATGCATTTTTTGAAGAGAACAATATTACGCACATGGATTGGCCGGCGAACTCTCCAGATCTTAATCCCATAGAGAACGTATGGGGGTAATACCAAGAGGTTGATAAGATCATGAGGAGTGGATCCAAATAATCACCATCAGCTCCGAACTGCCGTTTTGGAAGAATGGCAAAATATTCCTCAGCATTACATTTGGAATTTGATTTCCAGCATGCCAAGACGTTGCCAGGAGGTCATAAGAGCTAGAGGAGGTCCCACGCATTATTAATCTTTAAGTGTTTGGTTATCTTTTCTTTCCAAAGCAAACTTTTTTGTAATACTAAAATGAAGATTTTGTTATTTTTCTATTAAAACATTTGAAAATCGTTATTTAAGATTTATTCTTTTAATTCTTCGCCTTAAAAGTGTTTCCTAGAACCATATACTATCAATTAAGCAAGAAAGTGTTGCTCAAAAGTAGTAAATTGTTATTTATATATGTTCTTGTAAGTGCACCAGTTCAAAAGTTGAGCAGTGTATATATAAAAGTGGTAATTCGCCCATACATTATAAACATATAATATTTTCATGAAATAATTGCTCTGATTCCAACTAGTTGTATAGTTTTCTTAATATAATCATATCAACTATTCTAAATAACAGGCGACAATAGGAAGATGTTTCCCTCGGGACACACATATTTGTTTCATTTGGTTGGTGGTTTTATAAGAAAGACAAAAATATTAAGAGAATTTTTTAATAAAATCGTGAGGAAAGCACACCAGTTCAATATAAACGTCGAAGCACAGACGGATGATTTTAGTTTACCGTACGTAAACACAAGTTAAGAGAAGACGTGAGCTATTTTTTACGATTAAAGTTCAATATTTAGTGCAAATTAATTCAATATGAGTTCGGAAACATCTGACGATGAATTATTCTAAGTTTAAGCTAATTTGTTATTTTTATTTATTTATACAAAATTATGTAGACATCAACCCCATACTTCGCCCGCTATGACACCTGTAAAAAAAATTCTACAGTAAACACCTAGACAACATGTATATGCCCAGAAATTCAAAATGGAATGCCTTGGAAATACTCGCTTCAAGGGTTAGCTACTGGAACTCCTAAAGACAAGTTCCTCTGCAAGTGTCAGGAATGTAATGTTGAGCTGAAGTGCGGAAAATCAGATTTAGAAAAGCATGCGGCAACCGCAAAACATAGGAGGAATATTGGTAAAATACAGGGTATGCCATTAAAATATAAAAATTTTCAAGACCAATATGAATTTTTAAATATTGCACATCTAGTTAATTTATGTATTTCTTTACCGCATAGCAATGTAGAAACCGGGAGAGTATTTTCAGTCGCTGATGTTAAATCTAAAAAGAGGAATAAATTAGGAAATGAGGCACTAAATACTATTTGAGTTATTAAATTTTCCAATAATGGAAATTGTTGTAAATCATTTAACGTTAGTGATGACCATTTAAAATTGTTGTAATCAAAGCAATTGTATAAGTATATATTGTTAAAATATTTTAATTTATTTTTAAATAATATGGTTCTTCTTTAAATACCTCGATTTAAAATATTTAACTTAAGACATTTTTCTTGTATATATTCGTGTTCAAAGAGAAAGCATTTCTTTTGTTATATCCTTAAACGAAACCCTTTGTTTTCTACCTGCCCCTGTGGAATTTCTATATACATTTCATTTTAAATTGTTTTAATTTAATTATTCACTGTGTCCATAAAGTATGGACACAAGCCCGTAGTAACGTTATTGTGCATTATTTGACAAAATGCAAAGATATGTCGATTAATGTTTTTTATTAGCTATATTTAGATGCTACCATTTTGTTTTTTCGGTCGACCTTGAATAAGTTATGACGTCATTGATAATTTTTTTAAATGTCAACCCCATTTTTTTTAATGGATTTTGAAAGCTTTTACAATTCTTTATTCGATGTTGTAAAAATTTTGGTATGTTACATTAGAAAATTTTTGAGTAAACTGTGTTGTAATTCTAAGTTTTATTTTTGACATTTTCAGTATCAAATTTATAACAAATGCTCAAAATGTTTTGCTTCATTTTGTTGACAAAATCCTAAGCGATGATAAATTCCATATCGCAAATTCTGTAATATTTCGGGAGTGATTAGTCTGGTTTCGTAGATGATGCGTTGTCGTAAAACGTCCAAATTTTCCGGTTGTGTCGCATTGACTTTTGATTTTAAGTAACCCCACAAGAAGAAGTCCAATGGGGTTAAATCTGGCGATCTAGCTGGCCATTCAATTGCCCCTCTTCTTCCAATCCATCTGTTAGGAAATGTATTATTGAGGTATTGCCTTACTGGTAGCGTATAGTGCGGAGAAGCACCATCCTGTTGATAACAAATTCTACGATCTGGCAAATGTGGATCCTCATTATTAGAAAAAAGAACCTCTAAAACGGGTATCAATTCGATCCTCAAAAAATTCAAGTATATTTCCCCAGTCAAGTTTCCATCAAAGAAAAACGGTCCCACAATACGATCGCCGATAATCCCTGCCCATACATTTAGTTTTTGCGGGTATTGGGTATGTGTCTCTTGCATCCAATGAGGATTATCAGTCGACCAAAATCGGCAATTTTGTCTATTCACAGTGCCATTCAATGTGAAAGTAGCTTCGTCAGAAAACAAAATGTTGAAGAGAAATAGAGGGTCATTATCACAAATTTGCATCAACCGTTCACAATATTCCAAACGCCGATCAAAATCATCCTCAGGCAACACTTGAACTAAATTCATTTTATAGGAATGATTTATGCAAAAGTTTCCCGACTCTACCCCTTGCTACGTCAAATTCTCGACTAAGTTGCCGTGTGCTAGTGTGAGGACGTTCTTAAACTGTTAACAAAATGTCAACTTGAGTGTCTAGGGCCGTTGATGGACGTCCACTTTTTGGTTTATCTCGAACGAACCGTTCTTCCAAAAATTTTCTGTGGATTTTACTTACAGTTGAAAAACCGATAGGGTCCAGTTCAGGATGCGTTTCATTAAACAACTCCGCTACTTCCCTAACATTTCGACGTCTATCTCCAAACCCAATCATCATGAGCACCTCAATGCGTTCCCGTTCAGATAAATGCATCTCAGAGAATGAATAATTAAAACACTTTACACCAACGATTAGGATAAAATAAAAATGTTGTGATTCGGATTATTTACAATCTGTCAAAAAAATTACCTTGTCACTATGGGAATGGCAGAAAGTTGAAAAATTATTACTCAAAAATTTTCTAATGTAACATACCAAAATTTTTACAACATCGAATAAAGAATTCCAAGAGCTTTCAAAGACCATTAAAAAAAAGGGGGTTGACATTAAAAAAATTATCAATCACGTCATAACTTATTCAAGGTCGACGGAAAAAACAAAATGGTAGCATCTAAATATAGCTAATGAAAAACATTAATCGATATATCTTTGCATTTTGTCAAATAATGCACAATAACGTTATTACGGGTTTGTGTCCATACTTTATGGACACAGTGTATACATCTTCTTTTATATGTTGTGTTTCATATCATTAGAAAGCTTAAGTCACAAGGGATATTTTAATAATATTTATGCCATCGATAGAATACCTCTTCAGGTCGCGCTTCTTATTAATTATTATTCAAGATATCGACCGTATCTTCGACTTAGGTCATAAAACCGATCTTTTCTAGACCAGTGTTCTATCGACACAAACTATCAGTCCATCTTCTCTTTAGAACCTTCGTGAGTTAAACAACGCCTCGAGCTGTTCTGGTACACGATGCAACTCACCACGCCCTGTCCGGCCTCTTTCGCTTCTAAGGTAATTTTGTATTGTTCAATATATATTATTCTTTTAAGCGAATCCATATTAATTTAACTAATTAATTTCTTATTCCTCCGGCCAAACATCGCTCTACATATGCTTGTCCGAGTATACCTTCGCAGACAACGTGACCGACTTCGCAACTTAAAGGTAGCTCTGTATTGTTCTATACAGAGGTTATTTTATATACATTTATTAACATTTAATTTACTACTCAAGTTAACATTCGTTTTCAGTGTATTTTGTGTTAATTTTCAATTACGTGTTTGCCGCTGCTCGTGTATACCTATATTACTTTTGTTTAATTACTTTTAAATATATAAATTTCAATTTCTTTCTTATGTACAAATAAATACAAACTTTAATGACAACGCTCCTGTGTTTTATTTAGTAAGTAAGTTGTTGTATATTTATTTAAATTAACCAATATCACGCACGTCCTGGCACTTTGATGAAACTTCACCAGCACCAGTAATTTATTATCAAATAATTTCATTATTATTAGCACGACACATCTACATCCCGATAACCAGCACAAGCCGCCGTTTGTAATAATATGAATGTATTATTTTTGCTGTATGTAATACTCATCATTTTAAAAGTGTATGTACATATTTAATACCTACTATTTAAATATACTTTCCTTGCTTGAATGCTTGTTTTTTTTTATATAAATTAGAAAAATATTTAGGGAATTCTAGAAAATTTTTGAAGGCCAACTAGGGATTTTTGACTATGGTCATCTGGCATCATTGATCGGCAGTAATAATTTTAACGCCGACTTAGGTGAATGTATGTCGGGCGCTATGCATATTCCTTCGAATGTGTAGACTTCTATTCGGACATCTAATAGTGTCGCATTTGCGTGGTTCGAGAAAACAGCCATTATCAGACGCAGTTAATTAGTTTATTAAAGATTTATTGGTTTTAATTTACGATGGCGTAAAAATTAAATGTTCCGGTTTGCGATATATCTCAAATGTGCCGAACGAAAAGTGACTTAATGTGAGTCATGAAATTTACTTTACCCGCTTACGCATTAAAGAGACGTAAGGAAAGCCTCTGGAAAAACACGGAAAAAATCTAGAAGTCGTAAACCAGACATATATATACCGTTCGAAAGAGAGACGAGACATTCAACGAGTAATCGCCATCGTGCGATATTATACAAATGTAAATAAATACTCATATATAAACACATATTGTGAAATAAATACTCTTATTATCAGTAATAGCTTTAACGATTATTTAGTGTATTATGTTTTATTATTAATATAGTGTGTCTTTAAATTACAGTTTGATTTAAAAGAACCCAGAAAGAAAAATGTTTTACAGTATTTTACCACCTTAAGAAGATTTGTGAAGGTGTATCTACAGATTCCTTAATTAGTGTCAAAGCTTATTTCACTTATAAAACTATTATATCAATAGATGTAGAGCTGTCGTTTTCTGGATATAAGTCAATTTTCCCCACTGCACACTCGGTTTGCAGGAACTGTAGAAACATATCTCAAATATTTAACAGATCCCATCCACTTTGTTACATCAGGGAGGAATCTTAATACGGCAAATGTTTCACCATGTTTTATAAATTACTACTTACTATTTATTTTATTTTGTGTACGCTTCATTGATTATTACAAATTCTATGAATTATATCCTTAACCCTTGATTCTTTCAATTAATTTCTCAAATGAAAAAGAGATTTTCTCACCAAAGCTTAAAATATCTAACATTAAGCGTCTCCAAAAAAAGGTGATTACAATAGAGATGTGGACCCATTATTAACACGTGTCATGTTAACACCTTAGATATGCCGGACCTATTACTCTGATGTGACACAGTAATTTGTGACTGACATTTTGATGTTTTGAACGCATTTGTATCAAAACTAAGAACAGATTTGTTTAGTGTCCATCGGGTCCAGTTTGTATCTGTCTTTGTGAACATAATTAAGAATCTGCGCAAAGAGATGGATCAATCAGATGAAGAGGAGAAAATGATAGCTACAAATGCGGTGTTCTTTGCGCTGCAGGGATAATGCAGGAAGTACTGAGTATATTCAATAAACGAGCGTAGACACAAGTTTGGCGATTTTGACGTTCTGTATCACGAAATCATCAAACACAATTAAAGATATAAAATGTATATAATTTTCGTTTGTTTTTTTTCTCCTATCTCCTCCCAAGCTGTTTGTCTTTTTCTTTGGTCTCAACTGTCCTTACTTTAAACATTATGCAAAAATTCGTACTTTCATACCTCTTCACTTAATAATTCTTTATATCTTCTGCAAGCTCAACTGGCTCTCTGAGAAAATGCCCATACGGGCTGACGCAATGACGCTTTGACGAAAATTTGGCAATGCCAGATATTGCAGACACGCTTTGTGACGTGATCGAGCGTGTTTTTAGCTTGTGACGACACATCACATCATGTCCCTAAAAAATATATAGAACACATAGCAAAAAAACTGATTAAAATAAAATGATGTCATAAAAATAGCGAAGCTAAAAACAAACTATAAATTAAACAATGCGAGGACTAGTATATTGCAATAGATTATACTTAGTCCATTAGTATCCGACTTATAATTTACGCTATTAGTATCTTCGTTCATGTGAACCATTTCCAAAAAGCATCTTTTTTGTGATTGTTTTCAACGTCCACAATTATGACATCGCCAACATTGAATGTATAGCCCAGATCAAGTGCATGATCCACCATTGCACAAGTTCTTTTACCAATACGGGCCTCATTTTTGTATTGTATGATACGCTGTTTTAGCCATTCTAACGTTTGACCTATGTACACGCAACGACAATCCGACCATGGTATCCTGTAGACAACATGACTATTTAGAAACAAAGGCGTTACATGCTTGGTCTTACCATATAATTTTTTCCTAGTAAATGTGTTATATTTGGCTATTTTAATGTTACTAAGTTGTTTAAAGTGTGATATAATTGAATGAGTAAGACCACCAATAAATGGAATTTTCATGTAAATCACACTGTCTGCAGGAATTTTCTCAGTAGGGCAGTAGGGCCATCGTAAAAGTTGGAACTGTATATCAATTTGTTCAGTAACAGTCATAGAATTTTATGAATTCCACCCTATATATGTTTGTTCCCGACATTAAGTAAAATATTTAATATCACAGAAACATTATTTAAATGTATTTAAATCGGCGTTAATAATGTTTGAAATAAAATAAAATTGTCTAGAAAAATTTAAAATATTTTGTAGTGAAATAAAAAAAAGCCCATGATAAATATAAAAATATTTAAAAATACCGGGTGGTCTTGAAATAAAAGGACACGTACGAAAAATCGGAAGATGTAATTATATAGAATACAAATCCAAAATATTTTCCCAAAATTCCCTCTCATAAGCGAGAAAAAAATGTCAAAGGTATTTAAAAAAATTTTGTCAGGCCACTGTGCGATCGACTGTATTATGAAAAACAATATCTTTAGGTTGACCGAAAATAACGAAAAGAATAGTGTTGTTATTGTCCATCTCATCCCGCTGTTACGTATGTGAACATACGCTGTAGCGTATGTGTGTATGAAGTATTTATTATTTATACACATTTTGAATATTTTGAATTCATAGACAATACAATTTTCAGGGTTTTTTTTAATTTGATTGATGCAACTACGCGATTACGGAAAATTTTGTTAGTTAATATATAAATTGTACTTCCAATTCGTAAATTCCCGAAGGATGCAAATGGAATTCACTTGCGATTGCATGGAAACAACATTATACATACAAACAATTTAAAAGCTAATGATATATAATTTCATAACTACAAATACATAAAAAAATCAATAATTATATTTCTTTAAAATAAAATAAATAAATGCGGACATCTTTTAAAAGTAAAAATATAAGTAGGTTTCTATCTACTTATAAAAACAGATTAGCTTAGCTAAATATACAGACGGTTTAATGATGTTATTTAAGTTAAGGAACTTAAATAATATCATCAATATCCCACATAATAGAGCCGACGCTTTTGCATCGGCTTCAGCTTGGTACAATAACTTTCGTATTGAAACTTTCTCAGTTACTGATGTTATTGCCAATATAAAGCGTTTAGAACCGGATATGATGCCACAATGAGCTACCTATTTTCTTTTTAAGAGATTGTGCTGATGTTCTCGCGTTAATATATAATTTATCCTGCCAAGCATGTTACCTCCCAACTCCTTGAAAGATTAGTAATCTTCAATTTATAAGAACGATTCTCAGAGTGATATTAACAATTATAGACCTGGCAAAGTTTCGACTATCTTATACGATGTTACCCTTCGTATATATAATAATGTTTTAATTTAATTTCAAATTATATTTTTTCAAATATATTTCGAATTTTAAAATATGAATTCAAACTTAGACATTCTCCGTATATATTTCGTATTTGCAAAGAAAAAGCCTTTCTTTTATTATCGTACTAGCAGCCCGATCCTTCGACATCTACCTGATTGCTGATTCGCTTTCAACGTTCGTTTACAAATATTTTACATTTCGTTTTTAAACTTAGGTTATTTAATTAATTACGTACTCTTCATAATTATGTCATGTCGCATATCATTTTAAAACTTTCTTCACAAGGAATATTTTAATGATATTTGTTTCATCGATATCACAACTTTTTATCTCACGCTTTTAATTAATTCTTAATTCAGAACATCATCAGATTCATCCCCACTCTCCAAACTGGACCATAAAACAAAACCTTTTTTTCTAGATGAGTGTTCTCTTACGCCAATTCATTCTTCTTCTTAGTCCAGTTGCCATACCATCGCTTCTTCGTAACAACTGGCTCTGCGTACTGTTCAAGTACCTACCCGCCATGAAGCACGTGCACATATTTATGTTTCTAAGGTAACTCTGTATTATTCGATCTCTATAAAACTGGTCAAAATGTGAAGACCCGCAGTATTATATTACATAAAATTGCCGGAAATTCAAGGGATGCGAATGGAGAGACCTTGCGAACGGCAGCTATTGCACTGGCTTACTCTTCTCCTGAATACTGTGCTGCTGCCTGGTATCGAAGCTCTCACACCAAGCTAATAGATATACAACTTGACAATACAATGACACCGGTACTGTTAGATCCACACCTACGATTCTTTCTAAAATGCCTCGCTGGATATCAAACGTCTCGCTGCAGCACAGAGTAAATGGACTAAGATTACCAACAACATTGATCTTCCTATACACGATGATTTGGAGAGCATCCCAAGCCTGGCTGAAATCTAGAATATCAGCATCCCATCAATGTGAGTGATTACTGGACAGCCCTTCTGAAGCAACATCCCAAATTGAGAAATGCAGATTTAGTTTCTAATCCTTCAGAACCTCTGCCGCTCGTAACCTTCCCACGTAAGCAATGGTTTCAATTAAATTGGTTTCGCACAGGTCACGGAAGGTGCAACACTTTTTTGCACAAATGGAAACTAGCAGATACTAACCTCTGCGACTGCAGAAATGTGGATGGAACAAACTATGACTTACCTAGTAAACGACTGACCCAGAAGAAGTTTCCCTAGTGGCATCCACGAGCTGAGCAAGGCAACTTTTGTAGCACTGGACTGGTTGAATAATTTAGATATTAGTGTATAAATTATTTTTTCTCCCGACCGAGAATAAAGTGTCATCTTATACATCTGACAATTGACATATATTAGACTACTTTATTCTCTAGGGAATAAAATATTCGATTTTGCCTAGGGAATAAAGTGAATACTGTAGTGAATGACTGTTGGTTCATTTATTTAAGTCAAAATTAATTTAACTGTCAGATTGACGAAGCATTTAAATATATCAATCAATTTTATTTTGTAATCGTAATAGTAACATTAGATGAGTTTACAATATTTATATATGGACAATCATCTGATATCTTAACTTGGCGGTTGCTTACAGTAGTGCTTGTGCAAAAATGATCTCCTTCACTGCCATTAATATTCATTTTTGCACAGTAACTTAAACGGACTGCGTTTTTTTTTGAAAAAAATAAGACACAAACAAACTCGTTTTACCTTAGTAACCAGAAACTATGCACATTTTCGTGACAAACCAACTTAATTGAATGACATCAGATCAATCTATCAATCAACTGTCAAACTAATAATGAAATAAATTATTACATTTAAGGTCGGGAGAAAAGCTTTGTATGTAATTCGGGAATAAACATCTATAATCCCTCAACAGAAAATGCCCTCGCTCCCTTCGGTCACTCAGGCATTACTTACTGTCTCTGGATTAAAACTGTCGTTTATTCCCTTAATATGTACATAAATATCTATTATCACCTTATTTTTGTCATAAAAGTGACTTATACACTAAATATTTCGGTTTTTTATATATTTAACATCTCTTCTCATGCAAAATAAATAACTGCAATTTATGAAACAAATTTCTTCGAATGCCCCATGTCTGCTTCTATTAATCGATTCAATTAAATATTTAACAGTGTTAATCATAATATCTTGCTGGATAAATTATGATAGATATGATATTAATGATCTTTGAATTGGTTCAAATAATATCTAAATAACTGTCAAGAAAGAGTTGTTTATGAAAGTAGTGTATCGTCTATATTATCTTTTGATCTAGGCGTTCCACAAGGACCTGTACTCGGACCTATTTATTTTTTGATCTATGTAAATTTTCTACTATTCTGGATGATACTCTAATAATATTAATAACTCATAAAATACTCGTAAAATAAATCGGTGATTGTTAGTTATTAACTTGACAATAAACGTTGAAATCTTATTTCATAAAAATAACACACAGGAAGTGACGAGTCCTTTTACAGATTCACATGTTGAATTAGTTAGTTATTCTAACTTATTAGGTCTGTCTTGAAAGTAATCTTTAAAGGAATTACCATTTTCATATAGTTTGTAAAAATGTTTCAAGACTATACTATGCTCTTTATAATAATATAAGGCGTTCATGCTCTCTATTGGTGTTAGAGAAACAAAAGTTTGTTGTTTCTCTAACTTTCATTGAGAAATGATTTATTGTTTTATGTACTAGGGATCTTGCATTGGGTGTATTAGTGTATTCCTTATCCAAAAACATGCTCTTTGAATAATTACATAAATCTGTTCAAACTTCATAAAATTCTTACATATGATGTTTATGATTCTTGTACTACCTTTCTATGTATAAAAATTTAAAAATTAGTTTAGTATTAATGTTTGTCATCAGTACCTTACAAGAAATTCAAATCAATTCAGAAACCTCCTGCGCATAAAAGTACCTTTTATCAAAGCAATATAGATTTAAGAAGCTGTAAATTTTGTTATAAACTTCCTACAGATATAATAATAATAAATATAATAATAATAATAATAATAATAATAATAATAATAATAATAAAAATATATTTCGTTCCATCAGGCAAAAAGCATACATTCACATGACAACACATTGACACATATATAACCAAAATTTAAATTATTTTTATATCTTCCCGAAAGAAAGCGTCCTCTGAATACAGTGCTTTCTCAAGTAAGTGTATCTTGAGTCTCCGTTTAAATATTTTATTAGGTTTGCCTTTTATATTGTTGGGAGTGTGATTATAGGACTACACTTTCTGGTATTGTGACAGTGGTCAACTTGAAAGTTCTGGAAAAATTCATTATAATTTTAACTTACAAACAACGCGCAATCTAACACATAAATTTATGGCAACGTGAGTATTTTCTTATCGATAAATATTGGTTTGCAAGAATCTCGGTGACTTAATTTAAAAATAGTTTTTATTGAAAATTTTTTTGTAGAATAGAAATGTGTTTTACGTCCACCCCATCACCCCAGAAGATAGCACCATATTGCAGTCGCGATTGCACCTATGCATAGTAAGCATAGTAAGTTTGTTATTTTTTTAAGGCATAACAAAATCTAGACAATTTTGTAGCAAGTTCGTCAATATGCGGACGCCACGTCAATCCGCCATTCAGTTTCAACCCTAAAAACATGATCTCGTCAACACCTGTAAGTGTTACTTTCCCATGATGAAACTCTAGCCTCTCCGTTAAATTATTAAAATTTAACGAAGACGTTTTGTCTACATTTAGTTTCAGATTGTTCCATGTAAACCACCCATGCAGGACTTCCATATTCAACTCCAATATGTCCCTAGCCTGATCCCTACTCTCAGCGCGGACAATAACAGATATGTCATCTGCGTACAATACTAGTAAGCTATTTATAACATGTGTTAGATCATTGCCATAAAGGAGAAAGAGCAATGGTCTCAAAATAGACCCTGTGGCACACCGCGATTCATATTACACCATGTCGATCGTATCGGTTTTCAATGTGACAATGTACGATCAATGTACGATTTCAAAGGCATTTGCAATAATTTAAAATTGTTAAAAACATCATTAGAAGATATTTGATGACATTAAGTTGCTATTCCCTGGAAGAATATTTTAATAGAAAATAATTTAATCAAAATTTATTGCCCGCTATTTTTTAATTTCTTTAACTTTTTTCATGCAATTTGATTTTGCGGTGTATATTGAAAATGAATGGAGATTGTGGTTATTAATTATGTATTATTATTATTATTTTTATTTTTATTATTGTTATTGATACTTTTCATTAATGTATATATATACAGGGTGTCCAGAAACTCTCCTTACAAAGGAAGACCGGAGATTCCTCTGATAATTTTAAGACAATTAAACCCAAATTCGCCTATCCCGAAAATGCTTCCTAAGGGAGCTAGAGTTCTTTGAAGATGGCGCCTTGTATTTATTTTTTTTTAAATTCCTCCAGAACGCTTCTATTTAGAAAAACAAAAACTGGTATGCTTATTTATCCTCCAGAGATCAATCGATTCCATCAATTGCGAATTTCTAGTACCGGTCATAGGCGTCCGTTTTGGGTAGGTCAACGGTTATTTTAAGGCATAACTTTTTTGTCTTTAACTTTTAAGCATTTGTGACACTAGATTATTAAATTTTCAGGTATTCCAGTACTAAAAGATACTCTTACTTTAAGTCGGTAGGATACACCGTTTTCTAGAAAAATCGATTTGTAAATTTTTCGTTTTTTCTTCATTAAAGTTCATTTTTTTATTTTTTGCAATAGTTAGCTCTGAACTGCCAACAGAAGTAAAACCTACGTTTTTCATTGTCAAATTGTTGTCAGTTCGCGAAGTTTATCTTTTCATTTTTTACTTTGTGTTATTCAAACACAACGATTTCAATTTAAAAAAAATGTTTTTTACTTAATGAGGAATACGCCGATATGCATTTAGTTTATGGCGAAATGAGGTGTAACGCTCGAGCGGCGCAACGTAGATACGCTGAAAAATTTCCCAATCGTCAGCATCCCACTCACTCAACATTTACAGCTCTTCATCAACGATTAAGAGAAACAGGTTCAGTGGTCCCAAAAAATAATGAAACAGGGAGACATAATGATGTAACAGCAGAACATGAAGATGTTATTTTAATGGAAGTTGAGGAAAATCCAGAAATTAGCGTTCGAAGACTATCTGCCATGTACCCCACAATTTCAAAATCTTCCGTAGGAAATATCTTACACAAAGAAAATTTATATCCTTTTCATTTTACAAAGGTGCAAGCACTGCTATAAGGAGATTTTCCTGCTCGCGTAGAATTCGCTAGATGGTTACAAAATCAGAAAAATCAAGATGAAGATTTCTTCAGGAACATTTTGTTTGGTGACGAAGCTACATTCTCAAAAAATGGAATTTTTAATGTACATAATGCACATTATTATTCGTACGTTGGTGACAATCCCCACGTTGTTCAAGAATTTAAGCATCAGCATAGGTTTAGCATTAACGTCTGGATAGGAGTAGTTGACGATTATCTACTTGGACCTGTGGAATTACCTGCTCGTTTAAATGGTGCTGATTACTTACATTTCCTGCAAAATATTTTACCTGATTTGTTAGATGAGGTGCGTTTAAATATTCGGCAAAACTTATGGTTTCTACAGGACGGCTGTCCGGCCCACTTTAGCAGGAATGTACGAGACTTTCTAGATAATAACTACGAAGACCATTGGATTGGAAGAGGCGGTCCAGTTACTTGGCCAGCAAGGTCGCCGGATTTGAATCCTTGCGATTATTGTGTTTGGGGATACATAAAAGCATTTGTTTATTCCGTTCCGATACAAAATCGCGCACAACTCTGGCTACGGATACAAGATGCTTGCAACGAATTTGAAATAACTTTGGAATTTTTGCAAGAATTCGGCGTTCTCTAAGCAAAAGGGTAAACTTATGCATAGAGACTGAAGGTCATCACATCGAGCAACTTTTGTAACAATCTACCTTTGATACTTTGTCTTTTTTTGTTAATTTCGTTCCATTGTAATAAATAATTTGTTTTTAATTTATTAAATTAATTTTCATCCATGCCTTGATAGTCCAAGCCAACTTCGTCGCTAAAAATAAGTAGGTACATAATAAATTGAACTTTAATGAAGAAAAAACGAAAAATTTACAAATCGATTTTTCTAGAAAACGGTGTATCCTACCGACTTAAAGTAAGAGTATCTTTTAGTACTGGAATACCTGAAAATTTAATAATCTAGTGTCACATATGCTTAAAAGTTAAAGACAAAAAAGTTATGCCTTAAAATAACCGTTGACCTACCCAAAATGGACGCCTATGACCGGTACTAGAAATTCGCAATTGATGGAATCGATTCATCTCTGGAGGATAAATAAGCATACCAGTTTTTGTTTTTCTAAATAGAAGCGTTCTGGAGGAATTTAAAAAAAAAATAAATACAAGGCGCCATCTTCAAAGAACTCTAGCCCCCTTAGGAATCATTTTCGGACTAGGTGAATTGGGGTTTAATTTTCTTAAAATTATCTGAGGAAACTCCGGTCTTCGTTTGTCAGGAGAGTTTCTGGACACCCTGTATATATATATATATATATATATATATATATATATACTTCTTTTTTTGAAAAAATCTGTATGTTTTTAATGAGCATAATTCTACTCCACCCATACTTATGTTTTACCAAATCATTGCACAATTTAAGGCGGTTGTCCCACTAACGTAATCATAGGTTTTTTAGTTGGCGTAGCACTGTAATCAGGTAATTTTGACTGACTGCAATACCGTATTAATGGGAAAACAAACGATAAAGAGAAAGATCAAGCCGGCGACGTAGTTTCTATAGGCAAATACAATTCTTAAAAGGAAGGAACATATGAATGAATAATAAAAAAATTATTTTAAAGAGGGTATTGACAGATTTATGAGAAGATCTCGTTTTAGAAATTTCGTATTAATAAGTACACATAATATTCTGACTTCATGAATAGAATATTAAAATTATAAAATTATGTTCAAAATAAATGTATGTATGTACTCGTATATACATCGAAATAAATAAATAATTTAACATGTTTTGAAAAGAACACCCTAAAATGTACCCATGAATGTATACGAGGGATAAGCGGAATTTATTGAGAATAAGAAAATCTAGTAGACTGTGCAAAACAATCACAGAGTATTTATTTAGAGCAACTCTTTATCTGACATTTGACGTTTTGTTATTGAAGTTACGCTCGTTATAACTTAGCCACTTATTTTTTTAAAGTAAAAGAAAATGGAATTACCCAGAGAGCACTTTCGAATCATAATTTATTAAAATTTTAAAAGAAGTTTAAGCGCTAATGAGTGCAAAGAGAGTTTAGATTCAGTTTTTAGTGAACAAACACCTTCTTTAGCTTCAATTTACTGATGGTATAAGGCATTTGCAGACGAAAGAAATTCTGTTTAGCATCAAAAAGGAGCAAGACATCCTCCTATGCCCGTTGACAAAAACGTTACTGCTGTTAAACAAAATAATTTAAGAGGACAATAAAAGCCATTTATGCGGTAATAGAGCATCAACTCAAGATTGGATCCTGTCAAAACAATTATACACGATCACCTGCATTTAAAAAAAGTAGTAAGTCGTTTTGTGCCCCATCACCTTTCTGACTTCCAAACAGCAGAGCGTGTAAGAATTTGCCATGAAACTTTAAATTTCTCAAATAATGGCGAGAACTATTTTTTTTAAAAATAGTGACAGGTGACGAAACTTATAGTCCCTTTTTTGACCTTCCTACCCGCCAAGAGAGTGTATGGATTCACGGAGATGAGGAAACTCCTTCAATAACTAAGAAGCAGCGAGCTATGAAAAACGTTATAGGAAAACGCACGAAGCAATCCACTTTCGTCATTAAAATCTATGACGTAATAGTTATAGTACGTGTATGTGAGTCTTCTGTTGACTTATAAAATTTATAGTGAAGTTTATAGATTATATTTATACCTAAATTGACCAAATTTTCTAAATGAAAATTAAGTACATTCTCATTAAAGAAAATAAGTAACAAACTAATGTATTTTGTGACTAAGTAAATTTACATTTTTAAGCTTATTATTTTAACAAACAAATACCGTCAAATAATTCGGCAGTTACACGTAAATGATTTTTCATGATGGCCAACATCTTATGTTAATATCTTTTATAAAACTAGTTGAAATAACGGCAAATTATAATTTTTATTTAATATTATTCATCGAAATAATCCTACAATTACTATTATATTCGTATAATATACAATATATAATATATAATATATAATATATAATATATAATATATAATATATAATATATAATATATAATATATAATATATAATATATAATATATAATATATAATATATAATATATAATATATAATATATAATATATAATATATAATATATAATATATAATATATAATATATAATATATAATATATAATATATATGACGTCACTGTTGATGGTTGATGACGAAAATCGATTGCTTCGTGCATTTTCCTATATGTACGCGGTATTCTACAGTAGTACGGGCTTAGTAAATGCAATTAAGGTAGATGGACAAAGGACAGTTACAGCTAAGTGGTACGCTAAAAAAAAATGTTTGCCTGATGTGTTCAGTAGAGTTCCAGACAAGAGAATTATGCTCTACCATAATTATGCATCGTCCCATACGGCAGTTTTAACTCTCCAGTTTTTGACTCGAAAAAATATAAAAGTAATAGAATATCCGCCGTACTCACCTGATTTAGCAATGTGTTACTTTTGGCTATTTTTTGGGCTTAAACGCAATTTGTTGAGTAGAAGCTTTTTGTCTCAAGGAAATATTGATACCGCAGTTCACGCTTGTTTAGAAGGTATTCCGAAAGAAGATTGGTTGGGAGCTTTTAAACAGTGGAAAGAAAGAATGGTCAAGTGTATCATTGCTGAAGGGAATTACTTTGAGCATATTTAAAATAAAATCCTAAGCAAAAATTTAACCCTGTTTTTTGTTCTTAATAATTTCAGCTTGTCCTTCGTATTATAATGTAAACTCATAAACATAATGAAATAAGAGTTGTCTTTTGTTTCATTATTTCTCAAAAAAAACGCTGCAGTAATATTTTTAATTTAATTTTAGAAATATGCATTTAAGAAACAAACGCAATTTATAAAAACTGAACTATTACTAATTATTGTTACACAGCGGCAAGTTTTATTCTGATTGCATAAAAAAAAAGTTATTGTCCTTGTAGTATATGCATTTAACTTTAAAAATTCTACAAAAGTAATCGAAGCAGTGTGATTGTCAAACACACAAGAAACATAGTTTCTCTGATCGTTGAAGGTAAACCCGCTTCAGTCATACAGTCAACAAATGCAATATTTTTTAACGTATTGTTAATCTCCTTGGTTTCACGCTTTCATAAAGCACTTTACTCAAATTAGACTTATGTGCACATATTGTGCGGATCTAAAAAATTGTACAAGGGGCAATTACACCAAGGTATAAAATAGTGCAATAGTTGATACCTTCAGATATTAACACAACCTTTCACTAGAAAAGATAGATATTCTTTCTAAAAGTTAATACTAGGTCATACGTTATTTGGTGTAAGAATGAAGAAGTGCAGCTCAGAGACATTCATAACCTAAACCCATTAAAGAACTAATCACAATAAGAAAAATACGAGTACATTGAAAATAAAGAAAAGTTAGTTTATTTGTCTTATTCATTCGTAGTTAGAAAAGATTACAGCAAAGTACCATATGATCTAAATCTTTTATAGTCTAGAAAGCCATTCAATTATTTCTTCTAAAATATTATATTAGTACCCACAAATAAAATACAACTGTTATTGTGGCTTATTGGCAATTTAAAAAGTTTACAGTCACATGGAGAATTATCATATTTTATGCAACCATGTATGGAAAAATTTCGAGCAAAATTTGACAATAGCGTATGCTGTCAGAAACGTTTGTGAGGCAATTACTTCGCAAAATTTTAAAAATGGCTTCAATAACATGAACAGTGATTGTATGTATAGAAAATGAAGGAACTCACTTATATTGTAGGTGCTTTTATTATTAAGCTTTAATTTTTTTAACTAAAATGTTTGTATTTAGTTACTTGTCAAACAAACATGACTTCGTCTACCAATCGTCAGCCAACTTATATTTAAAAAAAAAAGTTTAAAAGCTTTATAGAGTGTAAATAATTTCGATCATAAAGTACTACACTGAAACATATCTTAATAGATTCTTTAATGAATTACAGATTTGTTAAGAACATTCTTAAGTAAAGTACAATTAATATTATTATCAGATGACGCGTAAGCTCTAGAGAAATATTTTTCTAACACAAAAATGAAGCAGATTTGAATAATCTTGTTTACAAAAAAATCATATAATTATTAATTTTTTAATACAGCAATTAATATGCAAGACATATTAAGGTAATGCAATGTAGATTAACAACAGTAAAAAATATGATTTCATAAAAAAAGTATTCGGAAAATTTTGCAATGCAGTCTTTACTTTTTGACATTTGTTAGATGAAAGAAATTTCTTAAAATATTTATCATTTATTAGCATGTAAAGGAAGTAACTTAACGCAAGTTATAAGCTTTCAATTAGTATGTCAAACTTTTATTTCTACAACAAGTGAAAACATTATCATTTCATTAATCAAAATTTTCACCTATGGATTAAAAGAAAACGCTTTCAACATTTTTAGTTATAATCAGTAATGTCAAGGCCAAATTTTAAATTGATGAATTGTAACTGATTGTCTGATATGTCTTTACCAATTCTTCCATTCATAAGTACAGAGCAGCTTCTGTTTTTTTTTTCTAATTGACCAACATATATAGCATGATCTTATTATGAATTAGGTTTAGGAACTAGGTTTAACGAAATATTGTTAAAGAAATTAAATATTAAAGACTCTTAATACATTGTTTTAATAAAACATAATTAAGTGCAACTAAGAGAAAGAAATGATAATTTTACGAATCGTGATCTATAACGAACTATATTTCCACAAATTAAAGACAATTAATACCCTTTTTTAAATAAAGTGTAAGTTAAGCATTTACTTTTTTCAACATATTACAAAAATATGTACTTGACATGCCCTACAATCTTTAAAATTACTTGATCTTTATGCATGTGTGTATGATTTAAATAAATTTAGTAGCATAATTTAATTATTGTAAGAATATTATTTGTTAATTAATATATACTTATTCCGTACGACAATAAGATCAATAAGGCATAATCGATTTTGATCAAACTACCACATTGTTTTGTTCACCTTGAAATAGTATATTTGTCTAATATAGAAGATTTTACGAGAGAAATCCCTGTTAAAATTGAAACAACATGACCTTTGTTTTTGTCACCATTGAACTATATATTTTAATATAATTTTAAACCTATATATAAAACCATTTAATTATAGTGTTTACGAATACTTATTCAAAGTATTTATAAAATTAAGAAAATCTAACAAGTAGTTCACATTCTCGTAATCTATGTTCATTCAAAAACATTAAACATTGTACCTGTTAATCTTCGGTCGAAGTGAATGATGTGATGTGTCTTTTATTTCTTTTTTTCTTGTTCAAAATTGCACACCTCTGCCGAACAAAAATTTGGAACACAAATAATTTCACCTTTTCTTTTACCAAATTGGCACGAATTTACAATTTTCCGATTCGCATGTTTGATGAATATGTGATTAATCTAATCTACCACTTTGCATTGGTTCAGCGCGACGATGCGTCGGTAACAAACTAACGGTATTTGCCAAATCTACAGAGCGTCGAGGCGCACGCCAACAAACGTCGATCCATGCCATAGTACGGAGTACCCGGAGTTTGCGCCATCTATATACGTAGCCGATAACGTTATCATATATCAGTGTCTCCGTGGTACCACCTTGAACGTCTGAAAGAATTAGGTAATTGCGTGAAATAAGAATTTTTACATCTGAATTCAATATTTTTAGATCCGTAAGACTACATTTACGTCGATAACTTAATTTCGTTGCATTTATAATTTAAATATAAAATATTTTCTAGTCATTGATAAGATACATCATATTTAGTAAATAAGGCAACAAATATTATTTTAAAATTAATATATACGACAATAAGATCAGTAAGGGATCATCAACTTTTATCAACATACCACATTGTTATTTTCACCTTGAAATAGCATATTTGCCTAATATAGAAAATTTTACGAAATAAATCCCTGTTAAAATTGAAATCAAGATGGTTTTGCCACCATTAAGCTATTATATTTTAATATAATTTTATACTTAGCTATATTTAAAACCATTTAATTATAAAGTTGTTAAAGTATATTTTAAATAATATATTAATGGCAGTAAACTATTCTCTCAAAAAGCTATATATAAATTGTTATTGTAGTTTTGAGTTTTTTGACGGTTTGGTCTTGATAATTGTTTTTCTAATTATTTATTAATAAAAATAAATAACAAGCCAAAAGCTGCTATTTTCCACAACGTGTCTTTGTTTATTTAGCTACATTTTCAAGTGCTATAAAAAAAATTCTTTACATAAATAAAATACTTGTCAATTATTTAATTTTCTTTTCCTTCTCCTTAAAATTATGTGTATAAAGTATTTATTTAAATGTTATGGTGGTTTATGTATATGATACAGTTGTTTCTCTCTTTACACGTCTTATATAAGAAAAAGTAAAAAAACTACGAAAGGTTTTGGAAAATAACAGCTTGTCACTGTATAAGCATTATTAGGAAAAATAAATTTCCTTTTGTTTTTTTTTAACATCTGTTCGGATATTGTAAACGGGGGTATATTATTCGATAAGTGGATAATAAGTGGATAAAAAGAAATTTAAAATATGTCAAGATTATAAAAATAAGAAAAAACATTTCACACAAAAACACAATAACACAAGACCGTTAGTTTCACTTACAGAAAGGAGCAAACAAAATTTCTCAGTTTAAAACACACATCCGATGAAATAACAACCATGAAAAGAAAAAAGAAACAAATTTTTGAAGTATGTAATTTAAGATAGTGTATGCATTTGAAAACATTTATTAACAAATAGAACAAATGGTGAGTTTTCAATTTACAAATCTTTCATATAAAATAGTATTAAAACATAATTTTTGTTCCTTGACAGTTTCTAAATGGAACTTGACAAAGACCGGAAATAAATGAAGGTCGAAGCGTGGTTTTTTCACAAATAAATTTGTTTTATTTCATTAAAGGTCTCTAAAACCAAAAAAATAACTTTTTATTTATTACGCTAAGAAATAAGTAATTAAACTTCTAGTTTCAAAAAAATTCTTTTATTGTAAACACTACAATATTGTTTCGCCATACAATGGCTTCATCAGGTGGATGAATACTGTATTCATCCACCTGATGAAGCCATTGTATGGCGAAACAATATTGTAGTGTTTACAATAAAAGAATTTTTTTGAAACTAGAAGTTTAATTACTTATTTCTTAGCGTTATAATGCAGCTTCAACAAGTATCTCCTTCGTCAATTAACTATTTTTATTTATTATAATTATACGGCCAATAAAATAAATAAGAAACCTTAGTGTCTTATAAACATCGAATATATATACCGCCTAATTCTGAGTAAACGCAACGATCCGAATGTATGAATATTTCTCCCGCTTCGAATACAATTCCCCTGAATGCTGTAGGCGCGTCAACAGCGATGTCATACATATAGCAAGCGCCAATTAAGTTGGCGGGAGGAGGGGGTTTAGCAACAGACTGTTTTGTGATTGGCTTAACGCGTTCAGAGGATTTTTATTCGGAGCGGGAGAAATATTCGTACATTCAGCGTTTGCTCAGAATCAGGCGGTATATATATAATATTTTAATTCCTATTAAACACGTATAATAAGAATGAACTTTTTACGTTTTACAATAGTTAATATTTTGATTCTATGAAATTGCTTTGGAATTGTTAATTGCTAATATAAGTACGTTTCCATATTTTAATGTGTATGGCTAATCTGTAAATATTTTATCAGGTCTGATGAAGAAACAATTATAGTTTTGAAACGTTACGTTTTTTTTTTCGTTTTGTTTGATACATTTACCCAAATTCTGTTTTTATTAACAGTAAAATTATATTGTGATAACCTAATTAAGCAATGCAGTGTACCATTTATCTAAGTCAAGGCGCGGGCTCGTGTGTAATGCATGTTATATCCAAACATGACCTCGCCCGACATAACGTACATACACAAGCATTCGCAAGGCACGTTACACACTTTCAACACTTGTTTATTTAGAGTAAGGACATATAGTCGAAAAGTAGATCACTCTAACGATATATAAGACATCCCATCCGGAGTCTTATCAGAGTGAATAGGGAGTCAGTACAGAGTCAATAGAGACACAGTTAGAGTCTCTTTTCGACTATCGTCTACATTGTTAATTATGTAATTACCATCTTGTTAAATAGTTATAAGTGTTGGTTTATTAAACTATGTTAAACCTATCATACTTGTGCATTATTTAACACTACAACGATATCTGCGTGAAGACTCACACCGATGTGGCCCTCAGGACCAGGCTCACATCACATGGCGCCCTGCCACGAACTTGCACAAACGGCCCACACATCACATGGCGGTCCTTGCCAGCCCCTAAAGGCATAGGCACACATCACAATATACATATTAGAGTAAATTTGATCCAGCCTTTTATACTCAAAGGAATTTTAATATATAAACTTTCAAACTAACATCTGAATATAAACATCGGTGCCTTATATGGCATTTCCAATAGAGTTGACACCAAGATTCTCGTGACTCAGTTGGTTAAAGCGACGGTCCGACAAACCGTAACGTGGACGAAAATTTTTCAAATAAAATTTCGTATAATTTCCGTTGTAATTTGTATGCATGCACAATGTATGCATTCACACTTACTTCGCAAAATAACATACTAATTTGAAAATATTTAAAATATTTAATATAAAATCCAAAAATTCCAAGAATTTATCAAATGACCTTTGTATATTATAGTAGATTCAATTAGTTGGCGATTTAAGGTCTGTTTTATTTTAATATTTATATATTTAAAATAATCTTACATGTTTCGGCACATAATGCCTTTTTCAAAGAATTTTAAAATATAAAATTATTTTATATTTAAAAAATACAAATTTGGTTCGAGGCCAGGCCACTCTGTGGATAAGAAAATGCTTAAAACCGAAAATGCATACCTTCGAAGATGGACTCGTGAAGCGATTAGAGATAAAAACCAGATGTGGCAAAAAAGAATGTGTATATATTTATATATGTAATTATGTCACATTTTGAAAGGAATTAAATACGAGTACTAGACACAAAAATAGACCAGAAAATATTAAAAGAATATTTATAAAATATCAAAATAATTTAATTTTAACGTACTTTATGAGACCATTGCAAGCATTAGTGAACGTAGATGTGCGTTCTTTGGTATTCAGATTGTTAGTAATTTTTTTTATGACTAAATTTTCTAAAGTAATTCTTTTATAAAGGTTATTTTCGCTGAATAAGCAATTTATGCTGTTAGTATTGACATTGTGTTTAAAAGTACTGATATGAGATCCCAATGCACACTTTTTTGGATTTACCTACGAATCACTGCGATGTTGGGTGATAGGTTCACGCTATCCTGGGCTGTCTGACCTATATAATATTTGAAGCATTCATTGCATTTGACTGCGTACACTATATTGTTTTGTTGAAGAGAAAGTATTGGGCTCTTTAATTGGATAGAAATCTACTTCCTGGAGTAGCGGACGTAAAAACTATCTTGGACTGATGATTCCGGAAAAGGGTTTTGATTTTGTCAGTTAACTTAGGTATGTACAGAAGAGATTAATAGATGTATTGCTCCATGTTTGCATTGTTGTTGGTGTTGTTACTTATGGATGGTGAAATATTATTAGTTCCAGGTTTATACTGCTTATAAGTGGAAAACAGTAATCTATTAATGAGATTTTTTGGGTAATCATTCTTAATTAAGATGTTGTGTAGATACCGAAGGTCCTCAACAGTAAACAGTTTGTGGCTTATTTTGGAAATTCTATATTTCATAGCTAGAATAAGATTAATTTGGTATTTCATGTGACAATGAGAGTTGTAGTTAAGTAATCGGTTTGACTTAAATTGCGATACCATCTAAGTTTCAGAATATTGTTGACCCTGTATATGTTGGTGTCTAGAAATGGCTAGATCCATCCTTTTCTATTTCAACCGTAAATTTGAGACAACTATTGTAGTTATTTAGTAAAGTAAGAGTTGTATTAATATATTTTTAGGTAAAGAACATGCAACACCATCAACGTATTGGAAGAGAAAACCAAAGGAAAACTGCAATTTAATAATAATGTTCTTAACCCTACACTGCGCACGGTATTAAATTTAAGACAACACTTTTATTTTCACTTTAAATCGCTTACAAACATTATTTAGGTTCACAAACATTATGTCTTTAATTTAGGACGCCTTTATGTATATGGTACATAAAGCTCAATATCCATCAAGGACAATTTAGTTTACGTCTACGCCTTATCAAATTTCTAGAATTGTAGTTTTCATAGTTGTACTTGCAGAGCGGATATAACCGTAGATGTTTGAGTGATTTTTATTGCAAACATATGTGTAAAACATTTGAATTTACTTTAAGATTATTATACTTTAAGATTATTATACCGCCTCATTCTGAGCAAACGCAACGATCCGAATGTATGAATATTTCTCCCGCTCCGAATAAAAATCCCCTGAACGCTTTAATCACAAAACAGTCTGTCGCGCAACCATTTGACAATCAATGTCACAAATTAGTGTCACCACTGTCACCCTATACGGAGTCTCTTAAGCGTTTGAATAGTGATCATGCCGCGTTATACACTAGAATAGAAAGCCGAAATGATGAAATGGTATCACGCTGATAATTCTTATCAAAGAGTATGTGACTTATTTGCCGGAAGGTATGCCGACAGGCCCATCCCGAACAAAGCTACAATTTGTAGACTTAAAAAGAAAATACACATTACTGGTTCTGTACAAAATTTAAAACCATTATTCCCAAATCGCAGAGTTCCTAATGATACGTCCATTTTAGTATGCGCTGCAATAGAACTAAATTGAAATTTGACATTTAGCGATATTTCCAATGATTTAGGCATATGCTGCTCTTCCGTTAACCGCATACTAAAATTAAATGGTTTTCGTAATTATAAATATTCCAAACATCATCAATTATTTTACGGCGATGAGTTTAAACGGATGAATTTCTGTTATTATATAATTAATTTCTCATTATGAACAATTTATTTGATTATTTGTAAGAGTAAATTTTTCTTTACAATACTAGAATTTAATTTAGTTTTTATTAGTTCTGAAATTTATTTAGTATACTATGAATAGTTTTTGTGACCTTTATTATTAAAATTTAATTTATTAAATCTCTTGATGCCTTATTTGCAATTTTCTTGATCGCTTATTAATAATATCATTACGCTTTGTGTAACCATTGTCAGTATAACGTATTGCAATTTACTCATTACCATAACACAGGACTAAACAATTTATAGTCCTTTAATAGTAATTTGGTAATCAGATAATTTTTCTTACGCGGCTCCATAATATGTAAGTATGTATGACATATGACATCGATGTTAACGCGCCTACAGCATTCAGGGGAATTGTATTAGGAGCCAGAAAAATAATTGCACATTCGGATCGTTGCGTTTGCTCGGAATGAGACAGACTGTGTTGTGATTGGCTAAGCGCGTTCAAGGGATTTGTATTTGGAGCGGGAGAAATATTCATACATTCGGATCGTTGCGTTTGCTCAGAATGAGGCGCACTATAGGTGCATAGGGGTATATAGGTGCACTATTTCTTTACTTATTTTTTATATTGGTTTACAGAATTGGTCATAAACTTAGTTGTATTAAATTTGAGACATAGCGCTTTATCTTTGGTATGGTTTGGAGGAAGAAGTATCTTACAGAGGCCCAATTAGAAGAACTTGCGGCCCAGTTTTTCGAAAGTGAATATGAATTTGATGATTCTGATGTTGATAACGATGAAAACTGCCTCATAGACAACGCTTTAGAAGAATGTGATATACAAAATCTTGCCATTGAGTTTGAAGATGACGGATTTATATTGGAAAATGAACTAACAGACACTAATGGAGAGACCGCGAAAAATAATGACATTGAGAAAAATACTGAAATAAATAATACAGAATCTGAGATTCATAACAAAGCCGGACCCAGCAATATTCAATCAGTTGCAGACAATAATACTAAGAAAAGACTATCTCAAATTATGTGGAGAAAAAAAAATTTGGTTTTGGATGAAGATGCTACAACTTTCAAAGGAAGTGAGATTCTTGGTGGTAGTTTCATGGATTTAGCTACCCCATTTGCGTTTTTTAAATATTTTCTTGATGATAAATCACTACAAAAAATAGTTGACGAATCGAATATCTACATGATTTTCAAAAGGATCCAAATATCCAGAGTGTACCATTAGAGCAAAAATTATCAGTCGACGAGCAGCTGTGTGCAACCAAGGCCAGGCACCACTTGAAGAAGTACATGCCTGCAAAGCCTCATAAATGAGGCTATAAACTGTTCATTCTCTGTGGAGCTAGTGGGTTTGCCTATAATTTTGAAATATACACCTGTTGTGAAAATCAAGCAAAGTTCAGATTACCAGATGAACCAGATTTGGGAGCAGCTTCAAATACTGTCGTACGTTTGTGCAGAGTTGTTCCACATAATCTAAATCATGTGGTCAACTTTGATAACTATTTTACTTCTCTACCACTTACGTCATTTTTGGCAAACAATGGTATATTTGCATTGGGAACAGTAAGGAAAATCGCCTTCCTAATTGCAAATTGCCTACTGATGATGTAATGAAAAAGAAAGACCGGGGTACTTCTTACGAGTATGTTTGTAGTTTTGATGGCGTCGATGTAACATCTGTGGCATGGAAGGATAATAAGAATGTTTTCTTGCTGTCCACCTTTATGGGAGAACTTCCAAAGAAAACAGTTAAACGTTTCGACAAAAAATAAAAGAAAACTGTGGATGTCCAATGCCCTAATCTAGTTTTAGAGTATAACAGGCACATGGGTGGCGTAGACCTTCTTGATAGCCTTATTGGTCGCTACAAGATTATTATGCGTAGTAAAAAATGGTACATGAGAGTATTTTATCATTTAGTAGATCTTACTTTGGTAAATGCTTGGCTGCTCTACAAGAGAGTCGCAGCTCAAAGGAACGAAAATAAAATTCTAAAATTAGCAGAATTTAGGGCAGAAGTTGCCTACTGTCTTTGCAAGGTTGGTAATGAGCGCCTATCAAAGAAAGGGAGACCCTCAGATGTAGAAACGAAAATTACCGAGAAAAGGAAACGCTCCGCAACAACTTCCTACATTCCACCAAGGGACATAAGGACGGATGGCCAATCCCATTGGCCTATTTATACCAAAGAAAGGCAACGATGCAAATTTCTTACGTGTAAATATTGTTCTCAAATAAAGTGCAACAAATGTGGAGTGTACTTATGTTTAAATAAGAACAACAACTGTTTTGTGCAATTTCATACTAACTAAAAACCTAATATCTTAAAATATGTAACAATGTATTAATAAACCGCTTGGTCTTAGATTTAAGACAACTATATTTTTTTGATTTTTGAGAAAAATATATGAATTTTTTAAATATTTTTCTAGACTTCTAAAGAATATTTGCTGCAACAAAATATTTTTTTCTAAGTAATAGAAAAAATTGCGCAGTGTAGGGTTAAGTATATGGTTCATAACTAGGTCTGCAATAATGGGTGATAAAGGACTACCCATAGGGCTACCTTGAATTTGTTGATAGAAGATATTGTCATAAAGAAAGTACACTGAATGAAAAGCCCATTCAAGAAGATTTAAAATTGATTACTTATCGTACCCAACAGCGCTATACCTAAATCAGAAATTCTAAAGATTCTTGAATTGGTTTTTCATTCAGTGTACTTTCTTTATGACAATATCTTCTATCAACAAATTCAAGGTACTCCTATGGGTAGTTCTTTATCACTAATGTTATATGTTAAGAGTTTTTATAAATATAAACATTACAGCGTATGTGTAAATTCAAATAAGGTATCTCTAATAGACATTCCGATACATAGACGGCACATGCTTTAATTTTCAAGAGGTTTTTAATTTTGGGGTTCGCGTCGCAATTGACTGACAACTTTTGTATATATATTCTATATAATTGCATCTTTCCATTTTTCATACGTTGTCTCTTTATTTCAAAGACACTCTCTCTCTCTCTATATATATATATATATATATTGATAAATTGCGCTGAGATAGGCCTCTACGTTGGGCTAGCCAATTGATAAGCCCTTTAAGCCCTGGTGAGATAATGAAATGTTAATGAAATAAAAGTGTAAGATAATTATGTATTTGAAAAGATTAGTTGGGCGCCTTAATTTATAAAATCTCACCTCAGACTGCGCTATCTTTATCTCGAATAGCCAACTAGTCGGAAAGCAAGAAACTATTTTTTTTAAAAAAACTTTACTAAATGTGGGTGATCTCAGGTTCGTCGTGAATTTTAGGTTGTTGCTTCCAAAAAAGAGAATAATATTAATGTTGACGCTTAATATAATAACTCCTACAAACAAATATGAACAAATAAAAGATTCATGTAAAATTAAAAATATGATGTTTATTAAATTAAAGGAAACTGTAAAAATATAACGTATTACAAATGAGATATTAACGAAACTGCATATACGCATAAACAACAAGGTGTTACTAATGTGAAAAGAGGTTATGTGTGTTAAACTAATAAATAATATGAATATAAATGTGAATACTCTTATTACAATAATGGTGAGTACCCTTTTATTGCTATCTCTAAGTTATAAATAGATTGTTTAATTAAATATAAAAATCATGACAGGACGTGATAGATTAGGTAAATAATTCGAGAATATAGTTAAATAAAAGTTTAAAGAATTTAATTTTTGGGAAAATAGATAAATATTATCTGAAAACCTGTTATAATAATGATCCGGATGTATGTTTGTAGATCGTATGTGTGAATTGGGAAAATTCTCGGTGATCCGAAAATGTTCGGGTGCAGTACAAAACGATGGCGGTGTAGGTGGCTGCTTACGCCGACGCTATCGAAGATTTTCCTCGGACTTCGTCTTCGGTGCCTAATTATTCCCTGCGCTCGTTTCTGGCTGTAGGATTTCAGGTATCGTTGTAGATGTACGTTAGACTATTTTGTTGATGTTCGGCGATGGATTCTTGAATATTTTTCCTTTGATTTTCTATCGTTTTCGGTGGAACTACGTCTGTGACGCTATGTTGTTTGAAAGTTCGTTATTACCGAAAATTCTTGTAGTAATTCTCTTGTCGATCGAGTTAATTAATATTCAGGATACTTTTAATAACATTTAGATGAATTTATAATTTAGATTTATGTTTTTTAAGAGATTTCTAAGTGTTGGTCTAAAAAGATGCGTCTATTTATTTTTTAAATTCCAGGATCGAATATCTCGACAGCACTTGTCTGAATATTACCAAACACGCTATCTATTGATATCAAAAGTCTCGATGATTTACCCTTTTAACAATTTTATATAAAAAGAATTTGATTAATTTTGATTATCTAATTGATTTTAAAAATTATATAATAAATTACCAAGTTAGGTTAAGATAGATTTGAATGATACAAATCGCATACTGCGCATGATAAATGTAAGCATAGCGAGATGTCAATTTGTAGGCGTGTCTTACTAGTGTCGATATAATACAAAGATGCATATGGATTTGAATATGTTTTTCGCGCTAATATTTGAAAATTTGAATATGATATAATAAAATTAAATAATGAAAGGAAAATAAATATAGAAATTTAAAGAATGAAATGATCGTTATAAAAATACATATGCACTTCGATACTACTAAGACTTAATAATATTATTTATATAACCATTATATTATAACCCTTTTTCACTTTGTATGTCTTATTCTTCCTATTTTAGATGCAGCTCTATATGGATAACTTGCATCACAACAATGTCCCCGTCGAAAAGATGTCGGAATGTACAAATGAGGATATTCTTTTCGCTGAAGATGATATAGGAAATGAAAGATAACAACCTTGTTTTTCTAAACTTATTACGTGTCGTTCGAATAAAACAATTAGAAAGAAAAATAAGTTAACACCTTAATATAAAAACTTTATAAATTGTAAAGACGAAGTGTTTGTTTGTGTCATGAACTTCCTAAACATTATATTAGTATACCAAAGTCTTTTCTTCTTTTTTTTTTTTATTATCAAATATGATTCTATTGTTTCTTTGTAACTTCTCTTTATTTATTCAAGCTGTCCAAATTCAAATTATCTAATCTAAATTAATGTTTCTTGTTTAAGTATATTTATTTGTAATTATATAAAAATAGTTTAGTTATAGTATTCATTTAATTGATGTATTTTGCGAGCTATAACATACCTTTCAATGTAAATAATAATTTTACTGACTGTATTTATTCAATTGTATATTACTGTTCCGTTAAATAATCCTGCAACATCGAAATATGGTATCTACCCTTTATGTACCCGGTTTCTTCTTCCATTAATTCATAGGTATTGTTGCCTAAGATTTTATTAATAATATAAGGTCCTTGATATGGTTTTAGCAGTTTTCCCATTATTTTATTTTTAAGATCAGTTACTCTCAATCTTTTCACTATTACCCTATCATTAAGATTATATGTCTTATATTTCTTATCAACGGTATTCCTCTTTCTTTCCCATTTAATTTTCTTTGTCAATAATTTCTCTCTTACTTCTATAAGTCGTTCGTTGAAGTTGATGGCTTCTGGATCTGTCCAAGGTCTCTGCGGTGGCTGACCAGTAAAAATTGTGATTCTGGTTCTATGTTGATAAGCCAAAATGCGTTCTTAAGATCTAACTTGCTGTATATGGGCTTATTACCACATTTTGTTAATAATACATCGATATTTTGCGGCATTTCGAATTCGGGTTTAATTCTTAGGTTCAATGCTCTTGCATCTAAACATATACGTAGAGATAAGTCTTTCTTTTGGACTATTACTATCGGATTTATAAAGTAGGTATTTGACTTTTCTATTATGCCAGTCTGTTCTAATCGTTCCAGTTCCTGACTTACTTTCTGCTGATAATGATACGGAATGGGGTAATTTTTACTAATTAGTGGGTCTTCGTTATCTATTTTAATCGGATGCTGGTATCCTTTTGCAAACACTACATCATTGTTAATAAGAGTAATATTATTGTATAAAATTGCTATTAAGTCGGGTATGACAGTTGTATCTGGTATCTTAGAGTTCTCTATAAAATTCTTTATATCATCATAATTATTTATTGTTTTCGCTACTTGATTATCCATTCTAACTTCCACAACATCTCCTCGCTCGTGACTATCCTTCGTTCCTTGCCTAACTACCATTCTCTCTATTCCAATATTTGTATTATTAAATTCTATTATTTTTCCATCTGTTTCATTATTCCCCTCGTAATCTCTTCTATTGCACGGTTCATTATTTAATATAATATTATTTATTTCACTCGTAAGCACTTCCTTCTTATATAGGTTATAACCTTTTAACTCTTCTTCTGATAATTGTTTTTCAAATATAACTTTATTCTCATCTATATTTAGTATACCATTTTCGAAATCTAAGATCATCTTGAGTTTTTTAATACTGTCAATACCTATGATACAGTCGTATTGTAGTTTAACTATTATATAGCAATGTATGATGTATTTTGATTTGTCGACTAATATTTCTGTTGATAATTGTTTTGTTACCGTCCCCATGCGTTTTCCGTTCGCTGCAATGATATCTGTCCCTTTCGTTTTTACAATGTTCTTCTCGTATCCCCGTATATTCGTAGCTTTCTCTGCCTTTAATAAAGTTATTTCCGCTCCTGTATCGATTAAGCAATATAAAAAGGTATTTTCGAATTTTAATTTTACAATAGGTAAAGTATATATTTGGGTAGTTTGATTGCCTGCATCTTCTACATTGATGAATTCTTCCGGATGTTGATAGAAAGTAATATTTTCAAATTTAAAAGGTATGTTACAGTCGTCATGGGTTTTTAATTTTGTGCTGATGATGGGCCTTGTGTTGGATTGGTGTAGAGGTCCTCGGATAAAATTGGCGTTTTTTTTAATACCTCCTCCATATTTGTTCGTATCGGCGATACAGATCGATGACGTCTGTTAATATTATTTACGAGACCACGTCCACGATTTCGGATATGATTAAATCCTCTTCCTTGTTGATTAGTATTATGGTTTGTATTGTTATTGTTTGTTTGTCGATCCGTAGTGCGATTGTAATTATTGAAATAATTATTGCTGTTGTATCTGGATGGCTGGTAGTTGTAATTAGGTCTATTTGATGGATTGTTTGAATTATTAGTATCACGATCATTGTACATATTATTGTTAGAATTGTTATTATTATTATATGATCTTGTAAAATTTTGATTTCTATTATTGTTGTTGAAATTATTATAACGTTGCGGTGGTGAGTTATTTGGGTTATTGTTCGGATTATTTGAATTTTGTGACGGATGATTGCGAGAGTTGGGATTGCGATATATGTGTTGTGGCTGATGGTTATTCTCCGAATAATCATCTAGACGTCTCATTATGTCTATGAGAGAGTCCATATCCGTAACTCTTTGACATATGATAGCCTGTGTATCGGTGTAGATGAAATGATTTAGGAGCTGCCTGGCAATCATTGATTCTTCCATGTCATTCAGGTGTTTACACTGGTTATAGATACGGGAAGCGTATGTCTCGCGTGATACTTGTCCCAATCGATATTTACCTGTCAACAACCGTATTTTAGCTCTGTTTTGTTGCGTTTCGTCCCAATAATTCTTCTTAAAGAGTGTAACAAATTGGTCAAGAGAATTGCAATGGTCCTCAATTCTTTGAAACCACTCCTGTGCACTGTAACGTAAAGTTACTCGTATGACCTCCATCCTCTGCTTCTCCTCAGGTATATCCTCTAAGTAGCGTAAAAGACAACTAAGATACGTCATAGGATGTACACGTGTGATATCCCCGTCGAAATTATGTAAATTTTCTATCTTTATAGAGCTATTATTAGTGTTAATATAATTAGTTGATGTAAAATAGCCTTTTATTTTATTTTCCAATCGTTTAATGTTAGTCTGTGTAGTCGTATAATTTTCATTATTAGTTATAGTTATAGTATCTAAATTTTGTCTGACAATATTGATTTCCTGTTTATTATGATCTTTGTATTGGTTTAACGTTGATTTTAATTGTTCTGTGTTATCATTATTTATTTTGTTATAATTGGTCAATTTTGTATTAAACAGATTATTATTTTCAGAAATCATTTTGTCTACGTTTTGTTGTATGTCTTGTGTTGTAGTTTTAAGTCTCTGTTCAGTATTATTTTGAATTTCAGTAGTTGCGGTCTCTAATTGCTTAGCCCAATGTAAATTCTGTAGATTAACGGTTTCATCAAGTTTAATTAAGTACTTAAGTTCGTTTTCTTCCATCTTTTTCTGAGCTGTAGAAATTTCTGCTATCTTACCCTCTAAATCTACTTTGAAAGCACTTAATTTGTTATCGATGTTTGCATTATTTATTTCAAATTTTTGATTAATATTGTTCATGTTTATCTCTAATTTAGTTGTTAGATCACTATTCATGTTGCTTATGTCTGTTTTCATATTAGTTAGTTCTTGTTTTAAGTATTTGTTATCTTGTTTTGACTCCTTATTATTTGTATCTAATTTGTTGTTCATATTTATATTGTCTTGTTTTAAATCGGTCATTTGTGTCATTAATATCTGTAACATATTCATCACCTGGCCATTGTCTGGTGGACTTACCCCTTCAGTTGTAGACGCTTGTGCCACGGGAATGTCTCCCTGTTCAACCCTGTCTTCTTCAGTACTGTCCTTTACTGCTTTGGATCTATGTCGAGTATCCATTTTGATATTTATTAAATTTATGAAGTTTACTGAATTTATATAAATATGTATCCTTTATTTTAAAAGTATGATAATAATAAATAGTTAAAAAATACAGAGTTATGTTTAAAATATGAATAATAATACTCGAGACACCGTAATTTTATTAGTGAATCAAAAGTTAAATAAAATAACGTATGCACAAGGTGATATTTTCCCTTTCACTAACCTTTAATATGTCCTAGAATCCTCCAAAGTCTGCTATGTAGTGAAATAAAGGTAACAATCTGCTGTGTAATAGGAAAAACATGTACACACAACGACAATAATAATCTACACCTTTTTGTCTATATAATATATGAAACAATTTGAAAAGTATCAATTATTTGCAATATTTAACTTTGTAGATGAGTTATCAACAAGAAGCAACAGGCCACACGTTGTCGGCGACAATTGATAAATTGCGCTGAGATAGGCCTCTACGTTGGGCTAGCCAATTGATAAGCCCTTTAAGCCCTGGTGAGATAATGAAATGTTAATGAAATAAAAGTGTAAGATAATTATGTATTTGAAAAGATTAGTTGGGCGCCTTAATTTATAAAATCTCACCTCAGACTGCGCTATCTTTATCTCGAATAGCCAACTAGTCGGAAAGCAAGAAACTATTTTTTTTAAAAAAACTTTACTAAATGTGGGTGATCTCAGGTTCGTCGTGAATTTTAGGTTGTTGCTTCCAAAAAAGAGAATAATATTAATGTTGACGCTTAATATAATAACTCCTACAAACAAATATGAACAAATAAAAGATTCATGTAAAATTAAAAATATGATGTTTATTAAATTAAAGGAAACTGTAAAAATATAACGTATTACAAATGAGATATTAACGAAACTGCATATACGCATAAACAACAAGGTGTTACTAATGTGAAAAGAGGTTATGTGTGTTAAACTAATAAATAATGTGAATATAAATGTGAATACTCTTATTACAATAATGGTGAGTACCCTTTTATTGCTATCTCTAAGTTATAAATAGATTGTTTAATTAAATATAAAAATCATGACAGGACGTGATAGATTAGGTAAATAATTCGAGAATATAGTTAAATAAAAGTTTAAAGAATTTAATTTTTGGGAAAATAGATAAATATTATCTGAAAACCTGTTATAATAATGATCCGGATGTATGTTTGTAGATCGTATGTGTGAATTGGGAAAATTCTCGGTGATCCGAAAATGTTCGGGTGCAGTACAAAACGATGGCGGTGTAGGTGGCTGCTTACGCCGACGCTATCGAAGATTTTCCTCGGACTTCGTCTTCGGTGCCTAATTATTCCCTGCGCTCGTTTCTGGCTGTAGGATTTCAGGTATCGTTGTAGATGTACGTTAGACTATTTTGTTGATGTTCGGCGATGGATTCTTGAATATTTTTCCTTTGATTTTCTATCGTTTTCGGTGGAACTACGTCTGTGACGCTATGTTGTTTGAAAGTTCGTTATTACCGAAAATTCTTGTAGTAATTCTCTTGTCGATCGAGTTAATTAATATTCAGGATACTTTTAATAACATTTAGATGAATTTATAATTTAGATTTATGTTTTTTAAGAGATTTCTAAGTGTTGGTCTAAAAAGATGCGTCTATTTATTTTTTAAATTCCAGGATCGAATATCTCGACAGCACTTGTCTGAATATTACCAAACACGCTATCTATTGATATCAAAAGTCTCGATGATTTACCCTTTTAACAATTTTATATAAAAAGAATTTGATTAATTTTGATTATCTAATTGATTTTAAAAATTATATAATAAATTACCAAGTTAGGTTAAGATAGATTTGAATGATACAAATCGCATACTGCGCATGATAAATGTAAGCATAGCGAGATGTCAATTTGTAGGCGTGTCTTACTAGTGTCGATATAATACAAAGATGCATATGGATTTGAATATGTTTTTCGCGCTAATATTTGAAAATTTGAATATGATATAATAAAATTAAATAATGAAAGGAAAATAAATATAGAAATTTAAAGAATGAAATGATCGTTATAAAAATACATATGCACTTCGATACTACTAAGACTTAATAATATTATTTATATAACCATTATATTATAACCCTTTTTCACTTTGTATGTCTTATTCTTCCTATTTTAGATGCAGCTCTATATGGATAACTTGCATCACAACAATATATATATATATATATATATATATATATATATATAAATATAATAACTTCGTGACCTTGGTATGATATGGTAAACCTAATCAGTAGGCGATTAAAGGTCTGTATATTACTTCAAAATATATGTATTTAAAAAACTCTACATGTTTCGGCAGTACGCCTTTATCAAGAGAATACAATATATAAATTTTTTTTTTATATTTTGTATTCTCTTGATAAAGGCGTACTGCCGAAACATGTAGTTTTTTAAATACATATATTTTGAAGTAATATACAGACCTTTAATCGCCTACTGATTAGGTTTACTATATATATATATATATATATATATATATATATATATTTATATAGTAAACCTAATCAGTAGGCGATTAAAGGTCTGTATATTACTTCAAAATATATGTATTTAAAAAACTCTACATGTTTCGGCTGTATACGCCTTTATCAAGAGAATATACTTTTTGAGACTTTGCATCTAAATCAGTCGCTGTAGAGTATATTTCAAATTTTTGTTACCAATTTTTCCAATTTTCCGCTACGTTTACTTTTAAATTTAACGGTAATAATGGTATTCTCTCCATTTTTATTTTTAATTTATTCACTTATGTTTAACGGACGCTATCTCGTTGTTCAATCACCAAAGATTCCAATACGCACACTTTCAGAGCTAAGCATAATTCCCGTCTATCATTGGTCGAATATGACCTCAATATGCAGCAATACTTTGTGTACGAATGTAGTTTGATAGAATAACCGTAACAACACATGGTATAGTTGAAGTATTCAACTGTCTATATTCGATAATGCAAAAGCACCACAAAAGATTGCAGTATGGCACAGCTAATTATTGCACTCACTAATAAATTTAGTAATGAGTATTGCTGTGTATTCTCTTGATAAAGGCGTATACAGCCGAAACATGTAGAGTTTTTTAAATACATATATTTTGAAGTAATATACAGACCTTTAATCGCCTACTGATTAGGTTTACCATATATTTATATATATATATATATATATTTATATATATATATATATGGTAAATTCAATCAGTTGGCGATTAAAGGTCTGGCTTTACTTCGAAGTATATATATTTAAAACAACCCTACATGTTTCGGCAATGATGCCTTTATCAAGGATATAAAATATAAAGGCATCATTGCCGAAACATGTAGGGTTGTTTTAAATATACTTTGAAGTAAAGCCAGACCTTTAATCGCCAACTGATTGAATTTACCATATCATACCAAGGTCACGAATATTATATTTATATATATATATATATATATATATATATATATATATAGTAAACCTAATCAGTAGGCGATTAAAGGTCTGTATATTACTTCAAAATATATGTATTTAAAAAACTCTACATGTTTCGGCTGTATACGCCTTTTTCAAGAGAATACAAAATATGAATTCATATTTTGTATTCTCTTGAAAAAGGCGTATACAGCCGAAACATGTAGAGTTTTTTAAATACATATATTTTGAAGTAATATACAGACCTTTAATCGCCTACTGATTAGGTTTACCATATCATACCAAGGTCACGAAGTTATTATATATATATATATACATATATATATATATATATATATATATATATATATATATATTGAACATGGTTTGGTAATGGGGAGTACTTTCTAATATATTTGTACAAATAGAATTGAATGTGTACAGCGATACTTTTTAAAGCTCGCACCATTTATCCGGATTTGGTTATGAAACATTTCTTATTGCTTTCTCCATACCTTCATTAGCCAAAAATAAGTTTCGTGCGGTTTATCTTTACTGTATAAACTGATTCATAGTGAAATTAACTCCTCTTACTTTCTAAGAAAACTCAACTTCTACATTACCCCTACATGCAACACGTAACGTTCACACTTTTGAACAAAAACTAGCATGCACTTACTAACTACTTGAATCCCCGATTATATTCCTTTGTAGTTGTTATAATCGATATAACAACCAATGGGATATTTTTAGCTGTGCGCTCAGATTTGTTAGACGTTACTAAATGTTAATATTATTTTTCGTATTTAAATTTTTTGTTGCATTTAGACAGTATTTATTATACTTTTTTTATTATTTTCAATTATCGCTTTTATTATTAATACTATTATTGTTATCTTAAGATTACTTGTAATTTATCTTCAATCCGTACTAAAAAGAGAATAATACATAAAACATGATTAATGTCGATATCAAGGCAAATTCATTCCAAGCGGATTTAAATTTCATGCCAAATGTATCGTAGGCGGCTTTAAATATATATTCATTCTTGATATGGCGATATAAAGCAATTTATGTGATCTTGATTCCAACCGTGACGTGTATTAGACAACAAACCTGGTGAATCAACCCTACCAATAGCAAGTATTCAACATGAATTGAGCGCTAATTGTCTTTCTTCTTTCTAAAAGTGAGACGACGCCATATCACGCAAGCAACTCGTTATAATTAATTCCTCCACATTTAAAGGAAAGGCATTTCAAAAATGTACACTTTTCTAGCAGATTGGCTTGAAGATAATAGAAGGGTTATCAGGCTATGAATACATTTCCAGCTTAAAAAATAAAATAATTTTAATAATATACAGGGTGCGGCAAAATAACCTCCCTATTTTCGATGCTCGGTAGTAAGTAACTGGAGACACTTAGAGTAGTGGTGATAGCAGCAGTCGACGCAGGAGAGTGGGAAGTTTACCTTGCATTCAGCACGTAGGCACCAGTCGCCATCATGGCGTGGATGAACGAGCACAGAGCTTATGCGATCGAAGCGTTCATTCGCAACAATGAGTCGGTTGTCACGGCACAGCGTGCTTTTCGAACGCGATTTCAAATTCCTCCGCGTGAGTCGGTACCGGACAGAAAGTCTATCAGTTTTGCAGTCTCCTAAAAGATCAGCTCGTAAACATGCAGCCGCCCTTCGAATGTCTGACCGTAGTGTTCGTCGAATCCTACACAAGGATCTTCATTTCCATCCTTACAAGATGGTTGTTGTGCAAGAACTGTCACAACGTGATTGCCAGAGTCGCACGGAAGCATGTCAACTCATCTTGGAAAGTCTTCCACCAGACAGCATTGTTCAAACATCGTCCCGGAAACCTGCTAGACCTGAAAGAAGCAATTCGCGAGGAAATTCATCGCATACCTCAAGCCATGCTTGAGAGAGTCCACGAGTGCTTCAATGTTCGCTTGCAGCAGTGTATCAACAGCCACGGCTACCATTTGTCAGATATTATTTTCAAAACCAAGTAAAAAAAAATTCCCGTGTTAAAGAATAAGTTGGTAAAAATAAAATTGTTTTATCTGGAAAAATGCTTTTTTTATTTACGTCAAAAAATAGGGAGGTTATTTTGCTGCACCCTGTAGATATTATTGAAATATAACATATTATCAAAAAGTCTTTGGATCGCGATAGCCATGAAGTGTAAAAACCATCTATAGAATTACTTATTTCTGTAGTTTGAAGTACACATAAGTCACAAATAAATAGATTTTAGGTTATGCTAATAAGTTGCATTTTATGTATATTTTATGGCCCGCTGACTTACAAGTTGTCAAGTCAATGTCAAAACTAATTGAAATAAATAATTTCATAGATATCTCGTAAATTCCACGACAATAGCGAACCAAAGACTTTTTGATCATACGATATGTACGAATAATAAATCCAAGAGGTCTGGAACTAAAAGCGGCTCCATTGCGAACGTGGTTAGGAAAAGTAAATATTTTCTAATATGTTACAAGTCTTTAATCGAGAACTGAGGAAAAATATCAACATTATGAGTTGTGTAAAGAGATTCAATTTTATAATACAGTATGGCCCGAAATAAACAGTACCGAACTTATAATTCTTTTATTTTTTTAATAAATCCATATTATTTAGACTTTATTACTTGTTCTAAATGTACATCTCCTCATTCAAGACAGACTTCATAAAGAAGTACCAAGTTGGTCATCATGTTATCGAATAAAGATTGTCTTAGTTGTGCGAAGAACGCTAGAATGGCATTCTTTAACCTATCGATGGTTTGTGGTGACCTTTTGAAGACGGCATGTTTGATCATGCCTCAAATGTATGCGTCTGGAAAGGAAAGGTCTGGTAAACGTGAAGTATAAAGGAAGTTAGTAAATCGCGAAATGATTTTGGTTTGAAAATGTCCCTGAAGAAATTGACGAACTGCGGCAGCAGTATGACAAGTTGCCCCATCCAGCTGAAAAACTTGGTCTCGAAATGCCAAATTACGTGCACGACAGAATCGACGTAGATCAAGGATAAAGCGTGTTAGAATTTGTATGTACCGTTGTTGATTAAGTGTGATTTGTTTACCATTCTCTTCGATAAAGTACAGACCAATGATTCCGTGTCCCGAAACTGCACACCAAATCCTCACTTTTGCAGTATGTAAAGGAACTTTTTTAACCTCATCGGGTTTGGCAAATCCCATAAATCGATTTGTGAGCCGATTCACATGACCCCACAAATAAAAATGTGCTCCGTCTGAAAATCATACATTTTTAAAAAATTCAGGATTTTCATACTGTAACGCGAGAATTATGGCTCAATATTCCATTCTACTGGGATAATCCCGAATATAACTGTTGGTGTACATGAATTACATACAAAAAAGCATCCAGCTCCTTCAGTATTCTTTGCAAAGAAGTTCTCTTTACACCAAGTTGCAACGCTATCCTTCGCTGGCTGATTTTCGGATTTTCTAAGATCTGCTCAAAAAGTTGATGGTTATTCTTAACGTTAACTGTCCTGGGACGGCCCAAGTTTCCTTTTCGTTGGCATAATATACTGCCAGTATTTCTGAACTTTTCAACAACCTTTAAAATTACGGCATTACTCGGAAAATGTTTACTGAACTGTTGTGTGAATTTATCACATACGTATTCGCAGACTTGCATAGTTGAGTCCGCCGATTCCGTATGAGCGAAAATATTGCTCAACCAGAAAAACTATTTCCTTTGTACTTTGTACACTATTTTTAATAATTACGCCGCATTATTTCATTGCTTAACGTTTGCTTGACAGGTCATGCTATTTAACGTGGGTATGACAGCGCGCGTATAGAGACCCCGCCAATATAATTTCGATACTGTTTATTTCGAGCAATACTGTAGTATATTAAAACACAAATTTCATAAGGCAGCATTTTGTCGCACGAGTTCAGTTTAGAAAACGAGCCGTGATAGCGAGTTTTCTAAAGAACGAGATTTTATACTATTATGCACTTTTTACATTCATAAATTGAAATTATTTAATTTGAAAGTTCAAAATTTTATTTTTAAATAAAATATGCAGTTGGTCGGCCACATTGATACTTGACATTTTTAAATTTAAATGTTGCTATTCGCGAAATATTAATTAATTTTCGTTAACATTACTTCATATTTTATTTAATATTATAATATAAACATGAGTGACATAGAAACCAATATACGAGTATCTTGTTGTCAACGTACTATCGCGGCATTCGAAATCCGGACGATTATATATTTATTTTCACTATAATTTATTAAGCATTGTAATTCGATTTTTTTTAATAATTGAGTTATTGTATAGATGACAGCATAGTGACATTTATCTGTAACCTCTCACACAAGATTATGTTATTATAAATTATATTACTAAGTGAATAAACGAAAAAGAAGAATTTATTAATTAGAGAAATACAAATATTTGGTTTTAAGTTTTAATACTTTATTGTAGCACCATTTCTGTCTATCACCTCTTGTAAACATCTAGGAATCGATGTTATAACATTATGTATAAATTCTAGTAACAGATCATTCCAAATGTCTTCAATCTTGTTAGATAATTCTTAGACATTTACTCGCGTAAAATTACTGCTGCTCATCGTCTTAACAATATATCCCCGCAACAATATATCCCCGCGCGTTCTCGATGGGGTTCAGATCTGGTCTTCTAGAACACCACGGCAAACACTCTATATTATTTTCTTTAAACCACTGAGAAGCGACTCTTGGCGCGTGGACTGGATAATTGTCGTGTTGAAAGATGGAATTTCTTCCATATATATAATTTCTGCCGATGGTAGAAAAACATTTTCTAATATAATTGTTACTATTAAATCTTTCCCATATAATCCAACAAGCACCTGGCGCATATGCGTAAATCGAGGTCCAGACGTTTATCGAGAATCTTCGGCTCGTTTGTGATTTTTGAATATATTTTTCGTCAAATCGTGAATTAGCTGGTCTATAAACGCGGATTCAGCCATTATTATTATGCCACCTAAATTTCAACGCAAAATCAATCCTTACTTCTTTATTCTGCGCATTAAGAAATATTTTCTTCACAGACGCCCGATTTCTCAAGTCTGAAATTTGTCTGTTCGCTGTTTAAATAACGTTTGGCATGATCTCACGTCAGAATACTTTAGAAAACTATGCCTTTCCACCCAATCGTTAGGCTAAAGTTATTGAGGCTAACGGAGTAGTAACAAAACATTAAATTTTCATAGTTGTTAGTTTGTTGATGTAGTTTGTTACCATATCTACTTTATTTCGCTATTGTTTATTTATTTTGTTGCAATATAACGAGTGATCATTAAAATTTTCGCTCAAGTAAGCCATGTACTTACACAAAAAGTATGTCCTAACTTAAGTTATTAGAGGAGATCTGTCATTTTAATTACAAACGTGATGATTGTTAAAAAATAATTGAAATGCTGACTCTTATATTAAATATATTTATAATTTTTATACAAAGTAATAGAATATTATAAAAAATGTGTAAAATGTTGACCATTCTCCACCAAGCATAATCGCACTCTATTTCGTAGAGCATTGAAAACATTGATCAGTATTTGCGGTGAGTTATTGATGTGTTCACATTTTTCAATGATTTTATGTCTTAACTCTTGTATATTATTAATTGGTGTTTCATAAATAATATTCTTTATATATGGCCACACAAAAAAATCCATAACTGTTAAATCACACGATCGTGGTGGATATGGAATCGCTGTATTTCTACTTATTTTCAAGTGTAACGTGAGATGTAGCCCCATCCTGTTGAAAATATCCGACCTGGAGTTCATAATTAGTCAATTGATTAGTAAAAACACTGAGAATTTCGTTACGATATTTCTCCGATGTTATCGTGCCCTCAAAGAATATTGGTCCTATTAATCGGTGACGACTCATACCTACCCATACGCCTATTTTTTCTGGATGTAGAGGAACTTCTCCGTAGAAATAAGGATTTTCACTGGACCACATACGCATATTTTGCGAATTAACATAACCTTTCAAATAAAACCAAGCTTCATGGGTGAAAAAAGTATGATTTAAAATATTGTCTGTCATTGTTTGAATAAACCATTGGCAAAATTGTGTTCTTTTTTCATAATCCGTAGGTAATAGATTTTGTACAGAAGTTAATTTATATGGATACATGTGCAAGTCCTTTTTTAAAATTTTTTGACATGTTCCATACGAAAACCCAACTTGTTGCGAAACTCTGCGAATAGATGTTTGAGGAGATTCGTTAATAATTTGTCTGACATTTTCAATTACGCCGCGACTTCTCTTGAGAGGAGGACCGTTTCCTTTTTTCCTTAAAATACTGCCTGTTTGACGAAAAAGATTTACACAATGCATTAGCGTATCACGGAAAGTTTTATAGCTAGGAACAATATTTGGATATCTCTCTTCAAACTCCGCAAGGGAATTTTCTATTGAATGCTGCCAAATACCATCAATTTTTTGAGATGTCAGGAAGTAACATTCTACCATAAACGCTTTATGCATATCATTAAAGGCCATTACTTTTTGTTTTGATGAAACTTTAAAATATATATTTGACACTGACAGATGTTTGAAATAACATCTTAATGACTAAAGCTACGACATAATTTTTATGTACACGGCCAGCTACGAGTGAAAATTTTAATGATCGCTCGTTACTTCATGTATCATTATTATTATTTTCCTGTGTTTAGTTGAAGTTGTATCGACATTAGAATAAGTACAAAATTTGACACACAAAAATAATGGCAATCACATAACATGTGACAGATGATTAAATTATAGGTAACCATTACGACCGTTTCACAATTCAGCAACTTCCATTTTGTTAAAGAATGACATTGACGATCAAAATTTATTGCTAGCGATTGTAACTAGCGGACAAAAAACTGTCAGACTCATTTTTTTGCATTTTAAAATGGGTTATCGATCCCTCAAAAATAGCATATGAACTGTTATATAAGTTATATAAATACAATATTTAAATAGATCCATATGGCAGATAATATACCTACAGTCAAAAGCAAAAAAAAAGTAGGCAAAAATACAGGTTTCTGTCATAGACTTTCTCAAAATGATTAGTGTAAGAGCGGCTTCAAAGTTACTTGCCAATATTTGGTTCTAGAGCTGAGGATGTTTGCGGTATAACCATGGTTATATCATGTAACCATAGTAAATTACTATGGTTACATGATATAACCATGGTTATATCATAGAGAGATATGGTGATAACTTATCACCATATCTCTCTATGATAAATTTTAACAGTGACAGGTGTATAACCTTCATACCATTTAATCTATATCCGCATTTCAAGAATGCAGAATATCATAATTTATAGGAGAAATTCATGTAATTCTTTTTGAAACACGTTGTTCTTTCTTAAAATCTAGTGACATTTATTTCTGTATTCGAACAATACCAAGACTGCAAAATGAAAAAAAAAGCGTATCAAAATGAAGCTCATTTCGATAATGCTTTAGGTTTCATTACTTATTTATTACTTTTGAATAGTCTAGTTCTTAATTTATCGATGTAGGAATTTATGTATTAGGTACTAGAAACAATCTAACAAACTCAAAAGAAGTACATAAGGTACTAATAACCCTTTTCAAAAACTGTTTTATAATACAATTTAATTCAAGCTTCATACTTAAATTTTAGAAGGTGAGACAGGATTTCATAAATATTTGCAAACAAAAAGGATAAAGTTTTCGATCTCTAGCGATAAATCAGTTTCACCATATCTATATTTATCTCAAGGAGATAATATGTGCCTTGTAAATATGTTTGTGAACGCGTCCTAAAACAATTCTTTTATAAATGATACTGAATTCAGCTGGTGATAAACATTTTACATTGACACTGGTATGTACTATTTACACGTGTATATTTGATGCAACATTCGCTAATTAGTTGCCAATTCATTCGACTTCTATATATTATGTATGTGTACTTGCGGATGTACGTATATTATAAATGCATAAAAAGCTACAACTAATGTGGTAAATTTAATGTTGTGCTTTATTAAAAGAATTAAGAAATATATCGTCAAGCCAAGGGAAAAATTTCTGAAGCAAATCCTACTCTAAATTAGAATTATGTATCGGGTGTTCAGAAAGATTCGGCGTTGGAAATTTGAAGTCATGCATGATATACAGGTGTCCTTGAAAGTGGGCAACAACGTAAGAAAAATGAAAAAATGTAATAATATAGAATATGAATCCAAAAAATTATGTCAGTTACGACGCGAATTGTATTATGTGCCACCTATGAATTCAGAATTAAACTTACACACACACACACACACACACATACGCTACAGCGTATGTAGGTATGTGTTTTATATGCGCAACACATGTTAATGTTACGATAACATTGTTTAAACAGCTTCGTGTGCTAAGAGTTCAATAACCTCGTTTAAAAAGTCAACTGTTAAGAATTTATACATTTAGTTTGTATACAACTGAATAATTAAAATAAGATGTAAGATGTGTGCTTTACGGGGCATTTCACACATGCAACCTTCGTAAATTGGTAACAATCCACCTTTAATCGAACATGTAAATGTAAATCATATCATGCATACACATGTACGCATGTAACAATCGACAAATGACTGAATCGGAGAAAATTGTTTCGCTATTTAACGCTAACACACTCTTTATATTATTGTCGGTCGCATTTCTTGAAATGCAGTGGCGGGACAAATATTTTATAAACATCTTTGCCATTTCTTTTCTCACGTCTGCGAGGAAATTTTGAAAAAATATTTTGTATTCATATTCAATATAATTACGTCTTTCCATTTTTCATACGTTGTCTCTTTCTTTCAAGGACATCTGTAGAGTACGGTGAAACAATACATTTTCTTTACGCAATTGTTATCGCACACGCAAATATCAGTTTTTTCTCAAGAAATATTTCGGTTTATAAGTGTTGGGTCGAGGATCTTGGAACTAAATGATGCGATGATTCCGGTTTGTGAGGGACCAACGTTATGGTTGAATCCGGTTCTTAGAATCATAACCCCGATGTTGCTTCACTGTGCACAGATTGTAAGGCTCTGTACACGTTACTATTTAAATCTTGGGTGACTGTTTGTTAAATGAATAAGTGTACTTTCATTTAAATATATTTATTTAGACCATTTGCAAATATTTTTGGATCTACGACTTACACTAGCAAAAAACTGCTGTTGAGACTAGTGTCCCTTGTTAAGATATGGTTGTTATGTTGATGTTTGAAGTAAGACTGTGTATCTTGATGTACGACCGTTCAGTTCTATTGTTGCTTGTTATGATGTTACGAATGAGACTATTGTGTTAAGACAGTGTTAAAAGTAGATAAAAATATATCACTACCCCTACAAACTATTACATAATTAAAAGAGCGTATTGTTGTACATCGTATTGTTTGACGTACTCATAACGGGGAATTTTTCTGTGTTAATTTCGTAGAAATTGTACCTACTGGCAACAATACCAGGTTTACGATAAGTTCTTATCTATCTAATCTTAACTAATAAATAAATAATAAAATATCGTTACTGATTAAGTATTAGTTGGTTGATATTGTAAATCTAAATATGTACTAGTTCCAGCTAGTACCGTGTTAAAATAATAAAATTTATTATACATATTTAGAAAGAATGAATATACAGATTTGTTGACCCTTTGTTGACTGTAATCCAAGGTAATAAAACAAGCGGTCTAATATATAAACTTATAAAAACAAATTTTCAAATATACCTAAATCTGACAATAAAAAACATAGGTAATAAAACAGCGAAATTTAAAATCGAAAATGACCGTTAAATATTTATGAAATTGGAAATGTTATATTTAGAATCTATTTTCTACATTTACTTTTATTTTGAGCAATAAGAAATGTTTGAAATTATAATATTACAAGAGGATATTAAATATATTCTCGACACCAAGTAACTTTAACATTGCCTGAAAGTTCGTAAAAATTTCATATTAATTAGCAGAAATGAGTCAAGTAAGGATATTAGAAGGTAGGAGTAATTAATTTGCAAATTTAAAATTAAGCGCTCTCATATATTAGAGAAACCTTTCTAATCAATACCACCTCTTCATGAGGTACCTTAACGTGGAATAAATTAGACAAGTCTATTCATATATCGTCCATCCTTTAGTAATGCATAAAAATAAAATGCAAAAGTAATGGAAATAGTTTTAAAAGGAAAAGTTTTTTTCATTTTATAATTATAATAATCCCTAATTATTGTATTAGTTTAATATTAACATTGGACAAATTATTGTAAAAAATGGCATAAAATAATTTATAAACAGATTAACTGTTCGTACAATCCTTAGGTATATCATTAAAATAAATGTAATAAGTTACAATTGCATAAATTAATAACAATAACGGCTATAATAAATTATAAAAGATGTTGAAATTTTCTACCATCTTCGTTCAAGCATTTTACGCACCTCATCCACTACCAAAAATATTTTGCAGAATGGAACTATTTCTAATATCATTAATTTTCTCTATAATTCTATCTTGCAGATCTATATAATTATGCATTGGTATTTGATCAATTAAACTTCTTACAAAAGGCCAGAAAAAAATTACAAGATATAAGATCACAATATCGTAAAGGAAATTCATGTTCGCTGTTCAAACCAAATAATTTCCAAACACTTCTCGTATCAAATTTATTGCTTCACCCTCTAGTACTATTTTGTTAACAAAAACCCTAAGCTAATTTATAATCACGAAGCTGATTAAATAAAGCCAAGAGTATCTAGCCGATACCTTTCTGCAGTCAAAGTACCATTTAAATAAATTGAACCGATAATCCTTCTTTTACTTATAGCGCACCAAACAAGTTTCTGAGTATGTAGAGAAGCTTCGACATAAAAATTATTGTGCTTCGTATCACTACATATTCTTATGTTTTGCGAGTTAACGCATTTACTAACATGACGCCATGCTTCGTCCGAAAAGAAGGTTATGATGTCACTTATTAAATAAGTGCCACCTTATAGGATGAAATTTGCTTTATCTAGTAAGGGATTCCGGCGTAATGGCATATACAGATACAGATCTATTTATAAAGATTTGCATCATTTGTATACATTGCTTCACTAGCTTAACTGACGACGCCTATTATAGATGGCAGAAACATATGTCTTAAGCAGAAGTAAATGCTGGAAATACAAGGTTTTGTATACAAGTATACAGTTACAGATATGTAAATTTTTTACATGTCTGTTTCATAATGAAACAAAAGCGTTATACGTGCATATTAACGAATAGATATATTTAAAACCTTTTTTGTAAAAAAGAAGGTTTTGTTGATGTATGCTGCGTATACGGCTACGTCATTAAAATTATTTAAAAATCATTTACAAAATACTGCTCGTCGCAGATAATCAATATCGAGGATTTCCTTCAAGCAAGCTATACGATATGAAAATAACTGTAAAACTTGTTTTAAAACTATATGACAAGAACCAAATGAATCCAGTTTATTAAGCGATAGTCCGTATCGAAGTATTTGGAGCATGAGTCATTATTTATCTAACATTATTAATCACTTCTTTTGTCCGGATTTTTGATCGCCCACTACCTTCTTCTCATTCTACACTCTATTGAACAATTCTATTGAGTATCTTCTGAGAAGTATTATAATCAAAAACAAGGTTGAGAAATTCATCTTGAAATTCTTCTATACGATCTTGAATGGAGTACTTCCATTGTTCACCAATCTTTTGACCATTTCCAAAACACAATTCAAGCATGAATGTTTTGCAAACGTTATTAAATACAATTTTAAAACGCAAAAATACACTATACTACTTTGTCCAACAAATTCTGACAATTTTTAACAGACATTTGGCATTTAAAATTTAATATAAATTGATAGACTAGATAGTTAGAACATACGATTTCTTGTACAAAACCTATTTAACGCCGAATTTTTCTGAACACCCGTTACTTATTTCTCTCAATTAACACAATCAGCCTGTTTATTGAACGGAATATAATACGGGGTTAATTTTTTTTAAATTTAACTTCACAAGAGCTTATTACATTTTTATATTATAATCTAATAGAGCGAATGATAAAAAATTCAGATCTTTTTGTTTTATTTTCTAGATTATACGAGGGTGATTTGTAAAGTAAGTTCAGTTTCCACCTAGTGAGCAGAGGAGTAGGGATTTCAGCGCGATCGCAGCCCTGCGTTGTAGCCTGGTTCAGTATGAGTGAGTCTAGCAGTGCTTGCGAAAGAATCGTTCGGACATTCTTTCGTGCAAAAGACATGAAGGCTGTCGAAATTCATTTTGAACTTTGTTCAGTTTATGGTGAAAATGTCATGGCAGTATGGTTAGAAGATGGTGCCGTATTTTTCGAGAAGGACGAACTAATGTCCATGATGAAGAACGGAGTGGAAAACCAGCTGTTGTGACGAGCAAACTTGTGGGTATGTCGAAGAAAAAATTCGTGAAAATCAGCAATCGACAATCACAGTACTGAGTGCCTTTTTCTCAAATTTCACGTTCAGTTTTGTACGAAGTTGTTACTAAACATATAAGTTACCACAAATTTTGTTCACGAAGGTGTCAAAACTTCTTACCGAAGACCATAAAAGAGAATGGGATGGGACTTTTCTGACATATTACAATGTTGATGGTGAAGATTTCCTCAGGCATATCGTAACAAGTCTGAGACGTAGGTCGCCTATGTCAATGTCGAGACGCAAAGACAATGCAGTATAGTCGCTCTAACTCGTCTCAGAGGAAACCTTTACCGTCATGGTCACTGTCTTTTAGGACAGGAAAAGCATCCCTCTTGTAGACTTTATGGAACGAGGGACCACAACAAACACTGAACACAGTGTTACAGCATGGCTTAATTCACAGGCGGCAGAGGTCTATGAAGAGGGCATTAAAAAGCTGGTTCATGGCTATGACAAATGTCTCAATTTTAATGGCAACTGTATAGAAATATAGCCGAAAGTAGTAGCTTCAGGTTGTATATAATAAAAATCGCTCTCGTACAAAAAAAATTACTTAATATCTCCAAACATTCTAATTACTATGGATGGGGTCTTGCCATTTCTAGACACCAAGATATACAGGGTCAACAATATTCTGGAATCGTATGGTATCGCAAGCCATCTAACTCAAATCTATTACTTAAATACAACTCTCATTGCCCTATGAAATACAAAATTAACCTTATTTTAGCTATGAAATATAGAATTTCCAAAACAGTTCGCTATTGAGAACCTTCGGTATCTACAAAACATCCTAATTAAAAAGGATTACCAAAAAAAAATCATTAATAGATTACTGTTTTCCGTCTATTCACAATACAAACCTGTCACAATAATATTCCACCGTCCATAAGTAACAAAAAAAACAACAATGCAAACATGGAGCAATGCATCTATCAATCTCTTCTATACGTACTCAAGTTAACTTAAAGTCAAAAATTAAGACCCCTTTCCGTAATCATCAGTCCAAAATAGTTTTTACGTCTACTATTCCAGGAAGCAGATTTCTATCCAAATTAAAGAGCCTAACACCTTCTCTTAAACAAAACCATATAGTAAATGCAGTCAAATGCAATGAATACTCTAAATATTATACAGGTCAGGCAGTTCAGAGATGGCGTGAACGCAGCACCAAACATCACAGTGATTCGAAGGTAAACCCCCAAAAATATGCTTTGGGATCCCATATCAGCGCTTTCAAACATAATGTGAATTTGAACAATTTAAAATGCTTATTCAGCAAAAACAACTATTACAAAAGAATTACGTTAGAAAATTTAGCCATTAAAAAAATTCACATACATCCACGTTCACCAATGCTTACAATAGTCTCACGAAATATTTCATAATCAAATTAACTTGATCTGTTTGTTTCTTCTGGCCTGATTTTGTTTCCGATCCTTGTATAATTACAGAATCTGGTTTCTTTCTTCTCCCTTATCGTGTTCTCCGGTTTCTTTCGCATAGACTAAATTTCACCTTTACTCATATAACATCCAAGTCAAAGTGCGCTGACTTCAAACCATTATATTTTTGTTATTGTTTTAAATTTCCCAATTAACATGTTTTACACTCTGCACAATAAGTTTTTGTAATATCTAAAATATAAATAGATATGAGTTTTAATTGATATCTTTCTTCTTTCTACTATGAAATCGCTTAGGAATTTTTAATTGCTATTGTAAGTACATTTGCATATTTTATTGCGTATGGCTAATCTGTTATTAATTTATCAGGTTTGATGAAGAAACAAATATAGTTTCGAAACGTTACGTAGCAATAAATCGTTTTATTTCATACATTGAACCAAATTCTGTTTTTATTAACAGCGAAATTATATATATATATATATATATATATATATATATATATATATGTGTGTGTGTGTTTAGATAATTTCTTAGCCGTTTACTAAATATAACAATTGATAAATTATTGGAGTTTTTCGTATTTTATATGAAATATTTACAAATATCAAGTGAGTATGTATGTAATTGCAAAGTAAAGGGGGATGTAAACATTGCTGTCTACAAATTACAAAGCAAATCATCAAAATCAGCAATTATCAAGCAATGTTGTCATAGACAATATTTTTCAATTAAAAAATTTCGTATGATTTGCTTTGTAATTTGTAGACAGCAATGTTTACATCCCCCCTTACTTTGCAATTACATACATACTAACTTGATATTTGTAAATATTTCATATAAAAGCCGAAAAACTCCAATAATTTATCAATTGTTATATATATATATATATATATATATATATATATATATATATATATATATATATATATATATATATTATATAAGGATATAATGACTATTAACAATGAATGCGTAAGCCAATAATAATATTTCAGCATCTTGTATGTCATATAACGAAATCATATTCAAATTTATACGAATTTGCGTTAATACATAATGCTATGAATTGTGGTTTATATATTTACTGCACCACCATCCACAACTAATCTACCCAACTAGGATACTCAGCCAGTTGATATCCAACAATGAGACTTCTTTCTTCTCAGGGTTCCAATCGGAAACGTGGAACTGGAATATTACTAGGCGCCAATCAAACGTACTTGACAAATATGATAGTTATCTTTTTAATAATTTATTTCTTTTAATAATAAATGCGCAGTAAAAGGTTTATTAAATTAAACGAGCACAATATAAAATTTAAATGAATATTTAATACAAAAAAAGAATCAAAAAAAGAAAAAAATCTATCTTTATAAAGTATAAAGATTGTGTATTTAACAATATACAACTTCTGAGGTAAAACAATTCACTGCATATGACCGCTAAGTGAATTGAAACTTCCTCTAATGACTTCCGATCAACTTAATTAAAATAACAAAGTTTATTTTTAATTTCTCCCCAAAGAACAACATAGAATAAACAAACTTGAAAACACGATCCAAAAATCTACTACATGCGCGCTCACATGTAACAAAAAATTTCCCTTGAATTCCAAACGAATAAAATTTTACAAATATATTTCTTTTACGTAGAAATTTAAAATAGTATATTAAAAAACAAGTTTCATAAGGCACCATTTTGCCGCACGAGATCAGTTTAGAAAACGAGCCGCGTTAGCGGCGAGTTTTCTAAAGAGCGAGTGCGGCAAAAGGCCTTATGAAACGAGTTTTTTATACTATTTTTTCTATTTTGCGTTTTTTACATTAATAAATTGCTTAAATTGGAATTATTTAATTTGAAAGTTCAGAGTTTAATTTTTATATAAAGCATGCAGTTGGTCACATTGATACATGACATTTTCAAATTTAAATCTTGCTATCCGCGAAGTATATTATATTACATATTATTTACTAATTTTCGTTAACATTACTTGATACTTCATTTAAAAATATAAACATGAGTGACATAGAAACATATATATGTTGTTGTCAATTGTATACAACATACGTTGTTTGTGTAAAATACGGACATATATCCTATCTGTCAAATGTACATAAATACTTAAAATCAAATGACAGCAATGATATTTATTTCTGTATTCGAACAACGCCAACATTGAAAAATGAAAAGAAGCGTATCGAAATGAAGTTCATTTCGATACTGTTTTGGGTTTCATAATGAGTTCATTTCGAACGCAAAACAGAAAAAAAAATTTTTATCATTTATCTCAACTAATTAATACTCTTAACTTATAATATTAATACAATTGATATACAATCTTAAAAAACTCTTTGAATTAATAAGACGTATTATAAATATATATCTTTACATACATACAAAATTATATAGGAGACACGTCGACAAGAAAAACGTTGTTTAATCAAATACTATCAAAATTACGAGAATACAATCTCGTCGAATATACGGGAATTGAAAATCAAACACCAACAACTAATTAACTTAATAAATTCAACCCGAATTTAATTAAAAATGTAAATATATTTTTTAAAGAAAAAGAACGTTCTTGTCTAAAGGTATAACTTCGCCTCCCCCTCAATATCGTCACTACGTTCGCTTTCACATAAAGACCTTCAAAAATCTAGTTTTTGCTTACACATATTTTATCTAAATATAACGGATATAGACAGATATCCAAAAAAAGAATGTACATTTATTTTTAAATAAATTTCAAATATAATTTATGGAAAAATCCATAGCAATATGTAACATGTCACAGCAAAACGTTCTTAAAGTTATTACAAACGGCTGCTTTACTGGTTGTGGGATGTGGATGTGCCGTGCTAATAATAATTAAATTATTCTAAGATAAAATAATTAGTGGTGCTGGTGAAGTTTCATCAAAGTGCCAGGACGTGCGTGATATTGGTTAATTTAAATAAATATACAACAACTTACTTACTAAACAAAACACAGGAGCGTTGTCCTTAAAGTTTGTATTTATATTTACATAAGAAAGAATTGAAATTGATATATTTAAATGTAATAAAACAAAAGTAATATATACACGAGGAGCGGTAAATGCGTAATTGAAAATTAACACAAAATACACTGAAAACGAACGTTAAATTGAGTAGTAAATTAAATGTTAATTAATTACGATTAATATAAAATAATCTCTGTATCGAACAATACAGAGTTACCTTTGATTTGAGGAGATGGTCGGCCACGTGGTGCTTATATACTTGGACAGATATGTAGAGCGATGTTTGGCCGGAGGAACAAGAAATTAATAGTTAAATTAATATGGATTCGCTTAAAAGAATAATATATATAGAACAATACAGTTTACCTTAGAAGCGGAAGAGGCCGGGCGGCGTGGCATCGTGAACTTGAACAGTACGATGAGTAAGATGTGTGTGTATCTTACGAGGGTTCTAACGAGAAGATGGCTTATAGTTTTTGTATCGATAGAACATTGGTCTTTGAAAACGGTCTGTTTTATGACCTAAGTCGAAGAGAGGGTCGATATCTTCAATAATAATTAATAAGAAGCGCGACCTGAAGAGATGTTCTATCGATGGCATAAATATTATTAGAATAACGCTTGTGACTTAAGCTTTCTAATGATATGAAACACAACATATAAAGGAAGATTTATATAATTAAATTAAAACAATTTAAAATGAAATGTATATAGAAATTCCACAGTAACGTTAGGGTCAGGTAGAAAACCAAGGGTTTCGGTTAAGAATATAACAAAAGAAATGCTTTCTCTTTGAACACGAATATACAGGAAAATGTCTTAAGTCTAAATATTTTAAATCGAGCTATTTAAAGAAGAAATATATTATTTAAAAATAAATTAAAATATTTTTATATGTGGAGCGTAACAATGTGTTTATACAATCACATCGAAAACCCAATATTTTGGCAGCGACGTTACAAATAGAGAGTAGGCTGCAGATAAAAGCCAAACATAACACCCAAATTTTCTAAATTGAAATATTAAAATCGTTCTTATATTGGCATATTCCTTTCTTTCTACTTACATTATTATTATACCATGAATCTTAACTACTCCCTCTTTATTATTTCCTTCAACGAACTCGAGTAATATTATTATATTTTCAATATTTAATTTCATTATTTATTTTTATTTATACAGTCACAAGGTATTTATTAATTGAGATTTTCGTTTTAGTTGAATTCAGGAACTTAAGTTTTGTTCACTTAAATTTAGACACTCGATCTTTCTTGTTGAGAAAGTCAGGGGTGATTTTGACTACGGTAACATCTATTAATGAAGACGAACTAACGTTTTCAACAAGAACATACTCATAGAATTCAAATTTTTACCTCTTTATAACTACGAATTCCTTCTTCGTCTAGATTCTTAACCTCCTTTTGTTCTTAAATGATTATTTATTTTAAGTTGTCTACGAACATATATATATAATATTTACGTTATTGAAAAACACCTCTCGATGAGTCTACCTGGAACTATTAAATATTAAGTGACATTTAGGTTTCATACCGAAACATCATAGAGTGAGGTTATCTACGATTAATTACGATTTTTTAATGTTTAGTAGCGTTAGCGAAAAGTTTATGCGATATTGCGCGAATATTTCAATTACTTTACAGGAACATTCACGTATGACATATCCTGGAATTCAATTTAAAATATAAAAACACACGCTTTTTGGCAAAAGAAGTGAGATGAAGCAATCATTAAATATCATTCTGAGTCTAATCATTATTGTTATTGCTGAAACTTTTGCCAAACTTTAGTAATGATCGCCCGTAAATATAAACTTTTCAGGTATTTCATATTGTTGAGACAGAAAACTGTCAATTAGATTGCAATGTACTTCCTGTCCAGTATTTCCGCTACGAAACCTTAGAAAAGATTTTTCTTGTGCACTGATGATTTGTGCATCTACATTAAGTCGGTGAGAATTTATTTAAACCTGCAAGCGCAGCAAATAGTTCTAAATGTATATAATAATTTAAATAGTGAACATTTTTGGAATAAAAAGAAGGTTATTGAAAGGGCATCCAAATTAACAGGAGTATCTTATGGAACTGTCCATAAAATTGCCGTTGAAGGACTTTTCCAAAGAAAGACCAGAAACGACAATGGAAAATCCAAGGTTGTGAATATGTACGGATTTGATAGAATTAGACAAAAAATATACGATTTTTATAGAAGAAAGTTCTTACGCTTACAAATTTATACAAATTGCTATCGGAAATGAAGGAATACAGTTGGTACATTGTCGCAAATTCTAAAGCAAAATTGTTTTAAATTCAAAAGTATTGACAAACGAAGACGGATTATGGAGGCTCTAAGAATACAGCTACTTAGGGACGAATATTTAACGAAACTAAACACGTTCCGAGAAGAAAACCGTTTTATTTACTACTTAGACGAGACTTGGTATGATAGCTATAACATTGTTAGGAAAGGTTGGAACGATAAGTCTGAAATGTGTCAAATTAATGTTCTTGTTTCCAGAGGCAAACGCATCATTATTGCACATGTTGGATCTGAAAGTGTTTGGATTGGTGAACCACTACTTTCAGCAAAAAACATGAAATCTTCCTCTTCGATTATCACGAAGATATAACTGCGGACCTGTTTTAAAATTGGTTTACCAATAAACTACTGCCTTCTTTACCTCCAGCAAGTATTATTGTAATTGACAACGCCAGGTATCATTCACGCCGGCTTTATAAAATACCAAATAAATTTAATAGACAGTTAGAAATTTTGACGCTTCTGGAAGAAAATGAATTGTATTTTGATGAAAGCTACACAAAGAAACAACTTCTGGAAGTTTTACATACAAAAACTTTTTCAAAATAATATTATATTGATACTGTCGCAGCTGCTGCGAGACATACAATTGTACGACTATCTCCCTATTATTGTGTTCTCAATCCTATTAAATTAATTATTTGGAGTCACTTAAAGGAATTTGTACGACTAAATAACAATAGCCCAATATTTAGTTAAACAACTATTCGGAAAATTTCAGAAAATTTGAAAAAAAATGTATTACACATGTTATCGGTTTCGAAAATGACTATTACAGCATCTAGATTTAACTCCACAGTTTATAATACTCCTTAGTGCAAATGGAACTGATAACACTGACTATGTAGATTCTGACAACTTCGAAATCTTTTAGTATATTCATTTTATTGGTATATAAATATTTAGTTTTACATTGTTGTATAAATATATAATACTTGGGCATTGTGTAATTTTGTTTTAATATGGCCCTGGTTAGATATCAATTCCTTTTGTGTAAATATAGCAACAGTAATACCATAATAGACTTTATATTTTTAATCCTCTAGTCGGGTCGCTATATCGTGGAAAAGACTATACGCCACAGTATAAATTTATATAGTAGAAATCTAACCGCCATTATTGCAATAAAATATTCCCCGGCACATCATTCTTTCCTTTACTAAATGCAGGTTGCAAGTGAGATAGATAGTAATCAACTGGACAGATTATTCGAAAAGTCAAACAGTGGCGAAACCACACTATAATCTTCAAACAGTAAGATCAGTTGGTGTTGGCACCTTTTATCTTTTGAAATGAAACTGTAATGCGTTGAGGTATTTTCACATGTTCTCTTTCTCTCTTTAACATGTGCTACCGTTAAGGGTAAGGGATATCAAACTGTTTGACTTTTTGAATAATCCGTCCAGTTGATTACTATGTATCTCACTTGCAACCTGCATTTAATAAAGGAAGGAATGATGCAGCGGGGAATATTTAATTTAAATCATGGCGGTTACATTTAATATATGTAACCGCCATAACTGAAATAAAATAAGTTTATACTGTGGTTACGCCCAAAATATGTGACACAACTTCAGATGTATCTATCAAATCATAGTATGCACATCATAGTTGTCAAGAAAAACGTCACATTTAGAATTGGTCTTGTGTTAATTAAGTTTTTACAAACATTTCTTTAAAGGAAAACGTCACTTTTTGTTGCGTCGTTTCTTTATCACAAGGTAACTTGCTTTCAATATTGCTCATTTACTTTGTGCATGTATTTTTGTAAGTTGTGTTATTGTTGAATTTTTATACTCACTTAAAAAATAACATGAGCCTAAAACGTATTATTTTGGAATTGTGTCACTTTTTTTCATAGTTAGAAACTTGTATTTCATCACGAAGTTGTAGTATTTTGAATTCTGGCACTTTCATTGAGAAATTTATACCGGGTTGTTTTTTTATCATTGCACTACATCGCCCCATGTGTAAATCTAAAAAAATAAAAGTCAATGCATTGGTGGCATAGTAGGCAACCACTTATACTTATACACCAGTGACGTATTTTTCTAAATGTCAAATATTTCCGATTTTTCCTTCATACTTAAGTCTTAAACTAAATACATTTTTTGAAAAATAGATAATTTATTCAAAGCAGTGAATTCTAACAGGCGTCCACCTTGTGCCAAGACAATTTTTTAACAAATTCAAAGGAGATTGTTGTTTTCTAAATTCCCACAAAAAAAAAAGTAAAACCAGTCACGTGTTAACAGAACACATGATGCTGAATATCCTGTGTTTTGTAGGATCGCTTTTAGATGTAACCACCCCATTTTGGAGTATCGTACAGTTCAGTGTTCAAGACCCTGAAATAATTTAAATATAAGCCGTACAAGACATCAAACCATCAAAAGTTTTTCGAGGAAGATAAAGTAAAACGAACTGATTTTTGTGATATAATGCTTAATTTGTTAAATGAAATCGAAATTTTGAATAAAATAAATTTTACAGATAAAACAAACAGTTCCGTAATAGATTTAAAGAGTTTCATGTAGATTCTGTGTGGCAATCTAAATAATTTTCCTTAGAATGGATAAGCATTCATATCTTTAATAGTTAGACAGCACAGTAAGATGAAACCCATTGAGTTATTTCTTTAGCTAATAGGAAAAGGTTGAGTGTAATTTTAATAAAATAAATACTCAGGTTACTTAATCAATATTTTTAAAATTCAGCTCCATCCCTGTTACCTAAAAGAAAATCTAAATAAAAAATGAAATTACCCTTTTTTTTTGAACTTACCTTCCAAAATAAAAGAGCATCTACATCCCAATTTGAACTTTACCTTTCGAGGTATTGTCTTTTGGTTATTATTACATCAGCTGTAATTGATTTTATTTTCTCTTATTCTATCTTGCAAAAATCCAAATAATGCAAGTGACTTTTGATGTCCGTTTCAATTACAGGCATTTGTTCTTTATTTTCAGGATCTATTTTCTTCATAATATTAAGCATTTCTTGTTCTAGAAAAAAAGTAGCCCCAGTAGCATTTTCAGTACTACGAAAATCTTCTGTTTTAAATCCAGAATCTAAAACACTTGCTTCTCTAGTAACTGATCGTCCTTCAATGAAAATAACTTTACTTTAGCAGATCCAAAAGTTTGTTGCATAATATCTTCCCTTCGTCAATCTTTAATTCCAGTAGTGATGCTGTCAGATAATTGTACAGTCCAAAAATTGTTGTGATTATTAAAGAAATACTAATAGCAATAAAACTTCGTGTATTATTTATTTTTATCGTGTTACTGAAATGTCTCCAATACGTGGGTTACGTTCGGAAATTCGTTAGAAGTATGATGTACCTAATGCGAGAACGTTCTACAATCACATAAAATGGTAAAATATATTTGTACTTTTTTGTTATCAACGCTTTCACAATCTTACTATCTTAGATATATTTCATCCTTAAAGAAATACAAAATCCATGAATTTGTTAAAAATATTTAAAATTGTCGCACAAGGTATACACCTGTTAGGATAATTAACTGTTTTAAATAAATTATCTTCTTTTCAATAAAATGTATTTAATTTAAGATTTAAGTATGAATGAAAAATCAGAAATATTTGACATTTAGAAAAATACGTCACTGGTGTATAAGTATAACTGGTTGCGTACTATGTCACAATTGCATTGACTTTTTTTAGCTTTACACATAGAGCGATATATGTGTAATGATAAAAAAGGAACCTGGTATGTGCATTCCGCCTAAAGATGTTATTAATATTATTGAAGAACTTTTAGATATAAATAATGTAATTAAACATTAAATGTTAAACTCATTATCAGTTTGCCTCTCTCAAAATTATTTTCAATTTAATAATAATATTTGTATTTCCAAGAAAGGTCTAATTATAGAAAACCCAATTACCCCGCTTTTCGCAGAGATATTTATGGATTACCTGGAAACCAAAATCCATAATCACCCGCTGTTTGGGAACTTTAAATGTTGGTATAGATATGAAAAGGATATGTTCGCATATTTTGTTTGTACTAAGAGACAGACAGTTAAATAGTTTTCTTACTCTTATTTTAACGGTTTACTTCCTAATATAAAATTCACGATTCAAATAGAAGTTAATAATAATACTTTAAACTTTCTAGATTTAAAGATATAATAATCGTTTAGAATATGGAATTTATCATAAACTCACCCATACAGACACTACTATACATATTTCTTCCTGTCACTCTTTTACTCAACAAATAACAACGTATAAAAAGTATAATATACAGATTGTTAACTATTTCCCTCACCAATGTCAATTTCCAAAAAGAATTAAACATCATCAAACAGATTGCCGTTAGTAATAGTATAACAATATATCCAAGGACCCAACAACCAAAAAATATAATGTGTTAAGTTATATAGCCCCAAAATCCAAAACAAATAAGTAAGTTACTTAAAGAACATGATTTAGATATTGCTTTTAAAACAAACAATAAGCTAGGGAAATTAATTAAAAACAACAAAGACAAAGTTAATAATTCCAACAAATCTAGAGTCTATAAGCTTTCTTGTGGTGATTGCTATTGTAGATATACATCGGACAAGCTGAAAGATTTTGTCTGCTGTGTTTCATTATATGGACCTCACCGGCGATGTAATCAAATTATGAAGTAGTTTCTTACGGGACAGATCGCAGTGGGTTCGGGTTGATGGTCGGATATCTGAACGTGTTGGTCTGACATCCGGTGTTCCTCAAGGCTCTATCTTGGGCCCAGTTTTCTTTTCTATATATACTAGTGCCCTTTTTGAATCGGTAAAATCGTGTAAAATACTTATGTACGCGGATGACACGCAAGTCTAACACCTATTACATAAGTTTTGGTAAAATTATAAATGCTCCCTGTAGTATAGTAAAAGTAATAGATCTAGTCAGCCATGAAGAAGTTTGTTGATCGGTGTCTTGTTCATTTATTTGACATTTCACATTAGTGTCTGTCAGTTCTATAATGTCGTACAAACCAACTATTCCTAAGGCCATTTACAACCTGCCCAAATGAGATTTATAAGCTACCCAAATAAGATATAGTTAACATTTTAGTGAACAAAACATAGCAAAAAGCACTATATATATAGTACAATTCTAGAATGCGAACAAGGAATACCTCCCCCAAAAATAGGCCGTCCACGCAAGTTAAGTGGAGTTCAAGTCAATAGTTATCCGAACGTGCCAAAATACCATTTGGGCGTCTATTCGTAAACTTTCTTACTGCTTTAACGCTTCAACCGCTACAATTTCTCGATATTTAGCACGAAATGGTTTAAAGTATAGAAAACCTAAAAAGGTATATGACAATGGTTGAGAAGCTCGAAATGAGCAACAATTACGACAGAAGATATTCCAAAAACTTAGAGAATTTGATATAGAAGCCGTCCAAACATTAATGCGAGATGTAAGAAGAAAACTTCGTATAATGGAACATAAAGTGCCCCTAGCAACAATATAATATTTAAGTGTTAAAGTCTAAGGTTCTTTAATTGATGTTATAATATTATTCTTTGTTGAAGTTTCTTTCGAGTTTAAATAATAAAAGTTAAAAAAATTTTCCGAAACTTATATAACAGGTGTTACTATTCATTTCCAAACCATTCCTATAAAGAGACTCTGAACGTTGTTGAGTATGATTTGGATGTGATGTCTGTTATATCTTCACTTCATTCGTTGCATATTAATTCCTCGAAATCCGGTGTTATGTTTTTTCGTAATATGCCGACTTGTGGTGAGTTAGCTTTGCCTGCGGTGACTGAAACCATAAACCTTGGACTATTTATAGACAACACGTTCAGATATAGAAAGCAAATATAAAATTATATTAAACAGGCGTATGGAAATTTGAGACTTCTCTTCCAGCATAGATCTTATCTGCCCAAAGCTATTAAATTGTCTTTGTGTAACACCTTGTATTATCTCCTTTTACGTAGTGCTCCTCTGTGTATGGTCCATGCATTGATATTAATGACCAAAAAAGGATTCAAAGTACTCAGAATTCGTGTTTACGGTTTGCGTATGGCGTTAAGAAATATGAACATATTTCGCAGACTTTATCTTTTTTGTAAGTGATAGAATATGATAGAATCGAGCATCTGTATCACGCAATTATTATAAGCAGGGCTCCATCATACCTATATAAGTAAATAGCCTTCCGAACGAACGTGCATCAGATCAACATTAAGGTCGCAGGGATTGATTACTGCACCATTACATAAAACATCACTATTCGAGGGCTCGTTTACATCTAATATATATAAAGTATATAATGCCTTGCCTCGCAACCTGAAGGAGTCACCATGTTCTACATTTAGAAAACACTTGCACCAATATCTATATGTCATCAGTAAAGTGGACCAATCCGGAGCGATATTGGTAAATATTTCATATAAAAGCCGAAAAACTCCAATAATTTATCAATTAGTATATAGATATATATATATATATATATATATATATATATATATATCAATTTATATATATATATATATATATATATATATATATATATATATAGTATTAATAAGTCGGAGATTAAAGGTCAGGTTTATTACTTCAAAGTATATATATTTAAAACAACCCTACATGTTTCGGCAATGATGCCTTTGTCAAGGATATAAAAAATATAAAATTTAATATAAATTTTTTATATCCTTGACAAAAGCATCATTGCCGAAACATGTAGGGTTGTTTTAAATATATATACTTTGAAGTAATAAACCAGACCTTTAATCGCCGACTTATTAATACTACATCATACCAAGGTCACGAAAATATTATATATATATACCTATATATATATACATATATATAAATTGATAAGTTATTGGAGTTTTTCTGCTTTTATATGAAAGATTTACCAATATCGCTCCGGATTGGTCCACTCTAGTCATCAGTAACTAAAGATTGCTCTTCTCCGAATGTGTATCGCGCTAACTTACAGTGATTTTTGTATTTTATTTTTTTTGTTTCCGTCATCGCAGAATTTTAGATTTAAGTTAAATTAGGGATGATACTATGCTATAATTTTAATTTTAAATGTAATACAAGGTTAAGTGGAGGAACGGTTGTGGTGTTTTGCACCCAAAGCTAAACTTAACCTCGCGATTTTTTTTCTCCTTCTTTTCTATTAGCTGTGCATTTGTTGTTGTTTTTTATTATTATCTTTCTTTGGGTTTTGTTATGTTATTGAAGAAAAAGAAAATAAAAATAAACTTTTTATTTTTATTATTATTATCTATGCATACCAATGAAATTAGAGTACATCAATCCATGAAGCACGCATTACGCATTTGGTACAAATGAAACAGATACAGATATTACACATATCTGTATCTGTACACATGGACAAACAACTGGAATTTTTCAACGTTTACTTTATCCAAATACACGTGTTTCTGTTTCAATAAGCGTTGTCAGTTTGGCTAGTGAAGTAAAGATAATCTAGTGACATCTGCCGGACAAAAAAAATAGCGATTTTCTCTCGACCAGCTATGCCGGTACCGAAGGGAAAAATACGTATATAGGTGTAAGTCCATTAACACGTGTTAATGAACGGAATTATCCCCTCCCATTCATTAACAATGTCATAAAGCAAAAATTATATCAACACTACAACACAAATAAAATAAATACCACAAAAATCAAGGAAAACAACCCCCAAACTACTTATAAATATGTCCCAATAACTTATATAAACAATCTGTCGGAAGAAATAAACAAAATTTTAACACCATATAACATAAAAGTAGCTCACAAAAATTCCAATAATCTCTACAACCTACACTCAAAATTAAAAGACAAAACACCTACATTAGAGACAACACACGTTATTTATGAAATTCTATGCAATGACTGCGAAAGCCTATACATCGGCCAAACAACACAATATCTACAAGAACGTTTAAATGTACACAAATTTTCAAACAATAGTACAGCCTTTAAAAAAACTTATCAAGCAAACAAAACATACTTTTAATTTCGATAAAACCGCAATAAATACATCTGAAAAACCAACAAAGCAGGAAATATACTAGAAAGCATCCGCATACAAAAAAATACAAATTAAATAAATGACCGAACAGATTTAAATAATAACAAAATAAACATCACAAAAATAAAATTAAAAAACATATCTGAGAACAGTTAAACCACCCCACCCCACCCCCCACCCCCGCAGTGCTGACAAAGCTAACAATCTTTCCACCCGTAAAAATAAACACATTGCCGAAAACAGTTTACCTACCAATACAAAAAGTTTAGTTATATTTAGAAATGCGTGACAAACACGTAACAATATACAAACACAACCAAAATTGAATGTAAGTAAATTTATAATAATATCGTCTCTTACCATTTTTTAACATTTAAATAAATTTTACAGTTTTTTATTTGAAAAAGATACTATAAATAGTATCGAAACGTCAAATTAAATATTGTTTTAATTACCCGGCCGCTACTCCCAAAAAATATTACTTTTATCTGGTATTATAATTACGGCCAAGAAAATAGGAAATTCCTTCTAATACGAGGTGCATTCAAGTTCTAAGGCCTCCGATTTTTACCAAAAACAATTTTAAACATACTTTAGTGGGTAAAATCTCACCATTTGTATAAAACAAAAATGTCAAAAATATTATTAGATCGGGTATGAAGTACAAAATACTAGTTGGGTACCACTTGTATTGTGTTCTGTGGTTCCTGTTCATTTTTATTTTTGTTTATGTTTGTGTTAACCTTTCAGAGGCTATGAAGATAGGAGTATTTGATTTTTTAGAACAATAACACAAGCCAACAAAATTAAATTTTGGATATATTTAATGTGCTGATTCCAAATACTTTTTTTCGTGGCAGCTTTAGTTTTTGACATCCATTCCGTTTTAGTAGCAGGCAAAAATAATGGCAAAATATCCTTGTTTTTTTTTATTTTTGGGACAATAGAACTAAAGATCAGCACTGTGTTAACAAAAATTAACCGTTATGAAACGTCATGGTTCCAGGAAAAGAAAACGTAATCAACGAACCTTTCGTTGCGAGAGAGAATCATATTTCTACCGTTGCATACCAAGTTGGAACTTATAAAGCAATTCGTGTAGGCTTTAAACCGATATGGACTTTACTTTGGGTACTTAATATGTAAATTTCCTAGCATGGAAGAACTGAATAAAGATGACCCTCGGATAAGACAGCTTAGACAAAATCACTTGCCACAGCAATGAACAAGATTGAATCTAATGCTTGATATTCATGTGTTCCAGTAGTACAAAATTTTCTTGGCGTTCATAAAGCAGCGAATTACACAGAATCAGTGTTTATGCTATCTAAATTTAATATTCTTGATTGTAATATGAGCATAAAACTTCACTACCTCCACAACCACTTAGATCGATTCCCACAAAACCTAGGTGATTACAGTGAAGAACAGGGTGAAAGTTTGCAATAGGACCTTCAGACGATGGAAGAACGATATCAAAGAAGATGCGATACCCACATGATGGCCAACTATTGGAGTCGGCAGTGAGACTGTCCTACTGAGCTACTGATGCTAGAAAATCGTATACAAGATTATTTTTAGTTATAAGCGATGAATGCATACTTATATCTACTTTGTGAATTAAATATCTTGCTCTGTATTATTTGTTTTTTATGAGAATTTGTCGAAGATACTAGTACGAGGTGCATTCAAGTTCTCCTCCGATTTTTTTTATATCTAACTACTCACCCGAAAACCATGAAACTGGTGTTACTTCTCGACGTAATCTCCCTGCAGACGTACACATTTTTCACAACGTCGACGCCATGATTCCATGGCCACGGCGAAGGCTTCTTTAGGAGTCTGTTTCGACGACTGGAAAATCGCTGAAGCAATAGCGGCACGGCTGGTGAATTTGCGGCCACGGACAGTGTCTTTCATTGTTGGAAACAGCCAAAAGTCACTAGGAGCCAGGTCAGGTGAGTAGGGAGAATGAGAAATCACTTCAAAGTTGTTTTCACGAAGAAACTGTTGCGTAACGTTAACCCGATGTGCGGGTGCGTTGTCTTGGTGAAACAGCACACGCGCAGCCTTTCCCGGACGTTTTTGTTGCAGTGCAGGAAGGAACTTGTTCTTCAAAACATTTTCGTAGGATGCACCTGTCACCGTAGTGCCCTTTGGAACACAATGGGTAAGGATTACGCCCTCACTGTCCCAGAACATGGACACCATCATTTTTTCAGCACTGGCGGTTACCCGAAATTTTTTTGGTGGCGTCTCATCCATAATCACAATCGACGAAAAGAAAGTCCCATTCATGCCTTGGTTGCGCGTCAACATTGCTTGGCAACATGCCACACGAGCAGCCTTGTGGTCGTCCGTCAGCACTCGTGGCACCCACCATGTCGTAATGCAGGATTGTATGCACAGAACCCACGGAAATGCTAACACTGGAGGCGATCTGTTCAACTGTCATTCGGCGATCCCCAAAACAAGTCTCTCCACTTTCTCGATCATGTCGTCAGACCGGCTTGTGCGAGCCCGAGGTTGTTTCGGTTTGTTGTCACACGATGTTCTGCCTTCATTAAACTGTCGCACCCACGAACGCACTTTCGACACATCCATAACTCCATCACTACATGTCTCCTTCAACTGTCGATGAATTTCAATTGGCGCCACACCACGCAAATTCAGAAAACGAATGATTGCATGCTGTTCAAGTAAGGAAAACGTAGCCATTTTAAGTATCTAAAACAGTTCTCATTCTCGACGCTGCCGCTACAATTCCATCTGCGGTACAGTGATGCCTTCTCTGTGACGTATTGACAACGAACGCAAGCTCATTTTAAAACAATGCACATGCTTCTATCTCTTTCCAGTCTGGAGAAAAAAAATCGGAGGCCTTAGAACTTGAATGCACCTCGTATATATATATATATATATTGAAAAGATGCTTATGTGTAAAGGATAAATAATATGAAGTAATGGTGATGATTGATGATATTAATAAATGAACATTAATATGTCTTGGGCGATTTAATGATGTTTAAATTTATATATCTCGGTCATCAGCTGATTCATGAAGTGACTCGTAATGTAATAAACAGATGTCGTGGAGAGCATGAGAGTTTTTAGAATTATCTTAATATAAGTACCTCAGGATTACAGTCGGTATGCACACAAATATAGCTGTAATAGTGACTTAAAAAGATTATATAAATGTTGACTTCAATCTGCATGAATAAGGAATCAACACAATAATATATTCTAATCAAAAATTATTTACTCAACTATAGAAATCTATATAATTATAGGTAACTATCCGATTACAGCTGCTTGTTGGTTATTTATAAAACTACTTTGATTCAATGATTAATTCGATCTATCGTAAAGGTTATGAAATGAATCTAAATAAAACTAATAAATCTAACGTTTATCAACTTAACATGGATATACAATTCGGGTAAGTTTATTTTAAGTGTTTTCTTTAAGTGAATATTCTCTAGATCTAAGCAGTGTTTAAACGATTTTTACTTATGTTTGAATCAATATTTTAATTAACTTGTGACCGTTAAATATTTAGGATAAGGTAAAATTGATGTTTAAATTACAAAAGACCTATAGTTGTAGGTGTTTTCTGGACGGTAGAATGGTAGCGTTAGTCTTGGAAGTGGTGTACAGCCAGGAAAAAGATAGGGTTCAGGATAATTTCCAACTTGGTTATATAGGATAAGGAAATTCCAGGTTTCAAATTATATTTAATATTTGTAGCACTTTCGATAAGTTTTCCAAGTAAGTTTCGATTAATTTCTTCATAAATTTTCGGTTATTAAGGAGAGCGTCCCCTAATGATGCTTTGCTTGATAAATTGTAAAATATAGTAATTATTAGACACTTTTATAAATAATAAATTTCACGATTTTACTGATTTAACTTGATTTTCTTGAAAATATTAGGAGCACGTAAAATTCGGATGTGTACAATATGAAAATTTTGAAAAAGACGCCATTTGTCCTTTGTTTTATTTCAAAGCCTCTTACTATGCAAATTACCTTGATTTTTATCTAAAAATAAATTATTTTAAAATAGAATTTTGAATATAAAAATCATTCAACTGGATTTATAAAATTATTTTAAAAATTTACATATTGCTATGAATAGTGGTTTGTAGATTTAATGTGCCACCATCCACAACTAATCTTCCCAACTAGGTTACTCAGCCGGTTGATTTCCAAATATGAGACTTCTAACTTCTTGGGTTTCAATCGGAAAGTCGTGACTGCTTCTACGAAATATACTAGGCGCCAATGAAAAATTCACGATAATTTATATACTTATTTTTTTATGAGTTACTTATTTTTAATTAAACAGCAGTAAAGGCCAAAACACAAAAAATAAAAAAGAAAAAAAATCTATCTTTATAAAGTATAAAGATTATGTATTTTACAATAATACATGAGGTAAAGTATATTCACTGTAATATTGACAGCTGAGTGAATGAAAAAACTTCCTCTTAATTAACTCCGATCAAACTTATCTAAAAATAATAAAGTTTATTTTTAATTTCTCCCCAGAGAACCACACTGTATAATCAAATCTAAAAATTAAGACAACTAATTATTTTAATATAATTGAAATATACTTTTAAAAGCTTTTTGTACTAAGACGTCTTATGAATATAATTTTACTTACATAAAAAATATGCTGGAGACTAACTAGAAGGTGCTTATAACTTTTTATACCTCAAAATTTATTACGAGAATTAATCTCTACAATTCTACTACATCAATCAAACACTTTTCAAACAATTAACCCGTTTAATTAAATATATTTAATTATATTTCATTCAAAGCGACCTTCTACTAGCTATCTGAAATACGTCTCCCCCTCTCCATAGGCCTCAACTTTCACATCCTATCGACCTCGGTAAAACAAGTTTTTTATCTTTGCACATAAAATAACATTTTGAATATACACTACAATTCAAAAATAATTGTACATTTATTTTAAATTATTTTTAAAATATTATTTTAGAAAAAATCCATAGCAATATGTTTATAAATATAATTTTAGTAGCTAATTACATTGGTTGCGCGCATTTCACATTGACCATTTCGCGCTCTTTTGATGTTTAAACGATGAGGTGTCTAAACTAATGTCTATGCATTTTTGAATATTAATAAATTAAATATCTTTTTATGTGCGGTAATGAATTTAATGAATGATAAATATGAAAAGTAAATATTAATTGAATATAATTACAAGCAAAGTATAAAATATTGTCGGGATATAAATATAATTAATATTAGACATTAATTTTCACATGCTTACGTCCAGATACAGTTGTGTTCCCATTTACCTTTCCCTTCATGTTTAACTAATTTCTACCTTTCTCATTCCTAGGAACCTTCTGTACATGAGTATCTAGAGCGATAACAATATATATATATATATATATATATATATATATATATATACCTATATACATATATATATATATATGACCTATACTTGAATCCAAAGTATTGCTGGGTTCAGCTAGTATAATATATAATAAATGGTCGTTTTCTCGAACTCGTAACTCCGACATTATTATATAACGTACAATAGTCTATAAGTTCATCCAAGTCAGCGATCAAATTATTACTGGAGATCGAGGTCGTTTACGGAGCTCCCGATATAGATACTACCCTCCTCTCATGAAGCTCAATATTTGACTCTTTAGTAATCATTGGCCGCGGTCACTATAAAATAGCCGCTTATGCTTGCTAGCGCAATCAGCTTGCGTTGGCAATACTTGTTAGTGAACGCTCTGCTTTACAACTAAACGTTGGCGTTACATCTTCGTTGTTGATTGGTTATTTTCATTTGTGTTTACTTGTACTGTCAAAAGCTACGAACATTCAAAAAGTAAAATGGAAAATAATATGTTGATGGATTTTATATTAAATGAAAACGACTTGAATGTTGACGGTATTGTCCATTTGGCGCTAGATTTGGTCGACCCGTATAATGGAGACATCCGAGAACGTGACCAAAATGAGATTATAAAAAACCAAAACTGTTATAAAGTGACGGTGCCAAATTATACAGATTTCCAATTTAGCGAACATTTTAGAATGTCTTGTCAAACATTTGAGGTAAATATGTTGTTATATAGAGTCTGTAATCGTTAGTTCTTAAATTTCGAAGACTAAAATATTTGGATGTGAAGCATCCAGAAGTAGCCATATTATCTGGAATTACGCCTGACGGAGCACCTTCAATGGTTGGAAGTAAATCTGGTAAAATAGTAGCTGCAGCAGCTGTTTTGCACAATTTTATATTGCAGCAGGGCAATCCAGCAGATGATTATGCTATTGATATAGTCATAGAAAATCATAATGGCATCGTTGTGGATGCTGTTCAACATGACAGAGGGCCTACTGAAGAAAAAAGATAAGAATTGGTCAATATTTGTAACATATGACTGTAATATAAAATTATATAATATAAATAAACACAGTATTTGAGTGTATAATTATTTATTTGGTAAAAAAAGTTCAATCTATTTTATAAATTTGTTTAATTAGCTCATTCCTTTCCCGCTGAATCCTATTATGTTCTGCGAGTTCTTCAGACAGCTTTTCAATAGCAGCCACCCTTCTTTCTTCAATATCAGCAACTCGCTGTCTGGCATTTTTTAATGCCCTCATATTGTTACATTTTCTTTTTTTGTCGCTGTGACTGTATAGTTTCATGACAAGATACCAGAAGTTATTGTTGTGTTTAAAAAGCTGTCTGGTATACTAGAGTTTTCACTTGTAGAATCTCTGGGTGTGTGGGAAGAATTAGTAGTTCTTTGAGAACACGATGAAATAGATGCAGATGTATTGAGAAGGGATATAAATATAGGTTGGGACGTAGTAGAAAGTGAAGGGGGTGGTTTGATATATTGCGTGATATTGTATGTGAAGACATAGATAATAGGCGCGCGGGCAAAGTAGGGTGGTTTTGAATAGAACATGAAGTTGAAGGTGATGAACATATCGTTGTTTGAGAACTAGAATAATTAAAAGAAGAAATTACGGGGCCAGGATTAATTGTTTTGTCCTCTGCAAATATTTCCTCAAATATATCAAAATATTCCCAACTAATTCTTCCCTGTCCAGTTTTGTTTCTTTATTGTTATCTACAATTTTTTTTGTAGTGAAACTTTATATTTCTAAATTTTTTATCTAATGTACTCTCACTTATATCATATCCATGCTGTTGGAACTCCTTCTGGATATCTCTCCACAGATTCACCTTTTTTCGACGCGGATCCCTAAATTCATTTTTCCTTTTCAAATACGCACTTGTTAGCAATTTTATATTTTCTTTCGGCCAAGTAAAACTTCCCAATGGATCTACAACTTTATATCTTAATTATTGATATGTACATTATTTCCCATAAATTCTTACCATTTCTTTTCTCATCCATGGGCACATCTGGGATGGAAACCTCAGTTGCATTTAAATTACTATCTAAATAATCTTGAAAATATTTATCATCTGCAATTATTAACAATAATATTTCAATATTTAAATCTCTTACAAAAATTTTTACCTTCTAATAATTTGTGTGTCCTCACTTTCAGTAATATTATACATTGTATTTTTATAAAGATAAGATCGCGTAAACATGGCTGACTCAACTATAAATACCGTTTAATAAACAAAAATTTTAATAAACCTCAACAAACATAAAATTACTAAAAAAAACAACCTTTCGCCAAAATAAAATGAAAAGAACGAAAGCGTACTCCTGGTGTTTAACTACGTAACTTTTGAAATTTTAAACATAAATGACTCTACCAATCAAAACGCTTTACTAGCTGCTTGCATCGACAGCAAGCACAAAATTTTTACGCTTGCAAATATGGCCGCCGCTAGCAATCATGTTTTGAATTATAAAAAACCGGTCACCATGGTGATTGCAAGCAGCTTGCTAGCAGCTACCTAGCAAGTACGTCTAGTGACCGCAGCCATTATCAGATAGAAAACGATGCGAAAAATAGTGTTTGAAGCTATATAAATTCGATACTTCGAATGAAATTTTCACCTATAGCAATGTTACAAGGATTAAGTATTTTGATTTGAATTTCTAAGTTTTTAGGATAGTTAGAAAATAATAAAAATTGCGTTCTAAAAATAAATGTTGTAGTGTTCTCATTTGATTTATTCTATATTTTGTCTTTGTCAACATCACTTTAAAAGTGTCACAAATTGAAGAAGGGTTCGCTACTAAGGGCAGTTTGTTAAACTTCATCTAGACAATAATTATCTTTATATGGCATTATAATATGAAGTTATCACGAACAAAGGCATTTGAAAAATTGTGTATACATTTTGGTTTTTTAAATACACATTACATTAATAGAATTTAATGCCGTTCTCCTCCAAAATGACAATTTTTTAGATGTGTTACTTTTCTTGTGCACCGGCGATATCTGGGAAAACAAGTGTATAATAAAAGACATTTAAAGAATGTCTGAAAATTTCTCCATATATTGGCTATTATAAATTGCATTCTTGTATACTGCACCGCAATTTGTGTAATATCTGCTTTCCTAGTAATGTGTTCATTAACTGAATTGCCACAAACTACGTTAGAAAATATTTTAATTAATTCAGTGTATTTTATTATCCGCGAGCTCACGGATGATGTATTTAAATACGTAATTATTTGACTATATTTACATCACCATATGATTATATTCTGAAATGTTTTACTTTCCAAGCGACCACATTTCATCTACACAATAACATAAAAGAGAACACTATACCTACGTTTAGCGTATTTGAACGAAAACGTCATAAGTTTTGTACGATTGTAGATGGTGGTCTGTTTGTGACGTCATAACAGAAACGGCATTTGTTGATACAAAGTTTATTTCGTCTATTTGATTTGTTTATAACTGAAATATTTCTGGATGTTTTTATATTCATGGCGTACCTAACACTAAATCCCCGGTTAGTTTGTTTTAGAAGGTGAACATTTTGTTGTTTATGACGTCACACTATAATTCCATGCCAATTTCAAGACTAAATTTATACACAGCAGTGTTAATGGCAAATATAAATTAAGTTGGATTATCAAAATAAACAAGTTTGGTTGATCAACAGTTTTTCGACACGGTTTAGATATATACAGAAGTATCTGAACACAATAAATATTATGAAATTACTTTCAGCAATTTTGGATACTTACAATATACATATAAGTAACTGTATCGATTTCATAATTTGTTTTGCTATCTTTTAGTTCGTTTAATTATTGTTCTTATTTTTCAGCAAACAAAAAGTTTCCACTCTCTGGCAGTATTATTTGCTTAAACATAAACAAAAATATTCATAAATTTAAAATTTAACGTATTCATATTCATCTAAGGCATCGTTTCTAACTTGGATGATATTAAAAGGGGCTCGTGAAACCTAAAGCTTAAACAATAATGAAAAATCATTTTATGAGAAAAAATCATTTATTATAAACATTTTATTTACAATAAGTGCACATGTAAAGAAAATAACTTGCATTTATTTTTCATTTAAAAGTTTCTCCATACGTAGATCTACGTTAGAAACTTACAGAAACAAATTATTTTCGAGTGATAAGAGACGATTCCTGTATTTAATTTTTAGCGCAACCATAGGCGAAAGATCCTTTTCACCGAGATAAGACGTGGCGAAAGGGATTAATATTTTCAATGGTTCATATCAATTTCGACGAGTAAGCCAAAACGTATTTAGATCTTCAGATTTAGATTGCAGTTGTAGCGTTTTGTCGGCAAACATTTCGGTGAGCTGGTCGTGAATGATTCAACTAATAACTTAGCGGCGGCAACAACATTTCTACTATACCGATTCACTACACATCCCTTCCAGAAATTACTTTTATCTTCCGGGATGTACTCCGTCAAGTAAGTTTTTAGCTCACGCAAAGGCATCTTCAGGTAATCCAAACTGTGGTGAATAATAGTGTCTTGTTCATTCAAATTTTTCTCAATGTAATCCAAAGTGAGTGGGAACATATCCAAATTTTTGCTTTGAAGGTGAATAATCCAGATATCAAGCTTCTTAATGAAAGCATGAACTTTGTCTGTCATTAATGAAATGTTTCTATCACGTCCTTGTAAATTCACGCTCAAATCGTTTAAATGCGAAAATACTCGTACACTAAAATAAAAGCACCAGACGCACGCTTCGCAGTCGAAACTTAACTGAAGTTGTACTACAGCTAGCATCTATTTTGTACTAGTAACGACTTATTCAAACTCATCCATATGCATGTTCAAACATGATCTCACAGCGAGTATTATAGAAGGAGATCAAATTACAAAGTGCACGTACACATCAAATTGGAACTTGTAAATTGCTCATGTATGTACACGTCATACATGCATCTTCATACCTGTCGCTATAAACGCAGCGACATAAAATAATAGGAATAGTCATATTACATTTTTTATACTGTCAGTATTTTCTTAATGTATAAAATTAGTGCAATGTGATTATATAATATTAAATATTTTTTACATTTATAATTACAGTCAAAATTAAATTAGTAATAGTAAGACTTACTGTTATAATTATTATTCCTTTGGGTGGAGGTAATTTTATTTACATTTACTGTTTGGGGGGGACGCAGAGCTAAGAAGGTTGAGAATCGTCTTAGATATTTAAGCCAAAGAGGGAGAAACAGTGTTCGAATTTATATCGCACAGAATAATTTTCGAATTTAAGTTATCGAAACGATTAAAGAATATTATATATTATTTTGTTTCGAAAAGTTTTGTTTCGTAGATAGAGGATAAAACAAATACTTTCCTTAGAAATAAAGACAAAATAAATTTCTAACACGTACCTTTGAACTGCGGCGCCTCCTAGTCAAATTTACAAGGAGGTCATATGGAAATAGAGCGCTACCTACGGCACACAGGCGCAGCGATAGCGTTAAGAAGATGGCCGAAAACAGATCGAAACCGGTAGTCGTATCGCACAAATTTTATGGGAGCTTCTATGTATTGTATAGTCAGTGAATTTGGGTGACTAAATAAAACATGGTAGGTAGCGCCACTCAGTTTTACTTACGGAAGCTCAAATCTGAAAATAGAGAAGAGGGATCGCGCGATCGTAGGCGCATGCGCATACAGACTACTAAATATAAAAGCGTAATCCAAAACGGCGAAATGCTCTACAGGATACCAGCAATCTGAACAGGAAAGTGAACGACCATGTTCCAAGTTCAAACTTGCTAAAGAAAAAAGAAGGTAAAGAAAAGGCTGGAAAACAGCTAACTCGTATATTAACAAAATGAAAAAAGAGGCACTATTAAATAAAAATGGTATTCAGTAACAACCATAAAACAAATAAATATCTTGTTCAAAAATACGATCACTTTCTATATAAAAATTTTGAAATTTAGAAGTTACAAAAGAGTGATTTTATATAAAAAAAAAACTAAGCAGAATATGTATTGAAAGCACATTAATAAATATCTCATGAAATAGAAAACTAATAAATATATATATATATATATATATATATATATATATATATATATATATGTAGACAAGGAGTCTTTGCCGTTAAAACAAGTATGAAAAACAATTGTTGTTGGGGAATCCGGCAATCAAAAAACCATTAATTAGTTAATGTTCTTTATTTTTGTGCCCTATATTTCGCTCTGAGGTTTAGAGCTTCTTCGGGGGTCACTTTAATAAGAAAAAAATGTACATAACTTAGATATTTAGTCAAACAATCATAAGAAAAATTCTACTTACAAATGTGAACACTTATTATGCGAAAATTATATATTACAAAACATGATAGGTCGATAAATTTGTCAATTGGCCCACGTAACACAAACAAAACGTCATAATTAATTTAAAACTCTTTAAAAAAAAAAAAACTATTATAATTTATAATATAACAACACATCTAAAAACAATCATGAGCAACATGTAGTGAATCAATTCACTCATGATGTAATATTACAACCTGTCATTTCGGAAGTTAAAAGGAACTGCATGGAATTTATTTAAAATTCAGTGCAGTTTGTCGTTCTATGTGAAACAGATGTAAAAAACATGCGTCGGTGAAAAGACCCAATGTCAAGGTTAACGAAAATTATACAATGACGTTAAAAATTCCCATATTCAATCTTGAATGTGGTGTTACAAAAACGGTTCACTCTAACCATTTTAATTACAAGTACAATCTCATGAAAAAATTTTTTATAAAAAATTTTAAACAAAAATTAAAAAAATTTTACAAACAAAAAATTTTTTTTATATAATATATTACGGAGGGACAAATGTGTTAAATAACATTAATTGAGCTAGTGTTATGTGTATTATGGTGACTTAAATTTTTGGTATTTGAAAAGGTCAGTAGAAAAGCATATATTGCGCTTAAGTTGTTAGTGTCCGATCTGAAATTCATTACGTTATTATTATTATGAATCTCCACCATCTCCAAAAACTCTCTACACCTTAAATTATTCACTTTTTGGAGGACCTCCACCTTCTCAAAATTAGGTGTATGGTCATTGTTGATCATGTGTGAGGACAAGGCACATCTGTTCTTTCCAGTCCGAATGTCACTTTTATGCGTAGTGAGTCTGGTTCGGACTGGAAAGAACAGATGTGCCTTGTCCTCACACATGATCAACAATGACCACACACCTAATTTTGAGAAGGTGGAGGTCCTCCAAAAAGTGAATAATTTAAGGTGAATAGAGTTTTTGGAGATGGTGGAGATCCATAATAATAATAACGTAATGAATTTCAGATCGGACACTAACAATTTAAGCGCAATATATGCTTTTCTACTGACCTTTTCAAATACCAAAAATTTAAGTCACCATAATACACATAACACTAGCTCAATTAATGTTATTTAACACATTTGTCCCTCCGTAATATATTATATAAAACAAATTTTTTGTTTGTAAAATTTTTTTAATTTTTGTTTAAAATTTTTTATAAAAAATCTTTTCATGAGATTGTACTTGTAATTAAAATGGTTAGAGTGAACCGTTTTTGTAACAGCACATTCAAGATTAATATGGGAATTTTTAACGTCATTGTATAATTTTCGTTAACCTTGAGTAGGTAAACCCTACCAGTTTTGTATAATACAAAGGTATTTTTAATAATATAAAATATTATTAAAAATCTGGTGTGAAGAACACAAATGCAGGTTCACTATTAATATTTTTTGTGAACGTGTCCGAATATATCCTATCCCCAGAGACGTAGATACGTATTTCACCTTTCACATTAATTATGTGGACGGTATGCGAGTTACTTCGGCTGTCTGACAACAGGCAGCGCCGAATTTACTTCTGCGCCCGGTCTGGATAATTACGGTGATAGGGCGATGTGGTTCTTTTTTGTGAATGTGTCTGGAAATATTCTTTCTCCAGCAGGGGCGTACCGATGAGCCTGTAGAAAGGTGAAATACGTATCTACGTCTCTGGGGATAGGATATATTCGGACAAGTTCACAAAAAATATTAATAGTGAACCTGCATTTGTGTTCTTCACACCAGATTTTTAATAATATTTATATTATTAAAAATACCTTTGTATTAAAAAAAGTTAAGTTTTTAATATGATAAAGATCAACGGCAATAAGAAATCTTACTTTAAAATATTATGTACCAAAATATTTAGAAATGTAGAATAAATGAAATACAGTAAAAAAAATAATATTACGTTAAAAATAAAATTACTAACCACCAAAGCTAAATATAAATTGAAATATATATCGTAATTAGATTTCAAATATCTTACAAAAATATAAGATGCTGCTCGTTACCACCAAATATGAATAAATATCTAATTCGAAAACGTTAATCAAATTTAGGCTTATAATTAAATTAAAAGATAGGTATCATGAGTAATTAAATTTTAAAATGTTAGTTTTAGAAGTAACAAAAATTATTAACAGGAAATTGTCCATAGGCCATTCAAACAGAAACGGAAGTTACATGGACATTCAACCCTCGTAGAAAACTTTTACGTCTTATTCTCCATTAATTGACACAGGAGAACCAATTTCGTCGGTAGTTGCAGACTAAGGTGCCTAGGATTTTTGTCTTCGCAAGAGAAGTTTTAATTAAGCCGGAGTCCGAATAAGAAATGCCGCCAAAAGGTACTATACTTGCCAGAAAGGGAGTTTTTCCCTTACAAGCTTCTCAAACTATGAAGTCGATATTCGGCAATTCTAAAAATATTTCACGACCTACGCCTGAATCCGCATAGCGACTAAAACTCACAATCGTCGTAGAATTCGTGAAAAACTAACTTCCTCTTGTACGAAAGGACACACTACCACCACAGTCAACTAGATTCGATAACCGCCTCTATTCGAATGACCTACACCCGGATGCAATTGGATACGGCAGGGAGGCGGGACGGTTACAAAATATGTATTTAAATCAGAGGGCAATACAAGTACGCGTTGAATGAATTAAACTCGCAAATAGAAAATAATATACCGGGGCACGACGATAATAATATAAGATAAAAATAAGAAATTATAAATGTAACAAGAGATAAAAGGTATTGTTGATTAAAAAAATGTTTTCATGAATACATATATTGTAATTACTCATTTGATATTTTAAACAAATTTATATTTGAGATTGTTACACTTCCCATATATCAAGAATTTTTTTCAATTCCGTTTTAAATTGTATTATTCAGAAATAAATGAAATTTAAAAATGTTAAAAAGAGACTTTATGTCATATTATTCATATTTTCAAGAGAAAGCCTTTCTTTCGTATAATCAGACTGGTCATAAACGACAACCATTCAAGAACCTTGAGGACAACGTTGTTATGTTTTCTTTATTTAATACATTTATTTTAACATACTACATACATACGTCCTGGACCTTTGATGCTCAGCATCACATTATTTTAAATCATTTTCATTGTTGCTGAAACGTTACAGCTAGCCCGGAACAAAATGGACACACTCTACAGGCGTCCATCTTTTAACAATTTGGGGCTTCCACGTGATAAAATAGTTATTTATGCACCAAGAGCGTTGCGGGTATTATATTGCTCTGAGGTCGACGTTAATTCAGCTCGAGGGTCTCTGGCCCCAGGGATGAATGTCGACCGAGAACAATATACTTGCCATAACGCGAGTGGTTCATACAAGATTTTATTTTTCACGAAAAAGAGGAAAATGCAAATTATATTGGAAAAGTTCCAAGATTTCTGTCAACTGTCATTTAGTTGACAGTCGTTACGCATCTAATATGTTGAGGCCGGTGCATCTTTCGAGAACCTAAAAATGCATGGGAAATGGAAAAGTGCATCTGTAGCAAAAGGATACATAGAGGAAAGCATTTCTTCTAAGAATAGAGTACCCAGCATGATATTAAACTCTGTTACAGTATCAGATAATTCCTCGTTGGCTTGCCAAAGTAACTAGTGGAGATGTTTTCACACCAAGAACTTTCACAAATTTTGAAGGCTTCGAATCACATATTTTTTCAGGACATTTCGAAAACTGTATTTTTATTTTGCTAAATAATGTTAAAAAATTGATTCTTTCTTTAGAAATTGTTGAAAATAAACAACTGTTAAGTTTTACGTATTTTAAATGACAGTTGTTGACACTTTGAAGTTTTCAAGTTGTCAGTGTTTAGATACTCTTAATTTTATTAAAGAACGCTAAATTTTTGCTTCTTTCTTAAGACTTTGTTGGAAACTAAAATTATTAGTTCTGTAATTCTTCTCGGCTCTTATTTATACTCACACAACTTTAAAAACTGTGATTAAATTACCGGGCGTTATGGGCCATATTGCTCGGTTATTACGCCCACGGGCGATATGATCGTATTTATGGTAACCGTATCCAAGGTGATATGAAGAAATAATACTTAAATGAAAAATAAAATAATTTATCACGATTTCATTGAAACTGAATATTTTATACGTAAACGATTTCTCTATATTTAGGATCGCCTATGCAAACATCATTTCTTGACCTGAGATTTCGTAAACAAGTTTTTATTCTTTTCAATGTTGAAAAATATCGTTCGCTCTCTACAATTGTTACTGATAATGTGCATAATATAATTATAAATTTTACAGTTTCTGAAAAGATTTCATTATGTTTGTTATTAAGAAGTAATCGAAGCATTGGTATAATTACAGAACATTCACAAAAACCATCACTTTCGTAAACAACTTCTAGATCACCCGCAAGGCGAGTTTTAACTAATGTTAATCTGACTTTTAGGCTTCCTCGGTCGTTGTCCATGATTGCTTCTGGAACTTTGAGCTGGAACCGCGTACTTGACACTGCTTCCTTCTTGGCCGACGTTTCATCCACTGTTCCAAAGTACATCGTAAGGGTTGTTACAGCTCCAGTGCAGCAACAGTAGTAGCAGCTCTGAACATATCCGTTGTAACAGTAGATGAAGTCTTGGCCATGAAGGAAGCACTGCCAAGGAGGCACGCGGTTCTAGCCCAGAATCCCAGGAACAATCTTTAACTAATATTATGGAAAATTATTTCGATTTTTTGGGGGCTGATCACTATATAAAAGTTTAGCAATTATTAAATCGTCAGTCCAGCTAAAGCATTAATTAATTTTAGTCGTTAAGGTATCGCATACTTGCAAATATATAAATTTTAAAAACATAAAATGTAAAATGTAAAATGTAAAAATGTAAAAAATTTTTAAAAAGTAAAACGTGACAAACACTTAATATAATACTACAATAGACCCCGTCTTAAAATTGTCAAAGTAACCTACATCGACACACACGGTGTCGTGAGCGTAGATTTATATATGTAAAAAGTTGCACCCCTACATTTACTTGAGCAAACTCTGAAAATAGTAACGTGTGACCAATCGGCAACCCGGAGTAAATTTCCCACTTTAACTAGCGAAAGTTTTACGGACTCTGTTCGAAATGTACGAGGAATTGTTGGTATACAAAACTCAGTTAATGAGTCCACTATTATTATTATTTGCGTATGGCCTACAAAGAAAAGATAAACAAACACATAACTGTGAAATACAAATAAATACACAGAGTAAATATACTAAAAGGGTGCAAGTAAACGAAATATAAAATACAAAGACACAAAACATAAATAAATCAGCTGATGACCTCCATGACGTACCGCGAAGCTTGTGAAATATGTTCATTCTCGTTTTAAGTTTGGCTGCAACGTTTTCGTGTTTTTTTATAAGACAGTGTGCGATCCATTGTCACTCCTATGTATTTAGGATGACTATTAAGTGGAACAGGCACGCCTTGAAACGTAATATCAAGTTTTCAATTAGTCGGTTTATTGTTTAGATGGAAACAACATACTTCAATTTTGCTGGGGCTCGAGAGCAGTCTCCATTTTCTGAAATATCCTTCTATGATTTGAAGGTCTTCTGTAAGTATTTCTATTGCGGTTTCCATTAATTCACCTGTGGCTGGTATATAGAGGTTATCGGGAATTCCAAAATATATAAATTGAAAAAAGGAGTGGAACATGCGCCGATCCTTGTGGAAGACTATTATGCAGCTTTCTTTCTCTACTGATCTCATCGCCCAAAGTGATTTGGAAACGTCTATTACATAGCATCTGGTTTATCAAGTGGGCACTTGTTGCGCAAGGAATCACTTATTATAGCCCGCCTCAATATGTGTTGTCAGAGCTATCACCTGGTTGCAACAATTATGACCAGGTATAAAGCCTGTCTATTCCAGAAAATTGTTTATATTGTTATAAAGTAGCCTCTCCAATAATTTATAGCCACAACTCAGCGGGGAAACTAGCTTGTAGCTCTCCCGTCGATCATTTGGCTTCGTTTGGTCATCACATCAAATAACATTCCGCACAACCAAATTCTTAGCTTTGTTCCAATTTTTATTAAAAATACATTATGAATTCCGTCAAATCCTAGAGCTTTATCCGTGAGTTAGTGAGTTAATGGAAGTCTCCAATTCTTCGGTTGTAAATTTATGTGAGTAGATGCTTATATTTTGGACTGCCTTTTTAAGTTCATGCTTGATGTTGAAAGTGCGCGACTTATTTGATGGGACAAGAGACAGACCGACGGTTCTGGTTACTATTTGGTCAAGCGTAACTTTATCTACTTCATAATTTGCTGGTGTTGCGCTACCGAGTTTTCTTATTAAGCTCCAAGCTTTCCAACTCGAATGTTGAAAGTCCATGCTTTCAACAGTTCGAGTCCACTTGAGTTGTCTAGCTTCATCCAAGCAAGCTAGCAGTTCATCGGCAACATGTAGATCGTCGTGTTCTTGGAGTTAGTTAAATAGTGTGTCTATCTCTTTAAGCTAGCCTGGTATATATTCTTCTCTGTAGCCTCTCGGTATAGTCTTCTTTGCTGCCGCAATCGTATCACCAGCAAAACGCTTCCAGTTACACAATGTATAAGGATTCATTTTTCAGCTCTTCACTTCTCCACTTCAGTTGGCTCGGCCAAAATTCGACAGTGGTCTTGGTACAAATGTAATTATTGAGATTCTATCTCCTATGCTTAAATAGACAGTTCTGTATTGTGAATGGGGAAATCCATTAAAGACTTTTCTGGAGCAAGGCAGTAGTGCGTCTTTATTGTTTCGGCTGACAAAACATAGATCAGGGTTGTATCTCTACCCCAGGCAGCCGGCCTAAACGTTCCCTTATCTCTAGCATCAAAAATGAGTTGCTGGGTTGTTAACTTCAGTTATTTAAAGCAATGCCACAGTCGTCATTTTCGGCATACTTCCATGCCGCATGGTAGCTATTAAAATAATTTATATAGATAGCAGGGTGCATGCAGTGGGTATTACAAAGTCAGGCCAAAGTGAACCAGGTGCTTATATATATTCACAATTGTGATGCTTTCCAATTGAGATCATCTGAACACCATCGGCAACCCCAGAGTGCGACATTATTTACTTTGCTTCTGAGTAACTGACAATTACATAGTAGTGGTGGTAAGTTGCCCCCACAAGCAGATAGTCAAGGATTTTACCCTTTTTCATAAGCTGATCCTCCGGTAAATGACTCACTGTTTGGTACGGGTTATGGGCTGGAGGTGTAATTGAAATGTTATTTTTGGAGAATGGGTTTGGCAAAACTCTAACTATAAACGGAGTAAGATATCGTGACATGATATCGAACTTCTTATCGAATCAATTGGAAGATGTAGACGACATTTTCTTCATCATGTGATTTTCAGAAACGCTGACTTCTTTGGGGGGGGGGGGTTGTAAAGTCCAATGTACATGCTAATAAACCACGAACAATTCCTGAATTGAAAATAGAAATCGAACGCGTTATTGCTGAAATTAAGCCAACTGACTTCAGAAAGTCATATTTCATCAAGAGTCAGGGCATGCCGACGGCTGTATCGCCCTACATCATATTCCATAATTAATCTAAACATGTCTACTTTATAAATCAATAAAAATTGCCCAATAAGCCCAAATGTTCTCGTCTCGACCTAGATATAGTATTATAAATGGACAAATGAATGTACTTAATTTTGTGTTGTGTATACTTAAAAAAATAAATAATGTACGAATATGTTTCAACAATACCTGTACTGAATATTCAACGAACGAGAAAATCGACTTTGATATAAGCAGACACGTAACTTTCACGAATACATTAAGTGCTCGTTATTTTTCATACTTTAGATATTCAAGACATGAGTAATAAGTAGTATAACTATGCCTTGAATTATGAAACATATTCCTTTTGTACTCTCTAAATACGCATAATACCATAAACTAAAGCCGTGATTACACTCGTTTGAAATGTGAAATTTTAAGAAGCAATACATATCTGAAAATATACAAATAGAATAGTAAAATAACATTTCAATCAAACTTCCTGGAATATTATATAAAAAAATTGTTAATTACGATGAGACCCCCAAAATTAAAAACACCCTGAAAATTTTATTATGTGAATATCTATAAAAAATATCGCTGTTGAATTTACACGCAAACACCCTGCAACGTCTATTTTTATAAAAACTCTAGAAGATAACATTGTTTAGACAACTTTGTATGTTAAGAGTTCGGAAAGGTCAACGGTTAAAAATTTATACTGGCGCGCCAATTTTTAAAAGAAGATGTGTTAAAAACAGATGTAACATGTGTGCTCTATGGGGCATTTCACGTCCAATTTGGTACCAATCTACCTTTAATCGAAAACGTAAATGTAAATCATGTCAAACGTACACATGTAACGATCGACAATTGACTGTATTGGAGACAATTGTGTCAATATTTAAAGCTAGCCGACAATAACATAAAGAGTAGGGTACCTACCCTTTATGATATAGTCGCACAATGGCGAGACAAATATTTTATAAATACTTTTGTCATTTTTTTTCTCGCTTATGAGAGGGAATTTTGGGAAAATATTTTGGATTCATATTCCATATAATTACATCATTCCATTTTTCATACTTTGTCGATATTTCGCTACATGCGTCAACCAATCAACAATAAGACTTTAAATATGTACAAAATAAACGATTTCATAGTTATATAAATATCTATTTGTAATAAAGTATAACACTTATTTATTCACTGGAATAAAAAATTAAGGTGTTATAATTCATCTTGGGATTATTATTACCATGCTGGAATTAATACTTGTAAATAATAAAAAATAGATTATCCTTACTAAAGAATGAATATACCATAATAAACATCAAGCCAAGTTGTATCATTTACTAACGATGTTGTACTTTAGCTAGAAGAAAAGTTGAATTAGAAAAAGAAAATTGAGTAGCATAAGGAAAAGCAAACAAATACAGGGAATTTATTAAGGAAGGAAAAACTAAAGAAAAATAAAGGCAATCGCGACAGTTTAGAAGACCAATAAAACATTAACAAGGAATATGCGTTTGAAAGAATTAACCAGTTCGACTAATTAAAGGTGATAATAACGAAGAAAATACGCAAATAAAGAAAAGGCTAGTATAGTAATTGGCATATTAAAAATCAAAAGTGTTAACAGAACAAAAGTCCGAATTTATAGAACTATAATTAGAGCATCAGTATTGTGTTGATGCTAGACATAGATCTTAAAGCAAAAAAAAACTGCTAAAATTAATGCTTCGGAAATAAATGTTATGAGGACTGTATTAGGACGAGTGAAGGATACAGACTCGCATAGGATAAGAAGAATAAATTCAGAAGTAATAAAAATTTGCATGCAACTGGAATGTTAAAATTAAAAGTATTAACAGAACAAATATTCGAATTTGTTGTATGGATGCGAGACCTGGATCTTAAAAAAAAAAGATGCCATTAAACTTGATGCTTTAGAAAGAAAATTTTGAAGACTATATTAGGACGAGTGAGGGATACGGATGAGCATTAGAGAAGAAAAAGAATAAATGAAAAAGTAATAAAAATTTATAACTACCCAAAAAGTTCTCAAGTACTAAAAGTACGAAGAAGAAGATGGTGGAATCATGGGTATAGAATATCTAACAAGAAAAAAGCGCTGTTGGAGGCAAAAGGAATGCGAAGGATGACGAGATCGGTTAATGAAAAAAATAGATGGAAATAGATGGATAAAAACGCAGGGATTTATGTCTAGAAGAGCTAAGCAGACGATATGAAAAAATAGAAGGGCATATATATATATATATATATATATATATATATATATATATATATATATGTATATACAGGGTTACTGCTGAATAGCTCCTAAGCTATGCGAATCTGAAGAATACGTATAAATGTCTAACCGAAAATCGAAAAAGAAATCTCTTTGTAATTCGTCAAGAATTTCCAAAATTTTTGGGGCCAAAATGTAGTTAAAGTCAGTTCATATCTTTGTTTATTCTAAATTTACAGAAATACAGCTGCAATTCAAGTTCATTGATCTGAAAAAAAAATAGATAACATTCCAGGAACTTACTGCAAGTGAGAATTAATGAATATTAAATCTCATTCTTACATGTAAATGTCGACTTATGTGATGCGTTCGTAACTACAATCCGACAAACTAAGTTTGTACGAGTATGCAGAACACACCCTTTCGCGACAACGAACTTCCTGGTGATTAGGTTAATTAAGAATTGCTGAAAAAAAACAAGTCAATCAACGGGGAGGAAACGTACAGACGCGTTTCGTTCTAGTTGGAACTTTTCAATGCACGGCATTCCTCGAAGACGGACATTGCTTTTTCATTTCTATACTTTCTGTATATATAGTTAACATTTGGAACTTACTGCAAGTGAGAATTAATGAATATTAAATCTCATTCTTACATGTAAATGTCGACTTATGTGATGCGTTCGTAACTACAATCCGACAAACTAAGTTTGTACGAGTATGCAGAACACACCCTTTCGCGACAACGAACTTCCTGGTGATTAGGTTAATTAAGAATTGCTGAAAAGAACAAGTCAATCAACGGGAGGAAACGTACAGACGCGTTTCGTTCTAGTTGGAACTTTTCAATGCACGGCATTCCTCGAAGACGGACATTGCTTTTTCATTTCTATACTTTCTGTATATATAGTTAACATTTGGAACTTACTGCAAGTGAGAATTAATGAATATTAAATCTCATTCTTACATGTAAATGTCGACTTATGTGATGCGTTCGTAACTACAATCCGACAAACTAAGTTTGTACGAGTATGCAGAACACACCCTTTCGCGACAACGAACTTCCTGGTGATTAGGTTAATTAAGAATTGCTGAAAAAAACAAGTCAATCAACGGGAGGAAACGTACAGACGCATTTCGTTCTAGTTGGAACTTTTCAATGCACGGCATTCCTCGAAGACGGACATTGCTTTTTCATTTCTATACTTTCTGTATATATAGTTAACATTTGGAACTTACTGCAAGTGAGAATTAATGAATATTAAATCTCATTCTTACATGTAAATGTCGACTTATGTGATGCGTTCGTAACTACAATCCGACAAACTAAGTTTGTACGAGTATGCAGAACACACCCTTTCGCGACAACGAACTTCCTGGTGATGCCGTGCATTGAAAAGTCCCAACTAGAACGAAACGCGTCTGTACGTTTCCTCCCGTTGATTGACTTGTTTTTTCCAGCAATTCTTAATTAACCTAATCACCAGGAAGTTCGTTGTCGCGAAAGGGTGTGTTCTGCATACTCGTACAAACTTAGTTTGTCGGATTGTAGTTACGAACGCATCACATAAGTCGACATTTACATGTAAGAATGAGATTTAATATTCATTAATTCTCACTTGCAGTAAGTTCCAAATGTTAACTATATATACAGAAAGTATAGAAATGAAAAAGCAATGTCCGTCTTCGAGGAATGCCGTGCATTGAAAAGTTCCAACTAGAACGAAACGCGTCTGTACGTTTCCTCCCGTTGATTGACTTGTTTTTTTTCAGCAATTCTTAATTAAACATTCCAGGCTTTAAACTTTAAACTTTAATACCTACTTTAAACGTTAAACTTTTCTTAAAAGTAAAATTATTATGTTTATAATAAAACAAATATCGTTATAAAACAAAAAACTATGTAGCATGTCCATGGCGTGTCCAATGGGATAGATACCTGATTTTGAATTATTTGTATGAAATTATTTAGATATATTTTTTTTCTTTAAATTTGTGTGTGGTACTAACAAATACCGATAGAACAATATAATTAGTTGGTAAAGAGAATTACTGATGATTTAGAGGTGGAAGCCGATATTGCTGCCCGTATATTTAACTGCAACAAGGCCGTACTCAAATAAAGTAAAATTGTTTTCTCGTTACTACGTGAACATTGGACCGCGATTTTGTGTAAGAAAGCATTACTCACATATACCTTTCACCCCTTATTTCCTTTGGCTCAATACACGACTAGTATTGTATAGGTATATTATATATTCTAATCAAAATGGATAAATTTAAAGCGAATGATCAGGCAAGCAAATTTCTCCAAGTTGCCAAATTAAATATTTGCTTCAATGATTTACATACAGAGTTTGGGACATGAATCGAAAAAATAATATGCAATATATATCACCTATAGTAAGATGAAACACGTGTCTGTGTGCCTGGAAAGATATTTTCACACATAATATGAACTTCTATTGTGTTCTCCACACCCGATTTTAATAATATTCTTATATTATTAAAAAATGTTTTTGCTTTATACAAAATATGGTGAGGTGGTAAAACCTCACCATATTGTGTATGTTGTATGTTCAAGTATGTTTCAAATTATTTTGTTATATACGCTATCGATTGTGTCCGATGTAGAGTGGAGGCACGTTAATATAGTTTCCGCAGATTTCAGCAGTGGCCGTTTAATGGAAACCCTTGGCCAAATCTTGCACTTGTTATGAAGACAGCGATGGTTGCTTTGGGGTTCGTAATGCTGACCGTAGTTGCCAAACTTTCTGATTTTTCACACAGATCTTGTGATTTTTCAAACGTTTTGGTGATTTGGTGAGAACTCTTCATTTTGATATAAAATCTGGTGAAATTTCAAAAAAGATGATAATTTGATGAAATATCTAGTGAATTTTAAAGGGTATTAATTTTCAGAAATATATATATAATAATTGATTCGGCATTTACTTGATGAAGATCCATAATTAAGAATAGAAATAAAACTACGGTTTTAATCTTCACTGTTACTCTTTATTCGTAAAACGACAATTGTTTCGCCAGCACAGTGGCTTCCTCAGGTGTTTACATCTAAACAGTACATTACAAACTAAATGAAAAATAAAAAATATATCTATAAAATCAAAAGGGATGGTATTTAAAATATTTTTACAGAAATCTATACAAGTATTGTCGGTATTGAAAAATGTGGTGCATCTGGTCGGCCCTAACTGTATATTATAAGGTACTAAACGTGTTTACGCATAAATTTGTTTAATGAACTACATATACATTTGTATTATTGTCTAAACAGATTTTAAGTAAATAAATTTAATAAAGGCGAGTTATTTAAATCTAATTTATCATTTAATAAAATTTGTGACTGTTTTAATTTGTTTATTTCTAAACTTTCCAGTAAATTTAATTTCTTGCCTTTATTTTCTAAATGCAGAATTTGGAAATCTTTATCGAAAGGGTGGTTTCTTCTAAAAGATGATTCGCAAAAGTAGAATCTTGCTTTTTATTTTTAAACGAAGAACGATGTTCGGCAATGCGTTTTTCAAACGATCTTCCTGTTTGACCGACATATATCTTACCGCATCCACACATTAACTTATAGACTCCGGATTTCTTATTTTTGTCTGTTTTATCTTTATTGTTTTTGATGTGTTTGGATAACTTATTATTAGTTTTAAAAACTGTGTTAATATTAAGTTTTTTTAAATAACTTGAAATATGCTTATTAGGTGTCCCAATGTACGTAAGTAATCTAAATTTTGAATTTTCTTTATCCTTTATTGCAGGGTATACCATAGAGATTGCTTTTTTGAAAAGTTTTTTTGTCAGCATATTTTCAATTAAAGTATCTGTGTAGCCGTTATTGATAGCTATTTGTTTGACTAAATTTAATTCTTTTTCATAATTTTCTTTAGATAGTGGATAATTAATTAATCTATGTAAAGCACTATGGAAACTCGCTAATTTGTGTTGTATGGGATGTGTTGATGAATTATATAACTATACATAATTCATCAACACATCCCATACAACACAAATTAGCGAGTTTCCATAATGCTTTACATAGATTAATTAATTATCCACTATCTAAAGAAAATTATGAAAAAGAATTAAATTTAGTCAAACAAATAGCTATCAATAACGGCTACACAGATACTTTAATTGAAAATATGCTGACAAAAAAACTTTTCAAAAAAGCAATCTCTATGGTATACCCTGCAATAAAGGATAAAGAAAAGTCAAAATTTAGATTACTTACGTACATTGGGACACCTAATAAGCATATTTCAAGTTATTTAAAAAAACTTAATATTAACACAGTTTTTAAAACTAATAATAAGTTATCCAAACACATCAAAAACAATAAAGATAAAACAGACAAAAATAAGAAATCCGGAGTCTATAAGTTAATGTGTGGATGCGGTAAGATATATGTCGGTCAAACAGGATGATCGTTTGAAAAACGCATTGCCGAACATTGTTCTTCGTTTAAAAATAAAAAGCAAGATTCTACTTTTGCGAATCATCTTTTAGAAGAAAACCACCCTTTCGATAAAGATTTCCAAATTCTGCATTTAGAAAATAAAGGCAAGAAATTAAATTTACTGGAAAGTTTAGAAATAAACAAATTAAAACAGTCACAAATTTTATTAAATGATAAATTAGATTTAAATAACTCGCCTTTATTAAATTTATTTACTTAAAATCTGTTTAGACAATAATACAAATGTATATGTAGTTCATTAAACAAATTTATGCGTAAACACGTTTAGTACCTTATAATATACAGTTAGGGCCGACCAGATGCACCACATTTTTCAATACCGACAATACTTGTATAGATTTCTGTAAAAATATTTTAAATACCATCCCTTTTGATTTTATAGATATATTTTTTATTTTTCATTTAGTTTGTAACGTACTGTTTAGATGTAAACACCTGAGGAAGCCACTGTGCTGGCGAAACAATTGTCGTTTTACGAATAAAGAGTAACAGTGAAGATTAAAACCGTAGTTTTATTTCTATTCTTAAATATATATATATATATATATATATATATATATATATATATATATATACATCTAAGTAATCGAAAACCGGATGCATCGATTTATTTATTTGGGTTATAGTTACTATTCAGAATGATTAGTGATTAGATCATCAGTACGATATATTGTGTTCGTATTTTGTAAGAAATTTAAAAACATCCAGAATGACATATTACCCACTGTACACAATATATTGGAACAAAAGGTCCGACAAGAAAATTAGTTTTATTTTAATTGATACTTCGTAATTTCTTACATACATACATATTTATTTGACCTACAGAATACGAAACAAATTTGTATTGGTGACCTCTTTTAACTAAGAGGGAAATTAAAATTATAATACATATACTCGTAGCAAAGACAATGTAAGGTATTTCTGTGTTCAAAGTCGCCAAATTCGTATATAAACATGGTGGTTCCCCGCCGTACCTATTCATCTACGATTTTTTTAGATGTGGACGTTATATGTATATAGATACTATAATTATTTTCTGAATTATCTTGTAATAATAACCTTTTAGAATTTAAAATTTAAAATATTTTGCTAATCATAGTTTTTTGGTACAGTGCTAGGGGACAGGTAAACAATGGTACCTAATTATTTTGATTGTCATATTTCAGATCAAGTTTTGAATAAACTTTGTGCAGCAATATATTATAGTGATTTATAAAATGTAGGTATGTATTTATGTTATCATGTAACCTACCTATTTTATAGTTTAAATATTTTAAAATGTAGTTCACATGAAATATCTAACGATGTTTTATTATATTTTTTAAATTATTTTTATTAGGTATCTAATTTAGTTAATTTAAAATGTTAAATATTTTTATAAGAAATCTGGTGAAATTTGGGTAAAATCTAGAAACTTTTCCATGAATAGATTCTGGTGAAATCTGACAACTTCTTGAAGAGACATCTGGTGAATTTCTAATTATTCATCTGAATGTCGTAATAACTTTTGTAATGCAGTAAGGGTGTTATTTAAGGTGAAAGTATCTCAGCAGCATATACTGATGATTCTGTAGTAAGATGAAACATGTGTCTGCATGTCTGGAAAGATATTTTCAGACAAATATGAACTCGTATAGTATTCTCCACATTCGATTTTAATATTTTTATATTATTAAAAATGTTTTTGTTTAATTTACGATAGTTCTAATTATATATAAAAAGTCTTAGTATTTAAGAAACTTTTCTGTAAGCATTTGCGAGAAAAGGAATACTTTTTAAATATTGTGGTCTACCGTCAAACATGTACGCACCATCGTTACCTAGAAAATGCAATGCAGAAGATTTTTATCGCTAATCGAACACAGGCGCTCGGTATTTTACTTTCGTTCAGCTATATGTATAGCTAGACGTATGTATGTCAATCCCTTCTCTAATTGACAAATTCTTTCGCGTACGCTTTTTAGATATACTGAAGAAAATTTAAGAGATAGAGGTAAATTGAGTTGTAATTACGAAGGTCGTGATCGTATGAGACCAAAAATATACTAGATGTCGAGAGAGCACTTTTAGATTGTGAAAGCGACTCCCGTAATAAGTACACGACAAGTTGCAATATTACTGAACATATATCAATCTATGATAAGCATGGTAAAACTATTCTTTTCATACAGTGTGTCCAGCACTTAAACGAAAATGATTACGCAGCATATCTTGCACCTTATCTTCTAATGAGTATTGTTTATGAATCAGAGCTGCTTAACCTAGGATTGTATTTTCAATTTTCACAATACGCATTACTGGGCTGACGCTAATCCTCAAGTTATTCAACAAGAACGGTTCCAGCATATGTGGGCTAGAATAATTAATGAACTAATAGCAGCTTATAATCTGCCAGATCGCCTCAATGGTCAAATGTATTTAAATTTTCTGGAAAATACGGCAGTTGAATATTTAGAAATTATTCCCTTAAGAACATAAGCTCATATAGTGTTTATGCACGAGAAAGCCTCCACCTATTGACTTTTAAATCGCAAATATCTACGTTGGATTGGATGTGAAGTCTGGATAGAATGGCCTGCCCAGAGCCCAGGTCTAAATCGTTGAGACTTTTGCTAGGGGATACATGAGAAATTTAGTTTACCGCGAAGAGAGGCGATCACTAGTGCAGATGACCTTCGCTAACGTATTTTCGCAGTAACTGAACGTGTTCAAAAAGAAATTTGCGATACAAACATAAATAAATAATTTAACCGCTGGTTAGAAGCCTGCGTGATCGACGAACACTTTGAACACTTATACTAATTTAAATACCTCCTTTATCGAAAAAAAACATTTCTTAAATAAAAGAAAATTTATTTTGATGCCGCTTGTCGCTAGTAACATTACCTATACCATTTAGAACAAATTTGAAATAAACATCTAATTTAAATTAAAATTGACTTACGACTAATTAACTTTGATATTAAATTACATTTGCAATTTTAACATTGGACGGCAGTGGGATATTGAACGTCTCAAATAAGTAAAATAAAGAGGTCATTAAGAAATATCTATTCCAAGTAAAACCTCCTGCATATCACTTCAGTTCGCGTAAATATTTATAGATAAAATTTAGTCTGTTAAAAGAATTCTGCAAATATAAAATATATTTTATATATTTACATGTTATAATAAGAATTCTTGGAAGAAGACATCATGTAAGATTGTTTTAAATATATACATTTTGAAGTAAAAACAGACCTAAAATCGTCAACTAACTGAATCTACCATATATATTTGCATATTTACATCAGATTTCTAGGAATAAGAAAATAGAAATGTGTATTAAATTAGAAAGAAAATGTTAAAAAAATATGACTGCATGCATGTATAATATTAATGTTCCTTGAACATGAACATGAATTGTTAAAAATAACGAAGAGGCTGACAGCAGCGGCACGCAAGATGGGTTTAGGGATAAATCAGAAAAAAGTCAAATAATGAGAATTGGAAAGCAACATAAGGATGGAATCTGTAAAGTAATGACTGAAAAGGAAATTTGGAATTTGAAAAAGTGGAAGAATTTAATTACCTGGGGGCACTAATAACAGCCAGATGCCAATAAAAAAAGGAAATCAGCATGAAAAGAATAAAAGCTAATAAAAGTCCACGAATGGTAAACTACCTAATCAGGTCAAAGCACCTATCAAGGAAATCTAAATTCAGAATATATAAATATATTTTAAGACCTAGTTGTGAGACATTGGTGATAAATAAAAATCAGAAAGAAAGGGTAATGAGATGGGAGTGAAGAATTCTGAGAAGAATCCTTGGAGGGAAAAGAACGGAAGAAGGTTATATAAGAAGAACGAATGAGGAAGTATACAGCATATATCGAGGACCAAAAATAGACGCAGTAATAATAGCTGGGAGACTAAGATGGCTGGGACATTTGGAAAGGATGACGGATGACAGGATACTAAAGCAAATCGCGTGGAGAGAGCCGGTCGGTAAGAAGAAAAGAGGAAGACCAAGAAAAAGATGGAGGGAAGCAGTGCTAGAAAACCTAAGAGAAAAAGATGTGGTAAACTGGAAGATAAAAGCGAAAGATCGAAAGATATGGAAAAATGTTACACAGCTCTGGGCCTGAATGGCCTATTAAGCTACACTATATATATGTAATATTAATGTCTAAATATTAAATAAATTAATATCCCGTTAATCTTTGTACTTTACACATCACTATATTAATTAAAATTTGGTTTTCATCTTTCATTCAATTCAAAAATACGCGAATTAAAAGATATTTAATTTATTAGTATTCAGTAATTGTATAGACATTGGTTTTGCGCATGCCCCTAATTTCAAATTGTCATAGCACGCGAAATGGACTGTTAGAGATACGCAGATAATGAAACCATATGTTAGAAATATATTAGTACGCATTTATAAATTCATAGAATAATTTTATGTATCTATTTAAATGATTTTTATGGTCAAATTATTACTTATAAATAATGAAATTCAAGATAAAATTTCAGAGTAATTGCATATTACAAGGCTTTGATTAAAACAAAGGACAACAGGCCTTTTTTCAAAAATTTTTTCCAAAAATAGTATGCGTCTAAAATGTAATGCTCTGAAAAATTTAATCAAACCACGAAAAACATAATAAAATCTAACTAATTTTTCATCACAATAGTGTCAAATAATCATATTATCAATTTGAAAATTAGAAACCCGAGCAAGAAGTACGATTTTACAATTTAACAAGCATAGAATCATAATCGAAGGCACCCATTGATATTTGAAGATAACATCTAGTTAAATAGAAAACTTGCCAGGGAATTTACATCTAAAGTGTTTATATATACAAAATATCCTTCGAAACACCGAAATTCCTAAACCATTAACCCAATTTGGAAATTAACCTATATTCCGTTCTTTCCTGGTTGTTTACTAATCCAGATGCCATCACCGACCATATCCCGACCAGAAAATATCAACAATCACAGGACCTAGCAATTTATCCATTATTTTAATCCAATCGTAAATAATAAAACGTTTTATATTAATTAAAGCATTGATTTAAATATCCATAAAAAATCATATAAAATATTGCTCAAATCACCATAATTCTTATTTAAAATACATACATATATAAACTTACCCTAAATGTTTATCCATTTGCAATTGTAAAACATTAGTCTTAATTACCATAACATCTTACAAGTTATCGATATAAACACTGATTTTAGAATAGTTACATGCTTCACAAACGAACTTCCCTAGTAGAATAGTTACCTGTATTCATATAGATTTTTTTACAAGTTGTTCCTGTTTTTAAAACCTATTTGTAGTTTTTCTTTATTCATGTATAGATGTCAACATTTATGATAATCCAATTTAGTAACAATAAAGCTATAATTGTATGTCGATCCACCTTGAACCTGAGATCCACCCAGAAAATAATACTAGTCTCATTGCTAGCCACCTAATCTTTTAATAGACGTAAGTAGTGATGTTAATAGATCAGCAGAAAAATATACATATTTCACAGCTGAGCTTCGCTACTTAATCTGTTGCAGCCATGATTGCTTAATCTTTTCGATACATGGAATCTAATATACCTTTGTATCTTGTATTCCTATTTATATCTTAGCTAACACTAACATTTTTAGCTTTCCGCTTTGATCCATGAAGATGACCAACAAGCTAAAAGTGAAGACTACCTGAAATTTATAAATTGTGCTAATTTTAATTACATGTATTTGTTTACTATTGAGTATGCTGAATTTGTGCTGCTGCACAGCTCAGCTATGCAACATACTTGTTTTGGCATCATTTATAAGATTTTTTTAACTTTTTTTGGGTCTAGAATTCACAACTTTTATTAGCTTGACACTTTCTTGTCCACCACTCTTATTTGTTTAAAGACTTAATCACATGATATATGTACCTTTTTTCTGGCGCATCGGGGCATTTTACAATAAACTAATCCACGACATTTTCTGGATTACATTGCACTTTAACAAAGAAATGTTACACCAGTTTCAAAGCTGTCAAATTCATGCAGACACATGGTTGGGAAAAGGTAAATCCAAAAGCTATTCACATCACAGATAACTATTTGACCATCGTTTGTTTACTTTCCTAGGAAAATTTAACTGCAATTTTGAAGTTGAATTAACTACCTCGAACCTTTCGTTTCCCCTTTCACAAATATGAAATTAATTACTAAATTCAAACTTATAACTGTTTTACAACACTCATCGTTACTGTAAAATTTTCTTAGAGAAACAAAAAATGGGACACTGGCGCTTTTTAATTTTTTTAATGGTAAAATATTAATAATGAAATTGGTTAGGCTCACAGAAACTTTTTCAGTAAAAATGTTATAAGAAACTAAAGTAAAAATTAAGTAAAAATCAGTGATGTAAACATTTTATTTAAAGAGTTTGCATTAGCTTGTGGTGCGTTAATTATTTAAAAATTTGGCGACATTTCAACAAGACCCAAATTTATGGGTTTTGCAGGTTTGAAATAAATTGATGGTTACAACTGATTAATTAATTTTTCATACAGTAAATAATAAAAATAAATTAAAACACTTGGCTTGTTTCACTATGAGATTTATTTAAATTCTCTAACAATTGTTTCGGCTGTTATGCCATTCTCAAAGAGATCTATAAATCTAACTTAAAGACTATCGCACTTGTTCTTATATGTTGTCTGTTCTTGTGTGTAGTGGGGGTGGTACTATATTGTGTATTACGGTGTCTATAAAGGTTGTATTGGCATATTCTATCTGTGTGTTGGTGATTAATAGATTTTGTTTTTTCGCTATTTTTATTTCTAATATTTCTAGAAGGTCCAATCTCTTGCTTTTTGTGATATTGTGTATTAAGTCGCAGTTATCTATATCGGGGAAGTGGTTGAGTTCTATACAGTGTTCGGCAAAGCCTGTGTTTTTCTCACTATATAAAATTGACTTTTTGTGTTCTTTAACTCTGTTTTTAATGGCTCGTCCACTTTGGCCGATATAGATAGCTTCACAGTCTTTACATTTTAATTTATAAACACCTGATTGGTCCATTTTATCTCTTTTATCTTTGTTGTTGCTAATCATTGTTCCCAAATTTGTTTTATTTACCCAGCTTATTTTGATATCTAATCCTTTTACTATTCTGTTTATTTTATTAGTGAGTTGTGGTATGTATGTAATTTTGTGCCATCTTTGTATATTTTCTGTTATTTTCGGGTATAGATATTTGTTCTTATTATTTTGTATTTCTTTACGTTTTAACAGTTTATCTACGATTTTAGGGTCATATCCATTATTTCTTGCGATTAATTTAATTGTGTTTATTTCTGTATTAAAATCTGTCTTGTTTAATGGTGTGTTTGTGGCTCTATGTATATAACTATTGAATGTTGACATTTTTATTTTCATCGATTGTTTAGCGTTTGCATGTAATATGTTGTCTGTAAAGGTGGGTTTTCTGTAGATTTCAAATGTAAGCTTATTATTATGAATTACATTCGAAATCTACAGAAAACCCACCTTTACAGACAACATATTACATGCAAACGCTAAACAATCGATGAAAATAAAAATGTCAACATTCAATAGTTATATACATAGAGCCACAAACACACCATTAAACAAGACAGATTTTAATACAGAAATAAACACAATTAAATTAATCGCAAGAAATAATGGATATGACCCTAAAATCGTAGATAAACTGTTAAAACGTAAAGAAATACAAAATAATAAGAACAAATATCTATACCCGAAAATAACAGAAAATATACAAAGATGGCACAAAATTACATACATACCACAACTCACTAATAAAATAAACAGAATAGTAAAAGGATTAGATATCAAAATAAGCTGGGTAAATAAAACAAATTTGGGAACAATGATTAGCAACAACAAAGATAAAAGAGATAAAATGGACCAATCAGGTGTTTATAAATTAAAATGTAAAGACTGTGAAGCTATCTATATCGGCCAAAGTGGACGAGCCATTAAAAACAGAGTTAAAGAACACAAAAAGTCAATTTTATATAGTGAGAAAAATACAGGCTTTGCCGAACACTGTATAGAACTCAACCACTTCCCCGATATAGATAACTGCGACTTAATACACAATATCACAAAAAGCAAGAGATTGGACCTTCTAGAAATATTAGAAATAAAAATAGCGAAAAAACAAAATCTATTAATCACCAACACACGATAGAATATGCCAATACAACCTTTATAGACACCGTAATACACAATATAGTACCACCCCCACTACACACAAGAACAGACAACATATAAGAACAAGTGCGATAGTCTTTAAGTTAGATTTATAGATCTCTTTGAGAATGGCATAACAGCCGAAACAATTGTTAGAGAATTTAAATAAATCTCATAGTGAAACAAGCCAAGTGTTTTAATTTATTTTTATTATTTACTGTATGAAGTTAAAATGTTTCACCAAGAAGTATCTGCAACAACAGCCGAGAAAATTAATTTTTACCTAACGAAAACTTAATTGGAGAGCAAAATAAAGTTAAAATTCGAAATCCCTGACTCACTTTACATAATAAAACATGAAAACAAAAAATTTAATAAATTTTCGTGTCAATGGGCTTGCCCTCTCATCATGTAGTCCACAGTCAAACGTGATAACCACTAGAACACGCACGATTTGAAATTTTCCTTAGCTTCTAATAAAGATCTTTAAAAACGGAAAAAGTGTTGCAGCACACAATGTAGATTGCCAAGATTCTTCATTCGGGTGAACTTTACCATCCAAATTAGGATACGCACAAAACCGGTATTAAACACAACATAACAGTAAATAAAGTTGATACAAAGGTATTTTTAATAATATAAAATATTATTAAAAATCTGGTGTGAAGAACACAAATACAGGTTCACTATTAATATTTTTGTGAACGTGTCCGAACATATCCCTACCCAGAGACGTGATACGTATTTCGTCTTTCTACAAGCTCATCGGTACGCCCCTGCTGGAGAAAGGATATTCTCAGACACATTCTCCAGCAGGGGCGTACCGATGAGCCTGTAGAAAGGCGAAATACGTATCTACGTCTCTGGGGAGGGATATGTTCGGACACGTTCACAAAAATATTAATAGTGAACCTGTATTTGTGTTCTTCACACCAGATTTTTAATAATATTTTATATAATTAAAAATACCTTTGTATTATACAAAACTGGTGGGGTTTACCTACTCATGTATGTTTCAATTATTCTGATAAATAAAGTTGATTGTCATTGTCATATACGCCATCTGGTAAACTATTTGCTAAATAAATTCACCAATCTAGAATGTGTGTTTCAAAAAGAACTTCATCTCGGTAGACACTGAGTAACTAGTACTTGCAAATTATTATAAGCCGCTTGCCTTTTATTTATAAATATTTATCTAATGTCACTTGGATATTTGTCATGAGACTGGCAATATAACTTTTTCTTACAAATATTTTTTTTACTTAATAAAAAATACTACTAAATAATGTACACATTCCAAGAAAATATTTTTATTGTCGAAGCGTATTTCCGAAATGCACAATTTCTTCTCTTCGGGCTACAGGATCTGTGTAAAAAGGAAAAATTCTCGTTTATCAGTTCAAACAAATGCAGTAAGTTTAATTATTGCAACTTATTTCAAGAAAATTTAAATAATGACAAAATTCTTGATCTAAGTTTTTTACTGATGAAGCATGGTTTCATTTAAGCGGGTTTGTAAATAAACAAAATTACAAAACATGGTCTATAAACAATTCAAACAACTACGTCGAAGTTTCTTTATATCCTGTTAAAGTTGGAGTATGGTCAGCTGTATCTCGTCGTAGAAAAATAGGGCCAATATTTTTTTCTTAATAACATTAATAGCCACCGATACCAAAAACAGTTAACACCATTTTTAACTCAAGTGCGGCGGGACGAATTCAATGGGGGGTCACTTCCAGCAAGATGGGGCTACTGCGCATACAACTCGTGAAAATTTAACGCTTTTAGAAATTACTTCTCTCATCAAGTTATAAGTAGAGGTGTTTGGCCAGCAAGGTCACCAGATCTTACTTAGATTTTTTTATTTTCGGATTGCTAAAAATGAAGTATATAAGACAAAAATTAATAACTTAAATGACTTGATGAATACAATTACAATTAATATAAATAACACTAAATGTATTTCAGAATATTTTTGACAACATGAAACGTCGTATTGCATTGTGCATTGAACAGAATGGTGGCCATTTTGAATACTTGTTATAAATTATAATAATTAAAATTTCTACAAATTTAGTTAATGACCTTGGTTATTTGATTCATATCCCATCTTTAAAGTTTTTTTATTAAATAAATTAATAATCTAATTGTACTTGTTATTAACTTCATCACCATATCTCTCGATGATAAATTTTGGTAGTGACAGGTAGATAACCTTCATAGCATTTAATCTATATCCGCATTTCAAGAATGCAGAACATCATAATTTATAGTAGAAATTCATGGACAACTAGATGTAATTCTTTTTGAAACATGTTATATTATCGTGAAGTGTGTTTATTTCGATTTGTTCAAGTCGCTTGAAGCTTAAAATCCGGTTGAAATATATATAAAAAATAAATAAACAGTTTTAAATATTGATTTCAATCGACTTGTAAATTAAGATTCAGTGAGTATTTCCACTTAGACTTTTTGAGATAAACGACTTGACCAAATTAATTACACATTATAACACTACTACTAACTATTATAAGATAATTCTTTCAATGGAGACTGTGGTTAAATAATAATTTAAAAAGGTATATAACCCCTTACCACAATTATTAGTCGTATCCTAAATACGTATTTCGACAACTAAGTTGTCATCATCAGTAGGTAAAAACTACTAATTAAAAGTCACACATGGGGCACAGTAAAGTAACATAAACGCTTCCGCACAACTACTATACACTGCAACCCTATAAAGACTAAATTTACCATGCCATTCTCAAACTACGGGACAAAACACTTGCCTCTTAGAAAAGGTTTTAAACATGTGTTACATTATCGAACAAAGGAACGGCAGAAATTCTTCTCTAAAGAAGGCGCCTACTAAAAACGATTTTAAAGCTACGGTGACCTACTATTAAACTAAATGAAACACCTTATAATATCACAAAACACTAGTATATTTAACTATATGAATATATTTCATGTGCATTGTACACATTAGTAGTTATTATTTAAACGTATTATTCGAGTACACAGGTAGTGACAAAATCTATATTGGGTAGGGGTGTAAAAATTTTCCATTCCAAATGGTTAAAAAGTCGTATATTGTGTATTGTAAAAGCCGTACTCTCATAGCAAATTCTGAGAAAGACAAAATTAAGAAGGGGCGTTACATGAAAAAGATATAATATTATATATTATAAGATAAACTTAAAATTCGAAATCTCTGACTCGCTTTACATAAGAAAACATGAAAACAAAAATTTTAAAAAATTTGCAGCTCGATGGGCTTGAACCGGCATGTGATAACCACTAGACCGCGAACAATTTGAAAATTTCAGTCGGAAATTGTTGGTCGGAAATAGCCCAGCTTCTAATAAAGATTTATAATAAAAAAAGTGTCATTCGCAACACATAATTTTCAGATTGGTTTCACAAATTTTCAGTCCTTTATTTAAAATAGCCAAGATTTTTAATTCAAGTGAGCAATTGTGTGCAGAAAAAAACTCGGACTAGCTATTTTTTCTATATAAATTTGTTCGCCCATACATGTCAATTCCTCGAAATTTTGATAAAAACTTAACTTTGACTTGTCACTCAACTATCAAATTGGGTTGTCAAAGTGACAGTTTTATCATAGTGCCAAGACAGTGTTTTCAACAAAAAATCCAAATTATTTCCAACTTTAAAAAGTGCGAAGAATTAGAGAAACAATGTTTATTTTCGGAGTAAATAAAACCACCGTACTAAATGTAAAAACCGTTGGGATCAAGATCAAACAATTAAAAGAAAAGGAAGCGGTAGAAGAAGGATTTCTTTAGAAAATCATGATATCGCTCTGGTGGATTTCCTAAGAAAGCATTCGTTTTCTTGCGCATTAGATGCTGTTATAGCAACAAATTTTCCGGGTTCTCGGTCAACAGCCTGTAGAAGAATTCAAATAACAGACATAAAATTTATATTTCAGACAAAAAATATTTTGTCGAAACGCCATAAACAAGGTAGAATAATCTTTGCATTAAATTATTTGTACAGAGATATTGAATTCTGGAATACTGTAATTTTTACTGACGAAAATATGTATCAATCGACTTACAATGGGCACATTAAGGTGTATAGACCGAGAAATACTAGATATGAAAAATCATACGTATCTAATGCAGGTCAGTCGGAGCTTTTCTCTGTTAATGTATGGGCTGCTATTACTGCTAATGGGTTAGCTATCTGTTGGGGAATTGATAGTAGATTCTATGGCTAAATTCGGGTTCCGAAGAAAGCAAACAGTTTTTTCAGGCAATATCTTATAACCTTTATGGTCAAGATTTTGAGAATATATTGATGAACTAACACGTTTCTACGCCAAACTGAAGAAAAGACGACCGTATTTATTAAGAAGAAAAGTGTTGTTCCAACAGGGTAAAGCACTCTTTCATTCGCCGGGTATGGCAACCGCTAATGTTGTGGAATTAGAATACGAATTACTACCGTATCCACCGTTACCATATTCATTCCAGATCTGATTGAGTAATTTTTTTCTTGTTCCCAATCTTTAAAAAAATGGCTTGGTGGAAACAAATGGGAAGGCAATAGTCACAATGAATGGCCTATTTTCACGACTTTTCGAAAAATTACTTTTTAGAAGGATTAAAGAAATTGGGAAGTCCCAGGGCTAAGTGTTTATAATTGAATGGTAATTATAAAATTTTATTTTATTTGTCAACATAATTGATATAATTATATATAGATTCGATCACCAGCACGTTTAAAAGAAGTCTTTAGAGACTTAATGTTAGAAAATTAGGGCTTGAACAAATTCAAAGTTTTGAGTGAATCTATATTAACAGAATATCTAGAATCTATTAAATGACAAACTAAGCTCTTTTAAGTAAAGCTTGGAAAATATGCAAAATGGATGTTAACTGCATAACGGCATATTGTGAGTATTTTTTTAAAATGCATATGCAAAATTCAATAATGCATATACCGGGTTTTTCTTTTGTAATTACACATAGGTATAATGCATTTACTTTTTTCATTTACCCATAGGCATAAATGTATGGTAACATTTTCCAAAATGGTCAAATATTTCCGTTTTTCATTCATACTTAAATCTTAAATTAAATACATGTTATTGAAAAATACATAATTTATTTAAAACAGTTAATTATCCCAACAGGCGTATACCTTGCGCGAAGACAATTTTAAATATTTTTAACAAATTCAAAGAAGATGGATAGTATTTCTTTAAGGTTGAAATATATCTAAGATAGTAAAATTAGTGTATCAAAAAAAGGTAGAAAATATAAAAAAGTGCAAATAGATTTTACCATTTTATGAATTGTAGAACGTCGTCATATTACTTCTAATGAATTATCGAATCTAACTCACGTATTTGGGGCATTTTAGTAACCCATAAAAACAAATAACACCCCGTGGTATCTTACGAATAAGTGGTTTTCTAAAATGGAGAAATTTATCTTAAAAAGCAGTAGTGGGAAATTATTATAGGTAATAATTATGTTACTATTTCTTTAATAATCCCAATATCTTTTGGACTGTACAATTATCTGACAGCATCAGTACTGGAATTACAGATTGAGGAAGGGAAGACACTGTTAAAGCAAGGCTATTTTCATATGAAGGAGGATCAGTTACTAGAGTAGCAACTGTTCGAGACCCTCGATTTAAAAGAGACGGTTTTCGTAGTACTGAAAATGTTACTGGGCTACTTCTTTTCTAGAACAAGAAATGTTTAAAATTATGAAGAAAATAGACCCTGAAAATAAATAACAAATGCCTGTAATCGAAACAGACATTAGTCAACATCAAAAGTCACTTTCATTATTTTGATTTTTGCAAGAAAGAATTAGAGGAAGTAAAATCAATTATAGCCGATATAATAATAACTAAAAGGCAATATCTCGAAAGGCCAAATTCAAATCAGGACGTAGATCCTCCTTTATTTTGGAAGGTAAGTTTAAAACAAAAGCTAATTGCATTTTTTATTTGGATTTTCTTTCAGGTAACAGGAGTGGAGCTGAAACCCTTAAAACAATGTGCTAGGAAATACTTCTGTATTCCAGCGAGTTCAGCAGAAAGTGAAAGAGTGTTTAGTACAGCTCGTTTAATACTAGAACAAAGGCGTGTAAGTTCAGCAGAACGTAAAATGGTGTTTAGTATAACTCTTTTAATAATAGAACAAAGACGTGCAAGACTAAAACCGAAAAATGTTAATATAATAATGTTCATAAATAAAAATTTTAATAAATAAGTATTTATTTTATTAAAATTACATCCAACCTTTTCCTATTAGCTAAAGAAATAACTCAATGGGTTTCATCTTACTTTGCTTTCTAACTGTTAAAGATATGCATGTTTAAACATTCAAAGGGAAATTATTTAGATTGCCATACAGAATGTACATGACAACTCTTTAAATCTATTATGGAACTATTTGCTTTATCAGTAAAAATTACTTTATTTAGAATTTCGTTTTCATTTAATAAATTAAACATTATATCATAAAAATAAGTTCGTTTTACTTCCTCGAAAAGCTCTTGATGGTTTGATATCTTGTATGGCTTATATTTTAATTCTTTCAGCGTTTTGAACACCGAACTTTGCGCGATACTACAAAATTGTCTGTCCACATCTAAAAGCGATCCTACAAACAGTTCTTCTACATAACACAGGATATTCAGCTTCATGTATTCTGTTAACACGTGATTGGTTTTATTTTTCTTTTTGTGGGAATTTAAAAAACAACGATCTTCTTTGAATTTGTTGAAAATATTTAAAATTGTCTTCGCCTATCTATTTTAGAATACTAAGCATGATTTATTATTATTAAAGTAGAATGTATCTTTGAATAATTTTATCCATGGCAACTACAAATGTATAAGTATGACATTAATATACTCTCATTTACTTGAAAAAGGCATCATTTGCCGAAACATGTAGGATTGTTTTAAATACATACATTTTGAAGTAAAACCAGACCTTAAAACGCCAACAAATTGGATTTACCATAACATACAAAAGTCACCAAGTAATTATCTTTATACTTAGCACAAGGCGTATAGTACTAACAAAATGGAACAATTACATAATGAAGTATACAATTACATAAACGAAGAAGATCATCAGAGAATACATCAAAATCAGAAAGAAACTGGCAAACCAGATCCACAGAAGAAACACCTGCATTTATAAAAATGAAAAAACTTGACAGATTTCATTTCACAATTTCAAAACTAAAAACTAAAAACTAAATTTCAAAAAATTATGAATTCCTGTTACCTACAAAGTTACCTAGAAGGCAGAAAATTTTCATTGTACGAAAGAATTTCTCTAGCAAATTCTGCAAAAAGTTGTCTCGGAACTTCGGTAGGCAGAAATAATTATCTTTGTAAAAAACTTAATTCGGTGCTAAAAGAGTTATGCAAATTAATGATATCTTGCATGGAAATTTTGAAGAAAGTATCAATTTCAATCCAAATGTAATTTGCAAATTTAAGTATGATTCAATAACTTCCTGTGAAGTTGAACGGTCATTTTCCAGTTACTAGTTAATTTTAAGTGAACGACGACAGAATTTTACAATTGACAATCTTGCATTTGATTACTTACTGTTATTATTTAAGTAATAATTAATTATGATTAGAAAAAATGTAATGTTGTTCAAAATTTAATTATACATATCGTTAATTGAAAGGTACTATATTTTCTGTATATCATTTTTATTGTTCTTACACTACCTTAAGTAAATAATTCCATAAACAAAACAGTTGTTTTATAACTTTTTATAACCTTAAACACTATCTAACTTGAACATGAATACATACTTTTTCTTATTATATTAGTAGTTGCTTTATATTAATATAATAATATACACTTTAGTACAATAATTGCATCTTTCAAAGCATAAACGCATGCTTAACCCTTTTTCAGTTTTGGTTACCATATGGTAACATACTTTTTTTTACCCCTTATCGGTCAAGGCTATAAATTTCTCTTTAAAATTACTATATTAATACGTTGTGAATAAAATATATTCCTGATACTATTTTTAGTAAATTTATATTCATAGTTGCATAAAAAAACAAATTTAGAAGTCGTTACCGTATGGTCACACGGGCCATTAAAACCACCCCAACTTCGAATAAGAATTTATATTTATTTTCAAAATTTATAAGAAATACATATCTCTTGATTATTTATGAAAAGCTTTAAAACAGTTTTTGGAATCGGTAAGGCAAAGTCTGCAGTTACATTTCTCGCACTTCCGGCGACTCGTACCTGTTGCACAGTACCTGCACCTTCCTTTATTGGTATGTACTGGCCAATGGCCATAACAGTCAGTTCTTGATGACAAATCTGGCCGCTCAACAATGGGACGCTGAATGGTTGATGTTTCGATGTTATTAGAACTAGGTCGCCCCTTTCTGGTTTCTTTACAGCATCTAGCCAAACCTGCTACTATTTCCAATCTAAAGTTCTTCAGAGGCATATATTTAGTTTTCTTGGCGTTACAATCCATTCGGTTTAACAGCCAAGCATTTACAACGGATATATTCAAAAGGTAACTAAATATTGCAAAATACCATCTTTTTGATTTATGTGGAGCCTTATAATATCCCATCAACCCATTAGCAGTATCAACACCACCCATATGTTTATTGTATTGCTTTATTATAGCTGGACATGGAACATCAACTTTTGTCTTTGCAGCCTTATTGTATCTTTTGACATTGTCCACAGGTTCTATTCCAAAGAGATTCGTCGTTCTCTGAAAGTACATACATGGTTTTTGTAAAGTTTGTTTTACTTGAGATTTTTCGAAATTGTACCATAAGTGTGGGTTCTAGATTTCCTTTGAGGCAATGCCAAATTTTCCTCATCGTCGGAATAGTCTGATCCATCCGAGACCTGAGGAGGAGGTGGCAGTCTATCTTTCTTCTTGCCGTAAAATAAATTAGGAGATATTGTATCAAACAGTCCCGATTTGTCCATATTTGTAGTGAGAAATAGTATACTGCAATGGGCAATGTAACCATATAGTTACACACAATCAAAGTCAAAAATAATGGTATATGGATACACATTCACTTAGAACAGAAAAAAAACTATCTTACCTTATATATCCAAGAAACCAATATCAAAATTTCTAGCACAATCACACAAATCCACAATATAAACTGTCAATAATGGTACCGGTACTTCTCACAAACCTAATAACACGCACGTGGCCTAAAAAGTAACCATAAAAATGAACTGCTGCTTACTTTCGACTAGATCCGCATTCCCCCCACCAAGGCATATTTGTAACCATATGGTATTGCCACCCAAGGATCGTCAACATATAGAGTATCTGAGAAAAATACTTTAGAATACTTTGTAACCATATGGTTACATGGTTCATAAATTGACACATAGTTTGATATAGTGTGAACTGATAAAGGGTTAAGGGCATAATTTAATAAATAGTTTATCTTTCATATTTGCATGCATTTTCTACATCAATTAATAATGTTAATTATGGAATTAATCCAGTCATAGCAATCAATAACCAATACAAATTTCGAATATAAGAGCAATATTGTACTTTAATCATTTTCTTGCCAAGTTTTACACACAGATAAACACCGCAGTGATCTATCACAGAATCAACCATCGAGACGGATAGAAATAATCAATTTATTTTATTTGATTAATATAAATTGCTCAATTAAATCACGGTTATTGGTGTATCCAATATAAATCAATCACTATATGAATAGAGTTTATTATATAGATATTTATGTTTAAAATAAAAGAAAACGGAGCCCGCGAAAATCCGAAATCGCAAATATTTTTAGCAAAAATAACTATTGGTTATTGAAATATAATATTGCCGTGAAATTTCTTGCGGAGTCGTCGTAAGACAAAAACATTTTAATTTTTTTCGAAAATGTTCATCCGTTTTTCTTCCAAGCGTTTCAACCAGGACTACTTCGATCCGGGAATAGTAGACGATAAGCCAAAGGCACAGTATAAACTTATTAGTAAAGCTGGGATTATATGAAAATGCATATTTTTTATTTATATATTTACCAAAATTCTTGCAGATCTATACGGATCACGTAAAAAGAAAGTATTTGCAACTACTTTTGTTTTGCATATCTTACATATAAATACTGTATTGAGAATATTTCATATAAAATTGCATATTTGTTCATATTATATCATTTATTTCTAAAGTGCACCGTAAAAAATATATAAAACCATTTATTCATAATATATCAAAATTACACAGTCCGCATAAGCATTTCCGTACCGTGGGGATTCCCAGATTTGTGTTTATCAAGTCTGGGAGGTTCCAGTGAATCTACGAGCAATGAGGTTGACCTATAGGTCAGTCATATCGCCCGTTGTGTTTAGTTAGTTCTCGAAAGTATATGTACACGTAATTTTACCTTGTTATTTTTGATATGTCGAAATCATATTCACATGGATAAATGATTATTCTGAATTTTGTGTAGATAATGGCATAGTGTAAGTATTACAGTAAAATTGTAAATTTATATTTGTTTACGTTTGATTTTAATTCCTGAAATTAATTACTGCAGATTCGATGTGACAAAAAATTTCAATTAACGCAGTATATAGGAGCTGATTTGCATAAAAGAAATATCACAAAATTTAAAAATGTACCACGAGCTACTCTGGATCAATCGTTTACTTCAATCAGTACAAATATAGAACAGAATAGTTTCCATTATGACTTGTGTCACACCTTCTTAAGTGCGAACATTCCACTTTCAAAGTTGGATAATTCAACATTTAATTTTTTTTAGAGAAGTATACGAAACTGTTAGTTCCTAGTCATTCAACTACAGGAAAACAGTATATTAATCTATTGTTTGAGGAACCTATGATGAAAATTAAGGAAACAATAACAACAAAGGTGAAAATTGTATTTATTTCGTAGTCGATGAGACAACAGACAGTTGTGGACGCTGTATTGCCAACTTATCGCCATTTTAAATGAAAATTGCGCCGGCCAATTTTTTTTAATTGTTACAGAAGAATTAGAGAAAACAAATAATTTAACTATAACAAAGTTTATAAACAATAGTTTAACGAGGTCCAATTTTTTTTAATTGTTACAGAAGAATTAGAGAAAACAAATAATTTAACTATAACAAAGTTTATAAACAATAGTTTAACGAGGTTCTTTTTGCCGTATGCCACATATATGGTGAAGTCAACACAGAATTTGAAGATTTTACCCGAATCTGATACACGTAACATGTTTGGTCCATGAGTAGCACAAGAAATACGTTACAGATTTTCAGACACTAATTCATTGATCAATTTGACAAAAAAATAATTTAATAAAGCACCGCTGAGGGTTCAAGCATACAAAGATAAGTTTCCTGATCTGGCACTGCCACCACAATCCATAATAACAAAATGGGCCACGTGGCTTGATGCCGCTGTATTTTATGCAGATACAGAACAGATAAGAAAATTAATTCTCTCTTTTTCAAACGACTCGATAGCAATTGCAGATTGCAAAGATATACTAAATAAAGTTAACCCAGTGAATCGATAGAATTGATTCAAAGTTTCAAGAATAAAATTTATGTTAAAGATACCATAGGAGAGCGGTTCAAAAGTAAATTAACACAAGTTCTAAAGGAAAACGAGGGCTTTAATCAGCTTACTAAAATATACAGTGTGTTGCAAGGAAACTACGATGAAACTATTGAAATGAGTTCTACAATTTTCTGCAAATATAAGTACTCGCCAATTACATCAGTTGACGTTAAGCGAAGCATTTCAGCATACAATTGATGAATTATTATTATTATTATGATTATCATGATGGATTATGGATGGATCGCAGAAGATCATTTTTAGTTGAGAATTTAGAAAAGCAGTTTTGCATATTTTCGTCTAATTTTGGAAACATACGAGTATATGCGCATATAATACAATTTCCGTATGCATATAATCTCCAGCTTTATTATTAATATAACTTATTAAACTTACTAATAAGTAAAGTGGACCAATTCGGAGCGAAAGCACAGGCGTGACTAACGAATTGGTTCCCGCATGCGAAACATTATTAATATCTAGAAATATACTATCACGAACGGTGCTGTTATTATGTTAGATACAAAAAAAATGTAAGACGGTTTTTCTAGATTATGAAACGTTCTCGATGATATGTATAAAAAATTAAATCAAAATGTATGTAATTAGATGATTAAAAAAAAACTTACCGTCTTATGCGTTTACCGTGACTTGAAAATCTAGAGAAGCGCGATGAAATATTGTTAACATAAGGTGCGTCTCCAAAGTTATTTCTCCAAAACGCGTCCGCCATGAGGAAAATATGTGCTTGTATAAAGAAAACAATCGCTCCACATCTAGTGATGTGATATTTGCATAATTAAAATAATCTTTGAAACAACTTAACACATCTGTAGACGAACCTTCACAAATTTGTCTAAGTCTGGCAAAATCTAAATCTTTATCTAAAACACTTTCAAGCTTACTTAAAATACACTCATTTCTTGCGTCTTCTATCGAACATAGCTGTGCGTGTGTATATTTCACAACTAGCACTGATTCCTGTAACGATGGCGAAGAATTTTGTAGGTTTTCTAATGCTTGCACTATTCCGAAGTAATTGTTGTGAATAGTTTGTAAATCACTTTTAACCCCACTTTTGAAATTTTTTCCGACTTTCTTCGATAGCGGCACTATCTTTCGGATTTAATAATAAAACCACTTTTTTTACATCCTCAAAATATTTATGATAGTAAAATGCCGCTCATAGCCATGTTCCCCATCGTGTCAGAATCGGCTGTCGTGGCTCAGGGGTATGGGGACACAATTCGTGAAATTTTGTAGATTTCAGGAATACTGCCTTTGTACTCGATATTAACGCATCTACATTTGGGTAACATTTACGGATCCGTTCTGCTACAAGATGTAGGGCATGGATTTTACATGTAATATGTAAAAAGTTACCACACTGTTCCTTAAGAGACCGACCTACAGAAAGCATGGTTGCGGCACCATCTGTCACAAACATTAGGATTTGATCTCTGGAAATTTCAAATTTTTCCAATGTACTTAACACCACTTTTGAAATTACCCGCGCAGTACATTCTTCTATTTGTCTGCTAGCTAATAAAATTGAGGATGGCGATTGATTTGGTTCTATTTTACGCACCATAACATTAAGTACAGATCTTTTTTTGCTATCAGTTGTTTCATCCACACTCAACCACACTTTTTTATTTTTCAGATCAGCCTTAATTTTATTTTCTAAATGTACACGAACAGATTTTAAATAACGTCGTAAGTGGGTGCAGCTCGGTAATTCTACATTGCCAAATTTTTCAAGAAATGAAATAAACGAATCATTGCGTAACAAAGTAAACGGCAAATTACAGACAACCATCATTGTACACAAATGAAATAAGAACACTTCGTATTTTGTATCGGCACCAGTGTCTCTATTTTTATGTCTTGCACTATGCACGTGGCGTTGCACATTTGATTTTGTTAAATGGTTTATATATATATATATATATATATATATATATATATATATATATATATATATATATATATTGCACACTAAACATTTTATATTTACCCCATTGTAAGATAAACTAGGATGGTTCTCAATAAACCTATTGACTAACTTTGATGATAGCGGTTTTTTTACTGTACGCTCCTTCAACATTATTAAATACACAGAATACACTTTCCTGCTGCTATTATACGTGTACACACGATGACCGTGAACAACATACTAAGTAATCGTATGTGCGATGGGGCACGCGGGAACCAATTCGTTAGTCACGCCTCTGCTTTCGCTCCGGATTGGTCCACTCTACTGATAAGTTTATACTGTGCCAAAGGGTTGTCATAACCTATTCGGAAATGTTTTTTGTTTTAACAATTCGCGCGTCGTCCGCTATCGAAAAATCGCGTCGTAAACTTTACACAATCAGAAAATAAAAGATGAAATAATAAACCTCCTGACACTTAGTAAATATTCTTATAATATTTAAGATTCCACCCCTAATGTAAATCACCAACACCAATTTATCGTTGTAGTAAGATTTGTTCTATTAAAAAATAAATCAAAGCGAATAGAAATTGGGGAGCATTGTTTAGGATTCATATCAATTTCTGATTCAACGGACCAGTTTAACTAATGTTCTAATAACATTCACTTATAACATTTGTTTAGGAGATCTGAAGGGGCAGATTTTGTTTTAATATTCTTTATTATCCAACAGGCCAAGGCCTAATTACGGGATAATATTTATAAATTAAATATATACAACATAAAAAGCTAAAATAATAAATAATTGAAATCAAAAGTGCCTCAAAATTAACAAAGAAAAATAAATAAATTTAATAAAACCAAAAAGATACAATTATTAAGAAAATTAAAAATTGTGTGATAATAGAAAACAAAAAGAAAGTTAATATTATTATTAATGACATATATTCAGATGTTTATTTCCAATCCTCGAGAGAGTGCAAGCTGGTGCTTGTTTCATCACGTTGGAGCTTGCAAATGGAACCCCAAAAGTACTGGAATCCCCGGAGTTGATCTGAGATACGAAAAAAACATGCTGTCCAATAGGAAGGCACAATCAATTATGTTTTTATCAGAATAATTGAAACATACATGAGTAGGTAAACCCCACCAGTTTTGTATAATACGAAGGTATTTTTAATAATATAAAATATTATTAAAAATCTGGTGTGAAGAACACAAATACAGGGTCACTATTAATATTTTTGTGTCCGAACATATCCCTCCCCAGAGACGTAGAGTAGATACGTATTTCGCCTTTCTACAGGCTCATCGGTACGCCCCTGCTGGAGAAAGGATATCTTCAGACACATTCACAAAAAAGAACCACATCGCCACATCACAGAAATTATCCAGACCGTAGCGGTAAATTCAGCGCTGCCTGTTGTCAGACAGCCGAGACAGCTTCACATTGGTTATGTGGACGGGGCGAGGTACTTCGGCTGTCTGACAACAGGCAGCGCTGAATTTACCTCTACGCTCGGTCTGGATAATTTCTGTGATGTGGCGATGTGGTTCTTTTTTGTGAATGTGTCTGAAGATATCCTTTCTCCAGCAGGGGCGTACCAATGAGCCTGTAGAAAGGCGAAATACGTATCTACGTCTCTGGGGAGGGATATGTTCGGACACGTTCACAAAAATATTAATAGTGATCCTGTATTTGTGTTCTTCACACCAGATTTTTAATAATATTTTATATTATTAAAAATACCTTTGAATTATGTTTTTCATTAGTTACAATAGGAATTTTTCACATAGAGCATCTGTTCGTGCACTGTTGGAGAACATGTGGCGGCAAGATAATAATTTTATTCGTCTTGAGAAATACCTCTCTTTGGATAACTTTCATCGATGGCAAAAACATTAATTTGAGTAATTGATTATGAATACGGTCCAAAGTAAGAGAATCGCAAACATACAAAGAATCCCATTTACGACATAAGCAGGGTATAGAGCCTTTAGGACCATAATATTTTTGAAGTACTTAGAGACCCACATGACAAATCCAAGGGATCTAAAGGCCTCGGAATATATTATTGTGTAGTTTGACACTAATAAGTTGGACTACAATTATTTCAAATTTAAGTTGTTACACAGCATATATCTCTTTTGACTCTTTGAAAAAGTATAGGTCAAATCTCAGGGTTTGCTTTCGGGTTCTCTGTAACTAGGCCTAGCATCCAATGTAAACTAAAGAAATAATACAACAGGATGTCAAATTAAATTCTTTATTGTTTAAACTATATATATATATATATATATATATATATATATATATATATATATATATACAGGGTTATTCAAATGTTCCGGAACACTTAAACATTTTTGAAACCACAGAAATTTTCAAAAAATTTTTCAAACAAAAGTTTTTTGGTTTTAAGCAAGCTATTGTAAGAACATATTTCTAATCTACATGTTGCTCGTGTTATCATGGAAACTGTATTCAATTTTATTTTTTTAAATGAAATACCCTGTATATTTTTGCATAGCTGAAATCCTCGTGAGATTCTATAGTGATTTTGTATATACAAATATGTCTCTATTTTGCTCCATTCTTAAGATATTTACTATTATTTGTAATTTTTACCAAGCGTATCTGTTCTAATTAGCTATGAATGATATACCTGACATTTACATTTAGACAGTAGCTCAATTTTATATCAGAATTCCAGGTTGTTAAATTCTAACTAGAACTTTTTCTACCAAAAAAGAATCTCACCTTAAGGTAACTAAAAGCAGGCGCGGCTCGTGATGACGTATTTGGGAGTGCAAGTGCAATGATGCGAGTGCCTCGTGTGTTTTCGGTGTTTACTAAGAAAACGTTACAGTTAGTACACGAGAATACACGAAGCACTCACATCATTGTACTTGCACTCCCAAATACGTCATCACGAGCCGCGCCTGACTAAAAGTATGAGAATAATAAATTGTACAAAATGAAAGTGTCTACTTAATTTTTATCTAGAATTAATCAACTGACGAAATACGAGCAGTTAACTTTATTAATGATTATTGGAATTGGTGATAGAAGGAGGCCCTTTAGAGATGCAAGAAATTTCTTTAACGAAATCTTTCCTATTAGAACCTTAAATCGTTACGAAAATTTGCAATCTATAAAAAATTCGACGAAAACGGGTCGGCCAAAAACTGCTACGACTCACTAAAACACACAAAATAATGGAGCGAATAGTAGAGGCTCCTAAAATTAGTTCAAACCAACTAGCATTAGATCATGAGGTGAGTCAATCATCAGTTCGTAGGATTCTCAAAAAAGAAAAAGCGCATCCTTATAAAGTGCAATTAATTCACGTATTGAAGGTGAAGATAAGAGACTACAATTTTGTGAGGTTATGCAAGACATGATTAATAATAATCCTAAAATATTAAGTAAAATATTATTCTCTGATGAGGCTACATTCTGGGGTCAGTAAACAGGAACAATTACAGGCATTGGTCAACAGACAATCCATACTGGACTGAGGAAGTTCATACGCAATCCGCAATACCGTCAAAAAGTTAACGTTTGGCTAGGTGTTATTGGGAACAGAATAGTAGGACCATTTTTTATCAACAACACGTTAGCATAAGAATGTTACTTAGCTTTACTACAGAATGAAGTAATGCCTCATCTCCGTAACATCTTCAATGAGGAACAACTAGATAATGTCTGCTTACAACAAGATGGATCTCCTTCTCATTACGGTGTGGAAGTTCGAAATTATTTCAACACAGTTTCTCTACAAAGATGGATTGGAAGGAGATGATTTATCGAATGGCCATCAAGATCGCCGGATTTGTAAATATTAGATTTCTCCATTTGGGGACATCTTAAATCAAAAGTGTATATCAATAGGCCACAAAATATTGAAGAATTAAAAGACAGGATTCGTCAGGAAGCGTGAAACATTAGTGTAGATCAGAGGCTCCCAAACTTTTTTTTCTCATAGGCCACTTTGAAAGTTTTGCTGGTTCCTGTGGACCCCCTGCAGCTACATTTCTACCATATTCCCAAAACTCGACAAAAAATGTGAAGATTAGATCTAACTATGGAAATTTGCGTTGCAGCTGAGTTATTGGTTAATTAATTAATTGATTGTGCTGTGAGTGGATGTCAAAAAAGTAAAGTTAGCCAATCAAAAAAGTGATTCCATCCAACTTTACTCCTTTGACATCTACTCACAGCACAAGCAACCAATCAATTCTCACATATTTTATTTAGAAAACTCCCCATTCGGAGTGGTAAAAATAACAATAACAATAGTATATTTCCTTGTGTTGTATTTATTCAAATATGTAATTATTACACTATTAATTATTATTGTTATCAGATTACATTGTAATATGATAACAGTCGTAATATAATTAAAATTAAATATTAATAACGTAACGTAACTTCTACAATGACAATCACAAAATAGTCATAATTTTAGTGGGAGGGATGTACTTGATGGATTGACAGCAAATTATCAATATTTGGCTTCAGTTTTGTTAGGAATAACCGCAAATCTCCCCGTTCTGTGATATTCAATCTGCTCCTTTTTTTTGTTAAAATAACGTTTGTAACGACACTAAAACTTTTCTCGACAAGATATGACGAGGGAAACGCTATCAAAAGCTTTCTCGCAATTCCCCACAGTCCAGGATATTTTTCGGGTATTTCTGCCTGCAGCCAAAATGTTTGATACGCTCTTTTAAATTTCACCTTCAGTTCCTCATTAGTGCTAAGCTCGAGTAGCTCCTCTTGTAATATCACATTCTCCACTTCCGTTTCATCAAGTGGATTTATGATCCATGGTGGTATTTCCATCGTCAGAATATCTTCAAATCTGATTTTAAAGTCATCATGCAGGACAATTAAATGTTGAACGTGTGTGAATATCCTCATCAAGGCATTCTACCTGTGACAAGTTTGAAAACTGGGAAAATTCGCGCCGACTAATATTTTGCTTCATAAATTTCAATTTTCCAAGAAAAGCTGAAATTACACCCTTTGTTTTTATTAAATTGAGGCTGTCCCCTTGTAATTGTAAGTTAATGTCATTAAATTTTTTGAACAAATCTGTCAAATACGCGATGTCTGCTTTCAAATTGATCAGGTTTTCTTTTAAATCTGGATCTTTACTTTCCAGAAACTCTAAAACTGATTCAAAAAGTGAGAAAAATCTTGTTAAACATACACCTTTCGACAACCAGCGTACTTCAGTATGTAAGAGCAATCGTTGGAAGTCTTCATCATTTTCATCGCACAATTGTGCAAATAAACGCGTATTCAATGCATTGCTTCTTATTTTGTTAACTGCATTAATCACAAATTGAAGCGATTGGTGCAATTTAGCACTCAAATTTTTCGCTACTAGGTGTTGTCGGTGGATGACACAGTGAATTTGCAGTTACCTCTGGTATAATTCTTTTAAGATGGCTTATAAACCCACGACATCGCCCGGCCATGGCAGGAGCTCCATCTGTTGCCACCGAAATAACGTTTGTGAATGGAATCGATTTTTCCTTAAAAAAATCACTCAGGACATTAAATATTCACCTTTAGTGTCCGTCTCCAAAGTTTTCGCGAATAGTAGCTCTTCATGAATTTCTTCGCCATAACAAATCGAACATATGCCAATAATAATGCTTCATTACCAGGTAAAGTTGACTCGTCCAGTTGAATAGAAAAATGAGTTGTTTGCAGATAATTACACAAGAAACTTTCAATATCAGAGCTCATTTCGTCAATACGTCTTTGTACAGTGTTGTTACTCAAAGGAATTCTTTTGAGTATGTCAAATGGAGATTTGTGCAGAACAGTTTTTAAAACCTCTTCAACAGCGGGTAAAATTAACTGTTCTCCAATGGTGTGCGATTTTCCAGATTTCGCTATAAGTAATGAGATATTGTAAGATGCCCGCAAGCCATCATCGTTACTTTCCGACGTTGAAGCGAACATACTGTGCACGGTGGGTCTCTTTTCATATTTTTCCTTCAATGTTTGAAAATATTTCAAATCTTTACCTATTTTATCAGGATGACACCTTCTTAGATGATCTTCGAGCTTCGATGGTTTGTTGCATAAAAGACATTTGGGCAATCGCTTGTCTGCCTTTGATGGAAGAAAACCAAATTTTAAATAATCAACACTGTACTGTCGACATTTCTTCTTAGATTCAGCCATGTTTCGTATCAGTTACCTACCTGTAAATTAAAAAAAAACTTGTAGTAATCTTAAGGCGGTCTTACTTAACAGGATATGGCTATTTTAACAGGATTAATTGATTATTGCAATGAAATAAACAAAGTACCGGCGGCAAACTGATTCTAATTATTAAAAGCAATAAATCGCTAAGATCAATAATTGAGTTTTATGGAAACGGCTGAACCGATTTTAATGTAATGTAAAACATTTTTTCATTAATTATATTTTGATATATTTCTGTAAATTCGATAGAAAATACTTGTAAATAATATTTTGATATCAAAACTTCGCGATTTTAATTATTTATTTATTACTTTGATGCACGTTACGAGTATGTAGTATATAAAGACACGTACAATTTATGAAAATATATTTAATTATTAGTGAACCACCACACAGTCGGTTAATAAAAAAATTACTAATAAAGTAGGCACAAGAAGTTCAACCTTTCTCGGCTTTCTGTTCTTTTATGGAAGTATCTAATAATGGTTCTGTTCAGTATTTAATTTTTAATACGTACCTACTACACGCAAACATTATAAATATACTTATTACAACATAAATATATCTCCTATCGCAGGTGGGTTGAAAGAGATTTCTTTTAGGAATAAGCCTCACCTTTTGTACCTACGTATTTTTTTGTAATTTGTCCATTTTTTGTTTACTTACGTGTACAATAAATTGTAAAATAAATAGATAAATAATAAATAAAATAAAAGTATTTGTAACAAATAGGCAGGTAAGTACTTACTTTTCCGACAGTGGCAAACACTAACATCGATTCACTTTACTTTACTTTTCTTTTCGAAATTCGGGAAACAAATGAGTAACGTTTATCCGTGGCATTCGTATTTATATTGGTGAAGAATCAAACAAGTTCATGCAAGATTGCAAGCACACACCACAAGTCGTACTTCGTCCCTTTGCACGTCTGAACAAGCATTGCGGACGGCGGCGGAAGCGCTTTACAAGTCTCGACACGTTGTACTGAATATAGAATATGCAAGTTTTTACAAGTAACAGTCGCTGAGCTTCTTAAAATATTATCTGCCTACATTGATAGGTGAACTCAAGCCAACATTTTAGTTCTTCACTATCGAAACCAGATAAATTTTCGTGGACCCCGCTTACGAATTGTGAACCCCCATTTTTTTGTCACGCCAACGTAGACCCCCGTCGAGTCTCCCGTGGACCCCTGGGGGTCCACCTGGACCACTTTGGGAATCAATGGTGTAGATCATTTAGGAAACTGTTTACGCGAATTTGAGGAGCGATTAATGCGTTGTCAAATCGCCCAGGGTTTACAATTCAAACATTTAATACAGTGAATTCAACTTTTTTTGTTTGCTTTTTGGTTGATTTTTTGTGGGACTGTAAATAAACGTACTGCATATTGGTGGCAGCGTGGTTGCCGAGATGATTATTTGGAAATTACTTAAAAACGTCTCAGTTGGTAAAAATTACAAATAATAGTAAATATCTCAAAAATTGAGCAAAATAGAGACATAATTGTATATATTCAAAATCACTATAGAATCTCACGAGGATTTCAGCTATGCAGAAATATACAGGGTACTTCATTTAAAAAAATTAAATTGAATACAGTTTCCATGATAACACGAGCAACATGTAGATTAGAAATATGTTCTTACAATAGCTTGCTTAAAACCAAAAAACTTTTGTTTGAAAAATATATATATTTAATTAATCTAATTTAATCTAGCATAACATACAAATGTCAAGTAATAATTATCTATCTATATATATATATATTAGCTAGGATAGGGAATCCAAAAAAAATTCTTCATGTCCTAGAAAACTATCTAGAAAATTCTGCTATTTCACCAAACTCAGCTGATTGTTCTATATGCAAATTTTCTTCTAACGTTTGTTCTACATTCAGAAAATGCAGTACTATGCTTACAGATTTTTAATGCCCAATTTGTTATCCATAATAAACCACGCTGATCAGATAAAACTATCTTGTTGCAGTCGTTTCTTAATGATACACTGTATTTAGATATACTAATTACAAATTATAATAAAAAAAATCACTTGATAAGTTTCACTGTTTTAGTTTACTGTTGTGACAATATTGTGTCGGTAATTTCTTCCATTCTCAAAGAAAGATTTTATTAAACTGTTTTTTTTTATTATAATTTGTATTAAGTGTAGATAATATCATATATTAGCCTCCATATTAATTATATTATTGAAGTAACAGCAGTTGGACCTTCTGTATTCACAGTGCATCTTCAGTGCTCATTTTGCTTTCGAACCGCAATTGAATAGTTTCGTAATATTAAATGTAGTCATTAAATAGAGAAAACATATTTTTATAAACTTCTTTTCCAAATTTTCCTCTTAAAGAAGTGAATAAACTTCTTTTGAGATCTATTTCTTAATTCATTACTTGGATCAGGACTGCAACTCTATAAGTTGAATATTAATGTCAGTATGCCATATATTTTACACTTGAACTTAGCTACTCAAGGAAAGCGTTGCCCGCGTAGCTCTCTTGGCTCTGTCAAATGTCTCGAGACCCAGACAAGATTGTGTTATACTGCGGCAACGAAATCACTGGCATACTTCTCCACGTGCACTGACGAAATCTAAAATCAGTTCGAAGAACATGTCTGCATGTAAACGTAACCAATGTGCAATATATTCGTTGTGTATGCTCATGTATAAATATACAGATGTATTTTGACATTTTTGTATTACTATAACAATGCCAATGTTAAAGCGTATCAACGACACAGTTGATATTGGGTTTAGTTTTCCATGAAATAACAAGAAACAAGTATTCTTCCGGTCAAATGTAATTTTATTTTTCAACATAGTCTCCCTTTAAATCCATACACTTTCCCCAGCCATGCTGTCTTACTCTTTGTCCTCCAAGCGAAGCTTTAAGCTTAGGAAATCGGAAAAAGTAAGTGGTCAATCAATTCAAGGGAAAATCGTGAATTTTGACCATGACGACCGCCGAAGTGTGAGCAGATGAGTAATCTTGATGGACGCTTTTTTTGCACTTTCTAATTTCAGCTTGTCAAGTAATGATGCGTAATATGTCCCCATTATTGTTTTACTTTTTTCAAGATAATCGACGAATATTCCGTGACTATCCCAAAAAACATTACCCTGCCAGCCATGGATTTTTTTATATGAGACTTGAATTTTGTTGTGGTCGGAGTTGCCTCCATTTCCACTCCATTGTTTCGTATTTCCCAGGGCTGTGACGTGTTTGTGTCTGATTAATAAATAATCGTGTGTTGTGTGTTTTTGTGCGGTCCTGTGTTGCGTATGTGTAGTCTGTGTGTTTGTCGCTTTTTGCGTTTAAGTCACTGGTCATCGGTTTTTTGCGTTTCAGTCATGTGTGTGCTTAATGTTTGTTGTTGTAGAGTGTGATTATTTTCTGTGTTTGCGTTACGAAGTATTGTATCTATTCTGTTGTTGCGTTTGTGGAGTGTAATGTTATTAGCATATTGCCTAAGGCAAGTGCTAGTTCGTCAGTTGTGTTAGGTGTTGTGTTTCTTTGTTTTTGTGTCCATGGGTTCGTTGTTGGGGGTGGTGCTGGTATGTATTCGGGTTTGGGTGTGGTTTTGTTTACAGGGTTGTTTGGATTGTTAGGACAGTTAAGGAAAGTGGATAAGTGAGGACCACCGCAGTTTGCACACTTTGGTGGTGTTGTTTTGGGTTTTGTACATAGGTGTGTTGAGTGTTCGTCTCCACATTTCAAGCATTTGTAGTGTACGTTAGTTTTTTTTGTGGTGTTCAAATGTCTGACATTTGTGGCATTGTATTATGTCTGTCCGTTTGTTTAGTGGTTCGATTTTAATTGTGAGTCCGCAGCAGTCGTGTATGTTGTAAATTGATTTGTATTGTCTCGTCAGTTCTATTAGTACAAGTGGTGCAGGTATGCCGTGTTTGCCGTTCATTCTTTTGATTTTTAGTGTCGGGTAGCCTCGGTCAGTCAAGTCGTTTGTAATTTCTGTGTCTGTGATGAAGGTAGGAATGCCTCGCATAACTACCTTTAGTGTTTTTTCGGTTCGCAATTGAAATGTGTAAAATTGTATTTGTTCTGTGTCGAGTATGTGTTTAAGTGTGCGGTAGTCTTCGTCAGTTTTCGGTTCGATGTGAATACCAGGTTTCACCAGCTTGTTCTGTAACGTCTGGATGTTGTGTGTCTTAAGCAGTTCCCGTATGTGTGCCCATTTGTCTTTTTCAGTTACTATTATTGGTGCGATTTTGTGTTGTGTATTGCGTGTTTCGGTTTTTGTGTTTTGTGTAGTGTTTGTTTGTTTACTTACCCTGGATGTGCTGTTGTTTGAAGTTGGCGGTTGTGGAGCGTATTCATTTGCGTCTTGTTCCATTTTTTCCTCGGTGTTAGTTTTTTCGAGGACACTGTACGAGTTTTTTGTTTCTATTGGTGTGCTTACGTGTTCTGTTTTCTGTTTTTTTGCTGTTTTCTTTGGATTTGTAAAACTATTTGAGATATCGATGGCGAATTTTTGTAGATCTATGAGTTCCTGTTTGTTTTTTAACGGTTTTACCGGGCTTGCTTCTTGTTTGGGCGATTCTGATATTTCTATTTTTACCGTCGGCTCGTCGGGATCTACGATGAATATTTGCTGTTGTTTTTTTAATAGATTTTGAATATCTTCTTCCTCCGTGGTTTCGTTAATAATGGTTTCCGCGTCTTCGCGTTGCTGCGGAGTGCATCTTCTTTTAAAACTTGGATTCAGCGCTAGGTTGGAAATCGTAGAAGTGATATATCGTCCGGCCATTGCTTCCCGGTTCGCTTTGACGGTTACCGCCGTATGTTTAAATGCAATATGTACGTGTGTTCGTCTCAGAGACTAGCACACGAATGTAGCCGATGGAACCGTCTTCGCCTTTTTCACTCTTTGCAGTCAACTGTTTTGACGAAATTACAATGGACCATATAAATAGTCTATAACATCGCTAAGTACAACACGCAGTTATTGAGTAACACTATTCATTCGGTTAACCGCACATCTGCTTTTTGTCGTTGAATTGTGACGCAATTACTTCAACATTACAGTGAAATTCCTTTCCTCATGGGCGTAGATAGAAGCGTGAGGAGTTTTTATAATTTATTTTATTTATTAATTTATATTTCGTAAGAAATAAAGTACGGTGAGTTAGTTTCTTTTTTTCATTGTTTTAACTGTTAATTGCGTACTTCGTAATTTTTGTAATAGATCCTGTTTAATATTGTTTCATCGAATCTACTTCTCCCAATTACTTTGACGTAAATATCCAATGAATTTCGTTAAATTTCAATTACTTATTACGCTTACATTTTTAATCTTCATTTATTTAGGTCTAGAACATTGTTTAAGTTACTTTTTCAGATATTATATGGAACAACGTCGAGCATGGCATCGTGAAACAATGGCGAGTTGGATTAAGGGTCATACTGATTGTATGTCCATTGCTACTGATTCCGAAATTTATTGCGAAGTCTGTAAAATATCGTTAACAAATTCCAAGAAATCGCACGTAAAACGTCACCTGACCAGTTGGAATCTGATAATTTTAATAAAAAACTCTGTGAAACTTTAATGGCGGCAAATATTCCATTAAATAAACTTAACAATACCACCTTCAAAACATTTCTCCAAACATATACTGGTCGAAATATTCCTGATAAATCCACCTTACGCAAATATTATGTTCCTAAGTGCTATACGAAAGCAGTAGAACGCATTAGAGAAGCCATCTTTCAAATCAGTACCTATGGACGACGAATGTCGACGAAATTATCGATATATTAGGACGCTGTGTGGTAAATGTTGTAGCTGATGTACTACATCCAACTATTCCATATAACGCATATGTAATAGCAACAAAAGCTAAACAGTAGCTAAAACCATTTACGAGAATATGCACCAAATGCTTCATTCGAAAGACAGATACAAAGAAAAAATACTTTTATTTGTCAGTGACAGTGCTGCATATATGTTAAAAACAGGCAGACTATTAAAGGAAATATATCCTAATATGCTGCATATTACTTGTCTAGCACATGCTCTCCACAGAATCTTTCCGGAAGTTGATAGACTTGTATCCGGTTTTAAAAGTTTTCAGAAAAGCACCATTGAGAGTAGCTCTTTACAGGGAAAATCTTCCATCTTTGTCACTGCCTCCCTCTCCATTAATAACTAGATGGGGAACATGGTTGGAAGCTACTAGCTTTTATGCAGAGAATTTCGATAGTTTACAAAATTTCGTTACATGTTTAAATGACGATGCTCGAAGTATTTCTGAGTGCAAGGAACTAATACAAGTTTAAAATTAAAAAAATCAGTTGTACTTTCTTCAGGAATACTTTGGAAATTTGACAAAACTAATCACTTATTTTGAAAACCAAAATCTAAAATTAAATGATGGATTAACCACATTAAATGTGGTTAATAATTAGAAAAATATTCCAAGTGACTTCGGATGTGGCCTTCAGCAAAAGTTTTTAATAGAAATCCAGATTTAATTACATTGCGGCAATTGTGTATAGGGACAATGTCTCAAAATCTAACTGCTCAATACGCTGAAATAAAAGAATATTTTCAGTATGCACCTATAACCAGTTGCGATGTAGAAAGAACGTTTTCTATTTACAAGGATGTATTTCATTCAAAGAGAACAAATTTTACAGAAGAGAAGCTTGATAAACTATTGCTAGTTAATATTAATATTCCTTTACTCAACTTGAACTACAAAATGAACAAATAAAAATGTATTTCGTATTTTATAGATCACCACCCGTTTGTTTTCCAGTTAGTTAATATATAACAAACGTGTTTTTTCAGTATATGCATTAGCCTCTGCTATATCTCTAACCTTGATCGTCCAGTACCATCTGGTGAACATTTTCAATGTTATCTGTGGTGGTCGCAGTTTCTGGCCGCCCCAAACACTCGTGCTGGTCCTACCACGTTTAAATTCAGCTGCCAATCTTTTCACGGCTTCAAATGATGGAGCAGTCACCATAAACAGCGTCCAACTCATTGTTAATTTGCGCAGTCGTATTGCCTTTCAAATATTAAAATTTAATCACGCTACATTTTATTTTTTCCATTTTTACAAAAACACCGACATCGACTGACACAAACGACTGTCAAACAACTGAGCGTCGAAAATGGTTGAAATTTTCATCTGTCAAAGCATATACAATTGTAGTACCAGAATGGTTTTGACGAGTAACGCCTTCTTCATGTTGAGGCTCAAAGCATATCAGAGTAACCTCGTAGGTGACTATAAATGATCGAAATTTTTTTTAAGCTGGCAACAATTTTGCCACTTTATGTTGACATGCCTGATTCTTAAAATTAAATTTGTCAAAAATTAAAAAACAAAAGTAAAACGAATAATTCTAACCATATGATATCTACATACAAGATAAAATATTCTAACTAAAAAAGATAAATTTAAAGCAAGCCAATTTCTGAAGAGTTGCCAAATTAAATATTTGTTTCAATTATCTAGTGACTCAGTACTATGTTTCTTTCTAAGAATACCTTAAAGTCACCAAAACATTTCCCAAATAATTCATATAAAATCTAAAGCGATTTATAGCACTTCAAGTTACCATAATACGATTTCTTTGTGGTTTTGGGAGATACATTCAAAATATAAAAAACAAAACTATATATATATTTGGTCTTTTGTATAAGAAAATTTCTTAAAGCTGTACAGTTTTAACTAAAATAACGTCCGTAATTTAACAATATTGGAAAATATTATAACAAATTATAAATAGGACCAGTATATAGGACCAGAAAAGTTTGAAATTTATATACATATATTATCAGATTATATGTAGTATTGAAAAAACACTAAATCTCATCAGAATGTCTTACGATTATGTAAAACTTATACGATATTAAAATTAAGTTGTAACAAGTCTTATAAAGACTAGAGTATATAAAATATCTCTAAACCTAAGTATTTAATATATAGAGGAACTGAAATGATTTTACATATTTGCAAGTGTATTGCTAAAATAACGGCTTTAAATTATTTCTAATATATGTACATGTACTATTTACAAAAAAAAATAAACAATATGTAATTGCAACAAACAGCAAACTTTAAAAGTGGCTGATGAACATATACAAAAATTTAGGACTGATAAAAGATAGTATTATGCATAAACATTTAACTGGAACTAAATGTTTTTTATTAGGAAGAAAAATCAACGTAAAGTTGTCTATACAAATAAATTTTTCTCGAACAAAACTTATCTTTTGCCGTAATTTTTAGTTTCTTATAATTTTATTCATAGGATATAAAAATATTACAGATGAGCCTAGAGCCATGCTATAGATCGCAAGTAACAATTACAAATTCGATTCTTGGAATTAAATATTGTCTACGACTTTTACAAGTGTACCTTAAAGAAAACAGTATTAAAGTTACAAATAATTTTATGTATAAACACTATTGAAAATAGTTTATCTTATATATAATTATAACATGGGACACAATTTGGGGCTATTATATTGATACAGTACTTAAAACAAATATATATATATATAACATGTTTCATATATATAATATATAAGTATATTAAATATATATTAAATAATGAAATCGTTGTTTCACGCATTGTTCTTCGCGTGTGAGATATGTCCTGAAAAGGACCCATTTTCTCGACGTTTCAACGAGGTCGCACTCGTTATCTTCTGGACTTGGTCTTGCGCTGGTCGGAGTTGGCGGTTGAATGCCGTTGTTGTGAGCTGTCTCTGCTTATATACTGCGGTGTCGGGGGGGGGGGGGGGGGGGGGGGGCCTTTTCGGTGTCGCGTGCGAACGGCTTCGTGTGATTGATCCGTATCTTAATGTGTACTATGGATGGTCCGGTTGACATAGCGACGTGTCGTGTTTATATGTGGGTGAGTATGTGGCAGGCGCTGGCTGTCGCGTTTATTAACACTGTCTTAATATTAAAACTGTCTAAATAAACGCGACGACGGCCAGCGCCTGCCACATACATGGAAACACCTTCTAACTCACCTACATATCAACACTGAACTTAAACACAACACACCGCTATGGCAACCGGCTACAGTACACACTAAGATCCGGACCAATCACATGAAGTCGTTCGCGCGCGACACCGACAAGGCCACACCCTCCTCCGACGCAACAGTATATAAGCAGTGGTAGCTCACAACTACGGCATTCGATCGCCAACTCCGACCAGTGCAAGACCAACTCCAAGAGATAACGAATGCGATCTCGTTGGAACGCCGAAAGGATGAGTAAGGATATATCTCAGACGCGGAGAAAAACCCGAGAAACAACGATTTCATCATTCAACCACGAGAACATCAAGTATAACATATATATATATATATATTAGAGATTATGCTTTTTTTTAGATCAGTGACGCTTTATTATTCTCCTTAATGAACTAGTTGAAATGGCACTTATATTTGAGTATAACTTTCTTCTTTCAGCATCGGCTTTCAATCGATTCAGCAGAGGGCAGTTCTGAAAAAAACACAAACCTAGGGTAAATAAATTCAAATTTATTTTATTATAATTAATATAATATAAAGCAATGCTATAGTTACATTATAATTTGTTACTAATTCTAGTAAAATTTTGTATTTGTTCTTATTTTGCATATAAGTCAAGTGCAGTAACATTTTATAACTTTTTCAGAAAAAAAAGAAGAAAATCTAAAATTTCAATTAGTCTAAACCCTACTGAACTAAAAGAGATGGGACTTCTTATGATACATGCATTTGTTGAATAAGTTTTCGTAAAATCCAACTGCTTCTTCTCATTATAATAAACATTAATACCTAGACAACTAAAATACCAAATATGAAACAATAATATTTTTACTAATTTGTAACTGGTTTCGTTCGCACACAAGTCTCTTATAAAAGCAATATAAATTTAAAATTTTTAAAGAGCCTAACATTTTACTACTTTATACTTGAATTATTATTAATAGTATATTAAACCAGCGGCTGGCACGTGATTACGTACCAGGAGGGTTATCGCATGAATTAGACCGCTTCATTTAATTTTGCTGTTTTCGTAGATACAGGCAAGCAAGCACTTGTAACCAAAATTATGCTATAGCAAAACGCACCAATCAATCCAATTTCATCATTAAAATCCATGACGTATTAGTTGTAGTACATTTACGTGAGCCTTGTGGCGAAGTTTATAGGTTATATTTATATCTAAACTGACTAAATTTTCTAAAGACATTCTCATTAAAGAAATAAGTAATAAACTAATGTATTTTGTGACTATAACTAAATAAAACTACATTTTCAAGATCACTATTTCACAATTTAACGAATTATAAAAATAAAAACTCAAACTTAGTATTTTTATTATTCAATTATTGCTTAATACTGAAGACTTAAAACAATGATTATTAAAGACCGTCGCGTATTCGTAAATACATCTATAAACAACTTCACACTATGATAACTGTTCACGTATTCATGTACTACATACACATAGCACACGAAGGGCTGGTAAAGTGAGTCTCCCGAACCTAACGCTGATTCACGCCTCTGTGAGCCGACCGAGAATGCCGGTCTTTAATGATTATACAGATGTGTATATTTGAAGAAATAATCTATTTCAATGATACTTCATTATTTAAAATTGTTCAAAATTTAACAAAATAATTCGACAGTAACATGTAAACGATTTTTAATATTCGCCAACATCTTATGTTATTATTAGAGAATGGACACGCTTACCACCCAGTGCAGTACTGGCGAAAGGCTGTATTTCTAAAATACGGGTGGTGATCTATAAAATTACGAAATATGTACATATTTATTTGTTGAAAAGTTGTATTTATAAAGTTTTTAATTTTATTTATATAATTGGAAAACAAACGGGTGGTGATCTATAAAATTACGAAATACATATTGCTATAGATTTTTCCTTGAACAAGAAAGGAAAAAAAGATTGAACAATTTGTGGACTCCATAGTTAGGGACATTTTAAAAAAATTAGCTATTTCAGTTGTATGTGTATTTATTTCAGACGGGGATCGATATATATATATTATTTTATAAGTAAAATAAATTTTATAATGTATGAAATTATGATTAGCCCTCGTATATATAGGTTGACCAAAGGATTGAACTTGCCGCTTTTCCGGATATTGTATTTGTTAAAATGTGTTGTCTGTATATATTTTGATTTTATAGATGGTGGGGATGGACAAGCGGATATTGAAATTTCATTTTGATTTAGAGATATCTTGACTGTTAAAGTGATCGGTTTATGAAAGAATAAAATTCTCAATTTTATTCTTTGTTTTATAAAATTGGGTTGTATTTTGTTTTTGCATTTATTGTAAGGTGCAAGTAAATCTTAATTCGATTTATGCGAGTGTTTTTTTTTATGTTTATTGAAATTTTGTGAAAAAGATATCTCTCGTGCATTTTATAAAATCGTGCATAGATCTATGTAAGTTGATAAAAATATTTTGTTTATATATTTGATATCACGATTATTTTCATTATTATAATTTCATGTATTTCTTGTAATAATTTATATTTGAAAATTGCATATAGGTATTAGAGAAAGTTGTCATGTTTTTTGTAAGGGAAGTTTTTTCTTAAAAATAATTTTCGAGAACATTTTTGAATTCAAGGTTGGAGTTTTCTTTAGTGGGGTTTGACCTTGTTGTGTTATTTTGGCGCATGACAAAATTTCAATTTTCGTGAGTTTTGAAAACTTATTTGTTTTTGATATTTGTTTGAAGGGGTCACAGTAGAGGTTAAACTTGACAGATTTCACTAGTATTTATTAGTTTTATGTTTGATCGAGATTCACAAGAGGTTTTTCTCTTTGTGCGAGTCATTATTCACAAAGACTGTTTCCTCATTGCTACTGTTTGATGATGCTTTAGCACCCTATACACTTTGTAGAGGGATTTTTTTTTTATTTTTTAAATACAGTAACAAAGGGAACTGATTTGTGTTTTATTTGTGTTTATGGTTTTATTCTGGAAAACGAAATTTAACCCTGATCCGCAAGGAACGATTCATGAGATGGCAGTTCGTGGATTCTACTAGACTGAATAGCCGGCGATATAAGCTGTAGTGTGAATAAAAAAATTAATAAGCAATTTCAAAGTAAATTCCACTGCAATATGTATTTGTTGAAAAGTTGTATTTTTAAAGTTTTTAATTTTATTTCTATAATTGGAACATTTTTATTTGTTCATTTTGTCGTTCAAGTTGAGTAAAGGAGTATTAATATTGACTAGCAATAGTTTCTCAAGGTTTTCTTCTGTCAATTTTGTTCTCTTTGAATTAAGTACATCCTTATAAATAGAAAACGTCCTTTCTACATCGCAACTGGTTATAGGTGCATACTGGAAATATTCTTTTATTTCTTCATATTTAGCCGTTAGATTTGGTGGAATTGTCTCCATACATAATTGCTGCAATGTAATTAAATCTGGATTTCTATTAAGAATTGCCTCAAACTTTTGCCGAACGCCACATCCGAAGTCACTTGGAATACTTTTCAAATTATTAACAGCCACATCTAATGTGGTTAATCCGTCATTTAATTTGAGATTTCGATTTTCAAAATAAGTGATTAGTTTTGGCAATTTTCCAAAGTGTTCGTAAAGAAAGTACAACTGATTTTTTAAATTTGGGATTTGTGTGAGCTCCTTGCACTCACCAATACTTCTAGCATCCACCTTTAGCAGTGTTACGAAATGTTTTAGACTATCGAAATTCTCAGCATAATAAACTAGTAGCTTCCAGCCATGTTCCCCATCTAGTTATTACTGGAGTGGGAGGCAGTGACAGAGATGGAAATTTTTCCCTGAAAAGAGCTACTCTCAATGGTGCTTTTCTGAAAACTTTTTTAAAAGCTGATACAAGTCTATCAACTTCCGGAAAAGTGTCTCTGATATATTCTCAGATTCTGTGGAGAGCATGTGCTACACAAGTAATATGCAGCATTTTAGGATATGTTTTCTTCAATAGTCTGCCTGTTTTTAACATATACGCAGCACTATCACTGACAAATAAAAGTATTTTTTCTTTGTACGTGACGTCCGAATGAAGCATTTTTTGCATTTTCTCCTTAATGGTTTCAGCAACTGTTTCCGCATCAACTCTATTTATAACACTTGTTGCTATTACATATGCGTTATAGGGAATAGTTGGATGTAGTACACCAGCTACAACATTTACCACACAGCGTCCTAACATATCCACCGTTTCGTCGGCGCTTATCCATATATATTGATTTAAAAGATGGCTTCTAATGCGTTCTACTGTTCTCGTATAGCACCTAGAAACATAATATGTATTTGCGTAAAGTTGATTCATCAGAAAATTTCGACCAGTATATTTTTGAAGAAATATTTTTAAAGTGGGATTGCTAAGTTTATTTAATGGAATATTAGCCGCCATAAAAGTTTTACAGAGTTCAGATGTGTTTGCGATCCTAAGTGACGAATTTTAGACGATATTTTACGGATTTTGTAATAAATTTCGGAATCACTGACAATGGACATACAATCAGTATGACCGTCAATTCAACTCGCCATTGTTTTACAATGCCGTTCTCGACATTCTTCCATATCATGTCTGAAAAAGTAACTTAAACAATGCTCTAGATCTAAATAAATGAAAACTAAAAATGTGTGCGTAAGTTATTGAAACTGAACGAAATTCAATGCACACTCTTACATCGAAATAATTGGTAGAAATAGATTCAATCAAACGATATTAAACAGGATCTATTACAAAAATTACGATGTAATTAACAGTTAAAACTATGAAAACAAGAAACTTACTCACAGCACTTTATTTATCTTACGAAATATAAACTAATAAATAAAATACATTATAAAAACCCCGCTTCTATCTACGCTCATGAAAACACTTTAAAAAGCACTATATTCTCGGAATACAATAGCTGGCTTGTCCATTGTTATCGCGGCGAGACCAGGTGTCCGAGTAAGTCAAACAAATACTTCATTGAATTACGCCGGGATGTACTGAGCGACGTTATACACAATTCCAATTGCCGATTGCGTTTTATGGAAATTGCGTCCGTTCTCTAGTTATTATCCTTAATGAAACTAGTTGAAATTACGCCAAATTCATAATTTCTTAAGAATATTATTCTTTGAAATAATCGTACAATTACTATTATATACATATAGTATATTCCAGTTTAATAAAATTATTAATATAGTAATATATAAGATAATTATTTTCGTATATAACAAAATAATTTGAAACATACATGAGTAGCTAAAACCTCACCAATTTTGTACAATATAAAAGTATTTTTTCTATTTTGCGTTCGAAATGAACTCATTATGAAACCAAAAACAGTATCGAAATGAGCTCTATTTCGATACACTTTTTTTCATTTTTCAATGTTGGCGTTGTTCGAATACAGAAATAAATATCATTGCTGTCATATGATTTTAAGAATTTATGTACATTTGACAGATATGATATATATTCGTATTTTACACAAACAACGTATGTTGTATACAATTGACAACAACATATATATGTTTCTATGTCACTCATGTTTATATTTTTAAATGAAATATCAAGTAATGTTAAAGAAAATTAATAAATAATATGAAATATAATATACTTCGCGGATAGCAAGATTTAAATTTGGAAATGTCAAGTATCAATGTGACCAACTGCATGCTTTATATAAAAATTAAACTCTGAACTTTCAAATTAAATAATTCCAATTTAAGCAATTTATTAATGTAAAAAACGCAAAATAGAAAAAATAGTATAAAAAACTCGTTTCATAAGGCCTTTTGACTAACTCGCTCTTTAGAAAACTCGCCGCAAGCGGCTCGTTTTCTAAACTGATCTCGTGCGGCAAAATGGTGCCTTATGAAACTTGTTTTTTAATATACTATTTAATAACATAAAATATTATTAAAAATAGGGTGTGAAGAACACAATACAAGTTCATATATTTGTGAATGTATCCTCTCGCAAACATGCCTGAGTTATTATTTTTATGAGGTATGAATGTGAAAGGGACATGTCAATAAAAAAAAATATATTGTCTTGCAAAATAGTACCGGGTCACGCAGCAGGACAATGTCTTTTTAATGTTTTTTATAAAGCTACTAGAAACTATACTAACATAGATTGGATAAAATGTATTGCAGTACGTAGTGATGGTGCAAAGGCGATAATAGGAAAGAACAGTGGATTAAGGAAAATATTAAAAGATCGTCTTATACCATGGGCGGAATGGACACACTGCTTCCTTCAGACATGCTCTTGTCACAAAAAACATGCCGGAAAATCTCAATCAAATTCTTTGTGAATCTGTAAAAATGGTTAATTTTATTAAAAGCCGAGTGTTACAGAACAGGGTGTTTGCTAAACTATGCGATGAAATGGGCGAAAATAAAAATTATCTTCTTTTCCATACAGATATAGTTAGATGGCTATCGCGAGAGTTAACGCCATTCTCATTTTTTTTTACAGAAAAATGAGTGTATGTTGTTGTTGGCTTATTAGCTGATGTATTTTCACATTTAAACGACTCAAGTGTGAATTTATAAGAAGGTGAGAAAGACGCTATTATTCACCACAGCTTGAATTGCATGAAGATGCATTTGTGTGAGCTAAAAACTCAGTTGACGGTGCATTTCCCGGTAGATAAAAATGATTTCTGGAAGAGATGGGTACTGAACCTGTTTAGCGAAAACGTTGTTACCGCTGCTAAGTTACCAGTTGAGATTCACAACCAGCTCATCGAAATGGCTGCCTACAAAACGCTACAACTGCAATTTACATCTGAAGATTTAAATACGTTTTGGTTTGCTCGTCGAAATAAATTTTGAAATTTAGTCACAGAAGCGTTAAAAATATTAATTCCTTATCTCTGTGGAAAGAGATTTTCGTCTATGGTTGTGCTAAAAACTAAATACAGGAATCGTCTCTTATCACTCGAAAACAATTTGCTTTCATGTATTTCTAATATAGATACAAGTATGGAGAAACTTTTAAATGAAAAACAAATGCGTTCATATCACATTAATTTCATTTCTTCATGTGCACCTAATAAAGGATTTTTTTTTCATAAAATGATTTTTCATTATTGTTTCGCGACCCCCAGGTTGAGAAATTATGGTCTAACCCACAGGAAGTTTCAGCTGACCAAATTACTGCACAAGTCGTAATACTCTAAGGGCCCAAGTACAAAACGCGGACATTAAGTAAGAACTGACATTCCACCGCCAAACAACAACCTGCCCTGAATACTCCGGGCCATTCACTGTGCAGGTAAGTAAAGCATTGAAAGACACCAAATGTAGCAAAGCAATCGTCTGCTCTTATCCTTGTTTATTCAGTAGCTGAATACTGCACCTAGTCTGGCAAAACAGCAGCTGCAACGTAAAGATAATCGACATCAAACTCAATGATACCATGAGAATAATTAGCGTCTGTTTAAAACGCACATCTCTACCCTTGATTTAAAACACCTTGTATAAGTACAAAATAAAGTATTAGTGTACCAAACTAATACTGCACTTATTCTTAGGGCGGATAAACACTTATAGTAGGTAAGTAGTGTACTCCCACTACCTCTACGCTACTGCTACTTTTCAATTCTGTTCTAACGTCTAATTACACAACATTAAGACATTTCAAAATGTAATACACTTTAACAATATGAAATGTTTACTTCAAGTAAAGTAAAAATTTTGTATAATACTGTAAATGCTTTGATTAACTAACAGCAATATGTATCATTTTTTGGTTGGTCTTGGTCATAATTATAAGAATATGTGATGTCCCATAAATTGTCATTGATTTCGTGAACAAGTAAATATAAAACTCGCTAAACTCCGATACATAAAGAACTTACTTATCGCTACATCATTCTTCCCATATGATACTGTGATGTACATTATTAATACATATGCGCGAAAACGATAAAAATTTATGGGACCTTCTAACAAAAATTAACTTATTATATACCTTAAACAATGAATACGTCCCGACGATGTATAGGGCATATTTCGCTCTTGTTAATGCGACATTAAGTCGCTGTTCATCCCCTAAGAAAACATTTGGCGTGAAACGAACACAAGACACTATTATAATATCCTTTTCGAGACCTTGAAAACTGTCCACTGTATTAACAGTAATTGATAGAATGGGTGAAAAGCTGAAATTTTATAAATATCTCATTAAATATTTCCTGTAAACATAAAACATTCATATATTTAATTCTATTAATTACTTGATATTAGAATTAAATAACAATTTAAAAGAATTGTACGTGACAATTTATACATTGATTTTAAATAACTAGAATACATATGCGCATATGTAGAACGCATCTTACATAACTGATAAGTTAACATTCTCACTCATTTACGACGTAGTCCTGCCATTGTACGACATTAGTCAAGAAATAATCAACATCCTTATAATGCCTGAAGGATATAGGAAAGGCCATAGCGGCTTATATACAGGATTGTTTTATATTTTGTATTCTAACGAGTGTTCTGAAGAATCCACTCTCAAGTAGATTTTGGACAAAAAATCGCATGTTCTAACTTAAATCTATCTATCGACTTATACTAAATTTTAAATGTCAAATGTTGTGTGTCAAAATTTGACAGAATGTGGGGTGTCAGTTGATTCTTGTCATACAGTTTTAAACAAGATTTATAGTTATTTCCACGTCGCATAACTTACTTGCACGAAATATTCGATATTGACTACCCGCTGTTAACTAGTAGTATTTTGTGGATGGTTTTCAAATAATTTTAATGATGAACTCCCAGATAAATTTTTCTTTTCGGAAGAAACATGGTTTCATGTTGGATTCGTTAACACATAAAACACGAGAATGTGAAGTGATACAATAATTTTTACATCCTCAGAAAGTTAGTGTTTGGTGCTCGATAAAAAGAAGGATTATCGGTCCAATTTTTTTTTAATAATACTTTCTTTAATCGCCTTCCTGATAATGAACTACGAGAGCGGGTTAATTTATTCGCGAGATCGCCTAGAGTAGTAGGTCGTGAAATAAAAAAAAACCATCACATTTTAACAACCGATGCCTTGTCAGTTTACTATTAGTGTTTTATAAATTTGTGACAAAGCGTGTTTTGTAGGCAATTTTGTTAAATTTTACCCTGCTTCTAATTAAGTGTAAATGGATGATTTTCAACCTTTTGGAGGGTTGTACTTCGTATATAACCGTCAGAAAATGGGCAAATGAATTTAAGTGTGGCAGGACCAGCTTAGAAGAAGCTGCTTCACAAAACTCAAACCTTTCGTATTTGTTGGTTGGAAATATTTTATTTGATTTTCTTAACTTGTAAGAACGGTGTTTATTTTTTACCCTACGAATGATTATTGTTTGAAACGGCAAGTTGCTCTGTAATTTTTCTGCTAAATAAAAGCTGTTCTCGTTCTTAATTTTATGAAGTTCTTTTCTATTTATGTTGTTGCGGATATGACCAATCATAGCTCTCAAAACTATTAATAATGTGATACCGTCTCATACGCTATACTTTTTTCAGATTCTACTTAAAATGAACTTACAATTTGTCTAATTGACTGACACAGATGATGGCATCTAATAACAAATTGCTTTTCTTGAAGCCAAAAAAAATCCATAGCTAAATATAAAATTAGTATCAACGGAAAAAAGAAAATAAATAACTGCAAACAATAAACAGGATTATGACAAAACGTGACTCTACGATAGATGCGTTTCACTCGACAGCCAGTACAGAATTAGTGTTGGTCGGCTGATCATATTGTCCACATGTTTTCCTTGCGTCCCTCTATTTCGAATATTATCGACTACTGTAGGTGACTATAGGATGCTAGTTCATACGGTATCTAAAGGCCGCTTTACTGTTTGCAATTTTCATTGCAAGCAGTTTTTCTTGCAACAATTCTTATTGAATGCCAGTGGCGGCTGGCGCATAAGCGCTGCAGTGCTGCAGAGCTCCCAAAAAATTGGGCGGGCGAACCTATATTAGTTATAACTAGTTTTCTTTTACATATTTTTTCCGACATTTCTGATGTTTATAAAAGCGTAACATATTGTTGTGAAAATTCTCCCCCTGTATATCAAAAAATTTGCATATTTTTCTTCATCATCCTGTAGAGGACATCAAACCCTACAATTTGACACCTCAATCATCAAAATCCGATCAGTAGAAGCCGAGATATTCGCTTCCGAAATTCCAACACTTAACGCCGGTTATATACCCATAGTATATTATCAAATAATATACAATAGGCGACCAGTAACCAACCTAATTCGCGCGATCGCTCACTTGTTCCTTATCTGGTACACGTACGTGCGCTCAGAGCTCTTTCAAACACCCGCGCGCACCCCGCTACCCCCGCGGTTGTCTTAAACCACTGCGTGATTTTACCAGGCATGTTCGCTGCATTTACACCAGCGCCGAGGGCGATATGATTCGGTATCTAAACTAATATTATAAAGAGGAAACATTTGTGTTTTTGTATGTATGTTTGTAATGCTTTCACACAAAAACTACTGGACCGATTTCAAAAATTCTTTCACCATTAGAAAGCTGCATTTTCACTGAGTGACATAGGCTATATTACATTTTCAAAAAAAAAAGATATCCCCAATAAAAATGCATTAATGTAACCCAAGGTGTGAATAAATTAGTCACAAAAAATCTGCCATCGCGTACGCTGCGGAAACTATTGTTGATAGAACAAAAAAATGTGCTACAGTATTATAGAACGTATTAATATCTACAAAAAAGTCCGCGAAACCATATGTCCAACTACTGTAGTTATGCCACTATAACTACTTTTTTACATTTTAAAAGTTAATAAAAGTGCCGACAATAATCAAACCATATTATCCATACCTCTGTATTATTTCTTATCCTATTAAATGATATTTTATTAAAGACCATTTCAATACCAGTAAAATACTTTTTAAATTATTAAAATCGGACATTCCATTGAAAAGATATAACGAATTTAAAAATGTCAATCTAAAGAAAATAATGTTATAATATAATGTAGTAGTATTGCGATGGCCATATTCATTTTGTTTGTAATAAATTGACAATCGAAAAATTATAACTGGAATAAGAATAGTATTGGCAGAAGGAATTTAATAACAAGTTCAATGAGAATGAAAAGTAATAGGAAACAGGCACAGAGAAGCTGTTATAGAAAGAAGTTAAACATAAAGTGATATAAAATCCAAAAATTAAGGATCACAAGAAAGGAAGATTAAATATTTAAGAGAATACACTCACTATTGTATTTATTCAAGGTAGGATCGAAGAAAAGACAACATATACGATACAAATTTTATTAAAAGAATTTAAATAACACTGAGATATTTGGAAGATAACGTTTTTGAAGTAATTTCGACAATGTGTCAAAAGCCAAGTGACAGGAACATTATTAAAATAGCGGGTTACATTGTTTATAAGTTATGTTAAATTAGTAAATGGACTAAACAGATTTAATAAGCGATGAGCCACCACCAGAAAGACGCAAACGTCCAAATAACAGCAGATTTAATCATGGAATTTCGGCTTTAGAGGTGTGTGATGTTATTCTAAATTGTGCAAAAGATCGATTTCATTTTAAAGAGCATCTAGTAGTGGCATCACTTTTTTTTTCGGAATGCTTTTGGAGAGTATTGCAGTAAATTTCCTGAGGACAAACTCACTTCCGCATGCTCCTATTATCCCACCCTCGATAAAGAAAGATTACGAACTGAATTGTCTGTTATTTACTCAAGAACTGATTGTAGATCTTTAAAAGGCGCACTACCTCTTCTAAAATTTTTAATAAAAAACAATCTGGGAGATACGTTGAAAGAGACTAGAAAATTATTAGAAATTGTAATAACAACTCCCATGACAACATCAGAGGCCGAACGATGCTTTTCAACACTAAATCGAATTAAGACGTTTCTCAGAAATTCAATGACCGAAGATCGTTTAACATCTCTTTCTTAACATCTCTTTCCACGCTATCTATCGAAAAAAAGTTTATCTCCGAAATAGACAATTTTAATGACAAAGTGATAACAAAATTTGCAAATCGAAAAGAACGTAGAATAGATTTAATAGATTTGTTAGTAAAGTAGTGCTTAGTGACTCTTATTTTTTTGTGTGACAATTGACAATCGTTCCAGAAATACATTACTTCAGTGCGGAAGGCGAAGAAAGCACGATAAGATCGATGGGAGACAACCTCTTACTGCCCGTGCAAGGTAAATTTTTTTGTAAAACATGCAGAACACCTTAAAATTTTTAGCACGAGCCGCCACTGTTGCATGCAATTTTTTTGCATGCTAAGTCGTGGCTTTACACATTGCAATTCTTGCGTGCAAACCTGTGAAATTATTTTTATAAATCAGTTTCACAAACACAAATATTTATCCCAAAAAAAATAACATACATAATCTGTACACACAAAGTTAACATATAAAAGCAGAAAACGACAGTTATGGATAAAAATCAACGTAAAATTAAAATTAAAGATGCTAGTTTGCTACTAATTATTGCATTTTCTGCTAATAATACAGAAAACATTGGGAAACGAAGAAGATAGGTTAAACCCTGGTTAAATAGAAACAAATATATAAATTTAACAGAAGAATTTTTGGATATGAACGATCTAAAATCATTTATATACGCATTTATAAAAAAAGAATATTTTCTTAATCGGGTTCATCATTTAGTAATTACTCTTTATGTTTTCTTCAAATATTTCGGCGAAGACAATAAAATTACAATTTATTTTATTTGTTAAACACAACCACCAAATGTAGGTTATATTTGTAAAAAGCGGGAATTTTCATCATGTGTTGGCTATGATAGAATCCCTAAAAAAAACACTAGAATTGTAACTAGCTTGCAATAAAAATAGAACATGCTCTATTACTTACAATACAAGAAAAACTGCAACAGCTGACCGAAAATGGTTGAATTGTGTGCAATAAAAATTGCTGCAAGAAAAATTGCTAACTGTAAAGCGACCTTAAGGATATTTTTACCATATATTGAAATTGTTTTTCTCTCTGTAAAAATTATGTTAAGTCAACTTTAAGAAGTCACAAATATTCCCAACACTCTGTTACACCTGCCCTAGCAGTAAATATTTACCTTTTTAGAATGTTACACTTTAATTAAATCTCTAAATTATTAAATTTTTATATGATTACGTTTAAAACTTTAGTTGACTGCGAACTGTGTTTACAAGCTGCAAAAATATACTTGCTGCGAACGTATTCACAAGACTTGCCTGCCGTTTTACCTGTCATTATTCATTATAACGGTTATATATGATCATAACTTAAGACCGGCATTCTAGGTGGGCTCACAGAGGCATGGAGCAGCGATAGGTTCAGGAAACTCACTTTACCAGCGCTTCGTGTGCTATGTGTATGTAGTACATGAATACGTGGACAGTTATCATAGTGTGAAGTTGTTTATAGACGTACTCAAAGCACTGACGCCGCTGTTTGCCTACCTAACTGCCGGTCTTTAATCATAACGGTTAAATAAACCAAGTCATGTAATATATAATTTTGAAGTACTTTTTATCTGTGAAAAGTACTTCAATTCTTAATTGACCACAATGATCACCTCGTGCTACCTGTCCCTTAAGAAGATACATTTCTTTAAAAATAGGCAGTTATTCAGAAACAGTCAGCCACTGAATTGACAAGTATCACTCCGACTGCACGTACTTTCGCGCCGTCCAGCTTTTCCGTATATCGTGTTCATGTTACATAACATGCTGTCTAGGGATCTAGGGACACACGTAAAATATTGTTCGATACTTATCCTATTTAATCACTCGTATAATCTATTTCTGTAACATTATTATTTTCTTGCAGCCCTTAAATTTTTAAATTATCTGAAGCTATTTCGTTTATTTAACCCTTTTAGTACCGGATTTGAAATAACAATGTATGTCGCTAGGACCAGGTTTTTTTTACATGCCACCAGGACACGTGCCGAATATATGCGTCAGGTGTAAAAAAATTAAAATGTGCAAAAATTCATTTATTTATAATAGTATTGTTATAAATAGTATATGTACGTATATTTAAAATGTGTGCTTTGTATGATATACCTCAAAACAAGGTTGTATGTACACACAAACCAATGTTACATTTTGCACACATGTACCTAGACTCACTTCTTTTCTTTGCGTGAAGCGTGCTTTGGCTGCAAACTATACATCGTCGTACTTTATTATCAGGTACCAGGGCAGGAAAATGCCGCCCAATAAGCCGCTCAGGATTTTTGGTCATAGGTTTTACTCTGGTTTGGTTAGGCTGTAGTACATTGTATCTAAAATTGCACAAAAACTATTAAGCTAAAGTTTTCTCACTAACTAAAACTTACCGCTCAATAAGCTGCTAAAGATTCTCTCGCATTTTGTGTTTGATACAATGCATGTGCGTTGAGCATGGCTGGCCCACCATGTGGAAAAATAATTTTTTGTACCATTTTACTGTTTTTCTCACACATTCTGTAGAACTTACCATCATGTCCGACTTGTCTATAGCACCCATATTTGCATTATAATCCAGAACACATGCTGGTTTCTTGATAGGTTCCTTAGTCTTGAAATCCAACTTGTCCGACGAGATTATTTTGTCCTCATGAAAACTAGTAAGCATATGTACATCGCGACGATCTTTCCATTTAACGGCCAGTAAGTGCTCAGTAGATGTTGAGACCGTTTCGCCTTTGGTTAATTTCGTTGTCAAATTCGGCATACATTTCCTATTCGCACGAACTGTTCCGCAGGAGTTTGTTTTGTGTTCATGTAAGTACATTGATAAAGTTGGACTTGTATACCAATTATCTGTGTACAACGAATGGCCTTTCTCCAAATACGGCTTCATAAGATGTGCCACAACTGAACCGGATATACTAGGTCTTGAAACAGTTCTACGTCTGTTGTTTTACCAGTATAAACCATGATATTTAACACGTATCCCGTTTCGCAGTCACATAAAAGAAAAAGTTTGATACCGAAGCGATGGCGTTTAGATTTGATGTACTGTTTAAAATGTAAACGTCCTTTGAAAAGAACTAAACTCTCGTCAATCACAAGATTTGCGAACGGATAAAAACATTCAGAAAAACGGGTTGTAATTTTAGTTAACAATTCTCGTATCTTATAGAAAGAATCACCTTGTTTCTGATCAGCGTTATTTGAAAAATGTAACATGCTCAATATCGCTAAAAAACGATTTCAGGGCATTACCTGCGAAAATATTGGTGTGTGAAGTAATGTATCCGTAGACCAATGTTCCTTCATATTATTTTTTCTATGACGTGCAGTAAGTAACATAACAGCTAAAAATACATCAAATTCATCCTCATCTATTTCTTTCCATTTTAGGTTTTTGTTCTCCTTATTTTCCGAAGCATATTTATTAGTTTCGTCTACAATTAGCTTCACTACTTCTGAATTTACAAAGAACAGAAAATAGCTAAGTGCATTTGATTTGTCTTCTAGAGATTCTTGTAAACCAGAATGTTTATCGTCGAATGTATGTATTGTGGGCTTGAACGCTGTATTACGCCAATTTAGTGATAAAACTCTTCATGTGCACTTTGTTCTTTAATTTCAGAATTATCATCATCAGTTGAAAAATTATTATTTTGTTCCAGTTCCGTTTCATCCGAGCTGTCATCACTTGCATCGAATTCATTTTGATCAGGCTCGTATTCACTGCCGCTGTCAACGAAAGGTTCTTCGTCAGAATCTAAACTCGCTAAAATGCTTTCATATTCACCTGTTGTCATTCCACAAATCCCTACATTGTCATTGTCACATTTCCTTTTACATCTAGAACCACTTGTATAACTTGTAGAAGCACTCGTACTTGAAGCCATAGCGTACACTCGCCTTCTCTATACTGCAATTTACCTAATACTAAAAACATGTCCCAACTTGTACACGGATACCCCCACCTATTTCATTCACAATAACTATACTTTGTAGTGTTGCGCAAATGTGCCGTATATATGAGGCAGTCGGCCAGCAGTTACTGCTTCAGGTACCTTATTTATCCGGCATTGGGCTTACAGATGCAGCACGAAGCGACACATAAATACGGTAGTGGTCCTAGTAAAGGCGCTAAATCTAATACTGCCACATATATACGCCAATGGTCTACATAAAGTCATACAACTCTTACAACCCTGGTGGTATATATACGGCAGTGGTCCTAAGGAACCGTTCATACTTTGACTAATATATACGGCTATGGTACAGAAAGGGTTAATTTAGTTAAATAAAATTTAAGGACGTCATTTTTCTTTTTTTACTATTACTGTGGAACCCCGATTAACTGTGTGCGGTTAATCCGGGCGGCGGATTATCCGTGCATAAATTTAAGATCGGTCAACCGTACGCGGATTAGCCGTGTCTGACAACAGCGGCTTGATAGCAGGCACGTTACTGTTTTAACGGTTGGTTTTCGGGGAACTCAAGGGTTTCCGGGAAATAGTCGCGTTACGAACTGAAAACAAATGTGTAGTGTATAGTTTAGTTGACAAAATGCAGCGTCGCAATATTTTGATTATAGAACAAAAAATCAATATTTTTTCAACAATTTGAAAAGGGGACAGGTGTTGCACAACTGACTAGAGAGAGCTGACTAGAGTGCAAAAGCTACTTCTGACAGACAAAAGTTTCATAAACAGTTGAAAATTAAAAGAAACTTTTCTGCGTCTTTTGATTCAAAGGAAGAAAGTGAGTGCTGATGTGTAGTGATGATGATAATGGTGACTGTATTATCAAAAGAAGTCATCAAGAAGCAAGAGATGCAGTGAATGTACTATTCGAATATTTTAACGAGCAACCTGAACCTAATGGTGTTGATATTCTTCAGCTTAGAAAACTAAAGGATTTTATAAGGGCTAGAATATACGAATCACAAAATAAAAAACAAATTACATACTAATTTTTTCAAGTAGTAAATTGTATGTTAATTTAATTTAATTTTTTATTTATTTGCATAATGTCTATTTAATATCTACAACAGTTTTTCTATTACTACGAGCAAATGTTCTTATGTTTTCACTATAACCATAAACTTTTAGTGATTTTTCTATATGAATTTGTCCAAATAAAAAACATTAAAATGTAAATAACGATGTCCTTCGATTATCCGGCAAACTCCTGGTCCCAGCCGACCCGGATAACCGAGGCTCTGTACTCTGTACTACTAAAATTTAAATTAATAACAATTTATAAAACAAAAACTGGCAGTTGCTGTCGACAATGTGGATTAAAATAATATATATACAGTGTTTAGGAAACTAATCCACATATAGACTTGATTACTAAACAAAAGTGGACTTATATTTACATATTATAAAGGGTACTAGAAAAGTTTTGCAATATGATGGATGCAACAATGAGTCGCAGGAGGTTGATTGTCGCTTTCTGTTGAGACATGTTCATACTCGCACAGTAGCCGCTGCATCACGTCTGTGGGCTCAACTGTTCCTTAACAGTGATAGTGTGAAATGCTTGCTATTACATCGTGTTCACGAAGTAAGATACGGGCAGTTTTGCGGTATAACTTTGCGTGTGGTTTATACGTAGACCAGTCTTTAGAAGAAATGACTCTCGCGCTGGGTGATGTTTGTTCACATCGTACAATTATATTCTTATATTCACGAAGTATAGAGAATTCCAAAGGGGAAAGTTCACACTGGAGGATACTGATGGCGGGAAGGCCACGAACGTCAGTTACAGAGGAAAACGTTACTGCTGCGAGGAAAATACCGAGATACCAAAATTTATCTTGGTCAACGGTGGCCATGGGAGTGAAAAACGCTCGTCTTAATTTACATCGTCCTTTCGAGAAAATTCTGATAAAATTGTCAGGTTAAGTGTCTTGCTGATATTAAAATTTGTCAATATATTAATCTTAATGTCAGTATGACACTTAACCTGAAAATGTTATCAGAATTTTCTCAAAAGGATGATCTCGGTACTTAACGAAAATAGGCGAGTGAGCTACCAGCGGATAAAGAATATCATCTTGAGCCTAAATGCACCAGCAATTCATTCAATTCTGCATGATCATTTGCACGTGAAGAAACTTTGTTGTCTCTGGATGCCGCATAGACTGACTGAAGAGCAGATGGCACGACGTATAATTTGCTATCGGGAGATGCTAACAGTTTATTGAGGGACAATCTCGGTAGGTAAACAACATCGTGACAGATGACCAGACTTAGCTGTACTAATATGATGTGCCGACCAAGACTCAAAACAAAGTTCGATTCTTTGATGATGACACACCCGTAGTTGTCAGAAAATTCCAATCTGTTAAAAAGAAAATGACACCACCGGAGTTAGTAAAAGCTGCTGAAAATGTTGTCTGCGTGTATTTATTTATTGTGTAAAATGTATATAAAAAACCGGTACGAAAAAAACCTTCCCGGACAGTTTTCTGATGGTTGCTTAGCAACGGACTAAAATACTAGAATAGCTTATTTTGGGATCTGAAATTGACCCGAGAAAGTAGGCAATCTTGACCGATTTCAGAAAAAAATGTTTTTTTCCAAGCATTTTTATTTAACTATACCGTATGTGTTAAATATCATTAGGCATAGGGAATCAACGTATGAGTACAAACGATGTATACGTACATGAGAAAGCCAGTCCAATGCTGGCGATGACCGCGACGACCGACAACGATTGTCTCTCGATACCGATTGATTGGAAATTCTGGATTCAGTCTAGCTGCGGCCGTTAGTGTGAAGGCGTACAATAAAATATATGTATAATACCTCTTTATACACCCGCTGAAAAGCTTCAGTTAGTAAAATGGTTTTACGCTGGCAAGTCTGCAATGGAGTGCATGAATTTGTTTGCGCTGACTTTTGCAGACCGTTCTGTACCTTGCAGACAAACAATCTATAATATTATAAATAACTTTGAAACTTGTTTCTGTCTGAATAACTGTACGAAATGCAAACCAAGAGAGGTATCACCACAAAAGTTGAGGAAAGAGAACGGCGGGATGTATTAATTTGTAGTATTGTGGAAATTGATAACACGAGATCTACTAGATGTGCTGCCGAGGAATTGAGTACAAATAACACAACTATTTCACGTATTTGGAAACGTAATGGTTTAAAATGTTTCAAATATTCGAAAACCCAAGAAATATTTCTCAAGAACAATTTTCGGAGAATGGAGTTAGTCAAGACGTTATGGAAAAGATACGTCGAGATGAAAATTTCGTTAAAAATATTCTCTTCGCCGATATTACACGGAAAGCACAATCTCTGTGTTCTTCGATATTGGGCTTCGGAAAATCAACACCGGCATTTTGCAAATCGCACCCAGTACCCTCAAAAACTAAACGTTTGGGCAGGTATTTTAGGTGACCATTCTATAGGCCCCTATTTTATTGATGATATATTAAATGCCGATAAGTATCTCGAATTACTGCAAAATCAAATATTTCCGCCATTCAAAACATTGGAATAAATCAGGAAATCGTTTGGTTTCAACATGATGGTTGTCCAGCAATTAATGCAGTGAGAGTAAAGGAATTTCTAGGAAATACTTTTCCTGGCCTTATTACTTATTATTGGAACAGGAAACATTAAATGGCCTCCGCAATCTCCTGATCTATCTCCAAATGATTTCTTTTTGTGGGGATATCTAAAAAATATCGTTTATACTCATGAAGCTGGTAGAGCAGAAAATCTAGTTGTCTTGAGAGAAAAAATAACTGAGGCTGCTAATTCATTAACTGCCGACATGTTAGCAAATGTAAGAGCTAATTTCTACAACCGCCTAGGACAATGTCTTGCTGTGCAAGGAGGAATTTTTGAGCCTCTTGTATAATTTATTATAATTTTTAGAATCCTTTTTTTTTAATTTATTTTATTAGGATTATTCTTTAATTTTATTAGAATTACGCTTTTGTTTGCGTGACGCACCGCAGCTTAAAAATTTCCTGCATCTACTGAAAGAAAAAGGAAAAGCAAATCCCTTGAAATTTGTAAATGTTATTTTAGAAGGCATTACAGTACCTATGTCGATGGTCAAATGATTACTGCTAACTTGTATTTGCGAAACAATCGGAGACAATCGTTGTCGGTCGTCGCGGTCTTCGCCGACATTGGATCGGTTTCTCATGTATGTATACTTCGTATGTACTCATGCATTGATTCCCTATGCCTAATATTTGACACATACGATAGAGTTTAGATAGATTTACAACAGTATACAATAGATATATACTATAAAATAAATTTTAAATAAATAAATATTCTTACCTACAACTATTAAATTTCTTCAGAAATGCTTCTTTTTGACTATTATAAGGCGTTATGACACCAATGCTTACTTGCTGTTGTCTTTTCGTTTCATTCAAAATATTGTCAATTGTTTCAAGCAGTTTTACTACACATTCCATTTCTTTGCTATTGGTATTTCGGCCGTTTTCCTGATTATATGTTAGATTTAGGTTAAAAACATAGTATGGTAATATTCCACATAGTCCGTCCCTACGTGAACAACTTTCTGCATTTTTTAACCCACCCTTATAGAATGTATTACTAGGGAAATAACTTATCTCAGGATGCATTCTGTGTTGTTCATTTAACATACGTATGGGATTTGATGTTTTATCATCGAAAATCTTTTTTACACGCTGGAATAGTGATTGGCCATGTTCTAATTCTTTGGCATACTACGAATGGAAAAAAATAAAATGTTAATAAACTATAATTCCAGGTAACTACTAAACTATAGCGTATCTTTGTATATACAGTATCGACCATAAATAAATGATCACTAAGAAAATTTTTAAAAAATGCAACATAATTTACGAATCAATGCACATATTAAATAAATATATATATGTAGTTCTAATGTAAGGAAATGCAAATTTTTGCAGAACGAAATAATATTTACATACTTTAAGCAGATTAGAGAATGCTGCCCTTTTTAATTTATTCTCGGCTTCAGTAGGCGGGCGATAGTTTAGTATTTAGTCACTAAGTAGATCATCATGCCAAGCTTTCATTATGACTTTGAATAGTATATTTAAACACAAGTTTCATAAGGCTGATGCCATATGAAACAAATATTATTTATTAATTTTCGCTAAACATTACTTGATATTTTATTTAAAAATATAAACATGAGTGACATAGAAACTAATATATTTTGTACTCCACCCCAATATACGTTGTTTGTGTAAAATTTTTCTTTTCTATGTATATCATTTCTGTCAAATATACTATATACGAGGGTGGATCAATAAATACCCGTGTTAGGAAAGAAGCCGCAAGTTTTTCACAAATTTTTTATTTATTTTTCAACGTAATCACCTTTTAGTACAATACACTTTTCCCAACGTTTCTGCCATTTCTTTAACCCCTCCAAAAAATACGATTTGTCAAACTCTGCAAAATACGCTTCTGTCTCGACGATAACCTCCTCGTTTGAGCTGAATCTTTTTCCCCCCGAGCCACGTTTTCATGTTGGGGAACAGAAAGAAGTCGCAGGGAGCCAAGTCAGGCGAGTACGGTGGGTGCGGCAGCAATTCGTAGTGCAGTTCATGCAACTTTGCCGCGACAATTTTGGATGAATGTGCTGGTGCATTATCGTGGTGAAACAGCACTTTTTTCTTAGCTAAATGGGGCCGTGTCTCCTTCAATTTTATATCGAATCGGTCCAAATATTCACTGTAGTACTGCCCCGTCACCGTTCTTCCTTTCTGCAAAAAGTCCATGAGGATTATTCCGTTGGAATCCCAAAAAATCGTGGCCATGACCTTTCCGGCCGATGGGACCGTCTTTGCCTTCTTCGGAGCAGATTCACCCCGAAAAATCCATTGTTTTGACTGTCGCTTGGACTCTGGCGTATAATAATGGATCCAGGGTTCATCAACGGTGACGACTCGACGCAAAAACTCCTGCGAATTTCTTTTAAAGAGGTCCAAACACTGCTTCGACATTGACAACCGTATCCGCTTGTTGTCCACCGTAAGCAATCGCGGCACCCATCGGGCCGACACCTTTCTCACCGATAACTTATCATGTAAAATATTAATTGCCGTTCCGTACGACACGCCTACGGCCTCTGCTACTTCGCGCACTTTCGTTCGGCGATCAGCGAGAATCATGTCGTGGACCTTTTCAACGATTTCCTCGGTAACCACGTCTGCCGGGCGGCCTGGGCGCTCCTCATCAAAAACAGATGTACGACCACGTTTAAATTCGTTGACCCAATATCTTACGGTTGTCATAGATGGTGAAGGGTCCCCATAGACAGCATCCAACTTCGCTTTTCTTTCTTGGCATGTTTTTCCATCCAAAAATAAAAAGCGAATTACGGATCGATATTGCTCTTTTTCCATTTGATCGAGAAACACGAAACACGTGTGATACAACTGGCTGCCAAATAAAAACTAACCTATGAATCAGTCTAAAATTTATTATGGTGTTGTCTGACAGATGATAGTACACGACGGTAATGCCAACTTCCCTCAGCAGCGCCACCTGTCTTTAAACATGGGTACTTACTGATCTTCCCTCGTATATATAAATATAAATTCTTAAAATCAAATGACAGCGTATCAAAATGAAGCTCATTTCGATACTGTTTTGGGTTTCATTACGAACGCAAAATAAAAAGATTTTTGTGGTTTTCCTTGCCAATTAAAAACTACCGACACCAAAATATCTTAACTTACTCCAGGGGCGTGGGCGTATTAATAACCCATAGCCTGCCGACGCTGCCTGTGATTGGCTCTAAGCTGTGGGAGATGCTAAGAAATGAATAATTTGTATTGTGATGTGCGACATGCGATGTTACGGTGACCTAAGCGATAACGTCACCGGTTGTGCACGTTCTATGATTTTCCCGAATAGCCTAGACATAGAAGAATCGAGAAAAGCCGAGGAGTATATAAGTACTTAAGGGAAAGAATGACTTATTCAAGCTGCGATCATCGTAAACTTACTATCGGAGACATAAATGTATATAAATGAATATAATCCTGTATTTATTGTTAGTTATCATTTAGTGTACTTTTTATTAATATAGTTATTAATTACCGTGTGTTTTAAATCGAATCGACCAGAAGATTATCGCAGTGGTGTCAGGTGTTCCGGTTAATAAATAACGGACAATCAAACATTAAATATTCGTTAAAATAAATATACAGTGCGGAAAAAGACATTTGTTTAAATATCGGAATGGCTACTAAAGTAAAACTCTTCGATTTAAAAGTAGTTGAGCTAAAACGTGACCTGGAGGAAAGAGACGTTAAGAAAACAACGTTCCAGCAACGACTTCGAGATGTGTTGACCAAAGAAGGCGAAGATCCAAAGAATTATTTCTTCCAAAGCTTAAAACAACGACTAATGTGTTCACAAACTCAAATGGAAAAACAACTTCTGTAACAGTTCTAATGTTTGCCGCCACGCCGGGCCCCCAACAAACGACGCTAAGGTGGAGGAAAAAGTAGGACAAAAGTAGGAAAAGTATATAAGTTACCCGAGGCACTAGAAGCAATATAACATTAAATGTACATTTCGGACAATAAAAAAACGTTTCAAAACCCTATGAACGTGTTTGAAGTGTTAGACTACTAGAAAATTCTAGAACTTTCGATAAAAGTCTGGAACAAATGGAGCTGAAGAATCTGAATAGCGCGAAAACTTTGGAACACCGACTAATAGATTCGGAAACTTAAATGAAACAAATGGAGCTGAAGAATGTGGACAGTGCGGAAACTTTGGGAAAGTGACTAATAGATTCACAAACTCAAATGGAAAAAATAGAGCAAATGGAGCAGAGGAGCCTGGAAACTTCTAAAATCTTCGAGAAAAGTCGAGAACAAAAAGAGCAGACTCGGTAACTACTGGAACAGAAGAATTCGGAAAATTCGAGGGCTTTGGAAAAAGTTCTTAGAACAGTGACTAGTAGAAAGCTCGGAAGCATTAAAGAAATAAGTTTTTATAGCTTAGGAGGAGAAAATTGCAGAACATTCTAGACTTTTACAGGCAATAATGGCTCTGTTAAAATGACCTGTGAGAGTTATTTTGATTGTAAGCAAGTCGTCAAAGAAGTTATGCTTCAGCACATCGAAATAAAAGCTGTGGCTATCTCAAAGATCAGAATCAAGCTACCAAGCTTTGATGAAAAAAACGTCATGGGCGACTTACCTGACGCAATTCGAAGCCGCGGCAGAAGCAAACGCATGGTCATATGTTGAGAAGGCTTCTGCTTTAATAATAGCGTTAAGAGGTGATGCTAATGAAATTTTGCAAAAATGATCTCCTGAAGAACGCACAGATTATTCTCAACTTATTAAACGGTTGGAGATGAGATCTGAAACAGGTATACCATATTCTACTGAAGAATCAAGCACAGAAATTTATTGCCCGTCTGGTTCAACTTGTATATCCAATGGCGCCAGATAATTTCATGGAACACCTGGGTGTGAAGACGTTCATAGATGATCCCCGAGATAGTGATACGCAACAGGCATTAAGATCGACAACACCAAGGACCATGATCAATGCCTTGGCGCATGCACTCGAGTTTGAAACCGCAAAACAAGCACTCGGAACCATGCTCGTCTGTACTGACAACCAGGAAAAGAAACAATTTATGGACCAAATGGTCAATCGGGTACTAAATCAAATAAAATCAAATAAAAGAGCACTCCGACGCTGGAACGTGACCGATTTCTCCATCATTCCACCATCGAAGTGCTCTTGAATAATAAGGTTACCAAGAGGGCATCGACTGAGCAACGGAGACCCCAAATTGCATCATTACATCAAACCAACGCTCTTCGAACTACCGTGGTTGACGACCAATGGCAACCTGACAATTTGTGTGCAGATCAAGAAGCTGATCCTGATTTTGGCAGTCTTAAGAGCTTGGAAGAGAAACAGACAAAGATCAACCTGGCAAGAAATTGCTCCCTCTTCACGAGAACTGAAATCATACTGTCCACAATGGGATTCCTTGACCATGGAAGACGATCTCCTGAGACGTGAAGTAGAAAATCACGATGGAAGCGAGCGAAAAATACAAATGGTGATTCCCAGGAAAGAAAAACCAGAGGTATTGCGAGAACTCCACAATGATACCTCTAGAGGGTATTTTGGTGTTTATAAAACTCTGAAAAATGTATGCCACAGAATTTACAGGGTAAACTACTCAAGAGACGAGGAGTGATGCAGGAAATGTGCTGACTGTGCCGCAAGTAGCGGACCACAAAGACGCAGACGTGCCCCTCTGCGGCAATACAATTTAGAAAGCCCCTTCGAAAGAAACGCGTCTTTTCGAAAAGACGTGTAGACTTACAGACATTCGAAAGACAAGAGTATAGTAGAGAGAATGAACAAAACCATGATCAGGCACCTATTCAAACCAGTCTCCGAATATCAGAGAGATTGAGGCTTTGATTCGAAGCTTGGGAGCAGGTTTAAAGATCTTGCAGGAGACAATGATGTCAGCATTCTTCGACAAAGCTGGACAATATCTATAATCGAGTAAGACATAATATTCAGGATACCAGCGACAGGATGGAGGAGAGTTACGACATCAACGCCAAGATGGACAGTTACCACATGGCGATCGAATTTGGTTCTATAATACACAACGGGGATGGAACCTGTCTCCAAAGCTTCAAAAGAATTGGGAGGGGCCAAACAAGGTGTTGAAGCGATTAAAAAGCGTATACTTATAAGTTACGAATCTATCAAAAGGTGCCTCTATTAGACTCAAGGTCACTCAGCATGTATAGTCTATCCATATAACGATTTGACTTCAAATAACAAGAAAACAATTTTCTAATATGTAAATACTTTAATTAGGCACCATACGGCGAGGATTTAGAGAAATTCAAACAGTGATTATAATATTGGCATAGAAACCAAAGAAGTATTGAGTATTAATTTTTATTCTAGTAGGACTAACAATAAGGTTCCTCGTGTTTATTTCGATAATATCGAAATTATAATTTATATAGATATACATATATGCATTAATCTTCGGAATTTTCAACACTATCATTTAAATGAATTATAAATTCCTGATTCATACATGTGCTTTGGTAATATTCATTTTCTATGGTAGCTGCATGTCGAATACAATTTTTCTAATCTTCCTGTGTGATATTCCGAGCAGCTTTACAAATTAATTAATTTAGGAAAGGGGATGTTAATACCTAGAATACTACTACAATATTCTTTAATACAGTTAAAGGTATATATTATCTGTTAAATTAGAAGTGTTTATTTTAGAATAATAAAGTTTAAGTTGTAAACGGTGGATTATATTAAACGAAACATCATTACTTCATAATTACTTCTCTACTTAAGAAAATCTAATTTCTCCTAATACGGTTCATTACCTCATTTACAAGTTTTCTCGGCAGCTGCGGCACGAGGTAGCGGATAGTCCCCGATAATCCTTTTAAATCTTAAATGGTCGGATCGTTATATTGATGGACAAACTAATTATATACTCAAATGCAACAAAAGTAAAGGTAGTACGACAAATGGCATATAGCTCACCTTTGATAACGTAACTGCTGGTAATTGTTGGGGATCTCCAACAAGAATAAATTTACTAACACCCAGCATCAATGGTATTAATGTTTCAGCTTCTTTACTTTGCGTTGCTTCATCTACTATGCAGCACTCCATTGATGTTGTCCTATCAAATATAAACAATTAACAACTGAAGTAATAATAGTTCTGCCAGTATGTACCTATTTAAATCCCTCAATCGCACGCAACTAGATAAAGTTGTACAAATTATGTTAGACCCGTCAAGAACTCGTCTTTTAGCCCTTTCGAAAGCTTTTTGATATTTCTGCTTCATATAATTTTTAGCAAAACATTCGTAATCATTCTCTACTGTTGCTAACTGTTCTTTGATTTTATCAACATTTTCACCCAAATCTTAAAAAGTAGCATATTATTGTATCATATTAGATAATCTAAAAAACATACCTTTTTTTCTTTGAAATTCTAATTTTAATGAATTTCGTTTCGCATGTAATGTATCGAAATCTCTCCGTACTACAGGATGATCATTAAGAAATGTTTTGGTAACATCAGCTTTAGAAAATTGATCTAGAAGGAATGGTTTGACTTCCTCATGAACTGACTGTGAAGGTCCTACTCTAACTAATTTAATTTGTTTTCTTTCGTCTTCTAAAAATAGTAATAAAAAAGACAAATCACTTTGCAAATAATAATTATGTTGATATTATATGTATACAGTTCGTAAAGTATTTCTTTGCAGTCACATCACCAAATTTAAGGCATAAGAACACCTTAAATTAACTAATGTGTGCAGTTTTACAGCGCGTCTTTATGTGTGTTAGAAAAAGATAAAGTGCAATTTGCGGTTCGCACTTGGGCAGTACGAACTGTAAAAAAACGCTTTATGAACTTTACCTGACAAGCGTGCTCTTAATTCTTTTATAATTTTAAGCGCTAAACAATCAACAGCACTATTTGACGGAGCGGTTAACAACAATCGAATTTTTTTCTTCATTGTATTGTCCAGAATTATGCTTTTGACGATATTTTTAATAACTGTAGTTTTTCCTGTTCCTGGTGGACCTTGAACTAAATAAATTCCTGGCGAATCCCCTAAACACAACGCAGTGGCTTCCTTTACGACATTTGTTTGCATTTCATTCAATTTCTCCTAAAATGGCAATAAAGATATCTGAATAATTTAATTTTATATTTCGCGGAATTTTTACGGATAGGAGTATAGTACTGGCAAGTAAATGTATTCACCATATTCTAAAATTAGCGACTGTTGAAATGATGAATAACTGTAACTAAGCTTAAATGAATATCACTTATTTAATTGTTACACAATAAAATTGCCAACAAAATTATTTTTCTAAGCCTTTTATTTAACCATAAAGACTCTATAGCCTGTTCGCACCTTAAGCTGGTCATACACCATCATAAATTACATGTATTTCTCCATGTATTTATTAAACAATGTCTCTTGAAGCGTTTATTACAGCGAATTTGGCATCCAATTTTTACATGTATTTCTGCAAGTAAAAATTTGAAAAAATAGAATCTATCCTAAATTTCAAAGTCATTCACGTGTATTTCTAGTTTATTCTAGGAATTAAGTTTTTAAAATTGGTTGAAGACGTAAGTGTTGGTATTATGACATTAGCTATATCACATCGTTTTGGTTATTTTAAATAAAATGTCATTCCCCTTTGTAATCGTTGATTCTAAAATTAACGTTTTTATCGCAACAAGCATTTCAATTTTTGCATGAATTTTTACACGTATTTTTATGATAGTGCATAAACACCTTTAGAAAACAATACAGCCTCTTATGGGACTATGTGTATCCCTTTCTGATTATAAAGGGTGCGGTATCTTGTCGTTTGTTTTTAAACTAGCGGTTATTGCGTCGCTCAGAGCTCTACTGTTAGCTATCAAGTGACAGAAATTCACTATTATATTCCCGATGAATGAACTAAGTCGATATACGCTTGATCAACGTTGGGAGATATTATAAACTTATTTGCAAAGTAGTGAGTCAGTTGCCGAAACTTGGCGAAAATTGCGTTTACAATTCGGTAGAAATGAAACGCCAACTGAGAACGGTGTAAGGAAATTTGCCCGGCTCGTTCGATGGAAAATATTGCTACCGTAGCTGAAAGTGTGCGTCAACATACGAGCACCCGCCAGCGTTCACAAGAATTGAACATCAGCAATAGGACTGTGCGAAGTGTAATGTGGGCCGTTTGGTCGGCCACATTGGATAGCAGGTTAGGGCGACTTATCGTAGTAAATGATACGCACAAAGTTCGGGTAACATATTATAATTAATTTAACACTTACAACTGGTTAACAAAGTATTTACATCGTTTACTATGTTCAACTCAGACAGGGTAGAACGTGGTTATTAAGTACAACACCGTTCGTACCACTGACTGGTTGTAACTCTCCGACGTATAGTTACTCTGACTATTACTATGACTGTAACTGTGTATGTGCATATCTCTTACTTAAACTACTGTCTATATATATTAGAGAAGATCCTTGGAGTCTTTTCTAGAACATAACACAAACCCTGACATATAGTCTTGTGTATGCAATAAACACAGAGTAAGGTCGTGTTTATATAACACGTTACCGTTTGTATTAAAAAAGGCGAGGTTGTAGCCTTGCCGAGAGTGTTATGCATATACATGACTATATTGCGTTATTACACCATCCCCCTTAGGGTTAAAGAAAACTAACGCTAAGGCGTTTGTTTTTCTTTGATCGGAATCTCTCTAACTATTTACTTTTCCCTTACAAATATGGTAACATTGTTGGGATTATAAATTTACAATGGTATTACTTAAACAATAAATTTGCTAAAATTACGATAACTACAATTCTAAAATGAAATCGTTATCGAGTATCACACTATAATAAGTACATGGTAAAATGATGGATAGTCTAATCTATATACAATAATAATAAATATATAACGAATAGATATATAATATAAATCTTAAGATGATAAATATCCTAATATAAACTGTAATAAATATATAATATAGATTGTAAAACTTTAAATGGTAAATGATAAATTTTCAAGGTACTGCTAAATAGTAAGTTTTACATTGTTGAAAAAAAAAATAATAATAATTAATAATAATCGGGCCTTTGTACACTGTCTCAATTTTGCTAGTCTGTTCGCTTTTTGTATTTTGTTTCTATATCATGTGCAACTTATATAGAATAATTGCCTTGTTTCGCAGTTTGGTTCTTGTTTCCGATTCCTCATGCTTGATCTTGTGGTTTCAATTCTTGTGCGTATCATTTACTACGATAAGTCGCCCTAACCTGCTATCCAATGTGGCCGACCAAACGGCCCACATTACATGGCTACATTTTGCACAAAGACCCCGGTATGAAGGCCTACAAAGTCCAATTGGTTCAAGAATTGAAGACAGTGGACCATCTATCGCGTTTTCGCTTCGCTGAATGGTTTTCTAATCGGTAAGAAAAGCATTTTTATCAAAAAATCATCTTTTCCGACGAAGCTCATTTTCACCTCTGAGGTTATGTGAATAAGCAAAATTGCCGTATTTTAGGCACAGAGAATTCACACGTGACAATTGAAATGCCAATACACCCAAAACGAGTGATTGTGTGGTATGGAATATGGTCAAAGGCATTATAGGGCCATTTTTCTTTGAAAATGAGCAAGAAGCCGCACTAACAGTTATGGCGACCGTTATCGTGCCATGTTAACTGACTTTTTACGCCCTACGATTGAAGAGGAAGACTTGGCTAATGTTTGGTTTCAACGGGATGGCGCCACTGCCCACAGGCAACGCTACTATCGACGTTTTGCGCCATATCTTCGAAAATCGCATTGATAATGCGCCGCCAAGGAGCTGCGATTTGACTCCCTTGGATTATTATTTGTGGAGAGCCGTCAAGGACAGATGTTACGCCGATCATCCAGAGACGATTGAGACGAAAGACGTTTATTGATAACTGCGAACTTGAAAATATTTGTGAGATTCGGTCACACAATCTAAAAATTACCTCTCCATGTCGTTGCAATGCTTAATTCAATAGTAATGGTACAAAGTCAAATAAAAAAATTAATTAAAATGATGAATATCACTTTTAAAGTGACTGATATGCTGGCTTCAATAGACAGTGCATATGATTAAATTTTATGGGAACAATGGACTAATAACACTAATCATGTAAAAAAAGGTATATGCTTAATTAACGTTCTGATTTGCTATGATTATTATATTAAATATTTCAGTTGAGGAAGAAATATGAAATTGAAGATAATATACAAGAATTAGTCATATCCGTAAATGATAGTACAGGGTAGCATACAGTATAGTGGCTCCGATTTCACTGTGTCATGACAAACCAAAACAAGGGATAATTAAAAAAATTTCGTAAAAATTTCTTGGATTCTCATTCAATGGCCTATAATAAACGTTTGTACATTCATTGGGCGGGTATTACACTATCAAAGATCTTTGACAAAGATATAAAATAAATTTGAAATAAAATATTACAGTGTAATGTAGCATCTTTTATAAAAAGATGTCTTTGATAAAATTTCTTTTATCAAAGACAACAATGTAAGACTGCAGTTTGTTGACAGAAACATGGCAGACAATAAATATACGTGGTGAGTCACCACAACGGAATTATTACCTTGTCAGTATGAATCATACGAGTGCCTCTATAATAGAAAACACCTTGACTATAAAAATAGAAATAAGAGGTTAGCAATCTACAATAAAATTGCAGAAGATATAAATTCAGGGTAACGTGAATGCACTCTAGGGGATATAACAAATAAATTAAATGGTTTGAGCAGCCAATATCTGGCAGAGAAGATGGTAGCCTCTATTAAAGTTTTTAGAAATGTCCACTAATGCAGATGAATCAGGTGAATTACAATTAAATATAGGAAACACCTCAAGAAGTAGCAAATAACTCGACTTGTACGGAAGAAGTTGTAAGTATCTTTAAATAATCGCAATTATATCCATATTATTTTCTCTAATAGTGCTAAACCACAAAATTAAATACAAACGCAAACAGTTTTAAAATTAAGAAACGTATTTCTTTTGCCAAGGCACTTTACCAGCACCATTGTATAATCTTGTGAAGAGTTCTTTTATTTCTTTGCCGTAGCGATTATGCCCTTGATTAATTTGTACATTTAATGCGTGCATTTCATCGTTTACTTCGGTGTATACAGGCTGAGTTTTTTTGAATGTTTAGAGCATTGGGATCTCAGAAACTACTGGAGATAGAAAAACGCTTAAATTGGGAAAGATGCGCAGTTTTACGAGTTTGATTTAAAACTGCTTTTGTTTCTCCGATAACTTTCATGGCTTATTAGATATTCAAAGAAAACTAAATTTTACGATTTTCTTTAAACATGCTTAGCATCGTTAATAGTAATTTTAGAGAAAAAGTGTTCAGACAAAAGTTTTAGATAATTTTACGCCTAATAAAACTATGTAGCTAATATTTTTTTTTCGTCCACCATTATCGAGTTATGACACAAACTTGTGTTTTTTTAAATGGAAACCATAGTTGGTTTTGACATAATTAAAAAGCTTATTTTTTGCTGATTACAATGATATAAGGTTTGATATGGTTATTTTAAAAAATAAAGAGGATATAGACATTTCTATGATTGTTCACTTTATAAGATAAAAACTTTAAAAAAAATATATTTGGTGTTTTGTAATTCAAAAAACGAAAAATCTGAGTTACAATAGTGTTCGTTGGAGCAGTCGAGATAAATATACTAACATTGCTTTCACGTTGAGTCACAGAAGTGAGAGCTTCTAATTTTTACTTTTAAGTCAAGTTAATTGTCAAACATTGACAATTAACTATTAATTAATTTAATTGTAAATACAAAGATATTTTTAATAATATCAAATATTATTAAAAACCTGGTGCGAAGAACACAAATACAGGTTCACTATTAATATTTTTGTGAACGTGTCCGAAAATATCTTTCCCCAGAGACGTAGATACGTATTTCACCTTTCTACAGGCTCATCGGTACGCCCCTGCTGGAGAAAGAATATTACGGTGATGTGGTTCTTTTTTGTGAATGTGTCTGGAAATATTCTTTCTCCAGCAGGGGCTCAAATCCACTTCACGTTGAACATAGGAGACCACAAATTAAATTTGGGTTTAATGTTTGGTGTGGTGTTATAGGATAAACTTTCTTCCTCCTTTTATTTTTGATGGATCACTAACTGGCAATCGTTATCTTAATTTTTTACAACAAGATTTCGAGGAAATGTTAGATAATTTAAATTTAAGAACCGGAGCAATGCTGCAATGGTTTCAACATGACGGACCGCCTCCGCACAATCAACTGAATGTTAGAAATTATTTAAATTTGAACTTCCCTAATCAATGGATAGGACGAAATGCACCCATTGAATGGCCGGCTTGATCCCCTGATTTATCAGTTTTGGATTTTTTCTTGTGGGGTGTACTAAAGGACACAGTATACAAAAGAACATATGAAACAATCGACGATTTAAGAGAAGCTGTCTTAGTTGCTTTTAATAACATCGATAGGCGTAAAGTCCGCAATGCTACAAATTCTGTTGTGAAGAGATGCAATTTGTGTATTAGTAATAATGGAGGTATCTTTGAACATTAATAATGTTGTGTGCCCTTAATAAAAGTTCTTATAGTTTTCATTTTATTACTACATAAGATTTCAAAATAAGTTTTCGTTTGGTTTGTATTTTATCAGTTCGAAATTCAATTGTTTTCCATAAAAACCATAAAAATGTCTATATCCTCTTTATTTTTTAAAATAACCATATCAAACCTTATATAATTGTAATCAGCAGAAAATAAGCTTTTTAATGATGTCAAAACCAACTATGGTTTCCGTTTAAAAAAACACAAGTTTGTGTCATAACTCGATAATGGTGAACGAAAAAAAATATTGGCTACATAGTTTTATTTGGCGTAAAATTATCTAAAACTTTTGTCTGAACACTTTTTCTCTAAAATTACTGTTAACGATGCTAAGCATGTTTAAAGAAAATCGTAAAATTTAGTTTTCTTTGAATATCTAATAAGCCATGAAAGTTATCGGAGAAACAAAAGCAGTTTTAAATCAAACTCGTAAAACTGCGCATCTTTCCCCATTTAAGCGTTTTTCTATCTCCAGTAGTTTCTGAGATCCCAATGCTAAACATTCAAAAAAACTCACCCTGTATATTGTCATGTGAGTCATCCGTCAAGCGAGCGATGATCTGGCGGCTGTATCACGAACCAACATATCATTGTGTCTCCCTGACCTTCTAGAAAGAGCTGGAATAATACGAGTTGGAAGGCTCTCGAATGAGCTATGAACTATAAAATAAGCCGTCAAAGAACAGGAGGGGATCATTCAACGAGTAATCGCCGTCATGCTGATATTGTTATATAAATACTGACAAATAAATATTGTGAAATAAATACTGATATTATTAGTTATTACCCCGAAAGAGAAGTATTTTACAATATCAAAAAAATGATTGAAATTGTGTAGTGTACATGCAGCTATAGTAATAGTTGTTACTTTTACAGGAGGCAAGTTTATTGTTGTTAAAAATACTCTAAACAGATTAGTTAAAATTCCAAGCGTGTTCTCAGCCATCCTTCTTCCACGTGACCAACGATAATTAAAATGTTTTTGTTCTTTTGTTATATTTCGTAACGGGTACGATTTCGTAACATTATAGCTTAATGGAAAAACATCATTGGCCAGTACAACATAAGGAGTAACGATATTGGTATTAGGAAAATTTATATCATCAGGTATATTGAGAGTTGATCTATCTGAAAGAAATCTCTTCAATGTACTCTTGGCGTATATTCCGCTATCTCCAATTCGACCACCGGCTCTCCCATCAACATAAAGGAACTTGTAATTAGCACAAGTGCTAATAAAACGATACTGTTGTATGATTTATAATTATAATAGTGTGATCCAGAAAATTCAAAGCATTTAATACGAATATGTTTTCCGTCCATTGCTACTATTGTATGCTTTACATTTCATTTATTTCAGTCTTTTGCAATGGATATTCATTCTTCTTCCGTCATTAGTATCCAAGAGAAAAGTACAAATACTTTTAGCAGATGCCTCAGTTTGAATAATTCCGTCATTATAATATATGTTTATTTTCCAGCTTCCAGAAGGACACAGCCAAAATGATAATCAAGTTCCAATTAACAGAACTAAGAAAAAAACAGATTCTTACGATTGCTTGCTATTAAGTGCTATGCGAAGTTACACTCCTATATCAAGTACTAGTCAATGGTCTGAAACGGTTTGATTGCTTTCTCTTGTTGGACCTGTTGAAATACAAATACCTGCACTGAATGACGATGGAGATATTACGTATGAAGGTATTCTGTAGTTTATTATACTTTATATTAAATTGGTATGTGTGTACTAAATTGTAATCTTGTATAACTTTCTCCTGTTGCTAAAAATCGTAGTGTTAACATAAGACGATCTTCCACCGTTATTAAATTTCTTAAATTAGTATTGTGCTTTTTAATAAAATGAGAAACTTGACGCAACAAATTTGAATGTATCTTCATTCTCATATATTTTCTATAATATTCAAAGTCCTGACATACCAATTCCTTCAAAAGACTTTGATGTGCACTTTTAACGTCACGTTTACTAATCCAGGGTTTCACCCAGACATGTTTCCTTCTTCTTTTCTTTTTTAGTACTGCAAAAATTATTATTAATGCGTTAGTTGCCGCTATGCAAGCATATATTTGTTCATCCATTTTACCATAACTATCATAAAATATTTTATATAGTGTAATAGCCTGCTGTATCTGTCTTTTATAAAACATATAAGGTAACGGCACCAGAGGCTGACACCGATAAGCTTGATTTTATATATGAATATTTATGCATTTTTTACGAAATATTTTACATTGACTTAGTGTTGTTCTAAAGATGTTTCCAAGTATATATTACCAGGTTCATATGTTTGAGTAACATATATTTGGCATAGTATGTCTAAAAAAATTATTAAGTAAGTATATGTTATATACACCTTTAGTGACATTAATTTCAGAAGACGCCTAATAGATGACTTGTAGAAACACCAAAAGATGACATATAAAATATTTTTTAATATCACATATATACAAGATGTGTATAAATTGGCGGACCCACTACACGTGGCGACATTCTTGGTCAAATTTTGAGTTGAAAGTCCTAATCCTAAAATGACTAAAACGATGTATCAGGCTTCCTTCGTCTTCAGAATGAATTTGACAGTAGTAATGTATTTGACTAGAACAACATTAGGCTGCCTACTTATTGTTTTACAACGTTGTCAGATGTGTTTTTCGTCAAAATAAGTTAATAAACAAATATTAAAAACAAACTTTAAAATCAAAAAGAAAACTTTAACGAAAGGATACTAACAACAATTCTTCTTTCTTCTAAATTGTAGCTCTTTCTGTCAACAAATATCGAGTAATAATGCTTATTTCAAGACTGAAAGTCCGGACTTTAGGAACCTCGTGCAAAGATATGAAGCATGGTACAACATTTTCGTATTAGGATTTTGGACTCCGAATTTAACGAAGAACATCGCCGCGTGTAGTGGGTCCGCCAATTTATACACACCTTGTATATACAGGCTGATTCATTTTCGGCCCTCACCATGGGGACCTCGCTTATTATTGGAGATAGAGTATAGGTTTAAATTTGGCAAAGTTGTTAAATTTTGTGTTTGTTATAAATCCGTAAAGAAAATAGACCTGTGACAAATGACCTTCGTTATTTAAAAAAAAAAACGCGAAAACCCCATTGTCTTCTTTTACCTGTAGCACCGACATTTGGCCTTGTAGAGAAAATATAAAAACACATCCTTGTGGCCATTTCTAAACCTCTATCCAGTGGTGTACTCTAAATTTTTATACGACGTTGCGTTTCTTTCTGGCCATCATCAACTATCTAATTTCTTATAGGCGCCATATTGGATTTAGACATCTTCAGAAAGAGTTTTTTTTCAATCTGTCAAACATTTCATTTATTGTTCATTAATAATACAAAAATGTCATATACTAACGAAGAGAAACGAGATAAGTATTTTTTATTCTTCGAACCGAAATTCAACAGTAGCGAGTACAAGATATCTACAATTATATCCAGAACGACAACAGCCTCATCGTACCATTTTTCTAGATCTCGACAGAAATTTGGTCGAGAATGGATCGTTTACTAAGCCGCGTAATGGTCAAGACAACAGGAATTTAAATGAAAATCGACAAGATATTTTACAAATGGTAAATTAAAAGCGTGTTTTCAAATTTCATGTTAATCTTGTATTTTTATAGATAAATAATAATCCATCAATTTCTACACGCGAAGTAGCGTCAGAATTATATTTGTGCCAGTCCAGAGTTTGGAGAACTTTACATAAAAGTAGGTTTAAACCATACAGGATCCATGTTACTCACTCTTTACTGCCTGGAGATAATTTGAGAAGGCTAGAATATTGTAATTGGTTAATGGGAAGGATAGAAAATGACGAAAATTTTTTAAGCAAAATCATCTGGTCAGATGAAACAAAATTTACAAATTCTGAAATGTTAAACAGAAATACGGAGCACTATTGGGCAGTACAAAATCCCCGACAAAACAGGGCTAGAAGACCACAACATTATTTTGGAATAAACGTTTGGATGGGTATTTTGGCAAATCGTCTCTTACGACCAGTTATGTATGAAGAACATTTAAATGGAGAAAGATATTTAAACATTTTACGTACATACGTATCTGACTATCTTGACGACAATATCCCATTAATATTTATGGTGGCAACAAGATGGCGCACCAGCACACAATGCAGCTGTTGTTAGAAATTTCTTAAATCAAGAGTTTGCAAACCGTTGGATTGGAAATAGGGGAGTTGTTGAATGGCCTGCGAGATCACCTGATTTAAGTCCGCTAGATTTTTTTTTTATGGGGATATGTTAAAAATAATATTTATAAAGTAGATGCGCCACAAAATATTGAAGAATTACGAGACAGACTTCAGAATGCCTTCGATGCAGTTCCTAGAAGAACTATACAAAAGGCAGTACAAAATGCCAGAAGGCGTGCCCAATTGTGCATTACCGAAGATGGCCAGATAATTGAATATTTACTGTAATTGTTTATTGTTTACTTTTCTATGTATTTTTATTAATGTTTTTGTTATCTTGTATCCGCTACTGTTGAATTTCGTTTCGAAAAATAAAAAATACTTATCATATCTCGTTTCTCTTCGTTAGTGTATAACATTTTTGTATTATTAATGAACAATAAATGAAATGTTTGACAGATTGAAATTCCAAAGGCTACCTTATTTAATCTTATAATTTATTCTTTCAAATAAAACCTAATGTCAAAAACTATCGTCAGCATGTGGTACATGGTTGAAATCAGAAAAAAAAACTCTTTCTGAAGATGTCTAAATCCAATATGGCGCCTATAAGAAATTAGATAGTTGATGATGGCCAGAAAGAAACGAAACGTCGTATAAAAATTTAGAGTACACCACTGGATAGAGGCTTAGAAATGGCCACAAGGATGTGTTTTTATTTTTTCTCTACAAGGCCAAATGTCGGTGCTACAGGTAAAAGAAGAAAATGGGGGTTTTCGCGTTTTTTTTTAAATAACGAAGGTCATTTGTCACAGGTCTATTTTCTTTACGGATTTATAACAAACACAAAATTTAACAACTTTGCCAAATTTAAACCTATACTCTATCTCCAATAATAAAAGAGATCCCCTTGGTGAGGGCCGAAAATGAATCAGCCTGTATATATAATAATACATTGCTATTTCATCTACTTTATATACTCCTCTTGAATATGTAGCTATAGGTGGTTTGATATGTTGAAGAACGGAGTCTTTAGAGTACCATATACAGTCTTCTACTTCCATCCACTACCACTCTTTAACGTAACGCTAACAAAATAATGAGTATCTTTAGATCTAATGTTTTTGACAATTCCGGGATAATAATTTTCATATTAACTAACAATAACATAATCTCCTTCTGAAGTCTGGCTTTCTTTTTGATGAATTTCCATTACATTTTCTTCATTAAAATCTGATATGTCATCTTCAGATTCTAAAACTACATCCACTGACGAATCTGAAGACCATTCCTCGTTTCTTTTTTTATTCGATTGCTTCCTTTGTCTTGCCATTTTGTCTTCTTCTTTCTTTTTTTTATTTTACTAGATTCAGGCCAAAATAAGTAATTTTTAAATGGAGAAGGTACAACAATACAGGGTATGTTCTCTGTATTGTCAGAGTGTTTCTCAAGACTTACTCTGGCCTCAATTATTCTGTCTAATGAACCTATTGGATGAGTATTTTCAAAGTTATTAATTTCTTCTGTATCGCGTATATTGTTCTGTATATTCTGCAAAGTTGATTGCATTATTGATTGCGAATCTACTTCTTTTTTTTACGACATGGCAGTATCTTTCTCTTTTAAAACATGTTCTATTTCAACTTGTTGATCATTTCTGTTGTCACTTTGTATTCCATTGTCGTCTTTGTTATCCTGAATTTCTATTGGTTCGTTACCGCCATCGTTATCTTCTCCATTGGAACCATGCAGAATTTCAATTCTCGAGTCTTCTGCGTGTTCACTATTTCCATTGTAGTTTTCTATACTTTCATTTAGATTATTCTCAATGTTAATTGGGTGATTATTTTTATTATAACGTTCTATTTCTTGTGCCATTTTCTTCCAAATTATAAATAATAATCGGTCTTCAATCTCATGCTGCCAAATGTTTCCTGATTCTCAAAATTTTGCTTCTTTGTCAGAACCAATACGACTTTCTAGACATTTAAAATGATCAACAAGGATTTTAGATGAAGTAAAAAGCTAGTAGCAGTTCTATCTTATTATTTTTAAAAAATTTACTATAGGTTATTGCATTTTCATCTAAAGGAAATAAGCAACAGGCTTTGAACCCGTTTATATTTCTGGTTTTATGGTCGTATCTATTACTTTTTTTAATAAAGGTCCAAATTGTTCCCGCTTTAATTTTTGTCCAGCGTTTTGAGTCATCCAATCGTAGACGTCATTCTACCATCCGTTTTTCAATGGATGAAATACTGACACATCCATGGGTTGCAAAATATGGGTGGAGTTTGAATAAAGAGCCATTAATACGATACCCCTTTCCCTGCAAAATTCACTAAGGGGTAAAGTTATATGACTAGCATGGCCCTCAGCAAAAAATGCAGCTGGCAAAGGAATCTCATTTTGTTACAATCCATGGATACAAAATGTTCGCCATAAACTCATAAAAAATGTCTGCAGTCATCCATCCCCACTGACTTTTTCCAATTCTCCAATCAACTGGCATATTTAATGTAAGTACAGCTGTCAAACGTTCATAAGAGAATACAACCATTGGCGAAACTAAATTTCCAACTGCATTCGCTGTAATTAGTGTGCTACACATTCCTTTTCATCGCCAGTTATATGATTATACAGTTTTTTCACCTTTTCTCACTAATACTTTCTTTCCTTTTGGCGCTAAAAAGAATGCAGATTCATCGGCATTAAAGACTCTTCGTGGATCTTTAAAAATATCAGAGTAATGGTGTTCATTTATATATTGAAAAAATTCAGAGAACCAATTACGAATTTTTTCTTCTGTGACGGAAGGTCGACCAGCTGTTAAATTTTCTGATATTCTGGCGGAAATTTCTGGATGTCTTTTTAGAAAAGGTGCATATCATTTCTTTCCGGGTCTTCCTCCACCAAAATTTGTTTCTTTGTTCAATTTTTTGCATAGCAACCCAACTGAGTCGATAAAGTTTTGTTTAGTTGCGGGAAAACTTGCTAAAGAAAGTAACCATTTAACTAATGCTTCTTCAACTTTTGAAAGATTGTCGGCCCCATTCTGCAATTCAGTGGTAGTTTTCCATTACGTTCATACATTACTGAGGTTCTCGGAATGTTGAAGTGTTTTGATGCAGCTTTCACTGACATTCCTCGTCTTATTGCATTTAGTGCATCTTGGGATTCATAAGCAATATTTTATATTTTTTAAAAAATTTTTTTTTACCAGCCATCCTTAAAAATATATATCTACCTAAGTCATTTATTATACTTCGGCTCTTTAAGATGACACGGCTAGGATCCATTGGATGGCATAATATATCATCTTTTGGAGTAACATAATTTATTAAGTTGTTACTAAAGGATATGCTACCGTAGGTATATGTAGAGAAAATACACAATATTGAACCCTATATAATATACTGTTTAAATAACCAATGCATGACACCCATGTCACCTAAGGGATAACCCATAACATAGAACATCCTAAGCCTGACACTGTTGTCAGCCCTCACCTATTAATACATTTGAATTAAATTATCGGCGTTTTATTTTAATTGTTAAAGCAAATAGAAAATTTAAAAAACTTACATTTAACGCATTCCAAACCTTATTTATTTATGTACTGCCTTAACCGTAACGGTTACAATTTTGACGCAAACACAATATTGACGTTCAAGTCAAATAAAACTTAAAATTTTCAAAAAATTGCTAAAAGATTGCGTTGTATATATTATTTGTAATTCTTGGAAATGCATGTAGTAAGATACTGAATAACAATCCAAAAGTAATTTGCAGTAAGTAAACCTAATAAAAGATGGTTTAAGATAAACGTGTCATCTATTGGAGCAGTGTCACCTTTAGGTGCTATTACCTTACTGTAAAATACTTGTCTTTCGGGTTTGTTTAAAGAAATCTAATATTATTTTAAACACACTATATTAATAATAAAACACACTAAATAACGTTTAATAACTAATAATAACAGTATTTATTTCAATATTTATTTCACATTTATATAACAATATCAACACGACGACGATCACTCGTTGAATGGTCTCTCTCTCTATTTCGAGTTCTTTTATACTCCTAGGGAAAAATCTCGCATTTTCGGTTTTCTCGGTCCTTCGGTATCGGCGTTTTCTGTAGACGGCTCTAGGCCGTGTTGATATCGCACAGCGGGTGACGTCAATGCATGACTCACATCACAATATTATAAAATATTTTATAGAAGTCTTGGACAAGGATCTTTGATTGTGTAATACCTGCCTTAGATAAACATGGATATGATAACTAATTAGCTCTTTAAGAAAGATATCCATCATACCCAGAGACCGATATAATCGATTATTTTTTAATCTTAATCTATACTTGTACTACAACTCAAAGGTATAGCAAACGCCAATTAAGTTGGCGCGAGGAGGGGGTGCGCAGAAGCCGTTTTTAAAAATGTCCACCCCCAGTACTCAAGTAATTGTCAGAATACATTTGTCATTGACGTTTGACGGAACATGTCTTTGCTAGGGGATCATAAAGTGATACACGCTCAGAGGTTAGAATTATCTGACATTTGATATAAAACCAAATACAAATCTCCCCACTACTTCTAATCCTGCGCGAACTTACCCCTCCTCGCGCCAACTTAATTGGCGTTTGCTACACATACTGATAATTTTGTAACTTAGGTTTTAGTTATATGTCATTGTTTGTTAAGCAATAATAAATACCGTCTACCAATATCGCATAGGCATGTCGGTCAAATGCCAACCATTAACATTAAAGTACAGAAATTCTGAATGATAATCTTTTTTTAATAAGTTATTTTATTAAAATCTCTATTTTAGTAATAATTTAAATGATTTTTTGGAACGGTTTGGAAAGAATTCAAGTTTCGTAAGCTTATTATATTCCATTTGCATTAATATCTTATTCAAATATCTTTCGCGATAAGACGTAGAAACTGGACGGTATTCTCACAAGCGCTGTACTGTTTTCTAAGGTGAACGGACTACAGATTGAATAAAGTTTTAGTCGCAAAACTAAACCTGAGAAACGTTGAGAGATTGTTCTATTCAGATTTGTTATTACAAAAAATTTGATTTTTCTGTCACATAAATAAAAGCTATCAACCCAAGAATAGACCGTCGCTTTTCAAAACAACAGTGTCTGATAGAACGCACATGATATATTAGAAAACGGAGTCGCACCCTCTACCTCTGCTCTAGGTAAAAAACATCCCCATCAATCGCGTAAAATTTAACTCAACCCGTTCCTAAAGCAAAACTGCTCTGGTGAAATAATGGTTTTGTCTTAAAAATAGACCAACGGCCGGTATTATCAACTGTATTAAAAGTAGTTTTAGTTAAAAGACATTTAAATTAAGTGTCCCTCAAATTAGGAGTTCTGTATTATGAAATGGATTTAAGCAGCATTTAACTAAATGTGATATTTAGAAAGATTGGCAATACTTTTAGTACAAAATATGCGAATTGAGCACATTTTAACAGTTTTGTGCCTGGCTTCGCTTTGGTGTGTTGCTCTTAATTCAAAATTAAGAGCTAATCTTTAATATTGCTATATGTTTCCTAAGAATTAAATTTTAGTTATAAAACGTAATAGTTTTTAGTTTATGTACATAGTCTTGGGTACTTTACTTTCATATATCAAAAAATAAATTAATAAACTATTGTTAGTATTTTCTTTATATTAATTTCACAAGGTTGTAAATTTGTTGAACTAATAAATCAAAAAGTAAACAACATTTAACAGTTACATATAAGATGTTATAACATTGAAAAAACTGTACATAAAGGACAAACATTTATGGATTAACAAATTACATTAAAATATCAACAAACATTCTTAACAAGGAAAACTTAATTAACAGAACGTGTTATTTATCAAAAAATACATTAGTAGTACTTACCATTGGATTTATATTATATTGAACTTTCATAGGAATATTATAGTTTTCAACTGTGGGATCCAATATTAATGTACTTAAACAAGATGAACCTAAACTGTACACGGCATCTAATTCTCTCAATGATGAAACTAATGAAAGCAATATTGCACCATCCATACATTTATTAAGGCAAATTGTATTCATAATTGGTTTGATCAAAATATCAAAATGTAAGATTGACTCTGGTATATCCGGTTTCAACTGTCTAGACACTAAAATGCAAAAATATATGGAAAATTAAATATTTATCAAAAAGCACTACAACTCAACAATAAAATACAATTAAAAATTACTGAAAAGCCACCTCCATCAACGGGAACGTACAGACGCGTTTCGCTCTAATTGAAGCTTATCAATGTACGGTATCTCGAAGACAGACATGGCTTTTCAATTCTCTACTTTGTGTATATATAGTTGCATCACATAAGGCGACATTGACATGTAAAAATGGGATTTAATATTCATTAATTCTCATTTGCAGTAAGTTCAGAACTATATAAAAACAAAATAAAATACAACTAGTATTTCTCATGAAACACTGTTGAAACGCTGAGAAACACACAACACTTTACGTAATACAATAAATTTACTTAATCTTAAGACTGGTTTCTTTATTTTGTCTTTTCTTATTCTTATTTTATAGATTGGAGACCTTGTATATCAATCCCCCCTCGTATTTTCTCTACTTAATGTAACAGTAAAATATATATTGCTTGAACTTACAGAACTCATCGACGAAGTCGTTTCCTTTTAATGAACGTTTGTCGCAATTAGCAACAAAACCAAAGACAGACTGAACAATATCTTGTTGATCCTTCCGTACTGGTACGACCACTGTAACAATATTAGATTCTCTAATATGTTGCCTGAGAAGATTTTGTCTTTTAGTTGAATATGCTGCAATAAAAGAAAATATTAGTACATGTGTAGTAATATGTACGGTTACGATTACATTTTAAGGGAACAGCTTATTTTGTACTTTATTATAGCAGTGTATCTAAAGAATTAATCCTATTGAAAGTGACATTTAAATTACCTATAAAAATTATTAACAACACCTAAAAATAATTAATAAAGTAGTTCAGAGTTATCGCTTGAATTATGATCGTAACTGTACATATAAGGTAGAATTCACCATTGTTTACCGATGCGTCATTATATTATTGCAGTATAAACCAAATTTTTACTGCATAGTCAAATCAGTTTATATTTTTTAATAAATCTGTTAATAAATTCAAAAATTCATAATGTATAGATTGGTACCACAAAAAGAAAAATAGACGAAGTTTCATGTTTACGAAAACTAAAATAAAATAAATTATTGATTTAATTGAAAATGCTAATAGACTATCAACAAAAAGAATAGCTTAATTCGTTAATGTGAGTAAAAGTACTGTACATAAATTTCGTAGGTGACAATATTTTAAAAGCTATCATTTCTAAAATCATCACGAGTGATTACAAGGGAAGAAATGTTTTCTGTGAAACGATGATGACTGAAATTAATAATGGTGATATTATTGCAAAAAATTTTGTTTGCGGATGACGCGTCATTTTACACAAATTGCTGTACTTTTGTATGTAATTGTTCCATATGAGCAAAAAGTATTTAGATAAGGGATAGCCATGGTTGGGAGCATCACTGTCTTTCATAGGTTCAGCTTGTTGTTGCCAATTAAATGTCAGTTTTGATTTGAAGTGAAAGTAATTATATTGGTTATGTTAGCTAAAATCATGCCGAAAAAAACTTCAAATCGAAACTGACATTTAATTCATGTTAAATAAAAATTCAAATCGAAACTGACATCCCACCAACATGTCGAACCAACAACAGGCTGAACCTATCAAAGACAGTGATCCTCCCAACCATGGCCATCACTTATCTAAATAATTTTTGATCGTATGGTTTTATGCACCATTTGGCTGCATAGAAAAGTGGTACAACTCTTATGAGCCATAAAATTAGAGTTTTTTAGTTGCGTAACGGAACAAATATATTCATACTTCATTCACTTATAAACTTCATAGGTTAAGTATACATATATTGCTAATACTTATAACTTAAGTCAAATTTGACAAGTCAAATAAGACATGTCATATTTGATAAGCCTAGCTTACATTGACAATATGTTAATGTACCGGTTTTCTATGCAGCCGATGGTACGACTGCATCATAGTTGCCTATTTTATGAACTAGTTTACTGTCCATAACCTATCACTTTAAAGTACTAATGTCCATTCCAAATAACAATGGACCAGATGACACTGCAATCTGAGTATAATTTACACAGGAATTTCAAAAAAGTAGATCATTTGGTTGATTTTATATGTGAGGTTATATACCTACTAACCTATATAAAAGATTATTTTTTGACTTACGTTTGTTTATTAACAACATATTTATTATTAAGAAAACGTAGACATTCTCTAATAGTTTTTTTCACGCAATAAACGGCAAATATATACCAATGCAAGGTATTAAACAGATATAAAATCAATATCTTATTACTTATTTATTGTTTGAAGGTGTTGCATCCACAACAAAATTGTGTGTAAATACAATAGCAATCGATGAATGTGCTAAAATTACCTCAAAAGTAAGGTTGCCATCCATGCTCTAAAACGTTTGCGATTATATAAGTTAAAGAAACTAATGAAACTGATAAACATTTTTAGAAAATGAGTTTTTCATTTTATCTCTATATAGAACTATGTATAACGAATATTAATAATAATTAGCACAATTAACAACTAATAGAACACGCAATTGACACGCACTGACAGAATTACTAATCAGTACTGACAGCAAAAAGAAAATTTGACAGAACAAAATAAATTTTATTTTGCCTGCATAAAAGCGACCTCTATTTTAGCCAATCGCAAGGTCTTATTTTAAGCCCTATCTTTCGCAACGGCACGTTCTTATTTGGAATGCCATATAGTACTTTAAAAACTGGAAAACGGACTGCTCATTGTCAGTGTCAAATAACTGTCAAACTCTAAAACATAAACATCATTTTAAACATAATTTACCATTTGTTCGGCAAAAATTTCATGCAACGATAATGAACCATTTCTTGATCGGTTGTTAACCTGCGACGAAAAGTGGATATTGTACACTAATTCCAAGCGTTCGTATCATTGGTTGTCCCTTACTGATTCGATACCACACACTCCCAAGACTTCCTTGTACCCTAACAAGATTTTATTGTGTGTTTGGTGGACAACAACCGGAATTGTCCATTATGAATTTTTGGAAACGAGTCAAACCATGACTGCTAACTTGTATTGTGAACAGCTTCATGCATTCAAAAAGAGTCTTCTTTGATCAATCAGAAGAAAGTGGTATTCGTACAGGATAACGTCAGGCCGCATACCACAGGAGTGACCCGGGAAAACAATTTTGAATCTAGCTGGGAAACGTTACCACACCCTCCTTATTCTTCTGACATTTCTCCAAGTAATTAGCACCCTTTTTCGTCTCCTGACAACTATATGAAGCATAGACAGTTCAAAACTCGAGTTGATGTAATAAATGCAGTCCATCAATTTTTGGATTCAAGATCCATAGAGTTCTACAATACCGGCATATAAAAATTGGTGTCACGTTGGCAAAAGTCATTGAATGTGACGGTAATTAGTTATTGTTTTTTAATAAATATTTATATTTTACCATAAAAAATCGAACAAACTTATTTGATTACTGATATTTCGTTTGGTCCATTTATGCATTCAAATGTTATGTTATTATTAAAGACGGCAGACTATGTGCCCACACTGTCAAATTTAATAATATGTTTATATACTGAGAAGGATTGTTCGACGTTGAGAGATGTTATATTTGCATAGTTAAGGTGCTCTTTGTATCTGTACAATGGATCTTCAGTATTGGTAAAAAGTTGTAAAATCTACATTTTTATCTAATACACCTTATGTGTATTATTAAATTTAACAGTGTGGGGCATATAGTCTGCCGTCTTTAGTTATTATTATCAATAACCTTTCCATGATTCCTCTCAATCACTTTGTATTTTCACAATTTACTCAAGTAAATGTTTTGGGCTTTTATATGTATTTATTGATATTAAGTCCTCGACTTTGTAAAATTTCTTATTGGAATATAAAAAGTCCGCACACATGTTTCTTTTAAATAAAACAAACTTTTTGCAACTTTTTCAAGGGGTTTTATTTTTTGCAGATAGTATGATCCACAACAATTATACGTGGAACAGATTATCATTCAAATGTCCACCACAACTACGTTTGCAGGCATCAATTAGAATATCGAAATTTTCAATAACTTTTCGACATGTTGCTGAAGTTATTTTACGAATTTGTTGTTCTTTAGATCATTAATTGTTTGTGTCTTATTACAATACACTCGACTTTTCAAAAAAAAAAACACAAAAAATGTAATGGTGTTAGATCACAAGACCTTGAAAGCCAATAGAAATCTGTATTTCGTGAAATTATATGTTCAGGAAATTTCGATCGCAAAAACGTAATATTATTTTGAGTTGTATGACATACCGTCTTGGTGGAAATAAACAGCAGACACATTAATATCGAGTCAATTGTGGCCATAAAAAGTCACTCAATATTGATTAGTATCGCTCAGCGTTCACAGTAACAGCATTTCCCGAAGAAAAATAGTCCAATGACACCATTTGCCCAAAATGCACAACAAACAGAAACTATTTTTCACGAATAACACAGGGATTTTCATTACCCCAGATGCGACAATTTTGCTTATTGGCGAATCCATCCATTGTTAAATGAGCATCATCACTGAACAAAAGTTTTCTTGAAACAATGGATCTGTCATTCGTTATTCAATAATCCAACTAGCGCAATTACGATGTTGTAAATGGTCTCTTTCTTTCAATTCCTGGGTTAATTGGCGTTTTAATAGACGCGTAAATGCAAAATCCTCCGTAAAAAAGCCATAAGATATACCCAATTCTTGCTAACGCCGTGAAATTGATGTTATCGGTTTATTTTCAACACTTTTACTTACAGCAGTAATGTTTTCATTTGTGCTCACAGTTTTTGGTCTTCCACTTTTAAGATTATCAATAACAAAACCTAAGTTTTTCACTAATCTTTGAATTGAAGATTGATTTGGCCTCTTATTTACATACAAAAAAAAAAATTTGCGATGGATATTTTTTAAAGAATCCCCATTTTCGTAATAAGTTTAAATAATGTAAACGTGTTGTTGCAACGTATACCTGTCCATGGTTAAAATTCCACTACCTTCTACTAAAACAAAATGGCTTATGTCATTTGAAAAGACGTCACGTGTAAACATTATACAATGCTGACATCTAGGCCTCACAGTTGGATGACCCGTTACTAACATTTCGTCTCCATCTGTAATACAAATAAATGTTTTATTTTGATGATTCTATATCTTATATTCGTTCTCTATATTTTCACTTTGGGATACATAATTATGTACAAAATGCTTGGAACAATTAAAAATGACTCTAAAATAATTCCTGAAAAAATTACTATAACGTAAAATAATCGTTACACATTATTTAGAATAAAACTTGCCTACCATGGCTAATTTACTTAAATAAATAGAATTATAGTAATTTAGATGTTCGTTAAACATATACGATTTTTTGCATTAAGTACTGTATTAGTCAAGACATTTCTACCAACTAATAGAAATGGAAATCACTAACATTTTTCACTATGAAAGACAAACTTCATATATCTGCATCTTTGTCGGACACAATTATGAAAACAAATCCTATGGTTATATTGAGTCTTTAATTTAGTCAAGTATTTATGACGCATCGGTAATCTTTGCTCAGTCCTACCGTATGTGCATGTATGTATACACTACAACAATGATAGATTATATTTTAAATTTCCTTAACGAAAACGTATCTTCCCGTATATTGTAACATTATTTTTGCAATTAGCGTTGCTAAGAGCCCTATTAAAGCACTCAAACTGAGTGCTTTAATAAATCATTAAAGCATGCAACATTTAGCGGATTCAGTTTTAAGTTGGTCACACTATGTCTATAAGTCAGTAGTCATAGTGATAATTTAAAGTTATGATTAAACTGACATTAAACATTTTATTAAACGCTAATGATGTTTACAATACAGTAACAAATATTTTATTATAAAGAGTCAAATGTCAAGTTAATTAGAGTCAACCATAGGCAACTAAATTCAAAAATTAGAATTTTATTCTAAACATACACGAATGTAGCAACTACCATAAAATTTCCCTAAATTATCAAATTTATTATTTTCTCTTAAAAAAAATACATTAACAAAGCTAATTGCAAAAATAGCATAAAAAACACGTTTCATAAGAAATTAAAGCACTGATTCATTAAAAAACTCTGGTTTTTTAAACTTGGATTTGTGCTTTCTTTAAAGCGTGGTTAATGAATAGAGATGGAAAATTAGACACACCTGCCAGCGGTGTACGAATGCAATTTAATTTAAATTATTTAAAAAAATATAAAACAAACACTTACCGCATTATATACACGACACGACTGCATACTAATTTGTTGACTCGGCAAAGAGGACCAAGTTTAAGCTTAATAAGTTTGGTAATTTTTTCAAACAACAGCCATCTATATGTCGGGTCGGGTACTTCTGGCTTATATTAGCATAGCCATTTAATATAGAAATTATTAATAGATTTTTATTCCTACCTATGCAAAATCGAATTTGATGAACAGCATATGAATCCGAAGTGTTTTTTAATTATTAAAAGTAATTCATTCTTGTAACGTCAAAATGACATTTGTCACTTTTTGATATCCAAAATGGCAAGAAAACTGACTCCATCAGACAAAGTACAAATTTTGTTAAATTTGGAAAGTCGCACCATTAAACAAGTCGCAGAAGAATTTCATTTGAACAAATCTACAGTACTACAAGTTAAAAAAAGATGTGAAAATGAAGGTAGTATGTGGAACTGGTCCTAAAAGAATATCAACTGATGCAGAAGATTACAATTTGTTTGAATATTTGAGAGAAAATAAAAAGAATGACAAAGCAAATTCATAGATTTCGTATAAGATTTACTAATTGGGAACAACTATGGGAATCTATTTAAAATACCTGGGAAAACATTGTCGAAAAACTTAATTTTTTAAGAGTCTCATTGATTCTGTACCTAGAAGGTTAAGGACAGTAATTGATGCGAATGGCGGATCAATTAAGTATTAGTTTATTGTTTTCTAAATTGTATTAAAAAATTACTTGACATTTGATTGAAAAAAGTTTAATGAACACTAAGCAATATTAGAAAATTTGGACAATTTTGACAAGTTAGATTATACTAGATTTATGTGAGCTTAACTGTATATATGTCAGGCGCGGCACGTGATGACGTATTTGGAGGTGCACGTACAATGATACGAGTGCCTCGTGTGTTTTCGGTGTATACTAAGAACGCTACAGTTAGTACACGAGAATACACGAAGCACTCACATCATTGTATATGCACCACCAAATACGTCATCACGAACCGCGCCTGATATATGTATTAAAAAGTGATGAGAAGTACCCGACCCGACGTATAGATGGCTGTTGTTTGAAAAAAATTACTATTGTAGGAAGGACTAACCTTATAAAGCTTAAACTTGCCCCTCTTTGCCGAGTTTGCTAATTTGCAATTCAAGGTTCCTTTTATTTGCCCGGATAGCTGCCGATATCAAATACAATAACGCTCGAAATATCTCCGGCTATGTATGTGGCATCAATATGCCATCTCTACTTATGAAACTTGTTTTTTAATATTGTATTACACATCTAGTTTTCTAAAAAATTGTAAAATGAATTTATATTTAAAATCACAAACTGAATAGTATTAACAGTTTGAACAAGTAAAGGCCGATACTTAAAAAAGAAAAACGCAAAGTAAAAGGTAAATTATAGTTACAAGTAGAAGAGGAAACCGGGATTCATGTTCTATCTTAATGCAAAGATTTGAGAAAAACGTGGTTCCTACTAATGGGAGATCAATATCTTAAAGCAGAACTATATTTAAAAGAACCGCCCTTGACGTTGCCAAACGTAATTAAAAGACCAGGTCTCGAGAAACTAAACTAACGAAGCATGAGGATCACAATAGATCTAGAAATGTAGCAGTGGAATAGACCTTAAAGACACCTCAAGTAATCTAATCTGATCTATACTTACAAGAAATAACCATTCTTAGTAATAAGAATATTTAAAAATGCAGGTCCAACAAAAATACGAAAATTAAAAGAAATTTCTATAGAAATACGTTCTACAACAATGAGGCTCTTCAATAGAATAAATAACAAATAAATACAAACTTTCAATGAACAATAAAAAATTGGTAAAAACAGGAATATTATGCTGAGACATCGCCCAGTAAGTTAATGTCTCCAAAAAGATCTTATATCAGTAACAGCCGTAAAAGAGAGATTGCTCTGTTACGTGTCCGTAACGTTCCACATTTTATTGTTACGTTTTCGATCCAATTCATTATCTCGTTATTATATTTTGTATTATTTACATCAAATCCACCTGTATAATTATTGTATCTGGGATTTAAATTCATATTTAACGTCTTTTAGTTTTTTCCTTTTGACCTCAGAGTTTTTTCCCTGTTGCTAAGCACGTCCGAATTTCGCTTTTATATTGGATATTATTTCGCTAGCGACCTTTGACTGCGAAACGTTCTTCACTGAATTCGAATTCCGATTAATGTTACCGTATTGTGTTCCTTGTGGTACTTACGGTCCCGTTGTGGGGATATTTAATTAATCGGGAATTCTACGTTTATTCGTTTCGAGCGATACTCCGCTGGAGGATTTGAAGGGTTCTGTGAAGATTGTTAATTTTCGTTCCATCCAGGTACGGTTTCGATCGCCGTTCTTAGTCTTTACCATCAAGCGTTATATTGGTATGTAGAGTTGTTTTTTTGTAATTTTCCTTTGTGTTTTATCGCCGTTGTTATCCTTTTAATAGATGGTGCCACCCCTAGGCCGGAAAAAAAGCCCCTATTAGTCGCAAACAACCGCCTGCACCCTGGTCTGTGTTTCCCGCCAACATTGGTCTTCGGCCTGGGCGACTATTAACCACCCATCGTCACCGGAATCGCATATAAGAACTTAACATTATTTGGCTCCTTTATTTTTTTTCTAATTTACAAACTATTATTGGCGAATCCATCGATTCGATTATTTATTTTAAATACAGACAAAAGAAGGAATTAATCTCACAGGTTTTTTTCCTCAAGAAGGAACCTGCGTGACCTTCAACGATTCTTTTTTCCGAACGTTGCGTTCAAGGTACTTACACACCTCTTTTTTTTGTTTTAATCTAGTTATACCATTTAAATTCATAACATTAACGTAAGTTTTTTTGTACACCCCTATTTGGAAATGGCACTTTGATATTAATTTAATTAGCATTTTTTTATTGTTTTTTTTGACAAAGAACAGGTTAGTGTAAGATTGCTAAGTTCTACCTATTAGTAAATTTGTAACAGTGTTGTAACCGAATAAGAAAACATACGTATTGCTTCTTTTTTAGGGCGTTTAAGGCCGTCAGCCGCTTTGTAATTAATTTTCTCTTAATTAGGCGATTTTATTTTTTTTTGTCTAGGTAAATCGGTATTTCTACAAATACCTGAAATAGTTTCTTTATTAACTTTCATATACAGGATATATTCAAAAACTTTCATATACAGGATATATTCTAAAACTTTCATATAAAGGATATGTTCTAAAACTTTAATATATAGGGTATATTCCCAAAAATTAATTATTCAAAGTGTATTCTCCTAATTTGTTATACAGGGTATTTTATCAAAAATTAATTAGTCAAAGTGAATTCTCCTAGTTTGTCATACCAGGAATACCCCGACCATTTGTTATACAGGGTATATTCCACAACCAACTAATTATACCAGGTGTATTCACCAAAATTTGTATACGGAGTGGACTTATTAATAAAATTTATATACTGACGCACTCAAATCGTTATTACTTTGTCTCTTTCCCTCGTCTTTCGAACCTCGAGAGTAGAACGAGTCTCGGTCTTGGAGCCGGCCCTCTGCCCACGAGCCTTGCCTTTCTTTTTTTTATATACCGTTCATCAGGTTTCCGGATTTGCGACGTCCAGCGGCAGAAATTCGGTGGCGTCCTTTACCACCTTATTTAGGTTATTTTCTCTTACCTCTGGGTCTCCCCACCCCCCTGAGCTGAGGCAGCCTCAGTAGCCGGGTGGGCCGTTGGACGTTGGCAAGAACGGGCAGGGGCAGTTTTAGTCGACCGAGACTGGGTCTGCTCCGAGGTGCGTTTTGTTTTTTTTATATAGTTTTTTTTTTCCTACGACTTGAGATCGTAGCAGCTCACAGTATAATCAAGAAAGGTATCTGAAAAAGATACTTTTTAGATGTGGAAATAAAAAAGATTACAACATTCAATACAGTAAACAACAAGCAGATGAAAGAATTAGAATGGTATTATTCCTATCGTGAAACAAAGAAGATAATGTTACGGTTTGAGGATGCTTCACAAACGTAATATTAATGTAAAACGCGTTTCAAAGTCAGCTAAGAGAGAATCAAGACTCTGAAATTATCGAGTACTAAATACATATACTTCATAAAGTATATCTTTTCAGTTCAAGACCAAATTCAAAGCATGTGATTCAAATCAGTACTGCAGAGTCAAACGAAGTCAGTATTCAATCGCGTAAACAACCGTTTGTCATCATAAAGTATAAACGTCATGTTTTACAATATTGTCAAAATTGTAGTATGTTACTTGTAATATAACAAAAAAAGCATATACATAACCTCCATGTCAAAATAATAATCATGAGATTCATGAGTAAAGTAAGTTAGAAATGTCAAAGTGATAATCAAACAATTTCGTACTTATTGTCACTTATTGATATTACTATTTAATATATCAGTATTGTTCTCAAAAGAACAGATTTGGCAATTTTTGAGGGCAAACTAAATATTCAAATTCTAAGAAGTCAGAATGCCGGAAACAAAATCAATAAACAACAGTATTGAAATAATTTCACAGCAAGCCGAATATCATAAGACCATCTCCTGGACAACTTATCTTTTTTATTTAATATATTTCAAAGACGTCTTAACTTAAAATGACAAATGAGCATAGTATTACAGCGAGTATTCATGTGTGTTAGAAAAAGATAAAGTACAATTTGCGGTGCATACTGCCCAAGTATGCACGAACTGAAAAGATACACTTTATGAAGTGTATGTACATTACTGTATTAAATGCTTAGATATACAAGTGTCCCGTATCGTTATGTTTAAATTTTAGGAGTGTAAATTGACTTCATTTCAAGTAACAAAAACGCAAAACTTGTATATCCATTTTTATTTGTTTCAAAGTTACTGAACTATGAATGTGATTGTCAGATCATGAAAAAAAATGTAATCCTAAAGTCAATAAAAACTGATTTTATTTAAAAAGTTCAATTAATAATATTTTCGAAATGTCCACCTCCTTGTTGAATGCATAAGCCAACAGAAGATGTACTTATCCGAATTTCATACTTGTTTTGTCGGATTTGCTCGGCAGCCAGGTGAATACGATCCAACAACTCTTCTCTTGTGTTTGAAACTTGCGCGTAGACTGAATTTTTCATGTACCCCCATAAATAAAAGTCAATGGGATTAAGATCGGGTGATCTGGGTGGCCATGCAACGGGACCACCTCGACCAATCCATCTTGGATAATTGACGTTAACCCAATTTCGGACAGCAATTCTGAAATGTGGTGGTGCCCCATCCATGTGAAACCCCATGTCTCGTCGAACGTTCAGTGGGACATCCTCTAAAAGACCTGGCAGTTGGTCAATAAGAAATTGACGGTAATTGTCCGCATTTAACCTCACAGGAAGAACGACAAGACCAATCAACAAGTCATCGATTAGGGCCGCCCAAACGTTAATAGAAAATTCATGTTGAAATTTAGATGGGCGTATAGCTTTGGGATTTTCTGATGACCACCTGTGCAGGTTTCTCAGATTTGTAACACCACTTCTCGTGAACGTAGATTCATCTGTCCAGAGGACTGTTCTGCAGAAATTAAAATGAACGTGACTGTCTTAATATCCAAGTAGAATAAACTAGACGAGCATAGTGGTCTGCCTCAAGCAAACCGTGTCCCCTACGATAATGATATGGACATAAGCCCTCACGTTTTAAAATTCGCCAAATTGTCGTTCGTGGCACTCCTAGTTCTCTAGCGATTCGACGTACACTGAGAGTTGTATCCCTTGTAATAGCTACTGCTTCCTCTAAGTCTGCTGGCAAATTTACTCCTCGGTCGAAAAGATAATCACGCAGTCCGCATTCCCGAAATTGTCTGTGTACTTCCAGAAACGTTCTGTAATGAGGAATGCGTCTATCGGGAAACCGATGTCGGTATTCAATAACTGTTTGACGTGCACTGCCGTTACAGTAGCCATACACAAAATGCATGTCCGCATACTCTTGAGAAGAAAATAAATCGGTAAGGCATTTTGAATAAAGAAAACGTGTCCACTCACTAATAAACTGTTGCATGAACTGAAACGTAATGTAATCCTTTATTAAAAAATGCAACGTTAACAGTCATCTGAACATTTGTTTATTGTGTGATATTCATGGTTCAGCACTTACGAAATAAGTAAGAACCTTCTTTATCATAAATCAATTTCCAGTACTCTTTTTTGTAGATCTCCAATAAATTACTGTACGACACGTGTTTATTTATTTTAGGATAACGTTTTATTATGCGACGTTAACAATCACAGGCCTGTTATTGAATCGTATAACTATTTTTAAATAAAATCAGTTTGTATTGACTTTAGGATTAAATTTTTCTTCATGATCTGACAATCACATTCATAGATCTGCAACTTTGAAGCAAATAAAAATGGATATACAAGTTTTGCGTTTTTTGTTACTTGAAATGAAGTCTACTTTACACTCCTAAAATTTGAACATAACGATATGGGACATCTTGTATAGAATAGAAGGCGCCAATAATAAAACGTCAGGTGTCAAAATTAATCTGAAACTTTCGTTAACCTAAATCTAAAGTTTCTTCATGATATAGTAAGTGATTTAGTCATAGTGAATTTTTAAAGTTTATAAGTTGGCCGAAAAATGGAATTGAGTCGAAAAAATCTTCGCGCAATAATATTTTACAACTTTTAAAGAGGATTAACTCAACAACAAAGTCCTGCTGTGTTAGTTTCTGTTTTTGAAAATGAAGCACCAATCAATCGAGAATTTCACGTTGATACTGTGAATCCAACGTGACGCACCAGTATCAGCGACGATCCCAGGGCAGGTCCGCCAAGAACAGCAGTCACCCAGAAAAACAGCGATGCTGTGCGCCGCCTGATTAAGGAAGATAGACATGTGACATATCCTGAAATGAAGACAGTCATGGATATTTCGAAGACCTCAATCCAAACGATCCCACATAACGAACTGGGTGTGAGAAAGTTAACTTCCCTGTGGATTCCGAATCTTTCGAAAAACTTTGATCCGGTTCAACAACGGAAACTCAAAAAACGTTTCTAGCATGGTGAGTAGCGATGAATCATGGATTTATTTCTATGAACACCAAAATAAACGTCAGTTCGCTATTTGGGTGTTTCAAGATGAAGAGAATCCGACAAAAGTTAATCGTTCGCGAAGTGTGCCGAAAAAGATGGTCCCGACGTTTGTCTCACAATCAGATCATGTAGCTACAATTCCTTTGCATGATCGAAGAACGGTTAATGCGGATTGGTACACAACCGTTTATTTGGCAGAAATAATCGCCATGTTTCGACAAACCAACCCACAACGGCGAATCATCCTGCATCATGACAATGCGAGTTCGCACACAGCTCGAAAGAGAATTGAGTATTTGGAGCAGTAAAATATCGAATTATTAGATCATCCTCCGTATAGTCCCGACCTAAGTCCGAACGATTTTTTTACGTGACCAAAGATCAAGAATGGAATGCATTGACTATCCCAACTGAAGACTGGAATAACTATATAAATATGCTTTCTACATTTTTTACTCGAATTTTTTTTATAGAAAAAAATTCGCCCTTAAGCAGGATTCGAACTCACGTCCATGGCTTGCCGGACCATCGCTTTAACCACTAAGCTATTAAGGAGCGTGATTTCGAATCTTTGTGGGAATGCCTTAAGTCACATCAAGGAAACTAATCATATATATCTTTCCCATAGTCGGCAGTTGTGCAAATTTATTGCAATAAATTTGCACTGGAATAACTACTTTAAGAATTGTTTTGAACTAATGCAGAAGTGTATCAATTTTTTTGAAAAACATTTTGAAAACCAATAAAGCACTTTGGGTCGATCCACTGTTTTGATTTTATGGCTATATGCAACACTAAAAAGACATATCTCGCGAATGTAGTTTAACCATTTTAATATTCTGGTCAATATTGAGTTCACACATGTCGAATCCACATTTTCTCTAAACTATATATTTTACGCATTGCTCATTCGTATCTTCCTTATTAAGGTAATATTTAATAAGTAATTAAGCTGTCCTTAACTTCTCTAAAAGTTTTACATACTGGTCACTAACTATTTCTCTTTCTCAAAGTAGTCATTAAGGAAGGTTTGGTTAGTATTCCTGAAAACTAATGTTTTAACGCTTATAACCCATGGAAATATTTTCGTCATTTTCACGATGCGATTTTTATTCTGATGAGTAATTGTAAATCCATATTTTATCCATAACCGCAAAACATACCATGAAATGCGTTAGTAGTTAGTTGAAAAATAGTTCCAAACAATAGATTTATATTCTGGCATTATGACATGTAGCGCCTAAGTTTTTTTTTCATAACCGTTAGTTATGAAAATGGATTTCTTTAATAAGTCTTCTGGCATAACGACCGTTATTGGATTTACTGATCACAATAAATAAATTATTCTAATACCTTTAAATTTAGAATCATTCTATTAGTCAATTATCAAGAGAAGACACAAACTACTTGACATAGAAAAGGTCCTCTTTCTCTATCATCATAAAAGCAAGAGTACGAATTCTTATTTTAACTATTTTGCTTGAAATTATTAAAGAGGGACAATTGAATACATGACAGAAAGACTTAGCACGTGGATTTTTAAAAATAATCAAATTATCTTTTTTATTACCAAATCTCTTATACCTAATTGACTTCTCTTCATCTCTCTTCATATTGTTCTTCGTGTAATTAGCAGTCTATTTGCCATTACTTCTAGTATTTACTTATGTTTCACCCTTGCTATAAGCGCAATCGCATTTATGTATGATTCATATTTTTTGCAGTACCCAAGATTTGCGCCCATATGTTTATGTTGGTATGTATATCATGTTATAACTATTTTATTGAGGAAGTAAACAAATTTTGTTGTATTCCTAATTTTTTTCATTATCTCTAATTATGTTCTCTATACATTCAAAACAAATTCCAATTCTTTATCATAAATATTTGCTTCTAGAGTAACTTTTTTATTAATAATCACAAGAGAGCTGACTGAAGCGATTGAATGACTGCCCCGATAAAACATTGTGGCGGTATCATGTATAGTATGCATGTTATAACAGCCCCACTATTTGCTTGCTCGATTGCATTCGTCCAGCAGGTGTTGTTATTTCCGTCGTTATTGTGTCTATTCATTCATAAATTCTATTTTACAGTGGCGTTTCTGGTTCCGTTTCTTTCAGTGTTATTTGGATACAATTTTTAGTATTTTAAAAAATCCGTTTTATATTGTTATATTGTATATTTATCCTATAATTTTTTATAAATATTATTTTTTTGGAGTAGTTTTAGTTTCTTCTTTTTAGTCAATTTCTTTCTGTTCTTAGTATTTCTCTTTATTTTTATTAACTATGAAGAATTCTCGTAGGGCAACCATGGTAGGATGGATTAAAAGCCATACAGGTTGATTGCATATTCGCAATGATACCGAGATATATTGCAGTGCCTCTTCATTGAGTTTAAGGCGTCCACAAAAGTGTAATGTGCAGAGACATGTTTCTTTGAAAACTCATCTAGATAACATATGTCCATCTGCATCTGTCACTTTTAACGAAGAACTGTGTGAAGCTTTTATGGCGGCCAATATCCCATTCAAAAAGCTGAACAATCCAGCCCTCAAGAGATTTCTTACAAAATATACTGATAGTCATATACCAGATGAATCTACTTTACGTAAATACCACTTACCAAAATGTTATTTGAAAACCATTGAAAAAATACAAACCAACCTATCTGGTCATTATCTTTGGGTAAGTGCAGACGAAACAACGGATATAATGGGACGATATGTTGTTAAATGTAGTTGTTGGTATTCTTCATACGACAATTCATACCAACCATACTTAATTGCAACTAAAATATTGCCAGTCGTAAATGGTAAAACAGTTGCAGAAGTAATTGGTCAATGTATTCACAATATTCTGTTATTGGATAAGAACTATAAAGACAAGATGCTATAAGACTGATGTGGCAGCTTGTATGTTAAAAACAGGGAAGTTATTAAAGCAATCTTATCCCAAAATGCTACAAGTTATTAAAGCAATCTTATCCAAAAATACTACACGTTACCTATGCAGCACATGCACTACACAAAGTATGTGAATACATCAGGGGTCATTTTCCAAATGTTGATAAGTTAGTTTCATTATTTAAAAAGATATTTCTCAAAGCAGAGACAAAAAGTTGATGCCATATTTAGCAGAAATCCAGATTTTAATATATTATATAAATTCTGCACAGAGACGATTGAAAAATCTATACATTCGAAGTATGATGCACTTTTGCAACATTTTAATAACGCACCCATCACCATTGTGATGTGGAACGGACATTTTCTATTTTTAAAGACGTTTTAGCATCTAAAAGAACTAATTTAACACAGGAACACCTTGAACAAATTTTAGTAGTTCATAGTAATGTTTTACACTTTCAATGTTTCACAGAAAATACAAAGTTTTGAGTTTTGTTCTTTGTAAATTATTTTTATTCAAAATTCGATATGCAATTCGCTTGTCAGCATTACTTTTGTTTCAGCAGTAGTTGCTGCCAGTTACCAAACCGTTTATTAAATTCGCTCTGTTGTGCATTGACAAATACATATTAAACTACATATGTAGGTATGTGCCACTTATGCAATTACCACACGTATCGAATTGTTCGAAACTCACGGATCGCTTACAGAAACAAACCTATTGCGAATACAAGGCAGACGCCTATGGGCTATGAATCATCAATCACTTGAGTCCGCTCTCTGATAATCACATATTTTGTTATGTCCGTCTTTATAGTTATATTGTGGAGATAATATGAAATTGAAATGCTAATTCTTATCTTTTTTTGCGTGTGGCGTCCACACTATTTATTATTTTTGAATGTTTCTTTTTTTAAATAAGTTGATCTTGATGCAAGATATATTAAATATACCTTGCATCAAGGTAAGACAAAATATACTATATTTTGTCTCATTTAACCAACTCTCCACCTCTTTTTGTTTATTCATCTTATTTATTTCCAACTTCACTTTGAAATCCTTTCTCTATTATTCAGGTAGATATCTTGAAACAAATAAGTTCATGGTTGCTTCATTTCCTTTATTTTCCTTTCTATCTATTAGTAAGATCAAGTTTTCTACAGTATTCGCAATTTCTCTATTCCAAGTCTTTTTTTTTCATATCCATCAGAGTGAAAATTAAATTATGTATATGACCAAGCAACAGCTGTCTTTAGAACTAAATTAGTTATCAAACAACCTTTTTCTCTATAAAAATCAAGGTCTAATATTTATTTACATTCTCCTGAATCTCCATGCCTTTTTATAACAAGTATCCTGTCATTTAAAATAACAGGAAAAACATAAAGTAATTTGTGAAAATATGCCAGGTCTCCTTGAGATAAACAAGCGACGTATGAAAAATGGAAAGAAGTAATTATATAGAGTATAAATACAAAATATTTTCAGCAAATTCCTTCAAAGACGTGAAAAAAAAATGACAAAGATATTTAAAAAATATTTGTCCCGCCACTGCATTTTGTTCCGACTATAACTAAGAGTTTATAAATGCAGCACATCTGATATATTCGTACGTAATCGTATTGTTATTGAACCATAGCATACAAAGCTGCTGTCTTGTAGAGTTTTGCAACATCAATGTCTAAACTATGTTATCTTCTAGAATTTTTATAAACATAACATTGCACCATATGTTTACGTGTTAATTCAATAGAGGTATATTTTAGTACAATGTTCAGGGGGGCTTTAATTTTGGGGTTCACGTCGTAATTAGCTCCCAATTTTTTGAATTCATATTCTATAAAATTGCATTTTTCTATTTTTCGCACGTTGTCTTTTTCTTTCAAGAACACGCTATATAAACTTCATATTTATAACATGTAATGCTAGACTATTAGTTTGATTAATGTGAAAGACAATAGTTGTTTTAATGGAACAATTTGAACACGAATTAAAAATTACTTACTTAACTTTTACCAATAATAACATAATTTTTTTAAACCTTATCATGTTCTGTTACATTTAATATCCAAAAAACAACAATATCTTATATTAACATCTGTTAATATTTACCTATACATTTCAAAATAAAGTAGTTAGATCTGGTTTGGACTTCCTGAATAATACAACTGAACTTTCTTTGGTTTTGTCTGAAAATTAAAAAAAAAGTTGTCTAAAATCTAAAAAAAAAATGTAGTAAGGTTCATACTTTTGCACAGTATCAAGAGAAAACCAATCCTCATATATCCCATGCCATAATTCTATCATTAGTAGTGGGATCACTACAGTACAATAGTCATTGTGATTAGCAAAACTATTGCACATTTTCACAGCCGTTCTTTTATTTACTGGTGGATATGTAGGACATATTTTCTGCTCTTCTAACCATTGATTTCTCCAACTCAATATATTTAAAATGCTAGTAAATGAGGGTTGAAAATAAATATTTGTGCAATTATTTAAAGTTTCTCTTTTTTGACAACCATCTCTTGATGAAGAAGCAAAGTTATTACTTTTAGGATCATTTATTATGGCAAGATCAGTATTTACATTATTATTAGATGTAATATTTTTCAGCCGCGGATCATTCGACGTACTTGACTCAATATGTACAGAGGCAGTTACAGTTGCCTGAGTCTTTGAAGGACATGTTGACTGAATTGTACTTGAATTTTTTGGTAAATTTCGAGGAATCACTTGAATTTTCTTGCTAGTTCTGCTTGAAGACGAAGTTTCATCTAACATAAATTCACCTCTATTTTTTGACACTTTAACACAGGGTCTATTAATTGAAGTTTTACAACTTTTTGAATATTTTTCATTATCTTCATTTGTTGGTTTAGCAGATATTTCCTTAAGTTTAACTTTACGTTTCTGCTTTATTTTTAATTTGTCTTCTTTGCTTAAAATGTCGGTTTTCGTATTTTTTCCATTTGTGCTCTGTTTACTTGTACTTGGTGTTGAATTAATATTATATGATGTTCTCTGTTTCTTATTTCTTTCTGTTTCGTAAACAGATGCAACTTTTCTCTTTGTCTCTGGCTTATTCTCCTTAGATCTTGATGATCTTGTTGTAGGCTTAACTAATGTAGGTGGCTCTATTATTGGAGGTTTTAAATATTTTGATTTAAAAGCTCCTGATGATGATGTTGGGCAATAAACATTGTTTACTTTTGAATTTTTATGTTCACTTAAACTATTACTTTCTCCTTTCACAGAATTTACATCATCTGTAGCATCTTCTATTTTTCTATTATCGCTAAGGTTTTTACCACTAACTGCAGTAATGTTACAAACATCATTGTTTGAGACAAAATTATTAGCATTCACAGACTGAAAAATAAATATCTAATTAAGTATCAATCGCAAAAGCTTTTTCAGAAAATATATCAAATAAAAAGCTTATATTACAAATCTTAGATATTAATCAATACAATATTAATTTGTTTAATTAGAAATCATTCCTGTATTTCAATTCATTTTAATAATAATTTTTAATTTCCTTTTCATTTTGCCAAATACAAGCAATACTTTTGATTAACTTTGTTTCATATCTAAAAATATAAAATTTTTATTTTTAAATTAGTAAAAGCCAAAAATAATGCCACCAGTCACCTAATGGAATAAACTTAACTAGATTATTAGCAGAGTATCATTACTTTTTAATTTTTTTAACCAATTCAGATTTAACAAAGATTTTTTTTAATTAAATGCTTTTAAAGAGTACTAATAAGAAATTAGAACAAATAAAATTCTACATAAACAAAATTATATACTTTTTAATGCTACAAATGCCATTTAAATAATTTCTTACATAGTATATCAACATTACTTACTTCATTTTTATCATGATTAGCATTATTCTGAAGATCATTTGTGTTTAGATTAGAATGTTGTGCATTTGAAGTGTCTTGCATTAAAATTTGAAATATATCAAAGTCACTACTGTCATCAGATTCAATCACAACTGGAACTCTTTCTTGAACATGATCAAATTCTGATAACTCTTCCTTTATTTTTAAGTACGGATCATGTATAGGAAATAATTGTGATGAAGACAACTCATGGGCATCATCAATATCATCAGTTATTATAATAATATTATCTTCTATAGAATATGATAAATTCTGCAGCTCGGTGGATCCTAAAGTACCCATAAGTTCTACTTTAACATTCTTCTTAACATCAATTTCCTCCACAGAATGAACTGCTGCTTCCAAATCTCCATTTTCTCTATTAACATTATCGCCATTATTTTCTGGTGTTACATCAATATTTATATCTTCTATTTCTTGTTTAACATGAACTTTATCTTCTAATATATTAATAATGTCATTACTAGTAAAAGAAGATTGAACTTCATATATGAAACATCCTTGCTGATCACATGGATCCTCATGAGTAGGATAGCCAAAACTAACACTGTCAGCATTACTCAACTCCTCTAACTGGTGTGGCTGTATTCTTTGTGCATTGACAAAAGTGCCATTTGAAGACTGAAAAATAAAATGTATATAAACACCTGTGAAAAAAAAACTATCAATAAGACACTGTATTTTGAATGATGGAAGTGACACATCTATTTTTACTTATTTAAAAATAACAGTAATAAGTAAAAGAAAATAGTTATAAATTTATATTACTTCCATTATCTGGATTCTAATTATGTTATGTATGTCTAATACTAGTGTTACTACTTCTGTGTTATAAAATATTACTATCCGTTCTTGAATTACATATTCTATCAATTGAAAATGCTATGTTATTATATTTTTTCGAAACTTCATTCACTCATTCTGCAAATACATTTACAATAATAATAGGGATAATACATACCCCGAGATCTTTAATATATAATCTGTCGGATTCAATAATAAAATTTGCATGTTCTCGTGATATTACAACAGAACTGCAAACTATATCGTGCAACCTATGCCGACCTAGCCGAAATAAAGGTTTATTTATGTGATGAACAGTTTCTTTGCAAACGCATTTCAAACACCACTGCGTATTCATCGCAAAAATTTGTTGAGTATATTAAATTACACCATAATAATAAAACCACTTCAATTTTACAAACTCATGTTTATTTTCACTTCATATTTTTGTTAAATACATCCAGTGTTACTGTTTGCATCAGCATCAACAACCTCACAAAAATGAATTGTCCTACTTTAAGCGAAAAATTCCCATATCTGAAACATTACCGTACACTAATCAAAACTATTTAAAACTACCATTACTTATCACGAATATTATTTTTTTTATAATAATGAACATAATCATGAAAAGATAAGATGCACGTATAAAAAATTGTAAACATTATCAAATAACCACAATAAAATATTTATATTGGCATCAATGTAAATATTAGCTGTATTATTTTTTTCTTCATCATATTTATCGTTTCTTGTTGATGATGATCAAGAATAGTAAATGCTAATTAGACGCTTACTGTCCTTGAATAGTAATGACACTAATGACATTGCCGAGCAACTCTCGGGTGAGATATTTGAAAGATGACGTTTTTGAAGTAATTTCGACAATGTGTCAAAAGCCAAGTGACAGGAACATTATTAAAATAGCGGGTTACATTGTTTATAAGTTATGTTAAATTAGTAAATGGACTAAACAGATTTAATAAGCGATGAGCCACCACCAGAAAAACGCAAACGTCCAAATAACAGCAGATTTAATCATCGAATTTTAGAGGTGTGTGATGTTATTCTAAATTGTGCAAAAGATCGATTTCATTTTAAAGAGCATCTAGTAGTGGCATCACTTTTTTTTCGGAATGCTTTGGAGAGTATTGCAGTAAATTTCCTGAGGACAAACTCACTTCCGCATGCTCCTATTATCCCACCCTTGATAAAGAAAGATTACGAACTGAATTGTCTGTTATTTACTCAAGAACTGATTGTAGATCTTTAAAAGGCGCACTACCTCTTCTAAAATTTTTAATAAAAAACAATCTGGGAGATAAGTTGAAGGAGACTAGAAAATTATTAGAAATTGTAATAACAACTCCCATGACAACATCAGAGGCCGAACGATGCTTTTCAACACTAAATCGAATTAAGACGTTTCTCAGAAATTCAATGACCGAAGATCGTTTAACATCTCTTTCCATGCTATCTATCGAAAAAAAGTTTATCTCCGAAGTAGACAATTTTAATGACAAAGTGATAACAAAATTTGCAAATCGAAAAGAACGTAGAATAGATTTAATTTATAAGAAATAATTTGTTAGTAAAGTAGTGCTTAGTGACTCTAATTTTTTTGTGTGACAATTGACAATCGTTCCAGAAATACATTACTTCAGTGCGGAAGGCGAAGAAAGCACGATAAGATCGATGGGAGACAACCTCTTACTGCCCGTGCAAGGTAAATTTTTTTGTAAAACTTGCAGAACACCTTAAAATTTTTAGCACGAGCCGCCACTGATATGAGGTTCGTAAAGTTGACTCCCACATTTTTGCATTTTCAAAATTTAAATACATCATCGTTTTGTGCTGTTTTGTGCCGTAAAGCACGAATTTTGTGCTCATCCCCTTCCCGAGATATTCGCGTTTGAAAATTGGGAGCCAACTTTACGGTGGCTCCCACATTTTCGAATTTTCAAAATTCAAATACGCCATCGTTTTGTGCTGTTTTGTGCCGTAAAGCACGAATTTTGTGCTCATCCCCTTCTCGAGATATTCGCGTTTGAAAATTGGGAGCCAACTTTACGGTGGCTTCCAAATTTTCGAATTTTCAAAATTCAAATATGCCATCGTTTTGTGCTGTTTTGTGACGTAGAGCACGAATTTTGTGCTCATCCCCTTCCCGAGATATCCGCGTTTGAAGAGCAGGTCCGTAAAGTTGGCTCCCACACTTTTGCATTTTCAAAATTCAAATACGCCATCGTTTTGTGCTGTTTAGTGCCGCAAAGCATGAATTTTGTGCTCATCCCCTTCCCGAGATATTCCCGTTTGAAAAGTAGGTCCGTAAAGTTGGCTCCATTAATATCTCGTTAACGACTAAGCTTACGAGAATTTGTAGAGAGTACGAAAGTGTTTAGAAATGGAACATAAAAGAATTATTTTAGGAAAAATCTTAACAATTTCTACCGGAAGTGTCACTTTTACTCTTAGCGCAAAACGGTTTTTGGCTATTATCGTTGAAAATAGAAGGATTTTCGTAGGCTTCCTAAGTATAGAAAAGTGTTTACAAATGAATTTTGAATAACTTTTGTCTAAAGACTTTTTCAAAATGTTGAAAAAAATTTTGAAAAATTTTTCAAAATTTACGTTCACGAAAATTTCTCAAGAGTACAAAAGTGTTTGAAAATAGATTCTCAAAAAACTTTTCTAGAAAAGTTTTTTGAAGTGCCACTGAATGTCTCACATTGCAAACTTGTAACTTTTAATAACTCTTTTTTTTAGGTAATATTTTAAATTCAAAATATTTGGTATATTATATCTCAATATCTAAACTGCCATTACTTGATTATACAGAACATAATATTCAAAAGCTCTTAATTCTATAACCGTTTCTTTCACAGTTGGGAGAAAAATTTATTTGTAAATAGTTGCAAAGTATAGAAAACGCCAATTAAGTTGGCGCGAGGAGGGGTAAGTTCGCGCAGGATTAGAAGTAGTGGGGAGATTTGTATTTGGTTTTACATCAAATGTCAGATAATTCTAACCTCTGAGCGTGTACTACTTTATGATCTAGCAAAGACATTATGGACATTATGTTCCGTCAAACGTCAATGACAAATGTATTCTGACAATTACTTGAGTAGTGGGGGTGGACGTTTTTAAAAACATCTTCTGCGCATCCCCTCCTCGCGCCAATTTAATTGGCGTTTGCTATACATAACCATAACATCAAAAGGAAATAGGAAATTACAACTTATACATATATTTTTCAAGTAATAACAATTATCGTTTTGCAATGCCAAATAAGTAATATACGTTATATTGCTATTATTTATTTGCCAAATATTCGTTCGAGTGAAGCTGTCTACGGAAACGTATGGCATACGGACACTTTCACGAGAAAACAGTATGCAAGTAACTGCATGGAAAATTATATTAGCCGCACTGATTTGTCGCTGGTTTAAACTGAACAGAACTATAACAGATATTTTAATACACAATTGAACGCTAGTACTTTATTGATTTTGCTAATTATAAGGTGCAAATTATCTAATATTAATTAAGAATAGCACAGAAGACCTATAAATTAAAACATAAATAAAGGCGACCAAAAATTACACTGGGCAACAAATTATTTGTGTAGAAACTTCGATGAGGGGCCATAGAAGTTTGTACACATAAAATAAAGGGCTGAGAGACCAAAAACCCGAGCCACGATTCCATTTTTTCGGATATCCACATCGCAATTAAGTTGGCGCGAGGAGGGGTAAGTTCGCGCAGGATTAAAAGTAGTGGGGAGATTTGTATTTGGTTTTACATCAAATGTCAGATAATTCTAACCTCTGAGAGGGTATCACTTTATGATCGGTAGTAAAGACATTATGTTCCGTCAAACTTCAATGACAAATGTATTCTGTCAATTACTTGAGTAGTGGGGGTGGACGTTTTTAAAAACTACTTCTGCGCACCCCCTCCTCGCGCCAACTTAATTGGCGATTGCTATACCGCGATATCATAAAGTTTCTGGGTCAACGGTGGCCATGGGGTGAAAAACGTCTGTCTTAATTTATATCATCCTTTTGGGAAAAATCTGATAAAATTTTCAGGTTATGTGTCATACTGACATTAAGATTAATATATTGACAAATTTTAACGTCAGCATGACAACCTGAAAATTTTATCAGATTTTTCTCAAAAGGATGATATAAATTAAGACAGATGTTTTTCACCCCATGGCCACCGTTGACCCAGAAACTTTATGATATCGCGGTATATTAGATAAGTATGACAATAGGATGAAGTAATTTAAAATATTGGATAAAGCAGGTATGAATATTTGTTACATGTAAATACTTATAAATGTATATAATATTATATTTAATATTAATAAAAATTATATCAAAATATCCCTAAAGTATTTCAATAAATATTAAATTATATATTAGAATTGTTAAAGTCTACAAATCATAATATCTTAATATATATTGTTGACGGAATAAATTGCTGTGGTTTTTGTCATGTAAATCCATGTTGTTCGACTAAACCAAATTCAGCAATAAATATGTTGCAAGCCAGTTAAATATGTATATATCATCACCATATACTCCTTTAGCTAAATATCTAATTGTTGCAAAAACCCTGTATTTAAGAGTTACTGGTAATCCACGATTATTGTTGGTTAAAAGATAAAACGTCTTTTCTCATGTGGTATTTTGCATTGTCATATATGTCAAATGGATTCAATTGTTCCAGATAGACTTTTAGATTTCGAATGATATCTACCTCAACTTCTTGTAACCCCTCTTGTACATCAATTAAATCTTCCATATTTCAAAATTACATAATCTCAGCAATACAAACTTTAAGTAAAATTATATATTATACTTATATTCTTCTTATCTCAAGAAAATATCAAATTTAAAAGCAAAAATTCACAAAATATATTAAAATAAGTAAGTTGTCCAAATCGTATTTAAAATAACCAACAATTCCAATAGGTAAACAAGTTTAAATGTCTTTTCTATGCAAAGTGTACTAACAGCTAACACCCTATCACAGACTAGACCCTATTAACTTCACGACTATGCATCGGGCAGGAAATAAGTAAGAGCGGAGAGACGAGACGAACTCTTATTAGCCGAAACAATTTTTAAACTTATCTAGTGCTATTCTTAATTGATGTCAGATAATTAGCACCTTATAATTAGCAAAATAAATAAAGTACTAGCGTCCAATTGTGTATTAAAATATCTGTTATAGTTCTGTTCAGTATAAACCAGCGACAAATCAGTGCGGCTAATCTAATTTTGCTTGCAGTTACTTGCATACTGTTTTCTCGTGAAAGTGTCCGTATGCCATACGTTTCCGATGATAGCTTCACTCGAACGAATATTTGGCAAATAAATAATAGCAATATAAGTATAAAAACTAATACAATATGATCATTTATATTTACCCTCTAGCAAGCCATGAAATTATTTCTTGAAAATATCGTGTTGGTAGTGACAAATAAAATACATCTGTCATTATGTGTATGTTCTGATAAATAAAACTCATCTGTCATTAATGTATTTATTAATTGACACTTAAAAATGTTTACAATAAATCATAAAGTTTTTCTGATCGAATCATACTTTAGGAATGGTGTAAAATTAGAAAATGGAGAATGGTCGTACTCCTTGCAGCCTTGTATAGAAGAATTTCGGGCAGAATTTCTAAATTTTCCAACAACATATGACAGTTTGCGGCAATTAATTCAAAAGTCAGTGGTTAAATTCCGTGAAACAGGGTCTGTGTCTCGAAAACCAGGTGCTGGTAGACCACTAAAACGGACAGTAGAAAATATAGCAGATGTTGAGGGACGAATAAATCAATCACCTAAGAAATCGATTCGTAAGCTTTCGCAACAAACACAACTGTCATATGGGACCTGTCAGAGAATCCTTAAAAAAGACTTACAAAAATTTCCATACAAATTTCATTGCGTGCAAGAGCTTTTACCAATCGATCATGTAACCAGAGTTAATTACTGTCAGTGGTTCTTAGGTACGATTAATAACGATGACGTTCTTGACAAATCCTTCTGGTCCGATGAAGCATTGTTTCATTTATCAGGATATATAAATAAACAAACAATGCGCATCTGGTCTAGTGAAAATCCACATGAAATTCTTGAAACACCCTTGCATTCACAAAAAATAGGCGTTTGGCTTGCTGTTTCTCGTAGACGGATTATTGGTCCAACATTCTTTAATAATACGATAAATGCAGAACGATATCGTAATAATTTATTGCTACCATTTGTAAATCAATTACATGATGATGAGCTCCGCGAGGGATATTTCCAGCAAGATAATGCAACAGCCCATAAGACAAGAGAAAAAGAGAAACGATGGAATTATTGCATGAATTCTTTGATAATCGAATAGTAGACTTTCCACCACAATCTCCGGATTTAACAATTATGGACTATTTCATTTATCCACATCTACAAAATATAGTATTTACGAATCGTCCACATACAATTGAAGAACTTACTAATGCTATCCGAAATGTCTGTGAGGAAATTACACCACATAATTTAAGGAATGCCTTCAATAATATGAGACGAAGAGTTGCGCTATGCATAGAAAATAAAGGAGCTCACTTTGAACTTTTATTGTAGCTGTTTTTATTATTAAACTTTTTATTTTTTCAACTGAAACGTTTGTATGTAATTATTTGTCAAAATGACAAAACCTAATCTGTCATCAGTATAAAATAACCTATATCACACACACGCTGCAAAATAAGTTAACTTAAATTATGGTACCAACTTAAGTTTAAAAAAGAAAAATGTCATTGCCTTCTAGAGGGTAGAAATATATGATCATATGGTATAACGAGTGTTCAGAAACATTCGAAGTCAAGTGGGCTCTGAACAAAAAATCGTATATCTTTACTTAAGTCAGAATCTAATATCGAAGATACTAATTTGATAACATTGATAAGTTATTGTTATTAATAATAACTTATTATTATATAACCTATAAAATTGTATTAAGTAAATGTATCAATCTATCTCAGACATGACTTCATATTTTCAAGGCCTACTTTGACTTCGAATGTTTCTGAACACCATCCATCTCAACTGAAGAGGGTTGGCAATGGAATATTTAAGATGGCATTCGTGGGTAGTTTCCGCACCTGTAAACGCGCGCTAATGTTCTTTCAAATGCTTTTGACAGTTCTCTCCTAGACTTAAGTTTGGTTAACTATTGACAATTTTTTCTTTACATATTTATATAAAAAATATATAAAATTTAATTTTCAATGTTTATTATAAGACAGAATATTTCATATAGAATGTTACAATGGTTAGTACTTGAAATAAATGTAGAGATATTCATGTGCAAATGATAAATACAAATATAATTCACAACAAATTTGTAACAATGTATTTATTATGTAATTATTAAAGTAAATGTTCAAAATGTCCACCTTCACTTTCTAAACACAAATTAACATGTTAGCAAATACTCTGTTTTTCAAGTACCCAAACAAAAAGAAGTCTAATGGGGTCAAATCTGGAGAACGAGCTGGCCAACATTCTCTACTGATGAGTCGATCATTAAAAATATTGGTCAGATGATCTATATTGATTTGTGCTGGTGCACCATCTTGTTGAAAATAGCCATTATGTAGCTCATGCTCTTCTAAATTATTAATAAAAGGCTCTAATATCTCTTTATATCTAACTGCATTTATAGTATCATTGAAAAAGAATGGTCCAATAATTCTTTGTCGTGACATAGCAATCCACACAACCCCTTCAACTCCTTCAGTTGAGATGGATCACTCCTTATATTACTTATTTGGCATTGCAAAACGATAATTGTTATTACTTGAAAAATATATGTATTAGTGATGGGTTGCTACGAAGCAAACTGCTATTTTGAAACTGCTAACTATCGTTAGCAGTTTGTAGCAGCTAACGAATATGAAAAGAAACTGCTACTTTTTGTAGCAGTTTTCCGATGTAAATATTTCTGACGTAGCAGCTCTAACGGAAAGTAATATTAAGCTAGCAATATTTTTAATGCAGCAGATTATCTATTCGTCGAGTATATAACATGTACCATAGAGTTGTAGCAGTGTTAAAAAGAATTCCGTACTGCCATAATACCAAATAATACATACCTCTAACTTAGTATTGTATATACATAATGTACATATTACAGTTAGTATAATTTTGTAGTAGATACTTCGGTACTTGTAATAAAATCAATGGTTTTATGACTGTTAAATATATTATTAATACCAAACTTTAGTAGCGTTTTTTTTTCATAAATTCTGTTTCACTGCGCACTCCTCTTGTTTTCTAAATGCCGTAAATTTATTTTTTTAACTTTTAATGACTGAAGGAAAGGTACAAAGAAAATATAAGGGCTGAACTAAAAAGTTTATATAAAAATATTATTTACAGACATAAGACAATGAATAAAATATAATGATCAAGAAAAAAAAGTATGTACATATAAAATATAAACCATAAATATAAAACAATTCTAATAAAAATACAAGTATACATAACTAACATTGCATTGGTTTCACATGCTTCGTGTTTGCATTTAGAAACAGTATTTGCTGTACCGTTTTTGCTTTAAGCCTGTTTCTTCTGGCCACTAATATTGTACCTGCTTTTGAAAATACTCTTTCACAAGGTACCGATGTCCCTACCACACTAAGTTTTTCCTTAGCTACCTCTGAAACAAACGGGAAAGAATATTGTTGTTGCCACCAAACTAAAGGATTTTCCGTTCGCGGTAGTAAAGGTTCCTCTAAATATCTTTGCACTTCTACTATTGCTTTTGATTCTACTGATATGACGGATTGAAATACTTTTGACTTAATATTTTGATCCAAATGTTTAAACAGCAAACACTTTTCTTCACTTGCATCTTTGGCATTTTGACTTTTCTCAGAAGCTTCTGTTACCTTGTTTTTTATTTTGGCAGCAACTAAGTTTATCACTATTTTTTTCACTTTTTCAAAAGTACTTTCATCAGAAAATGCAAAATTCTTAAACCTGGGATCTAATAATGTAGACGTAATCAAAGTGCTACTCTGTTCTAAAGTAGCAAATCTTATATCAATTCCGCTTCCAATTTCTTGTAATAATGAATATCCAATTTGTGAAAATTGTTTCTGTTTTAATTCGTTATATACGGTTTTTAAACCATTGGCTATAACGATAACCAGCGATCCAGTCAGATATTCTTCGCCACTTACTATTTTAGTAGCATCCTCCATAGGTTCAAATATTTGAACAATTTCTTTAATTAACTCCCAATCTGTAGATGTTAGAATTGGCAAATCTTTATCTATTAATGCTACAGTTGTTCTTACTACTTCTTCAAGCTCAATAAATCTTTCTAGCATATAGTATGTGGAGTTCCATCGTGTGGGTACATCTTGCCGTAATTTTTTTGGCTCTTTATTTGCCTGTTTTTGTATATCTAAAAGTTTTGCATTAGATTGTGGGCTTCTTTTAAAATGACCAACGATTGTTTTCACCTTTTCAACTAATTCATTAACTAATGTAAGTGATTTAGTTACGATAAGATTTAATGTATGAGCAAAACAGCCAAAATGCTTAAGTTGCAATTCTTCTGACAGTGCTTTTTTAATATTTGCTGCATTATCTGACACACTTAATATGATTTTTCTGTTAATTCCCCACTCTAAAAGTATACTTCTAATTTGTGTTGCCAAATTTTGACTAGTGTGGGAGGTATTTGAAACTCTACAATCTAACAGTACTGATTTCATTTCGAAGTTTTCAGATATAAAGTGAGCGGTCACAGCTAAATAATTATCATTATTAATGGAAGTCCAATAGTCTATGGTAATTGTTAAGGCTTTTACATTATTTACCATATTTTGGATCTGGTGATAAGTTTCTTCATAAAGTGCTGGAAGAAATGTAGTGCTAATAGCTTTTCTGGTGGGCAATGTATATGATGGATTTAATAAATTAATTAGTTTCTTAAAACCTTTATCTTCCACAATACTAAATGGTTGCAAATCTAGAGTGAACAGTTCTAATAACTGGTCATCAATTTTTTTCTTAGCCCTAATATTCATTTTCCGCGGAAGCAAGTAGTCAGTAATGTTTTCTTGGTACTTACTTTGTTGATTTTCAACTAACGCTTCAGGTCTATTTATTGTAGTTCTTGCTGATGTAGATGCTTGAAGCTCGGCTTCATTTAAAATAGTAGATCTTTTAGTACCAAGATTCTGTAGATTTATAAGTGGATGTTTTCTTTTTAGGTGAGTTTTCAAATTTATAACAGAAGATTTGTATGAAAGCAGTTGTTTGCATATACATATTACAAACGGCTTTCTCATTTTCAATTTTAAAGAAATTCCATATTTCAGAAGTTTTCCTTTTTTCTGTTTTAGAAGCCATCTGTGTGCATATAAACTGATATGTTAGGAACTCAATTTCATAATATTTTCTCGTATACTTACATTTAAAGTGCAATTGATACTATGGCTTAATATATTTAATATATGAATTTTCTTCAAACACTGACAAGCACTATAACTTAAACTTTCAGATTGTAGTTTATTCTAATGTTGAAGTTTGCCTGTAAGTGATCACTAAAATACTCTAATTTTTGGCTAGCCTGGTTATTTATATGAATTTTTCTGCTGGTAATACAAAAATCGATTTGTAATAAACTGATGACTGATGTTACAAATACAAATGTATAATCAAAAGAGTCGCAAATGCAAAAATTAAGCGCTTTGTTTATTGTTAAAGTTTAGAAAACATTTTATTATAAGAGGCAGGTAGTGTTTATCCACTCAAAGAAGTAATTGATACATTTCACATTCACAATACTTTTCTTTTAGAAATTTGGTTTGCAGAACAATAGACGATACTTTTTATACTTTCGTTATAGGAATAGAACATATGCCAGGATAATAAGGAATAAAGAACGATTATCCAGAAACATTCAACAAAATCAATTAGGTACTCTAAACGAAATATAATGCATATCTTCTTTATTGCTATTTACTACAGTAATCCTTTCATACAGAAATCGCTTACCGGCAAGTATATGCATACTGGTGCATGTACACCCATACATTTTTTTCAAAATTCGTAGAACTATTTATAAACTATCGATTCAGAAACTTCTTTCACGTATTAGTAATAAAAAATGGATGGTTTATTTTAATACTAAGGTAATACATATAATCATTTTTCAAATACCAGAATTTAATTGCATTTGTATTGATTATAGCAAAACCAAATAACAATCAATATTGAAAAAGACAGAAAATGTTGTAACGTTTATTAGTTATTATGTAAGACAATAAGATATTAAAAAATAGCGGTATTTAATGAAAAATGCTTTATTTAAAGTATATAGTACGTATGTTGCTATATAGGAGAAACTGCTACAAAAAGTAGCAGTTTTTTTAAACTGCTAACGAAAAGTAGCAGTAGCAGTTTGTAGCTGCTAATGAAAAATAGCAGTTTTACACATCATTAATATGTATAAGTTGTAATTTCCTATTTCCTTTTGATGTTATGGTTATGTGTTTTGCAACTATTTACAAATAAATTTTTCTCCCAACTGTGAAAGAAACGGTTATAGAATTAAGAGCTTTTGAATATTATGTTCTGTATAATCAAGTAATGGCAGTTTAGATATTGAGATATAATTTACCAAATATTTTGAATTTAAAATATTACCTAAAAAAAAAGAGTTACTAAAAGTTAAAGTTTGCAATATGAGACATTCTTTATAAAAAGAGATGTGGTCACCACACGGCCTCTTTATACTTATTACGAATTAGTTTCTTAATAGTTTTGTATACCTACTTCATAAATTTATGAAAACCTATTTTTTGCGATAATAGTTAAAAATATTTTGCAATAAGAGTAAAAGTGGCACTTCCGGTAGGAATTTTGAAAAACTTTTCTAGAAAAGTTTTTTGAGAATCTACTTTCAACATTTTGAAAATGTCTTTGGACAAAAGTTATTCAAAATTCATTTGTAAACACTTTTCTATACTTAGGAAGCCTACGAAAAACCTTCTATTTTCAGCGATAATAGCCAAAAACCGTTTTGCGCTAAGAGTAAAAGTGACACTTCCGGTAGAAATTGTTAAGATTTTTCCTAAAATAATTCTTTTATGTTCCATTTCTAAACACTTTCGTACTCTCTAGAAATTCTCGTAAGCTTAGTCGTTAACGAGATATTAACGGAGCCAACTTTACGGACCTACTTTTCAAACGGGAATATCTCGGGAAGGGGATGAGCACAAAATTCATGCTTTGCGGCACTAAACAGCACAAAACGAGCACAAAACGATGGCGTATTTGAATTTTGAAAATGCAAAAGTGTGGGAGCCAACTTGACGGACCTGCTCTTCAAACGCGGATATCTCGGGAAGGGGATGAGCACAAAATTCGTGCTCTACGGCACAAAACGAGCACAAAACGATGGCATATTTGAATTTTGAAAATTCGAAAATTTGGAAGCCACCGTAAAGTTGGCTCCCAATTTTCAAACGCGAATATCTCGAGAAGGGGATGAGCACAAAATTCGTGCTTTACGGCACAAAACAGCACAAAACGAGCACAAAACGATGGCGTATTTAAATTTTGAAAATGCAAAAATGAGGGAGCCAACTTTACGGACCTGATAATATGAACCCTTTCTACTGTAAAATTGATATTAGAATGGATTGAATTTATGTAGTTCAGAAATGTTTGTAGTTGTCTATGAGTACCCTTAAAGCAAGCTAGGATGTCGTTTACATACCGATACCAAAATTTAATATGTTTTTTACCTAGTTGTGATGAAAGAATTTTTTCTGTAATATGCTTCATGAAAATTTCAGCTAACAGAGGACTTAGAGGTGAGCCCATTGCCAGACCTTCTGTTTGTTTGTAGACCCGGTTGTTATACACGAAATCATATCGCTAACGGAGTTAGTCACCAACCAAAGTTACTTTACATTTAACAACAAATTCTACAAACAAACAGAAGGTCTGGCAATGGGCTCACCTCTAAATCCTCTATTAGCTTAAATTTTCATGAAGCATATTACAGAAAAAATTCTTTCATCACAACTAGGTAAAAAACATATTAAATTTTGGTATCGGTATGTAGACGGCATCCTAGCTTGCTTTAAGGGTACTCATAGACAACTACAAACATTTCTGAACTACATAAATTCAATCCATTGTAATATCAATTTTACAGTAGAAATAGAAGAGAATAACAGTATTAACTTCCTGGATTTAAAATTAAACAAATTAGATCAGAGCTTAAAATTTGATATATATCGTAAACCTACTTTCACTGAGTGCATTATTCCCAAAGATTCATTACACTCTAAGACACACAAACATTCATTTTTTAATTCTATGATACATAGAGCATTAAATATTCCTTTGTCTAATGAATCTTTTGTTCGTGAAATCAATACTATAAAACAAATAGCGGTAAACAATAGTTATAAAAGTAGCGTAATTGACAGTATACTAAAGAAAAAACAGTTACAAGTGGCCCTTAGTTTAGTATATCCTAAAGATAGTGCTAATTTGAAACAATTTGTCTCGTTAACTTACTTCGGTAAAATAAGCGAGCAAATTGGAAATATAATTTCAAAAAATAATAGTAATGTTAGTATAGCTTACAAACCATATGTAAAAACAAGTAATTTCATTTTTAACGCAAAACCTAAAACAGATGTCAATAATAAATCAGGAGTGTATAAATTATATTGTAATGATTGTAAAAGTGTATATATAGGTCAGACTGGTCGAATGTTTATTATACGGGTAAAAGAACACATGAGGTCATATAAACTAAAGAAGACAGATTCAACATTCGCAAACCATCTTATTACAGAAATGCATACATTTGGTCATCGTAAAATATTGCATTTGGCCGAGAAAGGTCGCAAATTAAATCTTTTAGAGGCCCTAGAAATTTTTAAAAGCCGAAACAACACAATAGATATCGTTTTAAACGACCAGTTGGATCTTATATAAACACCTCTTTTCCAATGTTGTATATAATAGTTAAGTATATAGTAGTAATTTTAAATAACATCATAAACCACCCCCATATATTTTTGTGTCATTTATAAGTTCTATGTAGGCCTGTAACTTTTGTAGTTTGATAATGACATTGTATGTCGAAACCGCGGTCACGATTATATGTGAATAAAGTGGTACCTATAACAAAGTTATTGTTTTATTTTATCTTATTATTTTCAAAATGAATTACCACAAAGTTACGGCTACCAGTATTAACTAATTTATATTTTTTAATTTTGAAAATGGTATTTACTAACGTACACAAAGCATTCATGGTTGAAGCATATTTTCGAAATGGTCAAAAGATCGATGGCCAGTGGAAGTATTCAATTCAAGCTTGTTTGGAAGAATTTCGAGATGAATTTCCCAACCTTGCTTTTTATTATAATACTTTTCAGTGTACACTAATCAGAATTGTTCCAGTTTCTCGACAAACTGGTAGTGTGGGACGCCAAGAGGGTGGTGGGCGACCAAAAGTCCGGACAGAAGAAGTGATTGGGAATGTTAGAGAAATAATGACTGATGCCCCTAAAACTTCAGTAAGAACTCTTGCTCAACAAACCGGGTTGTCAGTTGGTTCTTGACATAAAGTTTTAAAAGAAGATTTACAGTTATTCCCATATCGCATAACTTGTTTGCAATAAATCCTCGATATTGATTATCCGCGACGAGTAGTATTTTGCGAATGGTTTACAAATAATTTTAATGATGATGTCCTAGACAAAACTTTCTTTTCAGACGAAGCATGGTTTCATGTTAGTGGATATGTTAACTCGCAAAACATGAGAATGTGGAGTGATACAAAGCCCAATAATTTTTATGTTGAAGCTCCTTTACATCCTCAGAAAGTTGGTGTTTGGTGCGCTATAAGTAGAAAAAGGATTATTGGTCCAATTTTTTTTAATGGTACCTTGACTGCAGAAAGATATCGACAGGAAATTCTATTGCCTTTCTTTAATCAACTTCGCGATGATGAACTAGCTTTGGGATACTTTCAACAAGATGGTGCTAGAGCTCACACAGTGGGGGAAACAATGAATATTTTACAAGAAGTGTTTGGAAATCGTTTAATTAGTTTGCACAGCGATCATGAATTTCCTCCAAGATCTTGTGATCTTACACCGTGTGATTAGGTACTATTTCTGGCCTTTTATAAAAAATTCAATTTATCAAGTATAGCAAGCGCCAATTAAGTTGGCGCGAGGAGGGGTGCACAGAAGCCGTTTTTAAAAACGTCCACCCGCACTACTCAAATAATTGTCATAATACATTTGTCATTGACGTTTGACGGAACATAATGTCTTTGCTAGGGGATCATAAAGTGATACACGCTCAGAGGTTAGAATTATCTGACATTTGATGAAAACCAAATACAAATCTCCCCACTACTTTTAATCCTGCGCGAATTTACCCCTCCTCGCGCCAACTTAATTGGCGTTTGCTATACCAGAACAAGATTATATAGATCTCCAAGACAGAATTATAAATAAAATTAGTGAAATTAGAAATAGTCCCATACTGCAAAATGTATTTAGTAGCATTCGGAGGACGTGCGTAAAATGCTTGGAAGAAGGTGGTGGACAATTTCAACATCTTTTTAATTATGGTCATTATTGTTGGTAATTTATACAACTACAATTTATGATATTTCTTATAAGGTTGTAATCTAAGGACTCTACAAACAATTTATTTGTTTCAAATTTATTTTAAGCCATTTCTTACAATAATTTATTGAATGTTAATGTATTAAACTAGTACGATAACTAGATACTATTGTCACTATAAGATGAATAAAACCTTTACTTGTAATGTTAGTTCCTCTTAATTCTGCATTGTCTTTTTACATGTTACTACAGATTAGATGAGCTTTATTTATTGCACAAGAATGAATAGCATATTAATTGGATTATTTAATTTTCTCCAGTTATCGCATGAAGAGGTGCTATTGTTCAGCAAGAATTCTCTAAAATATCAAAATACTTAATTTGAAATTTGCAAATTAATTACTGTTACCTTCTAAAATCATTATTTGACTAGTTTATATTAATTAATATGGCATATTAAAGTAATATATTTCGACATAAACTGACATTTGCGTGTATGATAACCTATAAAATTGTATTAAGTGTATCAATCTATATCAGACATGACTTCATATTTTCAAGGACTAGTTTGACTTCGAATGTTTCTGAACACCCGTTACTCCCTAAACCTAACTTTGCGCCGCCTATATTTCGAGCGACCGACACACTTTATGTGCGACATCTATGGATTATCTTAACGTCCTCAAGAACTCGTCCGCCATGACAGTTCCACTTCGGGATATGTAGCTTACACCCCGTCGTTATTGCATTTAGATACAAAAAGGTTTTAAGTATATCAATACGTTATACACGTATTACGCATTTGTTACAAATGAAACAGACGTGCAATATACATATCTGTAACTGTACACATGGACAATTGTCCATGTGTACAGTTACAGATATGTATATTGCGTCTGTTTCATTTGTAATTGCAATTAGAATTTAACATCTCTTCCCATAGTCGTAGAAGGCTGTTTTCCGTTAGATTTCATTATTTACATTTTTTGTTTAGAACGGGGTATAATCTATCCTATTTTCTTAAATAATTGTAATTAGCAAATATCGACAATAAACATTTCGAAAAGCAAGGTTATTGTGTTTGATTTCATGAATTTTTATTTTTACGTCAAAAGTGATACCCGCATAGGACGCTAATGTTAATTGTTGCGGTCAAACTCGAGTGCAGTAGTGTTAACTTACTAAAATTTGACAAAAACTGTCAGCTTAACGTTCGTTATTTGATGGGAGCTTTTATTTAATTTGGCAACCCTGAGAAATTTACTTGATCAGGTAAGTCATTCGCCTTTTTTTGTTAGAATATTTTGTATAAATATGGATAAAATATGAATAGAATTACCTGTTTAACTTTCACTTTGTAAAATTTTCGAAAATTTAAATTTAAGAATCAGGCATGTCAACATAAATAATGAGAATTGTTGCCATCTTAATAAAAAATATTCATTAATTTATAGTCACCGTTATACAGAATGCGTCACGGGAAACGGATGTTTTTTGGGAAAGCATAACTGTAGATTTTTGAAAATAATAGTATATTATATACTGAGGCGGAAAGTAGTTGATATCCGTCGAGAGATTAGAATGCCTTCATTGGTTTTGTAATCATGTAATCTACTGTTGCTGTGGGTTGGCGTTCCTGTATGTGTAGCGCTTGTCAATTTTTAGGAGTTTAGTTTTTTGTTGTTAACAATTCATTTAGATTTAAAATAATAAAATGTATAGAACTGATAAAAAGTTCATGCGAGATCCAGCAACAGCATCAGCTAGAATTTATATAGGAAACCTAGCTGAAACAATTGTACCTGATAATTTAGACGAAAAATTTAAAGTTCATGGAAAAGTGTTAGGTTTAGTTCTACAAAGAGGCTTCGGTTTTTTACAATATGAAAATGAAGGACAAGCAAGAGCGGCTATTGACGCTGAACATGGAACTGTTTTCCATGGAAGAAAAATAATTGTAAGGGAAGTTTTGGAAAATAAGAATAAAATTTCAGGAGCTAATGTTTCAAACAATGCAAACACTATGCCACCTTTGCAACAAAAATCTATACCACCTCTGATAAGTAAACCTCTTCCTGAAGTGGAATCACCTGTCCCAGGCCCACCTGAAGTAAATGATGGTCCTTTGGGTGATAAGCGTGGCAATAAGCGTAAATTTTGGCCACGGAATGAGAGGTCTTTGGATACATTTAGGTACAAAATATTAATATTGTGTGAGATAATGAAAAAAAAAATGTTTAATTTTAGGGATGCTTCTCCATATTATGAGGAACCTTTCCCATCATATCCTTCATTCATTCCACCACCTTTAAATGACAGACCTGAAAGAAATGATTGTGAAATAATTGTCGTCTCAAAAGCTTTAACGTAAGAAGAAAGATTTTATTTGTTGCTATAAATTCTAATATTTTTCTTATTAGTGAGTATGCAGAATATATTGAACAAAAATTGAAAGCCAAAGGTTTAATTGTTGATTTACTTTTTCCCAATGAAGATGTACCAATAGGCAGAGTATTGGCAAATATATCAAGTCGAGGATGTTTGTATGCTATACTAGTTATGCCACAAAATGAGGAACATCGCAGTTTAACTTTAAATATTTTACATGGTATACCACAAGGTAATCTATTATATTTTGTAAACCAAATATATCAGAAGTTATTTCAACATCAGTTTTCATTATATTTGTAAATGCTTGGGACATTAAGATATTTAAAGTTTGAATTATTCAATACAATATTACATACTGAACATAATGGTTTGGATGAAATATACCAGAAAATGCATATTTATAGCATAGTTTAAATAAAGCCCTTTAAATTGAAGAGAATTTCAAACAGGAAGCTTTAATGTGGTCATTTAATATGTAAGTTATTTATATTATTATTTAATTGTACTTAATATTAATTACTAAATGACCATGTTAAAGAATCATGCTACTGGAATTCGCAAATTTAATCAGTTCAAGTCATATGATTTCTCTATATCCAGTGCAACTAAATCATACATTTTATATGTACATAATAAATGTTTATATTTCTGAATTTCAGAACATAGAAATATGCCAATTGAAGATGCTGTCATACTACTTACAAGGAATTTTGAAGCATATATGAAAGGAGAAACATTTGAAACTGAAGGACATGTTGCTTCATTAACAGAAAAACATCCTGAACCTGTGCAGGTAAACATAAAATTTATTGATAAATAATTTGAATGCTGTATCTTCTCTTTTGCAGATGTTAATTAATCTTTTAGCGGAAAACCGCCAACTAGCGGTAGCTCAGTATGATAGAATAATAAAATACCTTCAAGACAGAAGAGAACTTCAGAAAGCCTATGAAGGGGATGAAGATGGCGATTCAAAGAAAGAAACTGAACCAGATCATAAACAAGCTGAATTACAAAGTCGTATAATGAATATATTAAATAAGTCAACTAGTGAATCTCCAAAACCTGCTGCAGCACCAACACAGAATGCACCTACACCACTTCTGAATGATCCATCAGTACAAAAAGCATTAGACAGTTTGCTTTCAGGAGATATGTTTAAAAGTATAAGTGCCGGAATATAATAGTTTTCTGGTTCTGGCATTTTATAAAGTTTGAATATTTTTTTATTTGTATATTAAGTGACACATTTTTAAATTAAGAATTAGTTTTTAATTGTAATGCATTTTTAATCAGGCCATCATAAAAGTATTTTGCATGTAAAAACATTTAATAAAATGGACTAGTAAAATTTAGCAGTTTGATATTTTTCTTCAGGTATGTATTTAGTCTAACCATACAAAATAATTGCAATAATATTTTACCTTAGCATTTGAAAAATTGAGAAATATTACACTTTAAAATAATAATCCAAATTGGTGAAGACTGACTTAAATCTAAAACAGATAGGAACAAGAAAAATCCCTAACCACAATATAAATAAACTCTAAATGCGTATGTTGCCATCTTCATGAAAAAGATAGTGTTAAGCGTAGCGTCTTTGACCTTTCAAGGTTGACTGCTCTTCACCAACTCGCCAGTAATTCCTAACATTAAAACAAACCCTTATATACTACTTAAACCTAGTGTAAAAATAAATACAATAGTCACAATAACGCATACAAACTGGATTGACAAATTGGTCTATTGCCAAAATTCATTAATTTACTCTAATTTCTAGGTATATGAATACTTTCTTAGCTATCTAATTCTGTATAATTATTTACAGTTTTAATTAACCTAAGATTATTTGGAGGCATAAAGTGGCATATACGAGAGCGAATCCCGTTGCTTCATCCTAGTTCCACTCAAAAAATTGGCAAATATCTTACTTTTATTTTTCAACATAGTCTACCTTAAGGTAAACGCATTTTTCCCAGAACTTCTAATGCTTCTCGAAAACAAACCGCACATATCACATCATTATCTTAAGGAAATCGTTTCCACGTAAGTTGTTTTGGAATCAGTCGGTAATCTCTGGGGGGCCAAATCTAGCGAATATGGTGGATGCTCAACTAATTCAAAGCCAGCTTGAGCTATTGCAGCTGTTGTAATCGGATCTGTGACTGGGTGCGTTATCCTGATGCAAGAGAACACCTTTGCGCAACTTCCACCGACGTTTTTCTTTTAACAAGTCACGTAATTTGGGAATTAAATTGGCACAATAAGCACCTGTAATTGTGGCCCCCTTCCTCTCGAAATCTACTAGAATTACGCCTTCAGCATTCCAAAATACGGATAGCACGACCTTCTCTGCTGAAGGTTGTATCTTGATTTTTTTCGGCGGTGAACCTCAATGTGTTCACTCCTTAGTCTGTATTTTGGTCTGTACGTCATAATGATGGATCCAGGACTCGTCAATTGTCACTAATCTTGCAAGAAAAGTTTCCTTGTCGTATCTATACCGTTAAAAGACGACTGCAAATGTCTTTTCGGGTTTGCTTGTGTGCATCAGTTAACATTTGCGGTACCCATCTTGCAGACAATTTTTTCATGTTCAATTCGACTGTAATTTTATTATATACCACATGGTATGAGAAACCAGTACCTTCAACTATTTGTTTAATAGTCACAAGTCGATCTTGCAACACGAGATCATCGACCTTTTTATTAACGGTTTCTTGGGTGGTGTCTGAGTTGACAAACTCAAGACAGTTTGATAAATAATAAATGTTGGCTTTGTAACATGGTCTTAATATTGAAGTTTATAAAAGGTCACCTAACTGAAACAAAGTCAGTGACGTATAAAATAAAAAAAATTGAAAAATTCAAATACAAATAATGTTTTTGCAACATATGCGTTTTTAAAATTAAAATGCATTTCAGTGTTTTTTTTGATGAAATCTAGATTTTTCAAGATGGGAGCTCTCAAACATCATATCAAGATGAGAATACCAAATCTGTAAAAGCAAAACAAGTATAGCAAACGCTAATTAAGTTGGTGCGGGGAGGGGTAAGTTCGCGCAGGATTAGAAGTAGTAACCTCTGAGCGTGTATCACTTTATAATCCCCTAGCAAAGACATTATGTTCCGTCAAACGTCAATGACGAATGTATTTTCACAATTACTTGAGTAGTGGGGGATGGACGTTTTTAAAAACGGCTTCTGCGCACCCCCTTCCCGCGCCAACTTAATTGGCGCTTGCTATAGGTGGCAAAAGGTTTGGCGCGGCTCGTGATGACGTACTGTTGGGATACGTACAATGATACGAGTGCTTCGTGTTTTCTCGTTACTAACTGTAGCGTTTTCTTAGTAAACACACGAGGCACTCGCATTATTGTACGTGCCCCTAGAATACGTCATCACGAGGCAGGCGCAAAAGATATTATTTACATGGGCAATATATCATTGACTTTTATCCTGTTTTTATCAGCATTTATTTCATTTGCGATGTGCCTAATGCTCATGCTGTCCTCTAGCCTAGTTCTAATTAATGACTTTTGTAGTTCGTTTAATCGAGGCATTTTAAAAATTGTGTACGCATCTGGCTTACAATAAACTGACGCTAACATAACCATACTGGATAAAAGTCAAATTTACAAATCACGAATTTTTTTAATTTGACAAAATGTGTCAAAAGTGGGTGTCCGAGTTTGTAGAGACCGCAACTGTACCTACATGTAAGCTTCATAAGATTTTGGGAAAGTCAGATTTGAATAATTATTTGAAATTATTCCTTCTAAAAAATAAAACTATATGTTTCAATTATATTTATACTCAAATCATGAGTAAAATTACAAACAATGTATTTTTGTATCGTCAAAGGAAACTGGATTAAGATAGAGAACAATTTATTTTTATTTCAAATCATATTACATAAAAAAAAAACTTAAGCATGAGAAATATATATAACATTATATGGCATTACCCTATTATAAACAGAACTAATAATATATATTTCAGTCATAATTATTTGAACTTTATAAGTATTCACACGATAAAAATAAATAAAATCTACATATTTCTATAAAATGTACATGTTTCTTTTTAATTTATCTGATCTTTACTATATGTCCTATAAATGTATTAGTAAATTTATATGTAACTCAATATTTCCACAAAATGAAAAAGGAACTATTTTTACTTAAAAATTGGAACATCCAATATTAATATTTATTTTTTACCACATATATCAAATGTCCGCTAATTAAAAATAATATTAAAGTCAAAACTATTACATTTAATTTTATATAAACAATAAGTATTTCATTTTTTTCTTGAAATATATAACATAACCACAATTACAGACTCAGCAGTTATTTTGTGAAATCACATTCTATACTGCGTTACTAAATGGCGAGAATAAATCTACTGCGGTTTTGAATAAAAAAAATATATATAAAAGAAATCAATCTCTAAACTATATACAATATAAAACTTAAATATTCACAATACTAACTAAAAAAATATTAAAGACTACCATCATCACTCTCTTCATTTAGGCTTGCAAAACCTAATGGCTCTTGTTGCTGTACAGAGTTACTTTCAGAGTGGCCATCTTCAGCAGATGGAGACGCTGGCGATTCCATATCAGTACTTCTTCCGATAGATGGATCGAACGCTTCTTTAATTTGACTACTTGCACCTTTAGGATCTAAATCTGTTGCCCAACTGAAATGCATAAGGGCTAAATCGGTGTTTCCAAGTTTTTTATGTACTTTTCCTATTAAGTAATAGACTAACGATTCTTTAGGTACAATTTCCTTCAACTCTTCTAGTTCTTTAAGAGCTTCTGAAAACTTGCATATTGCAAAATAAATTGAACCTCTATGAAACTTACACAGAGGATTTTTCGGATCGTTTTTAATAGCCGAGTTTAATGAATGCAGAGCCTTTTCAGTTTTTTTTTGGGCGTGTTGTACCACACCTAAATGACACATTATTACAGAGCTATGGCTATTAATGTTTAATGCTGTATTATAGTTAATTTCTGCAAGATGAAATCGTTCTTGCTTAGAATAAATTGTACCTATACCAAACCAAGCATTGTAATGCCTAGGATCCAGTCTTATAGCATTTCTATAACAACTCATTGCTTTATCAAGTTCCTCCGTCATAATGTACTCATGGCCTAATAGCGTGTAAGCATAAGGAAAAGATGGATCCACTTGAACAGCTCGGTGGAGAAATTTTATAGCAGTATCATGTTCCTTATGCAGTGAGAAACAATTACCACTAACTACCCATGTTATAGGATTATTTTTATTTAGTTGTACTAAATCTTGAGCTAAAGATGACAATGCTACCTCTTTCTGCAAATGCCATAAAGCTGTTGAATATATATCCATATAAATTAATCTGTATGGTTCTCTGCTATGTATATCACTAAAATATCTAACACAATTTTCATAATCAGCCATTTCGAAATATGCAAGTCCTAACATAGTATATACCCATGTTGTATGAAATTGATGAGGTGGTAAGTTATTAAATTCACTAATAGCCAGTTTGCAATTAAATTGTGATAAATAGAGATAAGCCTTGCCGATATCTCTCAATAAATACATTAAACCTTCCGCACTTTGCTTTTGGATTTGTAAGGGATTTATCAAATTGATATTGTTTATTGCACTACCAGTTTTATTATCTGTCGATGTGACAGTCTCCGATTTTTCTTTCTTTAGTCTATTTCGTGTATTTAAGTCCATATATGTATTTAGTTCATTCAGACTACATTTCGCTAATCTATGTTTCGTTTTCCTCGAGGGCGATTTGGGAGTTGCAAACTTATTCCTATTTGGTGATTTATTATTCTCTTTTACAGCAGAGTAACTGCTACTGAACAGTCTTGAACTTCTTCGCACATTAGGTCCTGTTGGCATAGGTGCAGGTGAACTAGGGGTTATAGATATGGTATTAGTAACATTACTTGATTGACTAAAAACAGGTTTTATGTTTTTCAAAATAGCTTCGTTTCGGTTTATTAGATTACCAACATGCGCTCGCACTTTCTTTGTAAACGATATCTGTTCATTAGCTTCAGTTAATGTAGGATTAGGAGTAGTTGGTGTACTATGTTCTTCTCGTTCGAACAATAAGCCAAAAGTTGGAGTAGCCTAAAAGCAAAGAAAATCTATTTATTTAACCCTGTATGATCATCATTAATGGTCTAACAGCTCTCAAATTCATGGAAATACTTATATATTAGAAGTCACCAATTACATTAATAAACAAATATACATAGTATCTCGTATCTCAAACCACGTATGCAAAATATTATCAAGACCACAGAGTTATTTCGTATATTAGATTTAATATTAGAATTAACAGTATAGAGCAAAGGTGTCCAAACGGTCTATCGCGAAAAAATAATCACTCCACAAATTCGAGTTCTCTCGAACGTCAACTCTAGGACCTAGAGTTGAATCTACTCGAATTTGTGGAGTGACTTTTTTCGCGATCTACCGTTTAGGCACCCCTGGTGTAGAGGTTCAGTTTCTTATAAATATTTCGGTTCAGTATAATATTCAAACAAAACAAGTTTCAGAATTCGCGTTCTTTTATTTATCATTAGAGTGGGCCACTTTTGTCCGCACGCCAGGACACTACTAAGTTTTATATACAATATTAGTTGTGTATAGTGGCCAAGAGAAAAAGCGGTGAAAGGTATATGTAAGTAATGCCATCATTCAAAAAATCGTGGTCCAATGTTCACGTAGTAATGATAAAATGATTTTTCTTTATTCAAGTCCGGCCCTGTCGCAGGTAAATATACGAGCTTCCATCTCTAATTCATCAGTAATTCTTCTTTACCGATGAATTATATTGTTTTATCGGTATTTACAAATTTAGAAACAAAAAAATTATATGTAAATAATTCCATACAAATAATTAAAAACTATGTATCTATCCCAGGCGCGGCTCGTGATGACGTATTTGGGGGTGCAAGTACAATGATGTGAGTGTTTCGTGTATTCTCGTGTACTAACTGTCACGTTTTCTCAGTGAACACCGAAAACACACGAGGCACTCGCATCATTGTACTTGCACTCCCAAATACGTCATCACGAGTCGCGCCTGATCTATCCCATTGGACACGCTACATAAAGATTTTTGTTATATATATATATAGATAATAATTTTACTCTTAAAGGAACTCTAACGTTAAAACTATTTAGTTTTTTGCTGGTTAATAAACTCGAATTTTACAGCTGTATTTCGACAAATAAAGAACAAACAGAGATATGGACCGACTTTAACTACATTTTGGCCATAAAAATTTGGAAATTTTTCATGAATTACAAATAAATTTCTTTTTTGATTTTCAGTTAGATATTTATACGTATTCATCAGATTTGCATAGATGAGGTACTATTCAGCGGTAACCTTGTATATATACATATTATATTACTTATTAAGGTTTAACGCAAGTATATATTTGGCAAGAATAATGTTAGTTTATTTATTTAATTATAAATATCATATATGTATAACCCACTTGCCTTAGTTATATTCATTTTGCACCATCATAATATAAATCTGGAAATTTATCGATACTGTTTTACATTATCAAGCGATGGTCGTTTTTTCCGCTTCTATACGCCCGACATACTATGACATACATTTAAAACACGTAAAAGATAACGGTGAAACGTTCGACTATCTCTCGTCGAGACCCAAGATGAACTAACACACAATGTGACTGCTTCGCTTTCAGTGTGTTGCCGGGTGATACCTACTGAATTCAGTCTTGATGTGCAGACACGTTGGCCCACTCCATTTATCATAAAAGAAATTTATACTATGAAATACATGTCAGTTTTATAAATTTATTCGTAAACGTTAATATCGTGCATTCAAGAAAAAACAGCCTCAGAGTTGGCCATGAAATTTTTAGGTATGTCGTAACTTAACCGCACCGTCCTGAATTGTCAAATGTTAATGTCATTAGTATCATCGATAACACGGTATTTTATTTATTCATGACAGGAAAATTATAACCTAGCAATTAACCTTACAATTTTCTAAAACCGTCTGTCATTTCATCTAAGAAATTCATATTAGTAAAGTTACGACATGCTTTTGATGTTACTTATAAATCATGGCTCACTAGAGAGTTTTTTTTTTTGATAGTGCGATATATTTGGCAGCTTTTGGTTTTCTCGTCTACATGACAAAGCAATATTTACTATTTATTTTCGTTATGATGACTTTACATTATAGTGTGTATAGGTGTCTAAAAAACTTTTATTCTTAAATGAATACATAATGTTAAAAGTAACTATTACACAATATATAAAAGGCGCCGACTTATCAGATATTTTAGCCAAATAATATCAAGGGAAAATAGTTTGAGGATGTCTAAGATGATTCTAGTAATCAATATTTACCAAATTAAATTTTCTGGCGTGAATAAGTTTAAAAAGCAAGGCAATATAGATTCATATAACTTCTATCAATTTGCAGCTCTCTAATGATTTTTGTCAAATGTAGAAAATGAAAGTTTGGAATATTTATTCCAAATTTCTTTTATTTTCAATTTAGTAAAACCACATGCATGCAGCTTTATTTTTTAAACATATTGTATGTGCTATAGGTTTTTTAGCAAGTATTCAGAGCTACTCTAAGTTAGCCAATACACTCCAGAGTAATTTAATCAGCGGCTTATGTCCCAGTGTTTAACGCTACCGAACTATTCTCTTTACCTCTGATGCAAAATTTTGGATTCTTTTACACTTGGAAAGGCTGGAATGAACAGGTATTTCATGTACTAAGCAAATATGCATATGTAGCATAACTATAAGTAAAATACTACTTGTCACACCTGTAGACTAAATGTTAACCAAACTTATGTTCCACACAATCCGGTGCACATTTTTACTCGGGTACAATTTGAAGTATCTAAGACGACCTTGGGAAGCACCTACAGAAGCTACATATATGTTATACACAAATATTACAAATTTGGATGTAGTATATATAGAGTTTATTAGTTTATTTACTCTTAGTGTTCATTCATTCGTAATCTGTGCTCGATTATCCGTAAATGCCAGAGTTTAGTCGAATTTGACACACTAATAAATTTTTTGTTTCTTCATTCAGTTCTACCTTTTACAAGTTTTTCTGCTTTTCCCTATCCAGTCCTTTTTCCTTCATTCCACTTCATTTAATATTCACTTCAGTTAATATTTTACACATACTAGCTTGGTAAGAATTTATGGACGATTGCTCTTTACGTATACTGCACGATATATAAAACTTGTACAACTCTTACGAGCACAAAATAAGTTTTTTAGTTGCATAAACTAGACAAATATATTCATACTGTCACTTTGTAACAGAGTCTATGCCACTTTCCAGTAAAGTATGTTCGAACCCTGTCGACGCGCTTTGCCATATTCTTCCAACTACAAGCTTCACTCGCGATCTTTTTCTTATTTCAGTATTTAACATTTTATCACTACGTCTTATTCCTGCGATTCTCATTGGTGCGTTCATATTAATTGCTAGGATACTTCTTTTTTGTTTACCGAGTGTCCACGGTTCAGGGTCAAATGTCAATATTGGAACATACAGAAAAAGTAAAAATATCCCCAAGTTGTTGTTCGTACTACATTCTTTTCCTATCTCATCGATTACAATAGTGAACAAGTAAGGACTCAATGTTTCTACTTGTCACGCTTAACATTGGAAAACACAAAAAATTTAACTTTCTTCAAGTAAAAATACCCCTAAGTTATTGTCTATATCAGGGGTGGCCAAGAGGTCGACCGCGGTCTACCGGTCGACCGCGAAGGCGATTTAGGTAGCCTCCAAGAGATAAATAAATAAACTGAAAAAGAAGACAAAAAAAATCAAGTGTATTCGCGCCAATAACTACCCACGCGCTTTGATCGTAGCGCAGTGCAAGTTGCGCCGTCTAGTTTCACTCGGCAGTACTAACTTACCTAGAACAATATCGACGGCGGCGATGGAAGATTCGTGAAGACGCGCGAGCGAACGCTGTGTGGGTTCGCGAGTTGTTTCTCGAAATTTCTAGATGTCGCTAATCCCATCATATAATATAAATAGCTGGCGGAAGCCACAGCCAGTCAGTTTGAATTCAGAAGCGATACGAAACGATAAAAAGTGCGTGAAGAGCCCTGAACTGAGTGCGATTGGACAGACGTATGCGTTGTGACTGAATACCGAACTCTCGGTCGACATCGTTCGTTCGTTCCTCACGTGAAATTCGTCAGGCAGCGGCGTAACAATACTAAGTAACGTAGGGACCTTTGTGAGTTTGTGACTTTTATTTAATCAAAATGAGTGTGCCATCTGGTTCAAGTGCAAAAAAAGTAAGACTTACCATTATCACAGTGAGTAGGAAGAGGAATTTTTTTTCGTTATTGTCAACGACAAATGTGTGTGCCTAATTTGTAATTCAAGTGTAGCATTACCGAAAAGAGCAAATGTGGAAAGGCACTTTAAAACTACACATTCCAAATACGCCACAGATTTTCCATTTGGCAGTGAAATTCGGAAGGTAAAAGTACGAGAATTAAAAAGCAGCTTAAGTGCGCAACAATCTTTTTTTACGAAACCAGACTTGAAATCAAAAGCTGCTACACTGGCGTCATTTGCTGTTACGGAAATATTGATAACACGAAAGAAACCTTTTGAAGATTGAGAAATGATCAAGGAAGCCATGCAGAGAGCTGGAGAAGTACTGTTTAATGATTTTAAAAATAAGAAAGAAATTATTTCAGTCATAAATGCCATTTCACTGTCACGAAACACTGTGATGCGACGAAGTGAAGCCTTAAGTGGAAATTTGGAACAATTGCTTAAGGAAGACTTTCAAAAATGTAGTTTTTTGTCACTACAATTCGATGAATCCACCGATGTGACGGACACTGCTGAATTGTGCATTTTTGTGCGTCTAGTTTTTGAAGATATGACGTCGAAAGAAGAATTATTGACGATGATGCATGCATCTCAATTAAGACGAGGTGAACTAAGAAACTATAAAAACATGGAAGAAGAATGCACGCACAACTCAAATCGGGACTTTGAAACTTTCGCCAGACAGCTGGAGAACTTGCACCTGGAGTTCGAAAGAAGGTGTTTGGATTTCTTCGCTCTCGAAGAAGTGTTAAATTTCATGACATTCTCTTTTAATGAAAGCAATGACCTTCACAGCTTGACTGCAAAAATCGGCAAGTTAACTGATTCTGAATCTGTTGTGGTGGAAGAAGAAATAATTAAAATGAGATGCGACATATTTCTGAAAGCAAGAGCATTTGGCAGTAATACTGATTTTTGGAAACTGATTTGCAAAGAAAAGTTCCCATGCCTAAGAAAGGTTGCCTTATATTTGACTTCGTTTTTCGGTTCCACCTATCTTTGCGAATCGACATTTTCTACTATGAATACAATAAAAACCAAACATCGTTCTCGTTTAACAGATGCCCACTTAACTTCCTGTTTGCGCATCGCAGTTATTTCTTACACTCCTCAATATAATAAACTTGTGGAGAATATGCAGTGCCAAATATCCACCCAAAAACCTAATACAGAATGAACATTATGTATTTTGTTTTCAACGTATATAATAGAAAAATACTTACTAACTTATCGCTAAAATGTTTTATTTCTCTCTTGTAAACTCTACCTTAGAGTCGCCCGCAAGAAACATTTTTGAACACAAGTAGACCTCAGAGGTCAAAAGTTTGGCCACCCCTGGTCTATATTATATCCTTTTAATATCTCATCCATTACAATAGCGAACAGGTAGCTCCTTGTCTCACTTTAAACAAGGTTGTAAATCTTTTCGATATTCTGTTTTTTACTCTTATGAGATTATATTATACTATTATTAATTGATTTCATATTGATCACTGCTCCTAGTATTTATAAGTTAATTTTAGCATTGACTTCTTCAAAATTTTCTAATAGGGTAAGGTGGGGCAAGTTGTAGTACCTGAAGCAACACTGCGTAGATATGTCAAGAAGAGCAGGGAAAACGAAATGTTACCAAAAAGCGGCGGCAGATTTAAACTTACTTTCACAGAACAACAAGAAAAAGAACTTACTAGCTATATCAATGATTTTAATATTAGAGGGTTCGGTCTCACCTCCTTGCAGTGCCCAAAACTTGCCTACGAGTTTGCTGAAAGAAACAACATTTCACACCCGTTCAACAAAACTCTTAAGCAGGCTGGTAAAGACTGGCTGATTTCGTTCATGAAGAGACACAAAATTAGCTTAAGAACACCTGAGTCGACATCAATAGGTCGTCTAATTGGATTTAATGAAGTTGAAGTGGCGAGGTTTTTTGATTTGATTCGGGATCTTAAATTAAAACACAATTTTACGCCTGATCGAATATACAACGCTGATGAATCAGGTTTGTCCACCGTTCCTAAACAGTAAAGAGCCGAAAATTTTATCTCCAACTGGATGCAAAAGAGTGACAAAAGTGACTAGTGGTGAGCGTGGCCGAAACACGACTCTAGTTTGTGCCATGAACGCACAAGGTTCGTACGTTCCACCCATTTTTATTTTTGCAAGGGTTAGAATGCGTCTTGAGCTTTTATATGGATGGCCCCCTAATTAAGAAGGTATAACTCAACAAAGTGGATGGATGAACACAGATGCCTTTGTTCAAGATCTTCGTCATTTTATTAAATACACCTCTCCTTCCAAAAACACTCCAATATTATTAATTGTTGATAATCATCCATCTCATACTTCTTTAGAAGCAATCAACTTGCAGAGAGAGTGGAGTAATTATGATTGGTTGGCCTCCTCACACAACCGTTGGACGTGGGATTTTTTTGTCCCCTTAAAACATTTTATAGCCAGGCCTGCGATAATTATTTGGTAAATAATCCAGGTAAAACTATTACAGATAAAGACGTTGGACAGCTGTTCGGAAAAGTTTATTTTAAAGCAACAACTGTAGGAACCGCTGTTAAAAGCTTAGGTAAATGTGGCATTGAACTATTTAATCCAGACATATTTAGTGAGGCAGATTTTGCACCAGCTTCGATTAATGACCGCAGACATATTACCGCAGAAAGTGAAGCGTCTAGTGATGATGAACCTTTCATTAACATAAAAAAGAAACAAGACAGTGAAGCGAAATCTAAAATTTAACCAGATTCAGCTAGTTCATCCGGCTTGCAAAAATTGCCTTGCAATGCTGGACCTCTTAACTAATGACCAAAAAATACAAGAGAAAAAATCGGAACATGGGATTCAAGGAGATTTGACTGTTACAAGGTATTCGATCTGCAAAACTCACTTAAATTGAATCAGCAAATTAAAATTTGTTGAGATTAGATCTTTGCCTAAAATTAATCGACCCGTTTTGAAACCAACAGAATGAAGCAAAAAGCCCCAATATTAACCTCAACTCCCAATAAAGAAGATCTTGAAGAGAAAGAACAAGAAAAAAATAGTAAAAATGTGTCCAAGAAATAAAAATGCGAAGACAGAATGAGAAAAAACGTATTTAATGAGACAAAAAATCCATTGAAAAGGTTAAAAAAAAATCTAATGAGGAAATATTGTGTCCAGGCTGCGAAGAACGATACTTTGATCGTCAGTTGAAGATTGGATCTTGCCCCAATGTGTTCGTCATCTTACCCCACTATTGGGGCAAAATAACGAAAATGCAGGAACTTTTTATTTTCAACTTTTTTCTTCATGTTTTATTATTTCGTTTATGATTTGTTCATGAAAAATTAATCAATGTTCCGTTATTTTCTTAGACTTGTTTTTTTTTAAATATATTTGTAGTTTATTTTTTAGAATGTTATTTTTCTTAACCTCGCCAACTGCCCTACCTTACCCTATATAAAATCAAGAGAAAACTGAAAAAATCTAGCTCTTACAAACTGGAGGTTTTTTTTTCATATTACATCAAAAACTACTTTAACTTATAATTATACAATAAAGAAATATCAATATTGCTAGGTCAATTCAAGTAGCTTAATTTATTTAAGGAACAAAATCATCAAAAATTGTCATCAAGTAATAAATAATTTAAAATCACTAAGTTATCAGCTAAGTTAGTATATTTGTTCTAATAATAATAACTTTTTAGGAATAGTTCGCACTTTACTTGTATTAATGATGTATTTAAAGAAAAAAAAACGCTACAAGGTGCAAATGCATAACGAGGCGCTACCCAGAAATTCCCGTGTAAAGAAAAATACAATTGTTCTTACTTACAACTTATTCACTACCACCCCCTCCTTCCCCGTGAATACACCGATCCTAGCGATTTATCCATGAGTGGAATCAGTAGTGGAAGTCTTCGCGTGTTAACGTGTTCAACACTGTCTGCGATTCCGTCTGGATCTCCTCAATAGTCTTAAAACGGCGCCCCTTGACCTTCAACTTCGGAAACAGGAAGAAGTCACAAGAGGCAAGATCTGGGGAGTAAAGATGGGGTAGTACTGCCGTCTTCGTTGAGGCTAGAAACTGACGTAGAAGTGACGTGTGGGTTGGTGCATTGTCGTGGTGTAGTATCCATGAATTGTTGCACCTCTTGGCAAGCTACTTGCGTCGTACGACAAGCCGACAATGTTACCAATTTCGTGGATTGCTCTTCTTCGGGCTTGCAGGACAGCATCACCCACTTTTGCCACATTTGGTCGATGGACGACCGGAACGCTCATCGTGATCAGCCGACGCACGGCCATTTTTAAAACGGTTGTACCACTCACAAGTTTGCGTCTAGCCTAAAGCATCCTCACCAAACGCTTCTTTAAGCATTTTCAAAGATTCAGCTACCGTTTTACGAAGTTTAAAGCACGTCATTTGTTCTTTCACATGGACAATGTAGTATCGCAGAATAACTCAAACACAACTCAACAAATATAAACACAAAAACTGTTTCACCACCTAGCAAAGTACCGTTTGACAGACTGACTTAGTATAGACGTAGCTCACACCATCTAGCGCTATAGGGCTGTACTACTATCCCTTCACGCGCCACATTCTAATTCCCGGAGTTTCTAGGTAGCACCTCGAATATTGATTTATAAATGAATAAATGTGATATGTACATTTTTGCTTTTTTATTACTCCTATTTATTTATAATGTATTCCTTATTTTGAAACAATATTGTAAATTATTTGACAATTTAATATCTGATATATATCAACTCTCTCCAGTGAAAATTTTCTTTATTCAAGCTGCTGTCTATGTAAGATGATATAAATCACTACACAGTTCTATTTGTCAGGTCTGTAGGTCTAAAACGTTTTAAACGTCGCACTTTTCACGCACTTAATACATTTGAATGTTCAGTTTTTTTGTATTTGTATTTTAAACTGCATCTAGTAACTTCTGCTTTTACAGTATGAATTGGAGATCTTCCTCAATTTGGAATATACCAGGGAGAGTTAGTTATAATATGTAATACTTTACTCTGAAAGCATTGCAGGATTTCTATATTGGAATTGCTGTCTGTTTCCCACGGTTAAATTCCATAATTTCATATCGGTTTTAAGTATTGATTTATATACTAGTAGCTTGTTCAGAAACTTCTAATTGAGATTTCTTGTTAATTAGCCAGTAGAGTTGACGTAATTTTAAGCATAGTTGTTGCGCAGAAAAAAATATAAGTTTGTTATGTCATTCTCCTGTCCAAGATATTTTATCTCATTACTTGGGATAAATTGCTGATTATTTAATTTTACTGGAGGACAATAGTCACTTCTCAAAGTGAACATCACATGTACTGAGGTTTGCCTTAATTTTCTATTTTCAGAACTACTGCTGTATTTTGTCCAGGTTATACTGCAGATTTCTTGAAGCACAAAAATTGTGTAGGCTTGCACGACAATATTATCTGCAAAGCCAGCTATGGTTATTGTACTAGATGTCGATAGATCTGCGATATATAAGCAGAGTACTGGATCAAGTACGCTATCTCGCAGTACGCCTGATTTTATGGGATATAAGTCAGTATATTCTACTAAACAAAATTCCATCTGATGGTTAATATTTTGGAGTTCGATAGAAATGATGCGGTGTTTTTCAGTTTATAGAGTAAGCCCGTGTGCCAAACCTTCTCAAACGCCTAGCTTACATCCAGAAACGCTCCAGAACATTACAAAACCAAACTAGTGGTTTGGAATAAGTTTTCTTTTTTCCAAAATTTGTTGAAGGCGTTTTAGTATCAATTTTTCAAAAATTTTGGATAATACCGGCAAGAGGCTGGTATGAAGTTAATTCTTCATTTAGGTCTTTTACCTGGTGTAAAAATTACACTAATTTGTGCTATTTCCCATTGGTGGGCGTTAATAATCTAGTTTCAGTGATGCATTATATATATATATATATATATATATATATATATATATGTATATATATATATATATGTATATATATATATATATGTATATATATATATATATATATATGTATATATATATATATATATATACCGCCTAATTCTGAGCAAACGCAACGATCCGAATGTATGAATATTTCTCCCGCTTCGAATACAATTCCCCTGAATGCTGTAGGCGTGTCAACATCAATGTCATATATCATACATACTTACATATTATGGAGCCGCGTAAGAAAAATTATCTGATTACCAAATTACTATTAAAGGACTATAAATTGTTTAGTCCTGTGTTATAGTAATGAGTAAATTGCAATACGTTATTCTACAAAGCGTAATGAAATTATTAATAAGCGGTTAAGAAAATTGCAAATAAGGCATCAAGAGATTTAATAAATTAAATTTTAATAATAAAGGTCACAAAAACTGTTCATAGTAAACTAAATAAACTTCAGAAATAAATAAAAACTAAATTAAATTCTAGTAATGTAAAGAAAAATTTACTCTTACAGATAATAAAATAAATTGTTCATAATGAGAAATTAATTATATAATAACGGAAATTCATCCGTTTAAACTCATCACCGTAAAATAATTGATGATGTTTGGAATATTTATAATTACGAAAACCATTTAATTTTAGTATGCGGTTAACGGAAGAGCAGCATATGCCTAAATCGTTGGAAATATCGCTAACTGTCAAATTTGAATTTAGTTCTATTGCAGCGCATACTAAAATGAACGTATCATTAGGAACTCTGCGATTTGGGAATAATGGTTTTAAATTTTGTACAGAACCAGTAATGTCTATTTTCTTTTCTTATTTTCACTATTCAAACGCTTAAGAGACTCCGTATAGGGTGACAGTGGTGACACTAATTTGTGACATTAGTTGTTAAATGGTTGCGCGACAGACTGCTTTGTGATTGGCTAAACGCGTTCAGGGGAATTGTATTCGAAGCGGGAGAAATATTCATACGTTCGGATCGTTGCGTTTGCTCAGAATCAGACGGTATATGATTGCCATGTTGCCTTTCTTGGTAATTTTTTTTAACTATAGAGCTGGTTATAAGATTATATCCAGAAGCTTTGTGAGGATTTACTTCTTTTATGATGATAGATTGTAGTTTCTCGTATGTGATTCTTTGGATATGTAGTTCCCCATGAAGAGGCTTGCTTAGGAACCTTTTCATTTCGTCAGGAGTTGAGTCTATTTTAAATGGTTGAAATACACTTTACTTTACTGGCATGTTATTCCTTGCCCACTTTCCAGTAGCGTTTCGTATAGGTGGTAATGCAGATTGTAGGTTTTAGTGATCTAGCAGATTTCCAAGTGATGATTCTCTATCTGGAGTTGAAGAAAGTTCTTCCGATATTTTTTAATGAATAGTATCCAATTCTATCTAAAAAAATTATAGATCTCTTCCTGCTTCATTCAATTTAGTTTTATTAACTTCGGTTCATTCTTTTGCCATGTTTTTCTTTTTTATGCTAATTTTTCTTTAACAATTGGTAAACAATTTATATCTGGCGTAAACATATCACGTATGGAAGTAGCAAACCAAATAGCGTTTTGTGTACTTGTTGAACAATGCTTTCTTAAATTAAGTAAATATTTTTACATGGTAATTTGGTTTTAAAATATATTCTAATTCTCATTATCTGCACTTTAGTCTTAAAGTTAATATAAATAACCAGAGTAAAGAAATTCAATATTATTCTGATCAATATTGCTACATTCTATTTTAATTTCTTGGTATCTATTTGTATACAAAATTAAGTCTATAAATAATGAAAAAGTTTTTCCTTACTAAATTGCAACAATGGTGTATTTTCCTAAAATTATTGAGACGTGAATTAATGGAAAAATCATAAGAAATCAACTAAAAGTGTATCATCATTAATTATTTACTAGATTTTAAGTCAAATTAAAGGGATAACACAATTTTAGCATTCAAAAAAGTTTAATTTACATAATTAAAAAATTCACCAAATTTGAAGCAACACAAGGTTAAGTGAGGCTGCTAAAAATTGATCCCTTTTCAAAATTCATTTGACTCAATATTAATACACTATGAAGAGGATTGAGCAGAAATATATGCATTTTGCTAATTATCATGCTTTATGGCTTTTGATCATTGGCAAATAATTTGGCAACTAATAGATTGTCATATTTATGTTCAATTTTCTTCTGACAGAAAAGTTCTATTTATCTTAAATGTTGCTCAAGTATAATACTATTACTGCACCAAAGCACTATTCACTCGTAAACTGAATAATTATGAAGCATTAACATATACATATATACATAACTTACTCCTATTGGTGATTCTAGCACTCTATTACGCAATGGCTTTAATTTAGAAGTTGGCAGCATGGCAAACCCAGACATACATAATGAATTAGTATTTGTTATGAGGTTCTCTTCTGGAGTAAATAATCTATTATTCATGTCATTGGAGGATTTTGTTAATATTTGTTGGGGTGTTGTAATATATTGTGGATTATCCTGATTTGGTGTAATGTTAGTAATCACAACACTTTCAATGTGATTAATATTGTTTCCATGACATTTTGTTAAATTATCCAATTCATTTAATTGAAAAATATTACTGGGATCAGGTTTTTCAGCTAGCTTGCATAACATTTCAAAACTAGACCATAAGAATGGATTTAATTTTAATGCTTTTTTCAAAGCCTCAGCTGCCCTTTGTCTTCTCTCAGTTTTTGCAGCAATTTTTGCAATCAATAAAAGTGTAAATGCTGCCTGATCTCCATAAATATTAATTAATTCTTCAAAATTGTTATTTTGATTTGAGACACTTTCCAATATAACAGCTTCAGCTTCTGCATATCTAAAAATATTAAAATGAATATAAAGAAAGCATCCCACAAATTTGTATCTAATAACAAATACAAGACTGTGGGTCATATATGTGTATATATAATCTTTACTTTTGCATTTCAAATGCACAATTTCCAAATAGATATCGACACTGTGGAGAATATCCATGTTTGTCTTTAAGTATGTGATATGCATGATCTACTTGACCATTTCTATAATATGCTGTTGCTAATAAAAATAGGCTATCATCTGTTTTAACTGAAAATTACATTTGCATCACTTTCATGTAATTATTGCATATTCCACTTACCTTCAGCATATAATCTTTCTGATAAAAATATAGCATCACTATAATCATAATGATTCAAACAATGCCATATCGCTGCCTAAAATTAAAAATTTGCTTTTAATTAACTTACAACTCATTAAAGAATCTTTTTTACTATTAGGTTATACTTACTTGAACAGGTTCTTGTATAATCATTTTTTTTACAGAGACACAGAAGAACTATTTAAGAACATAACTCCATCAACTTATACCTTAAAGTGAAATTTTTATAACTTAAATATCGTTATTTAGACACAACTATTTAATTTGACATCTACAGAACAGAACAGAATAACCATTACAATTCGATTGTTTTTATAATTATCAGTTCAGCCAATCACAAAATCAATATTTATATGAAAGCCCTTTTTATTTTAAGTATTTAAGAAAAAAATATTTTAAACTAAGTTTTATATCATAATAATTTTTATTGAAAAAAGACAAAAATCGAGATGACCACAATTCAAATTTCTTATTTTACAATTAGCGTTTGCCAAATTTATTGAAATTATAATTAATTTCTTGTTGTTGGTTACTTATCCTCCTAATATCATTCGGAAGTACTGCACCTGTCAAATTTAGCAGTTGTGGTTGTGCTGGATTCTTGTAGATTGGTTCACATGTAAAAAAAATATTTTTTCTTTGCCAATTGTAAATTAGCAAATCGTTTATTTTATTAATTATGCCTCCAAAACCAAAACCTGCAGCTCCTAGTAAAAAAAACGAACAGAAGAAAAAGGAGAAAATAATTGAGGTTTCTTTTTATCAATATTTTGAATATTAGTAGTAATAAGTGCTAACTTACAGGATAAAACATTTGGAATAAAAAATAAAAAAGGGGCGAAACAGCAAAAATTCATCCAACAGGTGGAAAAACAAGTAAAAACTGGAGGACCAAATCCGCTTCGAGAAGATGCTAAAAAATTGGAAAAGGAGAAAAAATTAAAAGATCAAAAAGAACTAGCACAATTATTCAAGCCCGTGCAAACTCAAAAAATTGAAAAAGGTACTTATTTACTGTTACAAATATAGTACTATTTAATATTTTATGAAAGATTAAAGTCTGCATTAAAAATATTTTACCACATCTTGAATATACATTGATTGGAATAATTCAGGTGATATTTTACTTGTTTCTTAGAAATAAAAAATTTACCCAAGTAAGTATTTTAAAGTTTCTTATGTATAAAATGAGATGTGATATTTGAATAATCAATATTTGTTATTAATTTTATATATTTGAATTATAAATAATTTTTAAGAACTAAAAGCATATTTTCCAATAGTTTCCAATAGTATTAGATTAACACTTTCTTAATTGCAAAGGATCCGTTTTTAGTCTGTACAATGTTCAAATTTTGCTTCGTTTTTGAACGTGAAATTATATTTTTGAGATGTAAATTGCTTGGAGCATTTTAACAAAATCTTGTTACATTCACAGTATAAAAACAATAATAAACCTAAGAAGTTTATGAATCCCAAGGCTAAATAAACAAGCTTCCTCTATTTGTTTCTATCTTGAACCTTCAGGCTTTCGTTAATCTTATCGTTGTGATGTGAGACCGTCGCCGATTGTTGTTGACTGTTTTCATTTTCTCAATTTTTTCCTTCCTTTCCGTTTTTAACGCTGTTTCGACATAATTCTATTTGGTAATTTTTCTAGTCTAGTACGCCACAGAGTTATTTTAGTTCTTAATCTGATGAAAATAACATTTTTCTTTCTTTTTTTCATATACTTTTCTCAGTACCTTCTTGATTCATCTTTGTAAGTATCTATATATAGCGGATTCTTTTTTTACCATTGCACGTAGATTCCCTGTGTGTAATTATCAAAAAAGAATAGTCAATGCATTGGTGGCATAGTAAGCAACCATTTATACACCAAGTTGCTTAATTCGTAGTTACTTTGCCATGGAGAGGTAAAAAAAATTTGATGTCAAAGATTTATGAATTTTTGTTCATACATTTTATTGAAAAATAGATAATTTATTTAAAGCATGAATAAAGACAAAATTACACCTTTCTATAACAATGATAATGTGATACCAGAAGAATAATAGTTAAAGAACGGTCAGAGACATGTTTACGAATTATCGAACATAACCCACCTATTTGGGGGCATTTCAGTAACACAATAAAATAATGTATACGATAAGCAAATAATACCTCGTGGTATCTTACGAATAAGTGGTTTTATAAAATGGAGAAATTTATCTTAAAAAGCAGTAGTGAGAAATGAAATGGTATGTAAAAAAAAACTTTTAAACAGTATGGCGTACTATCTCTTATCTATGAGTGTAATGTGTAACGAAGCATTCATTTGCAGATTTCTTATCATGTGAAGTATCTACAAGAAGTCTGTCACTGCACTCAACAAGGGATAAAGATGAATTAGAATATAATGAGAATTCAAAGGGAAAAAAAATCAGCTGTTTGGAAATATGTATCTTAAAGCTTAATGACAGAAAACTGGCTAATTGTATAACTTATGGGAAAAAATACAAGACTAGTGGAAATACCAGCAACTAATTTCATCGTTTAAAACGTTTCCATTCTATCTTAGATACACATGACAACACAGAGTCTAGGCTTACTTTATCTGCTAGTTGTAGTAGTTCAAGCTCAGATTAAGAAGAGCCGTTTTTTTATAACAATATATCTTACAGGTAAAAAGAACTTGGAAAAGATTTACTTGAAATGATTGTACTAGATTTACAAGCATTAACAATTGTTACTGACAGAGGCATCAGACAATTTATTAAAATATTAGAACCAAGATATGAATTACCTAATACATATACATTAAGTGGTAGTGGGTTAGAAGAAGCTTATTTAGAAGTTTACACACGATTTAAAAGAAAAGGTTTTCATAGTACTGAAAATGCTATTGGGACTACTTTTCAAGAACAAGATATTTTTAATATTATGAAGAAAATAGATCCAGAAAATAAAGAATCTGCCTGTAATTGAAACAGACATTAGTCCACATCAAAAGTCACTTTCATTATTTGGATTTTTGCAAGAAATAATAAAAGAGAAAGTAAAATCAATTACAGCTGATGTAATAATAATAACTAAAAGGCAATACCTCGAAAGGCCAAATTAAAATCAGCATTTTTTATTTGAATCTTCTTTTAGATAACAGGAATAGAGCTGAAACCCTTAGAACAATGTGCTAGGAAATACTTCTGTATTCCAGCAAGTTCAGCAGAAGGTGAGAGTGTTTAGTACAGCTGGTTTAATAATAGGAGAGAGGCGTGCAAGACTAAAACCGAAAAATGTTAATATGATAATGTTCCTAAATAAAAATTTAAGGAATATTAATACGAAATTATTTCATTAAAATTACACCCAACCTTTTGCTATTAGCTAAAGAAATAACACAATGAGTTTAATCTTACTATATTTTCTAACTATTAAGGATATCAATGTTTAAGTTTTTGAAAGGGAATGTATATGGAACTCTTTAAATCTATTACTAAACTGTTTGCTTCATCAGTAAAAAGTATTTTATTTAAAATTTCTTCATTTTCATTTAATAAATAAATTTAAAAAAAATGTATATCACAAAAATCAGTTCATATTACTTTATCTTCCTTAAAAAGCGTGATGGTTTGATATCTTGTATTTGAATTCTTTCAGGGTTTAAAACAATACTCCAAAATGCTACATCTAAAAGCGATCCTTCATAACAGAATATTCAGCTGTGTTTTGTTAACATGTGATTGTTTTTTTTTTTGTGAATTTAGTAAACAACCATCTTCTTCGAATTTGTTAAAAATATTTAAAATTGTTTTCGTGCGAGGTATAGGCCTGTTAGGATAATAACGGAAAACATGTCTGACCGTTCTTTAACTATTATTCTTCTGATACCACATTATCATTGTGCAATTTCGCTTTTAGTCATGTTTTAAATAAATTATCTATTTTTCAATAAAATGTATTTAATTTAGATTCATGTATGGACAAAAATTCATTAATATTTGACATTAAAAAAATTTTTAAACCTCTCCATGGCAAAGTAATTACGAATTAAGCAATTTGTTGTATAACTGGTTGCCTACTATGCCACTAATGCATTGACTATTTTTTTTTAATCATTACACATTGGGAATCTATGTGTAATAATAAAACCCAGTATATCTCTGGAAATTATTTTATTATTGACATGATATTCATATTTTATATTGCTCTTGCAATATTTGCACTAATCTCCTGTAACTATAATCATATACATAAGTGTGGAAGTTTAATTAATTTACGGAAATAAATTTATTTTAAGAAAATAAAAATTTCAGCAGCTTGAAAGTGTAAAAAAAATGTACTTCGTTTTCATACAAATTTTTATTTGTATGAAAATTCCTCTTTCCACATTTTTTTTAAATGTGGAAAGAGGAATTTGTATACATTTCTTAGATTTATTCACTTTATAGCAAATACTAGGTTATATGAAAAATCTGTAATAATACGCTACTTCGTGTGAAAAAGGTGATAAGCCAAAATTTCAGCAATTGAGATAAACGAGTTTAAAATAATTTACTTTATAGAGAGACAATTTTTTACATTAATCTAATGATTTTTGTAAGGTTTTCTTTTTGATAAGTGTTTTATGTAGAGCTATGTAAGAAATAAAGTAATCATTTTAATATATATTTTGTTAGAAAAGTTACTTTTGATTGACTTACATCCTTTGTCACTAAAAAAGTATGACTTATTTCATTTTACTTGTGAAAAATAAATATACCTAATTTTTCAAATAAGTTTATCCGGTTTAATTTCTGCCCGTTGCTTTGTTTTCTGTTAGTTTATTTTTTTTTAAATAGGTCGGCAAAATCCATTTTTAATTTCTCTCCATTTAACACACAATGAAAAGTTTCTTTTTTCCTACTTGCCTATTAAGTGCACCCAGTCATGGTTCAATTTTTAAATTGCATTTTTTCTTTTTTTTCTCTATTAAGCTATTACGTCCGTACATCCGCACACTCTATGTGAGTGTGTGTGTCCCGGTAAAAGGAATTTGTGATCAATGGTTGTTAAATTTACAGAATTTTGTAATGCTACTAGACATGCTGCAGAGATAAGACTATTTATGTTCTGTCTGCCATATGGGTCTGAATACATTATAAGGTAATTTACACCTGAGTTCAAATCTTTTGTAATATATGAATAAATGCATGATCCTATATCGTTTCCATCCCGTTTGTCTCAAGATTCATACTAAATATAACAATACGCTTGTGAATCGTAGCAGTCGTGTACTGTTAAATTGTGCGTCCATAGCTGACGTTTATAGAAAGGATTTTCACTGCATAAGCCTGGTGTGGGCAAAAATTGTTGTAATTCAAAACATTTTGTCTGAGAGTTTAATTTGGTTAGCTCTTTATCTGTACATTTGGCAGTGTAGCCTTGATCTGCTATCTTGTGGTGCATAGCTAGCTGATTTTCAACTTTATTTTTTTCAGTGTCTAATTTAACTATTTTTATCTTCATGTGAAGTTTGTCACAAATACTACAGGTATCTTTCTTGGCTTGTTTTATTTTAATATTCAATCCATGGAATATTCAGCTGAAGTATAATACACAGGTAAATACCTTTTTGAAGATCTTTTCCTTGTGTAACGACTCTCGTTTGTGGATATAGATAAAATGGGATTTATAGCATTTGTTTTATCTTCATCACTAATTTTCTTCCTATGGGTGTGAGATCCTCTTCCATTAATCTTATAAGTCACTCATTTAGTCTAAAGTTCTGAGTGTAAAAGGAAATATGTTGACTTAATCCGTTATTCATTACAGGAAGAAGTTATAAATAAGTGAGTAACGGTATAAATTGACCTATTTCATTTTACATAGGTTACTTTGTAACTATTGGTGACTTAACTCCATAGTATATTTATGAAAGTATCTAAAACGGGATCTTATTGACTTAACTCTTCTTGCACACATGGAAATACAGACAGGTAGGTTTAACTTAATCCGATTTTTGACAAAATTGGACTTAACTCCTTTTTCACGCGCAGTAGCGAATAATAATAATACATGCCGCCTTAGCATCCCCCAAAAGCTTAATGCCAATTACCGAAGGCATTGGCAGGCCATGTGTTATTACTACGCCCGCGGACGTGGAGCTACTTGAGATGTTCAGTTGTTAAATGATGATTACAATGCATCCATGTAATTTACTTATTATTATTTACTTACGTTAATCCATTATATTTTTTCAGGAGCCGATCCTAAATCTATAGTGTGTGCTTTCTTCAAGCAAGGTCAATGTACTAAAGGCGACAAATGTAAATTTTCTCATGATTTATCTATTGAACGTAAGGCTGAGAAAAGATCTCTATATTATGACATGCGGGACTCTGGCGAAACCGAAGAAACAATGGAAGATTGGGACGAGGAAAAATTAAAGGAAGTTATTGAAAAAAAGCATGGGAAAGACAAGAGAATGCCAACGACAGATATTGTAATACATGTACTAAATAGTATGTTAAGATATTTAATTTTTAGTTTTAGATTTGTAAGCACTTTTTGGAAGCTGTTGAAAAATCGAAATATGGATGGTTCTGGCAATGTCCAACTGGAGAAAGTTGTATATACAGGCACGCATTGCCTCCTGGTTTTGTATTAAAGAAAGATAAGAAAAAAGATGATAAGAAAAACGAAATTTCGTTGGAAGATTTAATAGAAAAAGAAAGAGCTGCTTTAGGTGATAAACAGACGAGAGTTACTTTAGAAACTTTCTTGTCCTGGAAAAAACGTAAAATTCAGGTACAAATGTATACATATTATTGGCCATAAGTTTAGCACATAATTTTATATACAAAATATTAGGTAAGTATGTAATTGGTTTGCAAAATTTGATTCTGGAAATACATTGTTGAAAGATGAGCTCAGGCTAGGGCGCTCACCAGACCTTAGTGATGAAGCTTTAAAATCATTGGTGGAATGCAAACCACAGATAAGTACTCAAAAATGATCGAAGAAGTTAAATACATTATAATCCAGCACATGCCGCTATTTATAAGAGATAGGAAGTTAGCAGGCAAGATATTTTGGTTCCACATATTTTTAGTGGAAAGAATAAAGCGGATAAATGATCCGCTTTTTAAATATGTCATAATAGGTGATGAAAAATTAGTCAAATATTACAATGTACAATGCAAAGGGCACTGAATTGAGGGCGATAAATCTGCACAAGCGACCCCAAAAGCTGATCTTCACGGAAGCAAAATGTTGTTGCAAGTGTGGTGGGATTACCATGGTATTATTTATTTCAATCTTTTAAACCGCAATAAAACATTTAATGCAGAATTATACGTGTATCAACTGTAGCTTGTTCATGAAAATTTGATTAAAGAACGCTCAGCACTCGTCCATAGGAAAATTACTCTTTTCCACAACGAAAGACCGTATACAGCAAGAGTATTTCAAGCGAAAGTTGTCACATTACATTGTAGAAATTAATAGGTAGGGTGGAACGAATTACACCATGCCCATTTTCTCCGACAGCCAGTTAAATTTAAATTTGTATTACATATTTGTATGTGCCCTAAACGAGCTCAGTAGTCAGAAGAAAGTGACATTAGCCTGAGTTCCAGGACACGAAGACTATAGATTTAGTGATAGGGCAGATGAACTTGCTTTACAAGCCTTGTCTATAGTCTTCATAGGACCAGAGCCTTCCTTTGACATTGCAAAAATAAATATACAAAACAACCATAAAAAATGGGCTGAAAATAGATATAGGGAAAAGGTGGAAGACCTAAAAGACAAGCAAAACAGTTCTTTAGGGAACATTCGAACAAGTTTTCAACAGATATACTGAATAGAGATAAAAAGTCATAAGAGGATAGGTCTATTAACGAGGCACAGTTTAACAAACATGAATAATATAGAGTTGATAAAAGAAACGATGTGTAGATTCTGCCAAAAAAAAATGGCAGATCAATATTCTAAAGCAGAACTATATTTAGAAGAACCACTCTTGAAGCTGCTAGGAACAGGGCTGGACAAAATAATCTCATGAGACATGACGACTACAATAGATCTAGAAAGGTTGCAGTGAATTAGGCTGGGTGGCTACCTCAAGTGAATATAATCTAATATGATAAGAGTAACGCAGGAAAAAATTGTTAGAGCTTGGTTGGTCTGTTCTACTACATTGGCCATACCCGCACCATCTGATAATTACGTTTTTCAATCTCCGCAAAATATTTTTTTATTGGGAAAAAAAATTCTAATGATGAACAAATTCGAGAGTTTGTTATACACGTGTACATCAAAACCAGCTGAATACTACGCCAAAGGCATTAGCTTATACCGATAAATGGCAACAAGTAATTAGAAATAATGGGAAATATATTATACGTTATACACCCAATGAAGTGTAGAATCGATCAAGCGCTAGATACTGTGTTGAATAACCAACTACACATTTGTACTTGATGCCATATTTTAGAACTCGGTTTGAACAAGTAATGCGGTGATGCTGAAGGTAAATATAATACACGTCTCACGTTATCGAGCTGATAGCATACTGGCGGCCCCCATATGAAATACCACCCTATCCCGTAACGCTACTGCTGAATTTGACGTGATTAAATATAGATTTCTAGAGGTTCACCAATTTACCAGCAAAGAGTCGCACTTTTCCCACACTCCGCGAGATTGCTATTTTGATTCGTCGGAAAATACAGAGTGTGACAGAGGAACTTGCTTATTTGAATTAGGCGCCCTGAAGTGATGGTTGCGAGTAGAGTATGCGTTGGCACATTCGGGAAGGCGGGGCATGAAGTTGGAGCTCCGCCTGGTTTAGTTGCCATCATGGAGTGGACGAAGGTGGAGCGCGCGTTCGCTTTCAAAGCATACTTTGGCAACGGTCGCTCAATAATCGTCACGCAACATGTATTCTGTGCCCTTCAATATTGTGCCGCGTGGTCGTGTTCCCAGCCGGCAGTCAATTGTTTCATGGGTACACAACTTCAGAGAAACTGGTGATGTGAAGAAAAGAAAATCTGCGCTTCCACGAACAGCAAGGAGACAAGATTGATAAGGGCGGTGGCGTTCCACCGTGTGTCATCAATAGAGACCGGACACATCGGGCTGAAATGACGTTATTACGACCGACGATATAAATAGTCTACAACATCTGTAAGTACATCACGCAGTTATTGAATAGCACTATTCATTCGGTTAACCGCACACAAAAAATAGATGTGCAGTTAACCGAATGAATAGTGCTATTCAACAACTGCGTGATGTACTTACAGATGCTGTTGACTATTTACATCGTCCGTCGTAGTGACGTCCATTTCAGCCCGATGTGACTGGTCTCTAGTCATCAAGATACCGAGAGTATTAAAATACATCGATATTCCGAAGGTAGTGAAATCCATCAGAGCACTTATAATGCTTGCAGCTTATTGTTTTGAAACCCTCGACGTATGCGTTTCCCTTGCTGCAGGCTATCCTCAGACCAGTGCACGGTGCGATAGTCGCTTAGCATTCTACATGTGTAGTAGAGCGTGATCATGTGCCTTGGTGTAACAGGAAAACTTCCAATTCGTGACAACGCAACAGTCCAAGATTACGACCGAGATGATACTGTGCTATGCATTTCTATTTCACACATATTTTTGCTTACTAAGTTTTCTACTTATAATAACTACTATTCATCTGAAAATTCGTGTCGCTTTATCCTATATATGTTTCTGGGATACAGAAAAGAAATATAAATAAAATACACTGATTTAAATGTTTTATTGTAGATTTTCACTACGTTGTTTCCAGCACTGCGGCTTTATCAGGTGGATGAATAACCATTATTTATCCACCTGATGAAAGCGCAGTGCGGTGAAACAACGTTGTAGGTAGTGGAAATCTACAATAAAACTTTAAAGCTCCTAAATCAGTTTATTTCATTTATATTTCGTTATGGAATTTCAACTGTGTCTCTCATCAATTAATTTTTTATGCAGAGTGTGTTAAACTTATGGCCACCACTATAATTAAGAATACTACAATATATACCAATATGAGTAATAATTATAAACAGTGATTCTCGAATTAGTTTACAAGTCGATTTTTTGGGGTTGTGGAAAGTTTTCGAACTGTATAATTTTTCGTAAATTAAGTATAATGAACAAAAAATAATAAATTAGGCATTGGAAAGAATATAGCTCTTTTAATAATCATTTCGTTTAGTGCGTAGTATAAATCAGTGCTGTTATCTATAATTTTTTATAACATCAGTTAGTTATCTATGTAATTCATACTATATCAATAAATGACATAACGTTTTGATTTTTAGTTATTTCTTGACGTTATGTCAAAATATAGCACTATTATACTCTGTCGGGACAGGTAGCAGTTATTTTTATTTTCAAATACTTTTTATTTTTTTAATTCACAATAACTATGTCTGAATAGTTAATTTGGAAACGAACTGTGAAACTCGAAGAATTTAAGGCAAGCAAAACGGAAAAAATTACAAAAACATATTTTTCTGAATACTTAATAACCAGATTTACTTGGAATGGCCATGGCAGATCCAACGCAATAATAAGTTCTGTTTTGCAAATATTTGCAGGCAAGAATATCTGTTCGAGCAAATTGCGTTCGTTTATGGAGACGAAGTTTCGTGATGTTAAAAACCAGTTTCCTTAGACTTTCGAAAAATTACGGTAAGAGTTTAAAATTAAAAAAAGCTATGCATATTTTGTACTTAATCAGTTTTTGAATCGCAAAATGTAGTAAGACATTTGTGATTGGTAAATTTTAGTGCATCTTCCGATAAAAGACGGATTTAAAATAATATTTAATAAGCGGCAAAGGATACGTCTTTTATCGAATTTAGAGTTAGTGAAAACATTTTTGTATGTTGCATCTAGACGATTCTATTGACATGGGGGATTTTTGTAAAATGTTTGTTTTATATATTGCAGCATTCAGATATATTGTTCTATGTAATTACAAAATATCTCGACCTCGCAAAATATGTTAGGACATGTATAAATTGTGCAGTAAAATAGCAGTGTCGCAACTTAACTGTTTTAAACTTAGTCCAAACATAATATTTACTCGTTGCAACATTCATAGAGAAGTATGTTGAATATTGTACTTAAAATAATAAAGTTTATGAAAGTCAAAGCTTAATATGTAGGTATTTACATTGTCTATATTGTATATTAGAAGTTAAAGATTAGATTACTTGAGGTGGCCATAAAGCCTATTCAAATGCGACCTTGCTAGAGCAATTGTGATCCCAATGCCTCGTTAGAGTATATTCTCTAGCCCTGTTCTTTTAATGAAACTTGGCAGCTCCGAGAGTGGTTCTTTTAAATATAGCCCCGCTTTAGGATATTGGTCTCCCATTTGTAGAAACCGCGTTCTTGCCAAACCTTCGCATTGGCATAGTACATGAATCGCTGGTTACTCAGAAGTTCGAGATAAAATTAAAGCTTTTATGAGAAAACTTGTTTGTGGAGGAAAAATATTGATGACTGAAATTTTGATTGCTTTAAAATATTTGAAACTTCAATAACCTAAATTAACGTAAAAGTTAATAATGGTATACGAGGGTTGTCTTTTATATTTTGCATATAGAGCTGGAATAAAACAGAAGATAGCTTTTAAAGAATTTATTGTTTTTCGAAGTATTCGCCACGAAGATTAATGCACCTTTGCATGCGCTCGAACCAACTTCGGAAGCAGTTATTCCACTTGTTTATTGGTACAGTCAAAATTGCGTTTCTGAAGGCATCGACTGCTCCTTCTGACGACTGGAAAGGTAAAGAAATCGTTGGGACTTAAGTCGAGACTATACGGAGGATGGTCTAACAATTTGACGTTTTGTTGCGTTAAAAAATCAATTGTCTAGCAAGCTGTCTGCGAACTTGTATTGTCTTGGTGGAGGGTTATTCGTCGTGGGTTGGTTTCTCGGAGCTCAACGATGACTTGCGGCAAATAAATGGGGGGGGGGGGGGGGGGGGGCATACAACCATTTACCGGCAGTAACAGTTTTTTGATCATGTAGAGAAATCTTTATCTTATCTTATTTTATCTTTTTGGAGACACTTCAAGAAAGGATGACTTTTGTCGGCTTTTCTTCACCTTGGAACACCCAAACAGACGATTGGCGTATATTTTCTGGCTCGTATGAGTAAATCCCAAGATTAATCACCCCTCGCGATGCTGTACAAGTTTTTAGAGTTTCCTGCGTTGAAGCGGTAGAGTTCACCAATTCACCTCACCCTAGTTGTTTTCTTCTGTTCTTAGGTCAACAGATGCGATATCCAACGGGAAACTAATTTTTTTACACACAATTCTTAATGCAAAATTGTTTGAATTGAGGTCTTTGAAATCCCTAATGATGCTTCAATTTCGCGATGCGTCACATGTTGATCGTTGTTGAGCTTGCGCACAGCATTGACATTTTTTTTGAGTGACTGCCGTTTTTGTGCACCTGCTCTTGGATCGTCGCTAAGACTAATACGTGTACGTTTGAATTCTCCATGCCAACGAGAAATTGTTGACTGATGTGGTGCTTCATTACCAAAAATAGAAACCAATTCGGCGAGGCATTCTTCTTGAGATAATAATCGAAAATTATTGCGCGAAAATTTTCACGGTTTAATTCCATTTTTCGACTAACTTGTCAACTTTGACAGTTCGATGTAGCTACAACACTACACGTATCGTACTGAAACTTTGGATTTAGACTAACTAAAGATGGAGGTTAATTATTAATACTGATATTTGATTAGTCTCCTCTACGTCCCAGTATGCAAAACAGAAAAGACATCGCTTGTAATTGCTCAAATCTCCAAACACAAATGCATCGAGATTTTTTTTTGTTTTACTGATATAAAAAAGTGTCACTAGAATTGGACGGTGAATTCGTTATTAGGCAAGTATATCCACGAAGGTCGAAGAAGAATCATTGATATGTTAGAAAATACATTCTTAAAATAGCAAAAACTGATACGATTCGAAGTTTTTCGCTCTATTTCATCTTCATATATGTATGAAAATGGATTTCTGACAATGCTTTAAATTTTAGGACCATTGAAAGAAACTGCAGGTAGTAAAGTTTGTACCTAAAAATATCTTAGATTGATGTGGGTATTAGTATTATTATCAACCATAACAAAAAACAAACGTATATTTTACAAAGGTTCTATTACAATGAATAAATCGATAACTGTTAATAATCATGTATTTTCGTAAAATACACGACTTAAATGTTCTTTTTATTAGAATATACGACTTACATGACATCCTTTAAAAGGTTATCAAAATATGTTGTAATAAATTGTCATTCCAAAAGGCCTTAAAGTGGATAAGCTTGAGAATCATTGTTCTATTACTAGATTACATATTTTTTGTTACACAGTAGATATTAAATTAAAAGTATGTTTTAGGAAAAAGAAGATGCGGCTCTTAAAGATGAAGAAAAGAAACGCAATGATTACAAAGCTGGAAGACAAGTTGGTTTATCTGGTAGGGAAATGTTTAGCTTCAATCCAGAATTGGCAGCAGAAAGTGAAATCGAAGATGGTGATGAAGCCTTTGAATCATATGCTTATGCGGAAGATGAAGATGAAATTGAATATAAAGAATTGTCACTGGATATTCTGGCTCTACAAGCTCAAGAAGTAAGAATTTATGAAAATATGAACAATATTCATATTGTAAAGTTTTCCTTTATAGGCTGATAATAGTGGAACAATAGCTACTCAGGATCGGCTAAAATCTCAAGAAAATGATATAGATGCAAATGGAGTAAGTGAAGAAGCGTCGGCAGTTCCTATCAATGAAAACTTATTTATAGATGAAGATTTAGATGCTCTAGATGATGAACTTAAAGATTTAGATCTAGAAGAATAAAATCAATTATAGAACAGAGCTAAATATTGTTTTTTAATATTAATTTTGTATATAATCGATAAGAAAATAAAAGTTTAGCATCAAATTAAACAAAAAATTGTTTAGAGTAATTTTACTTAAAAATCTTCACTAAATGATTCCCATAACATTTCAAAACATTTAGAAAAGTCAGTAATTATTGAAGAATTATTTGTGTATACAACATTATCCCAATTTGTAGTCAATCCCTGTCCAGTTAAATTTAAAGATCCAAACCATACTTCTTTTTTGTCTGTACTTTCATCAATGAGGAAAAATTTATGGTGCATGAGACTTGCCATATCAGGTTGCACTTTCACTGGAATTCCTATTAACATAAATTAATATTAAAATTGGAAAGACAAGAATATGAAATTAAATACAAAACAATTGTGTGGTTTTCTCAAATATTTGATCTCAGGGTAACAATTGTTTCACCAACCAATGTTGATAAAACAATTGTTACTATAAGAATAATCAAATATTTGTGAAAATCACAATTGTATTTCGTATTTGATTTTACAATGGATTTTCATAAGGCCACATGAGTTAATTACAAGATTATGATGTAATGCTGTAGATTTCAAGGTTGGTTTTACTAATAACACAATTTTCTTGGATTTGTTGTGGTCCTTGTAGCAAAAAATAATTTACCAGATACTGACTGGTGCATTTTGAAAAAATTGGTAGCATGAACAGGATAATTTTGATTCTCTTACAATGTTTAAATCTAAATGAAAAGTGTGTTAAGATATAAAATATCTTTATTGAATAAACTTAATGAAACATTATTATTCTATATAAAGATATATTAATACTTATTTTTCAGCTTTATCTTATATGCATGTTAATAATACCTGTTTCTCTGATACCTCTAATTATAGAACTGGAATGGTGTGCCATTTCTCTATCACTAATTACTCTAACATTTACTTGTCTATTATATGCTTCAGATAATTCATCTAAAATACTTCGCAATGTAATATGATATATACATATTGATATACTAAATTTTGCAGAATGTATATGTTGTCTAATACATTCTAGATAGTTATGAGAACAATTATCTTTACAAGATATTTCTTGTCTCAAATGTTCAGTACAATCTGAATTTTCATTTGTTACAAAGATAAAATTGTACCAAATCTCATTTGACGGTTTCTGCAATTCCATTAGTATAGTTTTATGTTTTTTCTTTCTCCAATACATTAACAATGCTGGTATCACAGCAACTCCTAATGTTATTGCTTTTGGTATGTCCATATCTACTTATTAAAATGTTTGTGAAAAGATTTCACTGAATATAAGCGAATGCAGTTTTTAAAGATTTAATTGATTAAAACATAGAACAGAAAGGCTTACATATTACTGATATCAACAAAATCTGCTTTTGTTAGGAAATAAAAAGAACCTGCAAAAAAAACAATCTTACAGAATTTTAAGGTTATATTTTGTAATTTTTTTTTAATTTTTGGTATTTTCGCCATCTATAATCTATTAGATGAAACATTTTAAGTTGTTAGTAGTTATTAGTTACGAATGAAATAACTTACAGATAGATAGAAATATAATGTAACGGGTGTTCAGAAACATTCGAAGTCAAAGTAGTCCTTGAAAATATGAAGTCATGTCTGAGATAGATTGATTTTTGACAGACAACAGTTGACATTTAATAATTATTAGAAATCACATATAGTTCATAAAGTATAAGTTTTCAGTTCAAGGTCAAATTCGAAGCATATGATTCAAATCAGTACTGCAGAGTCAAATGAAGTCAGTATTCAATCGCGGAAACAACCGTCTATCATTATAAAATATAAACGTCATGTTTTGCAATAATGTCAAAATTTTAATATGTATGTTACTTGCATATAACCAAAGAAGCATATACATAACCTACATGTCAAAATAATAATAATGAGTAAAGTGGGAACATGAATAGTTCAAAAGTATTGTTTCTTTTCTAGTTTTGTATAAATATATTCTATCCAAGAAAACTATGCGGAAATTATTACTTTAATATTACAACAAATTATTTTAAATGGTATTTGTAATTATAAACTCACGAAAATATTCGATAAAAAATTTATTTAAAAAGAAGTATTTCAAGTCAGATATCAATAGTAAAATGCATAGGTATTGAAAAGATCTATAGTGTTAAAAATGTTTGCATTACTAAGAATGACATACCTACCAAAATCATTTTCTTGCACTATATCTGGGCTAAGAAGATTTGGAATGTATTAATTTGATGAATAATTTAGATTTCTACTTAATTTATATATTGTTTATATTTTAAATAAATTTAAATATATCGGAAAAAAATGTAAAAGTTATGTTCGTAACTACGTATTTGAAAAAGAATTACCATATGAGAGTTGTCAAATTACATTTATAAAATTATACATAAAAGAAAATATTTATATAGTCTACATTTAATATTTTATTATTTCTCTAGAAAATAATGGTATAATAATTCGTCTTGCATATAATACAATCCAAATCCATATTATTCTTTATTAGATGAAGATATTTAACAAACACATCAGGAATTTCTGATAACTACGTTTGATAATTTTGCAAGTTAGTACACCACCAATAAGAAAAAAACAAACTTAATTCAAATAAAATATTGCCACGAGATCTTTATCATGTAATGTTTCGTTGAACCAGTGGCAGTAATTTCTTCGCTGCTTCATATTATATGCATGCAAAATGATGCACATTGATGGTTTTTATGGCAGTATTAATGTTACCAATTAAACTTATACAAAATATAAATACAAAAATATTTTGTCAAAATAAGATAGTTACCTGGTTATTAATATTTAGTGAACTTATAGAAGTAAACTTCCTTGTTTCAACCAAATAAAACTTCAAAAATATTACTTGTATTATTTGCAATATGTAATTTTTAATGTGAATGAAGTATATATTACAAAAATGAATGAAAACTAGTCAGATTCTGCCTCAGAACTTAACATTAATTATTATTGGAGCAATCTCTGCCCTATTATACCAAGTAATTTTATCACACTGTTGCAAAGCTTCAATCCACATTTCTTTAACTCTTTCATCTGAATAACCATTTCTTCCAATATTTGAATTATAATAATCTTTAACCTTAGCCCAAATCATTTCAATTGCGTTCAAGTCACAATGGTACGGGGGTAATCTTAAAAATTCATGTCCACTTTCTCTTATTATTTCATCTATAATAAATATCTTCTCTTCTTTATGATATTTTACTAATTGAATTAATTCATTCTTAGTCATTGTAGGTGAATAGCTTCTATCTTTTTTTCTCAACCATTCCATAATTTGTTTTTTTTTGAGGAGGTATTTGGTTGTTTATTTTGAATAGCACTATGATGAGGAGCATTATCCATTATTATAAGTTATGGTACCTCAAGATTTGGTATAAGCTTATCATTTACCCATTGCTTAAGGAGTCACCATTCATGTCTCCATAGTAATTATCAGTGATTGCTTTTATGGAAAAATCAGACTCCTTTAATAAAGCCACTTTCTGTGCCAACATGTATAATAATAAACCGTTTGCCATTTTTCCTAACACTTTTTATATTATCATTTTGCCAGGATGTAATTCTATTCCCTTTCGAAAAGATCCAACTTTCATCAAGGAACATGACCTGACGTAAAGTTGAATTTAAGTTATTCATATATTCCCTGAAAAACACATTTCTCATGCAGACTATATTTAATTTCTCTGTGAGCGCTCTCCTGTAACACTCTTTCTTATATTAAAAACCAATATCTTTAAGCAATATTGCTAAAGTAGTTGTGCATGTATGAACAAATTCTTTCATAGCCAAAACATTGTTTAGAGTTTTTAAGGTAAGATGTTTTTCTGAAAAATTTTAATATGTAATAAATATTTACAATATATTAAAAACATACTTTCTTTATACATGTCATAAACAGTATTTCGAACTTCCATTTTAGTTGCTTCTGCTAAGTCCTTAGTTTTTGGCTTCTTACAAGACCTTTTTTTGCCAGGAGACGATAAGACTGGATTCTGAATGCTACAATGCTTAATAGTGTAGATCGTTCACTAGAAATATTAACGGCTACTGCCATCCTCTAAAATAAAACTTATTTCATAACACCGCCTTATCTAACTGATTATGTGAATTACCTCATGAACACGGTCGATGGACATAAAAATACGCTGTAAGATTTAATAGAACCAAGAGGTTTACCTGGCATCTAAGAAATATTCTGTAAAATAAAAAGGTTAAAAATGTCAAAGTGATAGTCAAGCTATTTCGTACTTATTGCCACTAATTGATATTACTATTTATTATCAGTATTGTTCTCAAAAGAACAGATTTTGTAATTTTTAATAAACTAAATATTACAATTGGAAGAATGCTTAACCTAGAAGGCAGAATTCCGGAAACAAAGTCAATAAACAACAATATTGAAATAATTTGACAACAAGTCGAATGTCATAAGACTATCTCCTAGACAACCCATCCTTTTTATTTAATATAATATTTCAAAGACGTACGTCTTAACTTAAAATGACAAACGTGTGTAGTATTACAGCGCGTATTCATATGTGTTAGAAAGAGATAAAGTACAATTTGCGGTTCACACTTGGGCAGTACGAACTGAAAACTTATACTTTATGAACTGTACTTAAGTAAAGATATACGATTTTTCGTTCAGAGCCCACTTGACTTCGAATGTTTCCGAACACCCGTTATATCTTTACTTAAGTACATTTGCGTGTATGATGACCTATAAAATTGTATTAAATAAATGTATCAATCTATATCAGACATGACTTCATATTTTCAAGGACTACTTTGACTTCGAATGTTTCTGAACACCCGTTATTATAACCTACAGTGACTTGAAGTGACTTTATTATAAGTTATAAGCAGAGATAATATACAAGCCATTTACAGCCCGTTAAAATATATCAATAAATATTACGTTTTTTTCCTTCAAATTAATTTCAATTTAAAAAAGGTTTTTAAAATGGATGACGATAAACCAACATCGTATTAATTTAATGTTTCAAATTTGATTGATTTTAACATGTTTAGTGTCGTTTTTTGCTAAATTTTAACTCTCAATTGCACTCCTGAAAAAGTAACAAATTCGTTATGAAATACATAGAGTGAAGTAAAAGGGTTTTTTTTATTTGTCAAACCGCTCACCCGTTAATTAATTTTTACTTTTATATATACATATATATTATATTACTTGTTATGAGTAGTTATGACTTGTAGCAGATCTTAAATAAAATTAAAAATTATAGTAACATGTTGATTGTAATTTAAACGTGAGGCGGAAAATTTTCATAATCATTATTTTCTAGATTCTTTTACAAAAATACTGTATGAGGCACAAAATTTGTTTTCAGTTAGTTATGAGAAAAATCTGTCATGCCCTAAATCAATTCCCCTTACTAAATTTATTTGTCAGTTCTCATCTTATGTTGATGAAAAAATTTCCTTATTTTTGTAACGGGTGTTCAGAAAAACATTCGAAGTCAAGTGGGCTCTGAACAAAAAATCGTATATCTTTACTTAAGTATCTGATTTGTAATAATTATTAAATGTCAACTGTTGTCTGTCAAAAATCAATCTATCTCAGACATGACTTCATATTTTCAAGGACTACTTTGACTTCGAATGTTTCTGAACACCCGCTATTTAAAAAGTATAGGTATCTTATTAATAATTATTTATTTTCACTTGTTTTAGGAATTTTATTGTTTATATATTACAAATAAAGGAATTGTGAAACTTCATTATTATCGTTGAAATAATCAATAAATCGTCGACAAAATTTTCTTGGGGGTGTCTGTAGGTCGCAGGTCGCTTTGAAAATGTCGCAGATAAATCATCAATTACTTACCTCACCGCTTCAACAGTTACGTTATTTCTAACCATTAGTCTATTACTGCCTTTCTTGTGAATCACACTTCCTATTTTCCCTAAACAGCTACACAAAACAATATAAAAATAATGAAAGAATCATACGCGATAGCTTCATCCGTAAACTCCTCTAACAATTCTTTCCATTAGTCTTTTACAGAATAATTCCATTTACATTGAATTTTTTTACATAAGTGCGACAAATATATTACTGGTCATAAGTCAAAATGGTGATATTAAAAATTGTAAGAGATTATATAGTCAAACGATGATTGAAATCAGGCGCGGCTCGTGATGACGTATTTGGGAGTGCAAGTACAATGATACGAGTGCCTCGTGTGTTTTCGGTGTTTACTAAGAAAACGTTACAGTTAGTACACGAGAATACACGAAGCACTCGTATCATTGTACTTGCACCCCCAAATACGTCATCACAAGCCGCGCCTGATTGAAATGCTTAAAATCAAGTGGCACAGATTTTTATAGCAATTTTGACTAAAAAAGTATATTACGTATGTATCAAAAGTATGAAACCCCTTCCCCGGAAAATATTAGAAATTTTATGTTATTGTGATGTGAGTCACGCAATGCTGCCGACAACCAGGAAAATGAAGAATTTGTGGAGCAAATGGTGAGTCGGGTACTCAATCAGATAAAGCAAAATAAAAGAGCATACCGATGTTGGAATGGTGAAGAAATCGGTCGCGTTTGAAACAACCGTGTAAGGGTCGCTAAGACATCAAGCCAATACTTGTCGAACAACCGTGGTTGATGACTACTGGCAATCAGACAATTTGCGTATGGAACAAGAAGCTGACCCTGATCTTGCAATCTTAAGAGTTTGGAAGAAAACTGGGCAAAGACCAACCTGGCAGGAAATTGCTTGTCGTTCACAGGAATTGAAATCATACTCCGGGCGACAATGGAATTCCTGGATGATGAAAGATGATTTCCTCAAACGTGAAGTGGAAAATTACGATGGAAGGAAGCGAAAAATATAACTGGTGATTCCCAGGAAAAGGAGACCTGAGGTATTGCGAGAACTCTACAATAATGCTTCTAGGAGACATTTTGATGTTCATAAAAAGCTGGAAAAGGTGCACCAGAGATTTTACTTGGTAAATTGTTCAAGAGACGTGAAAGAGTGGTGCGGGAAATGTGTTGATTGTGCCGCGACTCACGGACCAGAAAGACGCAGACGTGCCCATATGCGACAATACAATGTGTGAAGCCCCTTCGAGAGTATCGCCATTAATGCCGGCGGGTCATTTCCAGAAAGTGATAAAGGAAATAAATACATTATAGTGGTCATGGGCGAAGCTTATGCCTTGCCTAATCAAGAAGCCGTAGCGGATGTGATCTTAAAAGAGTTCGTTAGTCGTTTTGATGTACCTCTGGAATTCCATTCAGATCAAGGGCGAAAGTTCGAATCCAGTTTGTTCGAAAAGATGTGTGGACTCTTGTGCATTCGAAAGACGAAAACAACTCCCTTGCATCCACAATCAGACGGAATTGTAGAGCGGATGAACAAGACGATGATCAGCCACTTATCCAAAGTGATCTACGACCATCAGAGGCATTAGGGCATATGTTCAACAGGCAAATGGGCAATCGCCAGCAAACATGCTATTTGGCAGGGAACTCCGACTGCCCTGTGATTTAATTTATTATTATAATATATTATTATATATATACAAGCTGATTCATTTTCGGCCCTCACCATGGGGATCTCGCTTATTATTGGAGATAGAGTATAGGTTTAAATTTGGCAAAGTTGTTAAATTTTGTGTTTGTTATAAATCCGTAAAGAAAATAGACCTGTGACAAATGACCTTCGTTATTTAAAAAAATAACGCGAAAATCCCATTTTCTTCTTTTACTTGTAGCACCGACATTTGGCCTTGTAGAGAAAATATAAAAACACGTCCTTGTGGCCATTTCTAACCCTCTATCCAGTGGTGTACTCTAAATTTTTATACGACGTTTCGTTTCTTTCTGGCCATCATCAACTATCTAATTTCTTATAGGCGCCATATTGGATTTAGACATCTTCAGAAAGAGTTTTTTTTTCTGATTTCAACCATGTACCACATGCTGGCTATAGCTTTTGACATTAGGTTTTATTTGACAGAATAAATTGTAAGATTAAATAAGGTAGCCATGGAATTTCAATCTGTCAAACATTTCATTTATTGTTCATTAATAATACAAAAATGTCATATACTAACGAAGAGAAACGAGATATGATAAGTATTTTTTATTCTTCGAACCGAAATTCAACAGTAGCGAGTACAAGATATCTACAATTATATCCAGAACGACAACAGCCTCATCGTACCATTTTTCTAGATCTCGACAGAAATTTGGTCGAGAATGGATCGTTTACTAAGCCGCGTAATGGTCAAGACAACAGGAATTTAAATGAAAATCGACAAGATATTTTACAAATGGTAAATTAAAAGCGTGTTTTCAAATTTCATGTTAATCTTGTATTTTTATAGATAAATAATAATTCATCAATTTCTACACGCGAAGTAGCGTCAGAATTAAATTTGTGCCAGTCCAGAGTTTGGAGAACTTCACATAAAAGTAGGTTTAAACCATACAGGATCCATGTTAGTCACTCTTTACTGCCTGGAGATAATTTGAGAAGGCTAGAATATTGTAATTGGTTAATGGGAAGGATAGAAAATGACGAAAATTTTTTAAGCAAAATCATCTGGTCAGATGAAACAAAATTTACAAATTCTGGAATGTTCAACAGAAATACGGAGCACTATTGGGCAGTACAAAATCCCCGACAAAACAGGGCTAGAAGACCACAACATCGTTTTGGAATAAACGTTTGGATAGGTATTTTGGCAAATCGTCTCTTAGGACCAGTTATGTATGAAGAACATTTAAATGGAGAAAGATATTTAAACATTTTACGTACATACGTCCATACAGACTATCTTGACGACAATATCCCATTAAATCAATTACAATATTTATGGTGGCAACAAGATGGCGCACCAGCACACAATGTGGCTGTTGTTGCAAACCGTTGGATTGGAAATAGGGGAGTTGTTGAATGGCCTGCGAGATCACCTGATTTAAGTCCGCTAGATTTTTTTTTATTGGGATATGTTAAAAATAATATTTATAAAGTAGATGCGCCACAAAACATTGAAGAATGACGAGACAGACTTCAGAATGCCTTCGATGCAGTTCCTAGAAGAACTATACAAAGGGCAGTACAAAATGCCAGAAGGCGTGCCCAATTGTGCATTACCGAAGATGGACAGATAATTTAACATTTACTGTAATTGTTTATTGTTTACTTTTCTATGTATTTTTATTAATGCTTTTGTTATCTTGTACTCGCTACTGTTGAATTTCGTTTCGAAGAATAAAAAGTACTTATCATATCTCGTTTCTCTTCGTTAGTGTATGACATTTTTGTATTATTAATGAATAATAAATGAAATGTTTGACAGATTGAAATTCCATGGCTACCTTATTTAATCTTATAATTTATTCATTCAAATAAAACCTAATGTCAAAAACTTTAGTCAGCATGTGGTACATGGTTGAAATCAGAAAAAAACTATTTCTGAAGATGTCTAAATCCAATATGGCGCCTATAAGAAATTAGATAGTTGATGATGGCCAGAAAGAAACGAAACGTCGTATAAAAATTTAGAGTACACCACTGGATAGAGGTTTAGAAATGGCCACAATGATGTGTTTTTATTTTTTCTCTACAAGGCCAAATGTCGGTGCTACAGGTAAAAGAAGAAAATGGGGTTTTCGCGTTTTTTTTTAAATAACGAAGGTCATTTATCACAGGTCTATTTTCTTTACGGATTTATAACAAACACAAAATTTAACAACTTTTCCGAATTTAAACCTATACTCTATCTCCAATAATAAGAGAGATCCCCATGGTGAGGGCCGAAAATGAATCAGCCTGCATAATAAATTATTTAATTATTATAATTTATTATTATAAATCACAGGGCGATTTAATTTATTTGTATGCATTTCTTCAATGACTTCTATTATAGAATAACTGTTTTCCAATTTTGTTGTAATTCTCAATTTATCAGGCTTCAGTTTTCTTCCCGTTTTAAGTATTTTAAATAATTCAAGTGACATTGTTAAATTGACAATTAAAATATGTTTTACATCAAACTAAAAATTAAAAAAAGTCTTTGTATGTATGTACTTACTAGATTTACGTGGACCATATATACGAGGCCGCTTATAAACATACCTATATAGAGTAAAATTACTTTCGGATGAGACTGGCGCAGAAACACATTTTAGTAATTAGAAAGAGAGCCACCTCATAAATGAGAGAAACAGCTAGTAGTATAAATCCGTGTACTATACGAGCCACAAACGTTTATCGATTATTTGTCAGTCGATACCAGGTTTTTGATCTGTGTGTTTCGTAGTGGTCTTGTACGTACATTGCTCCCGCTGCCGACTGCTGCGACTGTTCAATGTTTTTAAGGTGTTCAGTATTTTTGTAATGTCATCGCTCGCGCATCTTCAGTCTCATCCGAAAGTAATTTTACTATAGCAGATGTACTTACATAAGCTTCTACGTAATGAAAAATTTATTGCTTAACTTTTGCATTGTACCTACTTACCTATAAAGTTCATAAAATGGATCTTTGCAGTTCGTATTGACCAAGAGTGAACCACAAACTGTACTTTATCTCTTTCTAACACACTTAAGTACGCGCTGTAATACTACACACCGTTTGTCATTTTCAGTTAAGACCTACCTACGTCTTTGAAAATATATTAAATAAAAAGCTTAAATTCTTCAGTAGATAATCTTATACAGGTTCCGTCTAAATTCAACCGACAATATTTTTGTGGTGATGGAGAGAATAAATGGTAGAACTTTTTTAGTATATTTTTGTTCAGGGGAGGCCAAATTGGAAAGTTAAATGGTTTTAAAATACTTCATGTCGACTGACGTGTTAGGCAACTTTTTATACATCTATAGATCAGCAACCACATATTCCAGATGCTGTACAGTTCTTATTGGAATTAAATTTTATAAGGATAACGTTATTAGTACATAATAAGGATAATAAGAAACACAAAATTGTTACGGCATCCTTGGGTTGATTTTTTGTATTATCATTATTTTAAATTCTATATTAGGAATTTACATGGAATAATTGCAATAACAATTTTAGAAAATTTTATTTTAAAGGAATAAAGATAAATAATGAAATAGGGATACATTTAAGAGACGTTAAAAGAACTAGAGAATGATTTTAAAATTTTGGCCATTCATTTCAATACTTTGACGTCGGACACGCTTAAATATTCTAGGTGTTCGTTCTCTTAGTTAGGGATACAACTGTTATTCTCTTAATGCCTTTAGAATAAGACTACTACTACAACACATAATTGTAGCTAAAGCCGTGGAACTTTTTGAGGGATCTTCCTCGATCACGTCCCAAAGATGCTTATCAAAATCAGCAGTTCGTTCATAACGTAAGCGATCTGCATTTGGTCTCCTAACCTGCAGAAAGATTAATATTAGCGGAGATGTTGTTTCCAAATAGGAACTTTACCTTAAAAGAACCAGTTGCTCTAAGACGCCGATCAATAGCACGCCGTGTGATGCGGTAATCTTCTATTTGGGTTCAATACTTCATAGCGACGCTGTGCTGCTTTACACTCACCGTACACATGTGCATATCGGTATACTCAGAAAATGTGTAATTTTCCATTTCATTATTCACGACAAATAGATTAATGAGTTTAATGACAATATAAACAAATTTGACACATTTATGTCGTTGCTAATTTTAAATTTATATAGCTAACAAAAAACATAATAACGAGTGTTCAGAAACATTCGAAGTCAAGTGGGCTCTGAACAAAAAATTGTATATCTTTACTTAAGTATCTGATGTGTAATAATTATTAAATGTCAACTGTTGTCTGTCAAAAATTGTCAGAATCTAATATCGAAGATACTAATTTGATAACCTATAAAATTGTATTAAGTAAATGTATCAATCTATCTCAGACATGACTTCATATTTTCAAGGACTACTTTGACTTCGAATATTTCTGAACACCCGTTATATGGATGTATAAAAAGTTACCTACATAACTTGTCAGTCGACATGAAGTATTTTAAAACCAATAAGGCGTTTCTATGACCAGAAAAATTTTCTCGGTTGAATTTAGGCAGATCTGTAAAGTCATGATATTTAACTTAGGTACTGTTAAAATTATTTCAGTAGTGCTGTTTATTGACTTTGTTTCCGGTATTCTGACTTCTTGGTTACGCAATTAAAATTCACATTTGCTTAAAACTAACTATTTCATCTCTATTTTTCGTATATTGTGTATTTTATTCATCAAAATGAAATAATGCCGTAGGGCACGACTATGTGGTCGAGAGCAGATCCTTTTTTTTTAATTCACACTAAATCAGAAATAAAACAATTAATAATTATGTATAATTTATTTTATGTAATATATAGTACAATTATTGTCAGGAGGAAATTGAAACAAAGAATGATATGAATAAATTGTTCTAAATTTTTTATCCTAAGAAGGATGCTTTTGTTTAGATTACTTTAGAAATCACATACAACCATTCTTTGTCGGAATTACTTTTAAAAAGTGAAATAGAAAATTTACAAAATAGTAACAATATAATTCTAAACTATGTATACATAAAAATTTGTTAAATTCATAATATTTCATTTGGTCGGGTTTAGAATACGCAAGTACATCCAAACATGTAGTTATGTATACCATAATATGCTATATATAATAATAACAAAACCATTGTTTTATAATAGATACACACTCAATTTAATTTGCTTCATGTAGCATTAATTGTTTTCATTTCAATAATAAACTAATAGTAACAAATAAATTTAAATAATTACATTACTCACACCTGTAAAGTTAATATGTATACCTAAATGAATTGTTTATTAGCAAATATTAAAGTATATTGCCGAAATTACTTGGTAACATGTAAATACAGCAAGATGACGAAGGTATATTCAAGAACTTACTACACTAGTTTTATTTTTTATAAACTCAAGTAATTAACTTTTAGGTGATACAATACGAGGGTTTTTTAGTGTTGCACATAGCCTCATAGGTGGCGTCAGTAATAAAACGTCATGTATCAAAATTAATTCCAATCTTTCGTTAACCTAAATCTAAAGTTTCATCAAGATACGGTAAGTGATTTAGTCAAAGTAAATTTTTAATGTTTAGAGGTTGGCCGAATGGAATTGAGAGAAAATTTTCGGGCAATAATTTTTTACAACTTTCGGAGAGGATTCAATCAATAACAATGTCTCACTGAGTTGGTTTCTGTTTTTGAAGAAGAAGCACCACATCAATCGACAATTTCACGTTTGTTCTGATTCCAACGTGAACGTATCAGTATCAGCGACGATCCCAGAACAGCAGTCAATCAGAAAAACATCGATGCCGTGCGTCGCCTGATTAAGGAAGATAGGCATGTGACATATCGTGAAATAGAGACATTCGTGGGCATTTCAAAGACCTCAATTCAAACGATCCTACATCGTAAATTGGGTGTGAGAAAGTTTGTTTCCCGTTGAATTTCACATATTTTAACCGAAGAGCAAAAATCGGTTCGTGTTAATTGGTGCCTCAAAAACTTTGAGCCGGTTCAATAACGGAAACTCAAAAAACGTCTATAGTATCATAAGTGACGAAGAATCATAGATTTATTCCTATGAATCTGACAATAAATGTCAGTCCACTGTTTGGGTGTTTCAAGATGAAGAGAATCCGACAAAAGTTATCCGTTCGCGAAGTGTGTCGAAAAAGATGGACGGCAACGTTTGTCCCAAAATCGGGTCATGTAGCTACAATTCCTTTGCAAGATCGAAGAATGGTTAATGCGAATTAGTACACAACCGTTTGTCGCCACAACGGCGAATCATCCTGCATCATGACAATGTGAGTTCGCACACAGCTGCAAAGACAATTGAGTTTTTGGAGCAGTAAAATATCGAATTATTAAATCCATCCTCCGTATAGTCTCTACCTAAGCCCAACGATTTTTTGACGATCCCAAAGATCAAGAATGCAATGCGTGGTTGACGATCTCAGTCGCCCGAAGAAGCACTAAATGCCTTTAAAACGGCAATTTTGACGTCCTAACTGAAGACTGGAATAACTACTTTAACAATAGGTTTGAGCAAATGCAGAAGTGTGTCAATTTTTGTGGAAAATATTTTGAAAATCAATGAAGCACCTTGAGTCGATTCACTGTTTGATTTTATGGCTATATGCAACACTAGATAGACATCCCTCGTATTTTTAAATAAATAGGGAAAATATTATTTAAATCTAAATACAAACGATTTAATGGGCTAAATTGTAACTATGTATGTTAACAAACATATTAATTTTATACAATCATTGGCAGAGAAATGAGCTTATAGGAAGACATAGTGATTGACTATCCTGTATTAACTAAATATAATGACTTAAGTGTTAAAGAAAGATTTTAACAGCAAATCTACTATAAACTTACTTGTCTGCATTTTTCGTATGTATTCATATTACATATAATAATAGTAATAATAATAGTGATAATAGTCATAATAGTAATAAGAACAAAAACATAATAATAGTAGTAATAAAATAAAAATAATCATAATAATAGTATGTAACGTATTTTTAATGGTTTTCATTTCATATGTAAGTGAAAGACGAAGGATTAAAAAAAACATATAACCCCATCAAATTCAGTATAGAGACGATCGAATGCTAATTTTTTAATGATTTTCTTTTGTCTCCCAATAGACATGTGGACATAATTTAGTAAAATTGATTTAGAAATTATTTTGGTCAATAATATCGATCTGAAACCAAGATAATGGAAACTCAAGGTGTTATTGTGTTTATTTATTACAAGAATTGACGTCATCGATTGTTGGCTATATATATATATATATATATATATATATATATATATATATATATATATACACAGTGAAACCTCTTGTTGCGGACACCTCTAATAGACGGACAACTCTCTTGAGCGGACACTTTTTCAGGGTCCCGATTTCATTACATTAATTTCTCATATACTTATACGGACACTCTCTTGGACGGACATGGACACCCAAAACTGGTCCAATATAACGGTGAAACCCTCTCTTGAGCGGACACGGAAAAAATTTTACGCGCACGAGTAGACATAGCGCGGCAACGCGAATGGGATTTACCCGATACTACGATATTTCCCCGCCGGTGCTGCGCCGTCAGGATGTTTTGTTCGCTTATCGCTTTTAGTATTTTAACTACAGTATTATGGTAACTGCTGATATGTCGTCGAAACGTAAAGTTTTAACTCTTAAACAAAAAATTGACGTAATTGAAGCCTTTGATTGGAAAAAACTTAGTGTACGTGCCCTAGCAAAATGCTTTGAAATAGGAAAAACACAGGCAGCTGATATCGTTAAAAATAAAGAACTTTTACTGAGTAAATTTCACTCAAACATCAACGTGAATGAGAAAAGAAGCTTTCTAAAAGAAGAGGGAAGAAATATAGATAGATTATGTTATGAGTGGTTCACTCGGGCTCGTAGCAAACATATTCCATTATCAGGTATGTAGGTTTAAGCTTGGTAGTAGTATAAAACTATGGAAATATGTATCTTTTTAGGCACATTAATAAAGACAAAAGCCAAATAAATCGCTGATGGTTTAGGTTATAGGAATTTCAGTGCTTCAGAAGGTTGGCTAGAAAAGTTTCGTACCCGGCACAATATCGCTTTCAGAGCCATAAGTGGGGATGCCGCGAGTGTAAACTCTAATGATGTAGCGACATTTTTGACCAAAATTTCATTGATTATAAACAACTATTCTCCCAAAAATATCTACAATGCAGATGAAACTAGGCTATTTTTTCGTGCAGTTGCCAATAAAACATTACATCTAAAAGGTGAAAGATGTATTGGAGGCAAATTTCCGAAGGAAAGACTTATTATACTATTTCGTGTAAATATGGAGGGAGAAAAGGAAAAACCGCTAGTAATAGGAAAAACAGCAAAACCAAGAGCTTGTAAACATATTAATACGAATAATTTGCCTGTTACTTGGAGATGGAATAAAAAAGCATCGATGACTCGTGAACTAATGGCAGAATGGTTGATGCAATTTGACAGGAAGATGGTCCGTGAAAAACGAAAAATTTTATTATTTCTTGACAATGCATGTTCACACCCAAGAGACATAATGTTACAAAATATTAAATTGATTTTTTTGCCTCCTAACTGTACTTCTGTTGTTCAGCCTTTAGATCAGAGCATTATTAAAAGCTTCAAAGCATTTTATAAAATATTTATTGTTAAACAACTTTTAATAGCCATATATACTGCTGCATCAGCACAAGAATTATTAAAGAAAATACACGTTTTAGATGCAATTTACCTCATAAAAAATGCATGGGATCGAGTAACAAAGAATACAATTCAAAACTGCTTCGTCAAATCTGGAATTACACACTCTATTAACACTGTGAAAATACAAGAGACAACCTAGAAATCTCGGACAATGAAGACGACCTTCCATTGTCACTTTTAGCTGAAATATTGAGGAATAGAGATAAATTTGGGATCGAAAATGATAATGAGATTGAGGACTTTTTTAATGTAGACAATAATTTAATGTTCGAAGAAAAGGATGACTCTGCATATCTGGAGGTTCCCACACAAGAGATAGTGTCCGATGAGTCAGATGTTGAACATACTCAGGAAGAAGAGGGTATTACTACATACCAACAGGCAATTAATGTAACCCAGCAACTAAAACGTTTTGTTGAAGCTCATGGTGATCTATCTGCTTTTGATTTAATATCTAAGCTTGATCTTCATTTCCACGATGCATTAGTTAACAAGAAAACTCGGCAAACGTCTATATTAGAATATTTTAAACATAAGCAAACGTCTTAAAGTATCTATGTGCATCTGTACATACATAATTACATATTATTAAAGTCAATTTAAAAATCATAACACGTTGTTTAATTTCGCTCTTATGCATATTCTCTTGGACGGACAACTCCCTTGAACGGACACTTCTTCAGGTTCCCGTAAGTGTCAGCCTAAGAGAGGTTTCACTGTATATATATATATATATATATATATATATATATATATATATATATGTTTTCTTTTAGGTTTCCGCGGGTAGTAGTATGTGTTTTAACTGGATTCCGGGTTTTTCTTCCGCGTTTCCACTGTTTGGTCTTCGTAAAGACAGGTGCTGGTTTCTGGACGACGTTTCGGCAAAATCACATTTGCCATCTTCAGGTCCGCGATAACTGTCTGCTTCTGCTTCTCGTAAACTCGTAAACAGTTTACGAGTAACCTCGTAAACAGTTTAAGAGTAACCAGAAGCAGAAGCAGACAGTTATCGCAGACCTGAAGATGGCAAATGTGATTTTGCCGAAACGTCGTCCAGAAACCAGCACCGGTCTTTACGAAGACCAAGCAGTGGAAACGCGGAAGAAAACCCGGAATCCAGTTAAAACATATACATATATATATATATATATGTATATATATACGAGGGATATTCAGAAAGTAAGGAACGTTTCCACCTGACGCCGCCAGGCGTACGCCAATCGCGTATATATTGGTATGCTCGTGCTCGGCACCTCAGTCAGCTGTAACAACGGGAACATCTCCGCACTGCCCGTTTTTTTAATATTCAAATTTGAAATGTGTGCTGCAATCGAAAATCCCGCCAGTTGTGAGGTGCGGTCTGTAATTCGATTTTTGTTGGCAAAAAACTTAAAACCAATACAAATTTATCGGGAACTGTGTGAAGTGTACGGGAACAACGTAATAAATGAAAGTTCTGTCAGGAAGTGGTGCATTCAGTTTAAAAATGGCCGAACAAATGTTCACGATTACGAGAAGAGTGGACATCCGAGCATTGTGACTGACGAGCTGGTCTCCAAAGTTGACGAAAAGATTCGTGAAAATCGCCGTTTCACAATAACTGAGATTTCTGTATGTTTCCCACAAGTTTCACGGACCTTATTGTTTCAAATTGTTTCACAGAAGCTAGGCTACCACAAATTTGGTGCAAGATGGGTGCCAAAAATGCTTACAGATCACCATAAAGAACAACGAATGGGGGCAGGTTTGACGTTTTTGGAGGCCTACCACAGTCATGGAGATGCACTACTGGATCGAATCGTAATAGGAGACGAAACCTGGGTAAAACATGTGAATTGTGAGACCAAATTACAGTCCATGGAGTGGGGGCACACAAGTTCCCCTAAAAGACCAAGAAAATGTTTGCAAACTTTGTCGGCAAGGAAGATTATGGCAACAGTGTTCTGGGACAAGCAGTGTTCTGGGACAAGCAAGGTGTTCTTCTTATTGATTTTCTCGAGTGTGGCGCAACAATAAACTCTGAGTGGTACTGCCAAACATTGCAAAACCTAAGGAGAGCTATCCAAAACAAGCGCCGAGGAAAATTGTAATCCAAAATTTTGCTTCTTCATGACAATGCCAGGCCTCACACGGCAAACCGTACGCAAGAACTTTTGGACTCGTTCAACTGGGAAGTTTTTCCTCATCCCCCCTACAGTCCAGATCTTGCTCCAAGTGATTTTCACTTATTCCCGAAAATGAAGACCTGGCTAGCAACACAGCGTTTTGACGACGATGAGGAGCTCCAAGTACGCGTCACTGAGTGGTTGAGATCACAGGCGGCAGAATTCTATGACACTGGATTTTTTAAAGCTTGTTCACCGCTATGATAAGTGCCTGAATTTGTGTGGTGATTATATTGAAAAGTAGTATGTTAGTCCCTCTTTCACATGTATATAATTAAATGTTTTTCTTGTACTTGGTTTTTTAAAATTCCAAAACGTTCCTTACTTTCTGAATAGCCCTCGTATATAAGTGTTTAGATATTTGTAATTACATACATACTAACTTGATATTTGTAAATATTTCATATAAAAGCCGAAAAACTCCAATAATTTATCAATTGTTATATATACATATATATATTTTCTTGATTTTTTGTAATTAAATAATAATGTACATATCTTGCATTTGCGGACAATTGACATACCAACCGCTTCCACGTCCGTTTTCCATTCAAAGGTAGTGAAATACAAAAGTGGGAAATACTTTACAGAGGTACTATAGAACGCTTGTACTATAAGAAGAAGGGAGAAGAGCAAGAACAATCTGGTGGATATTTCTATCTTTCATACATCGCCAGAGTAACTGGTGAAATAGAGAAAATTCAAGACAAGAAAAATCAAAGTTACAATACTGTATAAAGAAAATAGAACATCTCATCCCATCATACAAGGATCGAGTGCTATAACGAACTACCAGCTATAAGTGTAGTAAATCTTCTATTTAACAAACTGGACGCAGCATATAGCGTAGAGCAAGAGATCATCGAAGAAATATCCAACAAAATGTAATAGAAAAATATGCAGTTACCGAACGCCTACGAGAGTAGGCCTACAAGGCTAGAAGTGAACATATTAGTATAGTATTTAGAGAATCATTGGAGATAATGAAGAATCCCAGCAATTTTAACCGAGAGGATGGCTACAGATTGAGCAACACTGGTGTTAAATAATCAGCAACGAAGGAATCGACAAATCGCAATAGATATGTCTCAGCAGACTATAACGGATACGGATGAATGGTAATAATAAACTCACTGGTATATAACGAGGAGCAAAAAACAGCAACATCAGTCTTTTGTACACTTCGGAACCATGATTAGCGAAACCACGGTCAAACCGGAAAGTTTCTTCAAATACCATATAATAACAAAATTATTTGAAACATATTTTAGAAGTTAAAACCTCACCATATTTTCTGTAAAACAAAAACATTTTTAATAATATAAAAATATTATTAAAAATCGGGTATGGAGAACACAATACAGGTGGAGGCACGTTAATACAGTTTCCACAAGTTGTGTCCGTCTAATGGAAACCCCTTGCTAAGTTTTCCACTTGTTATGAATACAGCGATGGTTGTTTTAGCGTTTGTAATGTTGACATTAGTTAATGAGACGCACTGAAGTTAATATAGTAAAGTAAGTAAAACATATATTTTTTAGATTCTTCTATGTGATAAGACAAACTTTCAAGATATCGCCACACGTTTACATAAAAATAATATAAGAACATTAAAAAATAAAACTTAATAAATCATTTATTAGAATGCCAAAACATAAAGGAAAATTATGTCATTCTTGATTGCTTCTGGGATTCCGTGCTGTCCTTGGCACTACTTACTTATTGGCCGACGTTTCGTCCACCGTTGCAAGGGACATTTTCAGGACTGTTACTACTGTTATTGCAATGAAACCGAATTTCAGTGCAGTAACATGCAGGAACATCTTCAGGGCTGCCATTACTGTTGCTGCACTGAAACCCAGTAGTACCAGTAGCTCTGAAGGTGTCCTTTGCAACAGTGGACGAAATGTTGGCCAAGAAGCAAGCGGCGGTTCCAACCCGGAATCCCAAAAACAATTATGGACGACGACCGGGGAAGCCTACAAGCCAGATAATTTAATTTTTATTTGTGCAATGCATTACTTGGCGTCCTCTTATAAAATTTTATTTTTTTAAATCATTGGAAAAATACCGGTATCGGACGAAATCATGTTAAGAAAAATATGTAAATATAATATATTAAAAGACAACGACTGAAATCAAGGAGTTAATTAGCCCAAATCATGTATGTATTTCTATAGTAGATTAAGTTACAGCAGAGGTCGTCATATCTAATTTATAAATCGGTATTGCGAAAGAAAACATAATGTGTTTAATTGGCACGGAAGAATCGGAAAAGACAATTAAAAAAACTTTTTCTCGATGTACGAATTACGAATTAACACAATTTTTAGTTTTCTAATACTGATAACTTGTTTGGGGCAAGGGAAACAAGTGGCACAAGAACTACTTTTTTAAAATAATTGTAGAAGTACCACTTCAAAGGAAGTACATATACAAAAAATATCAAAAACAATGCTTTAGAATTGTGTAATGATTTGTTAATTCTTATTGATTAACAAAACATGTTAAGAATGATAAACTGAATCAAGAATTAGCTTTTATTAAATTAAATCCTACATATATTACTGACATATGAACTAAACTATAAATTTAAGATATTCAGCCGATAGTGTTGATATAATTGAAAATTTTAAAAGAAAAATAGATAGTTACATGAACGTAAATATTAAGCCGCAATTACATCAGTCGTGGAAGGAAGATTCCTTTTGAATAAATTTAAAATATAATATAAAATATGAAAATTAATGGTTTATACATACTGTACTAAAGTGTAACAATACAAACATTTATTAAAATAAGAATTGAAAGAGCATTTCAGGATTTTATATTTTCTTCTGCCGTATTGAAAAGGCATTTATCCATATTTTAACAAGTTATTGGACATAAGGAGTGAGCCACAAAAAAGTTTTCAGAGTATGCCATGGATTAAATCTGTTATGTCTTAGATTGATTAAGTAATCTAACCTACATTTCATACTATTAGTAATAGGTTAAATCGTAACTTGTCAATTTGACTTTATGATTATTTACAAATGATACTTCATCATTTCCCTAAGCTCAGACGTGACTTATATGTCTATCTCAGTCGCTCATGGCCTACCTAGGATACACATTTTGTGGCTAGATACCTATATGTTTATATTTGTATGATCATCACTAGAGCTGAGGATGTTTGCGGTACGGCAGGACCGTATGTAGTGCATCCCCACATTTAACTATTTATCTAAATATTCTCTGAAATGATTTGCCGGATCTCATAAATTAATAAAGTGATATTTTAGTATGCACTGGATATTGTTATTATACAAAATCATAATAGCCATTTGTATTTATGGATCATAAATAATAATACGCATGTATTTGTATTTGGTTGTGAATTCAATTTAAACTTAAAACGAATCGTAATATTTTAACGACAAGCCGTCCTTACAATACATGCAACTAGGTGAATGAAGTTAGAAGTTATAACTTATAACTTCATTCACCTAGTTCAAGTAGGTAGTATATATAAAATATATGCAAAATATGTGCTGCCAGGCTTTGAAAGGCTGTGTGACAAGATTTTAATAAATCGAGGTTTCTTTTGTTTTCGTAGCTTTTATTGCATTTGGTTATAAAAATAATATAATAAATAGTAATAAACACAGCTTCTAATCTAGTAATATATTATCAGAATGTGTTTTTCTGGATTTTAGTTAAATTTACACCTTGTTTTAGAATATTGTGAATGAACACTTTACAATTGACTACTTACAACATGGAAATTCAATGAAACTAAAACTTCAACACTAATAAAAGGCCTTTGTTGTTTATAATAATAGTTCTTAACGACAGTAATAAAATTTTCTAAGAATAGGGGCTTTACTTCAGCTCCAAAATGTCCATTTTCGATCAATTATGGAAGTTATTCGTAGAGTTGCACACTTTGTCTCGAATGCATGTATTGTAAGGACGGCTTGTCGTTAAAATATTACGATTCGTTTTAAGTTTAAATTGAATTCACAACCAAATACAAATACATGCGTATTATTATTTATGATCCATAAATACAAATGGCTATTATGATTTTGTATAATAACAATATCCAGTGCATACTAAAATATCACTCTATTAATTTATGAGATCCGGCAAATCATTTCAGAGAATATTTAGATAAATAGTTAAATGTGGGGATGCACTACATACGGTCCTGCCGTACCGCAAACATCCTCAGCTCTAATCATCACTATACTCGTAAAGCAGGACAAAGCAATGGATTCGCAGTAGTGCACAGATTTGCCGGGGAGATCGAAGAGGTGTGTTTATAAAGGGATAAGCTGAATTGATTGAGAATAAGAAAATTTAGTAGAATGTGAAAAACAATCATATAGTGTTTATTTAAAGTAACTCTTTATCTGTTATTTGACGGTTTTCGCTCGTTATAACTCAGATACTTATTTTTTAAAAGTAAAAGAAAAGAAAATTAACCAGAGAGCACTAATTTATTATGATTTTAAAAGAGATTTAAGCGCTTATGACTGCAAAGAGAGTTTAGATTTAGTTTTTAGTGCAAGCATCTTCCTTGGCTACAATTTACCTATGGTATAAGGAATTTGAACGCGAAAGGAATTCTGTTAAGTATCAAAAAGGAGCAGGGCGCTCTCCTACGGCTGTTACCGACAAAAACATTGCTGCTATTAAAAAAATAATTGAAGACGGCAATAAAGTCACTTATGCGGTAATAGAGCATCAATTCAAAATTGTATCCTTTTAGCTGTTCAAACAATCATACACGATCACTTGCAGTTAAAAAAAGTGGTAAGTCGTTTTGTGCCACATCACCTTTCTGACTTCTAAAAAGCAGAGCGTGTAAGAATTTGCCATGAAACTTTAAATTTCTTAAATGATGGCGGGCACCAAATTTTTTCCAAAATAGTGACAGGTGACGAAACTTATGTTCCCTTTTTTGACCTTCCTAGCCACCAAGGGAGTCGTCAATGGATTCACAAAGATGAAGAAACTCTTGACTAAGAGGCAGCGAACTATGAAAAAGGTTATGTATGCGGTATTTTTCGCAATTACGGGCTTAGTAAATGCAATTAAGCTAGACGGACAAAAGACAGTTACAGCTAAGTGGTACACTGATAATTGTTTGCCTGAAGTGTTCAGTAGAGTTCCAGACAAGATAATTATGCTCCACCGTAGCAATGCATTCCATACGGAAGTTTTAACTCTCCAGTTTTTGTCTGGAAAAAATATAAAAGTAACAGAACATACGCCGTACTCACCTGATTTAGCAACGTAATTAGCGGGATAGAAGGTTTTCGTCTGAAGAAGAGATTGATACCGCAGTTCGTGCTTATTTTGAAGGTATTCAAAGAAGATTGGTTGGGAGCTTTTAAAGAGTGAAAAGAAGGAATGGTCAAGTGTATCATTGCTGAAGGGAATTACCTTGAGCATATTTAAGATTTAATTAATTAATTCTAGAAAATATTAACCGTGTTTTTTATTTTCAATAATTTCAGCTTGTCCCTCGTATAATAAATAGTGTATGTAACTAGTTACCATTTTAATTAGAATGTGTTGTTGGTATATATTAATGCGAAAATTTGGTGTAGTATTCTATCATTTGTAAGGTTTCCATTGTTGATTCAGTTAAACTCCTACGATGAGGTGTAAATATGTTCGTATATTTGGAAAATGAGTGTTCTACGTCTAATGAAGTAATTTTCGCGAATTTAAAAAGGACCTTCGCATCACCTTCACAATGTTGGTTTTCATTTAAACACTCTTCTATACGCACTATAATTTCGAGATCGGTATTCTTACTTATAACTGCATATAATTTATCGGTTGTAAGCGTTCCTACATTATCTGTTAGATTCCCTAACGTGACTTTGATGCAATGTACTATACCTAGTGCTTCATTTAAGGAAAGCTTACTGTTTTCTAATTTAGAAATAGCTTCTAAAACAATTGAAAATTTTTCGAAAACTTCGGGAAAGAGCTGCTGGTTTAATGAAATTGCTTGAGCTTATTGTGAATTTAATTTTAAAATAAAAAGTTTAACAATGTGAATATATTTCTCGTAGTATATTACAGCTTGAAGCCACGTTCCCCATCTCATGGTGGCTGAGGAATGCCCGGACAAGAATGCTTAAATTCACGAATGCCTTTCGGAAATTTAATAAAAACTTTTTTGGTAGAGGCTATTAACTGATTTACATTTGGATAATTGTCTCTAATAAATTCTGCTACAAAATTAAATGCATAGAGCAAACGTGTTACATAAAGCAATTGAGGAAAATATTGTTTTAGTAACTTGCCAGCTTTAACCATATTTGAACAGCCATCTGTAACCAACATTACAAACGTGGTTGGCAATATATTGAATATCCCAAAGGTATTTTTTATACTTTGTATGATCGATTCCGCGTTTGTGTTGTGTAATATTGTACTGCGTAAAAGAAGAGGCAAGGAAGCCTCATCGCTTTTTAATGTGCACGCAAACACATTTAAGACACGATATTTTTGCATCCGTTATTTCATCGACCATATTTTCTTAATTTTTAACTCTTCATTAGATGCGTAATCACCCGCGGTAAATTATACTGTAATTGTTTTCGTGTTAGTAATTGCCATTCTGGGATATATTTACTCTAAAACTTTCGAAACTCTTCATGGTCTGCCATATTTTGTGGCATGTTACATATAATAAAATCATATACCAGTTTCCAATATGGTATTTCACGTTTCGCATTTAACAGGTGGCGTTTGCTATTAACATGTTGTTTACAAGAAAAAATATCGTACGGTAATATGTTAATCTTGCAAACAACACATTTAATAATAGTACCAGTATATTCTAATGCAGGAAATCAGTTAATGAATGTATTCACGCTCGTCGAACTTCGAACGCGATCGAGTTATGCATACATATCTCGGGTATATATGTACGCTTTCGGATAAAATCGCGGTCACTGTAAATCCATTCGTTTGTCCAGGTTTATATCAATATAGTTCTCGTAAAGATAATTTAAAATAACTTGTATATAGGTAATGAGATTTTAATGATAATCCGAATGGGATCTTTCATTAGCAGTAGTAGTAGTAAATACAGCAGGGTCGCATTAAGGTGGAATATTCTTAAGCCAGATTTTACAATATTTCCTTTACATTTAAAAAACTAATTAGTTTATTAGTTTCCAGGCAGATTAAAAATTTTATTTTCTAAATAGTTAATTGGCAAACGCTTGCAGGTATTTGTGGATGAGATTTTACTTGCCTCTTTATACGATAATTAATTAGAAAGTATTAAATGTTTTAATATTCTCTAATATATGTTTTCTATTTTACCTATTCATATTTCTTATACTTTCATTTTTGCTTCTTTTGTTCCTTATGTATCTTGTATTTGTATTTACAGTATTTGTTTTGTTTCTACTGTCTTTTATTATTACATTGTACCCACGATACAAAAATATATTGACAAATACATTAGTTATACGATACTTAGAAAGTATTAAATGTTTTAATATTCTCTAATATATGTTTTCTATTTTACCTATTCATATTTCTTATACTTTCATTTTTATTTGTTTTGTTCCTTATGTATCTTGTATAGCAAGCGCCAGATAAGTTGGCGAGCGGAGGGGTAAGTTCGCGCAGAATTAGATGTATTGGGGAGATTTGTATTTAGTTTTACATCAATTTGCAAGATACCATAGGTGGCGTAAACTACACATCTATCAATTAATAAATTAATAACTTATTAGAGTAAAATATATAACGTGGACGTTTATAGAAACGGCTTCTGCGCACCCCCTCCTCTCGTCATCTTAAATGGCGCTTGCTATACTTATATTTACAGTATTTGTTTTTTGTTTCTACTGTCTTTTATTACTACATTGTACCCACGATACAAAAATATATTAACAAATACATTAATTATATTAATGTCAATAAACTGTATTATATTAAAATGATGTATTGAGGAAGATATACTTGTATCATAACTCTCCCAATAAAATGTTCGTATATATCATAAACTTCGATGATTAATATTTTCAATATTGATTATTTAAAACAGCACCTGTTGCCGTTTTACAATTTTTCGAAGTACAGTCCTGATAGACAAATACAATTTCTAAATGTTTTATGTCCCACAGGTAAACTCACAGCAGCTACTCCTTATAATCCGCTTGCTGTTAATTGCCGGGATTTTAAATTATCTTGACGAGAACTACACGTGCTTTATTTATCACTAATTTAATTTATATTTTATAAGTATTGTTTTATTATTAGGATCTAATTTGATTGAGGCAGTTATAGATGTTTAGGAGACATACATCATGTTAATAATTGAAGTAAATGTGTATTTTAGTTGTATGCACCTAAATACTATAGTAATACTATTGAAATACGTTTTGTATAGATTTACGAAGCATCTTTGTAAAAAAGAATATATTATAACGAAAATCATTTTCACAAACATATGTAGACTTCAGCAAAAAGTATATTATTTTAGTTGTTTGCTTCACTAATATACATATGAATATAACAAAGGTGTATTTACTGGACCTAATACGAGTATATCTGCATAGGCCGAAACGCAAGAAGTCCTTGAAGTGTTAAGGAGGCCATAACGTTTATGTAAATCATAGTAAAACAAATTAATTTAAGACAATAGGAATAATAATAATAATAATTCTGTGGATAAAAGAGAAAAAACGGCAATTCTCGACTATGATAAATTTTAAAGATGCTAATGCAATGATGAAAATAAATGTATACTACAGAAGAAAGTACGAATATGAAGGAGACTTTAAAAATAAATTTATTAAGTAAATATTTAGACAATAGCATTAATGTTTATTTTCCTACATATTGCTATGGATTTTTAATTAAAAATAATTTATTTAAAAATGTAAATATTTTGTTAAAACCAGACTGTATGTATATTGAAAATGTTATTTAAATGTGCGAATATTACAACTGGTTTTATCCGAGGTCGATTTGATGTGAAAGTTGAAGTAATTCTGGGAGACGACTATAAGCTGTGAAACAATAAGGTTGCTTTCTTCGATATATATTTCATATTTTATTAATTCGGCTAGTTTGTTTGAAAGTGATTTTGGTATATTAGTTTTATTTTCCCGATATTTATAGAGATAATTTCTCTTTGTATTTATGATTAAATTGAAAGCACCTTTGTTCGTGAGTCTCCACATTATTTTTTTTTGTAAGTATATAAAATTTTATGAATTCATAAATAGTACAATTATATTTCTATTGTATTGAAGTTTATAGATAAGAGATTTAAATTATTAGAAATATAGATATAAAGCTTACTATTAACATTTCTTTGTTAATATTATAATTGAAAAGTTTGTTCGAGAGGATTAAAGGGTTTTTTTTTGTGCGTGTCGTTTGAACACGTGTTAGTTTTGTACGTGTATCAGAATTTGTTTATACAGTGTGGTTCTCTGGGGAAGAAATTAATAGTAAACTTGATTATTTTTAGTTTAGTTTGATCGGAGTCAATAAAGAGGAAGTTTTTCCATTCATTTAGCTGTCAATTTTACAATGAATGTTTTTACCTCATGTATTTTTGTATAATACAGTATCTTTATATTTTGTAAAGATAGATTTTTTTGGATTTTGTATTAAATATTCAGTTTAATTTTTATCCTGCATTTGTTTTATCTTCATACCAATATTGCTGTTCAGGCTTAATATATATATATATATATATAAGTAAATAAATTTTTGTGAACATTTCACTGGCGTGCAAATTACTTTTAGTCTGTACACGACTTTCCTGAGTGGAACCCGAGAAGTTAGAAGTCTCATATTTGAAAATTCACCGGCTGAGAAACCTAGTTGGGAAAACTAGTTGTGGATGGTGGTCTGCTAAATTTTCAAACCATTATTCATAGCAATATGTTGTACTCGCTATTTACATTCTTACCAGTGAACTGAAACATTTTTAATGCCAGTATTATAAAAAGTAACGGGGCGCATATGAAGCTAATTCCACACGAACTTTTCCATATACGCGTTGCTCTTCAACTTCTGTCCTTTTAAGGCCTCCTTTCAGTGATCCAAATAAATGATAATCACAAGGCAATAAGTATGGGCTATAAGATAGATGTTCAAGAATTTACCCAATGAAAATTTGCTAAAGTTTATTGTATTGACATGGTCATACGAGGCGTGAGAGTGTCGGGAAGCAGCAACATGGTTCGAATTAGAATTTCACGTCATTTTGATCGATTTTCCCCATCTTTTTTAAAGTTCGCAATAGTAATCAGCATTGATCGTGCGTTTATGCAGAAAATAAAAAAAGATTGCCGCCGACAATCGAGTTTTGCCTTTCATTGAACAATTTACATTTTTCAAACATCACTCCACACTGAAACGCTTTGACGCAGGATTGCAGTGATGTATTCAACACTAATCGTACATTGAAATAAGGTTAACAAAATTATCTATCTCTATTTGGTACGAGTTCAAAAGTCTGAAAAATTTCACAGAGTCAGTCTATCAGAGATTTTTCAAAATTTAAAGTCAGCTTACGCAATTGTTTCTATTCTACTAATGTAATGCCACTCGTCGCAGCTATTTCGCTTACTGGAGTTCACCGATCCCTAATGAGATTACGAATGCGCTAAATGTTCTCTAGCATTCAACTAGCGCATGGACGACGAGAATGGATTAGATGTTGTACTTCATGGTGTACATCACAAAACAACTTATGTGATTTAAACCTCGTTTAGCTCGTGATAGCGCTTGGTTGCCGAATTATTTATGCAATCGCTATACAATTTCCCTTGCTTTAACACGTTCGTTAGATGAAAATTTAATGATAATACAGGGTGGCGCACAGTCGACTGATACATTTTAAATAACTGTTGGTGTAGAAATATTTATTTTAAAACAACGAAACATGGATTTTATTATAACAAAAAACATCAAATTTTATTTTTTAAATATTACATCAGGCAGGTGGCCGCCATCATTGTCGGTACATTGATGCAAGCGATTCACAAAGCTGTTAAATAACCTATGTAATAACTCTTGATCAATTGTGCTAATTGCTTTACGTATTGCATTCTTTAATTCAGCAATTGTTCCAGGGCGATTTTGATACACAAGTTGCTTTAAATAGCCTCACAAGAACAAATCCAAAGCAGATATGTCTGGTGATCTTGGTGGGTACACAATTTCCGCATTGCGAGACATGACATGGCCGAACATATGTCAAACAGATTGTATGCTTACACGAGAAGTATGGGCAGTAGCACCGTGTTGTTGGTAATAAATTTCTGCTCGATTTTTTCTTAGCTCCATCTGCACAAAATTTTGTAACATATCGATGTTCGAGTTGACTGAGACAGGTTGTTCGTTTTCATAAAAATATGGCCCCACCACTCCAACGTTTCAATGTCACACCAAACCATTACTTTTTGCGAATGTAAAGGTGTCTTCTGGATTTGTCGGGGAATGTTTTGGGACCAATAACGTATATTTTGTTTATTGACCCAGCCCGACAGATGAAAATGGGCTTCATCAGTCATAAATAACAAATTCAGTCTGTCTGGATTTTCGTTTAGAATTTCCAACATTCTGTTACAAAATGTTATGCGGTTTATTCTATCACGCGGAAAAAGTTTCTGGACTATCTGAAGCTTATATAAGGATGAAACTGTCCTTCATGAAGAATTCGTTGCAAGCTTCTACTCGAGATCCTAAAAGCCTCTGACCTGCGCCTTGTTGAACGCTGAGGACTTTGTTGAACTGATGCTCCAACTCTTCCAATATTCGCAATGGCGCGAATTCTTCGTGTAGCACCATGTTTTACATTAAATAAACTACCAGTATTTTCCAACTTATTAACCTATGAGAATATTGTATTTTGTGAACGCGGTTGAATACTGAAATACCGTTGAAAATTGCGTCTTGTCTGTGTAATGAATTTAGTCTCATAATAAAACCGAACTACCACTGTACGATGAACTAAAGTCCATTTGTGCATTTGTCCATTATGATTACTAAACATTGCCTTGAAAACTGACACTAACTGTTGCGAATAGCAAAGTTTTGTTTGCACTGTCACTTTAACAGAAAATAAAAAAAAAAATGTATCAGTCTCTTGTACATTGCGCGATGATATTAGGTACTTTTGCTTCACTACTACTGGCAGCTACTGATCTGATGTCAATGTACGATGCTGAACTACATTAGTCACGCTCACTAAACAGTAGTGTCTTGATGTCGCGCGTTATGAGGTGCTACCTTAGTTCAGAAAGGCTCCGTCTTATTTGAATTACCTTCGCAGATAAGAAATAGATGACTATGTACACTAATTGAAAATACAAAGAAAAATACAATAGGTATAGGTCGAATGTAGCACATGTGCCCTTTCTTATCTACAAGCAACACAAAATAATATCACCAGAACATCAGCTAACTGGGCCAGACACACACGCATAGAAAAATTTTTATATTTATGTGTACATACATATATATATATATATATATATATATATATATATATGTATACCATATATACATATTACAGTTCCTTATTCTGTAACTAATTTTCAATAAAGTCCTTTTTTTTGAGGATGCACTGGAAATAAGCTACAATTTTGTTTATTTATTATTAATTTATAATAGTTTAATGACAAAAAAAAACAATAAATATTGTAATAAAGAGGACATATATAGTTGTGCTCTTAAATTTTCTAAACATCATAAGTATGTACAAATCTTGAAATGATTTTAAAATAAATTTGACTGTATGTATATAGTAACATAGTAATATAAAGTATAAAGCTGTCCACTTCAATTACATTCCATAGGCGCCAATTTGATAAATATATAACGGCGTTTAGAATTTATAATTCACATGGCACATTAAAATACTAGCCAATGGTGATTACAAATAATGCAGTAATTGATACGCCAGAATCTAATTAGTGGCTGCTTGACGTAATATTTTGTAATTTTACCCAGTTGCCTTGAAGCGCTTCTACTGATTCGTAATCGAGAATGGGCAGCCTTAGGTATTAAAAATATTATTTACTATTAAGATTTATAGCAACTAAGTTCTTATAAGAGATTTAAATACTTCTAAATGATAAAATATATATTTTTTGTTATTATTCATTTATTAATTATCCAATTTTGTTACTGAAATAAATTCTAAACAATTTAGGCCACTTTTAGATTTCATTTTAGTTTAGTTAAGTTTAGTCGTCTTAATACCTAAATAGAAATACTTAATAAACATTTACATAAGTATAGAAAAAAGTATTGTTTTAAGAATTACATTCACATATATAACGAATTTCTAATCTAATTTCTAATAAATCTATTCTATTTCTAAGAAATCTTCAGGGGTGGCTAAATTATGTCAAAAATACTGAAAGTATTGTCTTAATAATACAATTAATGTACTACATTGTAAATACCTTTTTATAGGAAGATATGTGATTGTTTATGATTAGAAATATAAACTTCTGTGTATCATATTCCCAATTTCGAATATTTATTAAAAATATATATTAACCACTTCAGGTTTCTTTTTGTGCAGCAAGCACATGCTAAATATGGTATAAAGTACGTTGTATACTTGGGGTTTTGGTATATTTACTTAAGGGGATGATAAATGTAAAGCAAGCAAGTTTTAAACTACTCGTTTGTTAAAAGTTATAATACCTACTCAAACTTTTAGCAAGCGAAATGAAATGTCTCTGGTTGCCTTTACTATTTTTGTATTGATTAAAATGTTAACGTTTAATTTTACTGTAATTCATGTGACATCATGTTTTTTCGTTGGTGATTTCAAAATGGTAGTTGTTACATTAAAAAGACATGGTAATCTAAGCAGACAAAACTTGTTTTATAATTTTTTCAGTTTAATTTCAACAAAGTAAAATTTAAAAATAAAAATAATCATGAGTTATGAAATGTATTAAAAACTACAAGCCCTGGCCAATAAATAATATTACAAAATTTTGAGAACAAAGCTCATTAAATTTATATCACTATTAATTGGTTAAATGATAATTTACAATTACACGCATTTATAAATACAGAGAATACCATAATGCACTGATGGTTTTTGGCATGGAAAATTTTTTTAATTTATGGTCAGATTTTGAATTTGTCTGCAGATTCTAATTAAGACAGAATTGGAGTGTGTTTGACATTAAATGTAATTTATTCGATCATGCCATTGAAACACGATGTTTCTCCACTGGTTGTTAACCCTGAAACCGTCTATCTTGCTCACTCGGAGTGAGGTAAACGATTTTCGTCCACTCATATGTCAGACAAATTTGACGTTTTAATTTTCAATATTTTTAGATAAGAAATTCAAGAGTAGAATTGAATAAAAAGTAAATTAAAATAGAATTCAATTATTCAATTTTTAAATAAAAAACTTCCAGAGTTAAAGATTAAGATGTTATAATTTTTTTAATGTTTAACCAATAAAAGTTTATTCCACATTAAAGAGCATCAATGCATTTTGGAATTCCCTGTATTGAGTATGAGCACATATAAATGGGACATTACATCCTTACATTTCTGTTGCTGGTAGTTATTATTTAATCACCACAATGTAATAAGTTAGGGATCGGCAGGCAGGAGTACATGACGTCAATACCAGGGACGGAGCGAGGACATCATGAATCTAGATTTAACATTTTTCACATGCGAAACAAAATACATATAGAGAAAGATTTTCCCACAAAGTAAGAGTAAATACATCTTCTCCAGAAGAAATATTGCATCTATCTATAAAACATATCACACATCCTGACCATTTATATCCAGAATTCAAATGATAGTAAATACACCAGGGATATTGCGGACAGGAATATTGCGGCAAATTATAAAACGTGCTCAAAGACTTACCGTTTTAAGAGTCTTCCATGAGCTACAAACGGGATAACATTTGTTAAATATTTCAATCATTAGATATGTATGCATTTTTAAAATGCACTTAGAAATTGAATTAATGCTGTAACGTCTCTAGACATAATCCGATGCGTTTGTTGGCGGTGACTCATCCCCGAGTGCTAGCGCTTTTTCGAAAACTGATAGAGCCAAACCCGTTTTGACACAGGATTTGAAAATTTCGCATCAAGGTGAGTCCGAAAAGTCTGATAAGGTAACGTGTGTGTGTCATACTCTTTCTTGAGAGCCAGATTGCGGTATTTCGCTACCCCCTAGCAGGTAGAGCCGTTTTGATGTCATCCACACTCCACCCGCGCGTATCTCAAGGTCCTTATGTCACATGAGGACTTTGGGTGGACACACGGTACCTTATGAGTCTTTTCGAGGCCCCCTTGGTGCTCACCAGGAGCTCCCCCGAAATGTCAAATCTGATGTCAAAATGTCTCGAACTCTATCAGTTTTCGAGAAAGCGCTGACACTAGGGTACCAATGCGTCGTATTATGTCTATAGACGCTATCGATTTGTTACAGCATTAATTCGATTTTAAAAATGCATTAATAACTAATTATTGGAATATTTAACAGATGTTCTGTCATTTTTGAGTTCACGTGTTTGGGCACGTTTTATAATTCCCTATTCTTTCTATTTATTTTATGCATCAACTTTTAAACGCCCGTCTCTTGCAGTTGGCGCAATTTCCCTGCTCTAATCGTAAATTTCTAATAATTGTTACATATGTCCATGTGTTAATAATTGTCACCGTAAATGCATTTATACATTGAAAACGCTACCGATGAAATAGGGACATATTTAAAGTACATAAAGTTTTTTAGTGACGGCGCATTTATCCCCGATTTGTATTAATTTGTATAATATGTCCATTACAACATTACATACAACGAGCGATCAAGATAATTTGAAATCGAGTCATTCATGAATCCGAACTCGCATTTACATTACAAACGTCAAGTAAAATATCAGTCCAATATATAACTATGCAACAGTTATTAATAGAGCCCGGCGGACGACGCAACATCGGTCTCTAATTTAAAACTCGTCAATAGGAAGCGCTATTATTAACCATACGATTTATCTAGTACGATTTCTTCGAAGCTAAGCCATTGTACCGCTTATTGAAGATAGCGTACGAACGATTAAGTAGGCTCGATATAACATATTTGTACGTGCAAGTGTGTCTTATTGAATTTTGTGTCTATAGGCACGTTTTTATCCATAGCCACGAGCGTAACATGAGGATAGTTATGATGGTCTTATAAAAGATTTTATCATTATTATTATAATTATAATTATTATTATATAATTATATTTTATATATATATATATATATATATATATATATATATATATAAATATAATAACTTCGTGACCTTGGTATGATATGGTAAACCTAATCAGTAGGCGATTAAAGGTCTGTATATTACTTCAAAATATATGTATTTAAAAAACTCTACATATTTCGGCAGTACGCCTTTATCAAGAGAATACAAAATATAAATGACAGAATATAAATGTCTGACATTTATATTCTGTCATTTATATTTTGTATTCTCTTGATAAAGGCGTACTGCCGAAACATGTAGAGTTTTTTAAATACATATATTTTGAAGTAATATACAGACCTTTAATCGCCTACTGATTAGGTTTACCATATATATATATATATATATATATATATATATATATATATTATATTATATTATTATATTATTTTGTCATTTGTTACGTGTCCGTAACGCTCAACGCATCGTAACGATTATTTTGTATTAAATTAGCATTCTCTTTATTATATTTTGCTCCATTTCCGGCGAACCTACCTGTATATGTATCGATCGTCGTTTATTTGTATCATATATTTGGTTTCTTTCAAGTATTTCTTTTTTCTCGTACTCCGGTTCTTGTTTCTTTGGAAGTATGATACTCTCTCCCCGTACGCAGACGTAAATTATTGCCGCTCCTGGGCAGTTGTCACGAGTTCTCAATCGCTATTGTCTATGAATATGGCTTAAGTGAAATTTTATTAAGAATTACGGCCCCATACTGGATTTAATTCATAGACAATACCATTATCGCTGAGCGATATCTCTCTAAGAGGATTTAAGTGATTTTTGAGAGAACACGTTGACAACCAACTAATACTAATCTTCCATCGAAAGTCTCGTTTCGGTACGCCTTTGAGTTTCTGTTCATGTTCTTTTGTTTATTTTGTTGTTTAATTTCTTAATTTAGGTGGTTCGATCTAGGGGCGAACAATACCACCTCGTTATGTCCAGTTTGTGACGCTTCATCTAGGGGAAACGCATCAGGAGTCGCCGGACCCATACAGATAAGCCTCTCTAGCCGTTAATTATCAAGCCGATATTATTTTTTTTATTATTTGTTCCTTTGCCTTACAATGATTCTTAATTAGCTTTTGATCAGCCTTAATATTTGCACAGATGTTTCCCTAAGAAATAACCTGTTTCGTTCGACTAGTTTTTCTTTCTCTTCTTTTTTTTTAATTTTTTTCGATCGCTTCACGAAGATTTTAACGAAAATTTAATGTTAGAATATTTTTATTTACGTATTTTTATTTGAACTATTTTTGTTTTATGCGTTGCAAATATTTAAAACATACGAGGGTAACTTTGAGAGAATTTACTCATTAGACAAAATTTCTTAATTAAGGTAGACTTAGTTAGTGGATTATTGTATTCAAGTTAATTTGTGAATCGATAAAAAAAAGAATACCTATTTATTTTTTTTACAGGGCGAAATAATCATTTTAAACTCACTGTTCCAGTGTTTCTTTTTTTTAATTGTTACTGATAAGGCCATCTGCCACCTTACCTTATAAAGGTTAAAATTATAATTGTATCTCATAAAAATTCTCTCTTTATACTACATAATCTCTTATTTAACTATCATATTGAACAATTTTTTAAAATTATATTTGTATCTTATAGGAAATTCTCTCTTTATACTATATAATCTCTTATTTAACTATCATATTGAACACATATCAATAAATAGGGTATCTTTGTAGCCACGAAGTTTGTTTTCCGATCCACAGGAGTGGAACTGGTTTCGGTCGGCGGAATTGGCCCTCTGCCCGTGCGCGACTTGCCTGTTACTTTTTTTTTAAATTGAAATTTTTTTGTTTCCAATACCTTGTTTCCGAATTTGCGACGTCCAGCGGCATAAAATTCGGTGGCGCCCTTGACCACCAATATTGTAAATTTCGTCGTTATTACCTCTGGGTCTTCCAACCCCCTGGGCTGAGGCAGTCTCAGGAGCCGGGTGGGCCGTTGAACGGTGGCAGAAACGAGAGGGTGGGCAATTCCAGTCACCCGAGACGGGGTCTGCTCCATTTGTGTTTCTAATTTTTTTTTTTTTATACCCAGTACTTTTTTTTATTAGGTTTATAAGCTCGACGTCCAGCGTCGTAGCACATTAGAGAATTTTTTAAACTTTCTAACTGAATTCACCAGGTGCGTCATTTAACTTTGGAATAGCGTTATTATATATTTCAAATCATTGTCGTAAAGGTAGTTTTGGACTTTCTATATTCTTTATTGCATGCGGAATAAAACCAAAATATTTATGAATAAATGGTAATTGTTTAAGCAAAAAGAGTTTTTGTACTAGCATTTTACTAACTGATACACTTTTCACCGTATCATCTAGACACATTACCACATTTATAATTATTTTAAAATTATCACTCTTTAAAACACAGGTACCCTATCTAGTAATAACAGGTTGAGGACGCAAACTTAATTCAGGACAAAGTTCTCTGTAAAATTGTATTTTGCTGGGAGCTTTTAAGAAAATTGTTTACGTATTACTAATAAATGTATTTTCATCTGCGAACTCTTCTTGCACAAATTCACACACGCGATGTAAAGAATGTGCAAATCAAGTAACATAAACCATACCTGGTAAAAAAAGTTTGTAAATTTATCCCTGCGAGGAGCATATAAGCTAGAACATGAGTTACTAATAGAAGAGCTTTCTCTTTCTTGTCCGGAATTATGGAATCTAGACTGCCTTCCACAAATTCCGCGAGAGATTGAAAATTTATGGTACTAGCAACTAAATGAGATTTTGAAGGTTTGATTGATTCTAGCGTACCTACAATAACATTTCTGATTGAACGTCCCACTGTATCTGTAGTTTCATCCACTGACCCAAAGATATTTTGCCTTCACGTCTTTTTTTATTTCCTGTATCTGCTTCAGATAGATGGAATACAGTTTTCTTCTTGCAGTGCTTCCGTCGCGAATTGATCTACTTCAATACTTTTCCAAAAAAATTTCAAGCCTGGATGATTGAGTTTGTTTGAATCGAATATTTGAGGATACAAATGCTCTATACAGTTCCTCACAAAATTATTACTTTCGTTTGTATTTTACATAGTTGCACGCATAAGTTGAACGTTTAATATATGTTTGTTAGAGTATAAATGATTGTTAACGTTAGTTTTTTTAACGTTTAAAATCACACGAACAGATACTACATTGAATTGTCATTGAACCAACGTTAAATATCTATAGATGTACTAACATACATATGTACAGACGCACATACATACATATTTCAAAATAAAAATAGTAAGTTGAATGAAAAATTTTAGATATGTAGACAAGGGTTTCTTTCATTTAGTGCTCCTTGAATTACTACTAGGATTTTTATGACTTTTATTTACGTTATAATTTTAAATGCGTTTTTGAAAACTAAAATAAAATATTTTTTCAAAAGAAAAAGGCAAGAAGTTGTTACCTCTATGAGTAAACAAGGACAAAATACGTAGAAAGAGACAAGTGAACCTAAAATGCTGGGCTTTAGTTATTAATGTGCCCAATTTCGAATTTTAAAGTCCGCTTCTGGAATGTACTCCTGACTGCCGATCCCTAGTAATAAGTTAATAACCTCTTCAAGTGCGCAAATAAAGTTATTAGAAAATGAACTGTATTCGCAAAGAGAAATTTCGCAAATGGACGGTGTTTCCCCATAAACTGTGCATCTTAATTAAGGAAAATATTCTCACTACCAGTAGCGGAAGATCATTCGGCGGTAGAAAATTAGCAGGCCTAGAGATCAAAGGAAAATCAATCAAATAGCAAATCGTAGATTTTCAAGCAAAGAAATAAAACGAAACAGCTTAGCAATACTTCTTTGTTATTTTATATAGAAAATATTCTAAATGATTATCTTAGTAATTACTTGAACCTATTTTTCATGAAATTTTTTCATTAAAATGATTTTTGAAACGTTAAATATATATCATAGAAATATTAATTCTATTATTAATAATTTAGAAACAGTACTTAATTTTAATAGGGTAAAGAATTATTGTTTAAATATTTTTTATATACAATTAGTTGTATGTTTAGCGATTCTCCAAACAGCAGCATACCTTAGTTTAGCCACCCCTTAGGTGAATAGTATGTTATCTTAAAAAGTATCAGTCAACCATGGATACTCACTTTCTTATTCCAACAATTAACGTATTACATAGGTACAAAATTAGAAAAAAGAATAACACTTTAACTGTAATGCTACAGTATATGAAGATTTTCGCAATTTTTGAATTTGGAGTCTTCTTTTCCAAAGAGCCAGGTGAACATTTGTCTGGCTTTCATGCTTACTTTAACAACGCCTCTGCTTTCATACCATTGTTGATGGTGCGGATAGTCGCTATCGTCATTTAACGAGTTCTTTAGCCTAATTTGAGTAAGTATGCCCACTAGCAACTCGTCTACGTTGTGGTTAATTCCGACAGATATTTCGATAAATTTAGCTCGATACGTGCACGCTAAACATTTTCCATCTGAAATGATAAATAGTGTTAATAATAATATAATAAGAATGTATATATACAATATAAGTTGTGTATAGTGACCAAAAAGAAAATCGGGGTGAAAGATATGTATGATTATTTCCCTCATTTTCTATCTATTAATAACATCTTGAAAAATTTCAAATTCAAACCAATAGGAACAAGATTACACTGATTAAATGGCCTCTAGCTTTGAATACCAATAGTATTTCCAATAAATTTCAAATTTCATTGATTTTGACACAAGTTGTCGAAGTGTACATATTCTTTTTATAAGTTATATGTCATTTGAGAAATAATCTTAACATATACCCCTCGACCTATCAATTTTATCACACAAACTGCGGGTAGTTATGTTTTTCTCAAAGTTTGTCTTTTAAGCAAATGTTCTCGATTTAATAATTTATCATAATTTTAATATAAATTATTAAGTCTCAAACATTTGCTAAACAAAATTATATATATATATAATTATTTCGTGACCTTGGTATGATATGGTAAATTCAATCAGTTGGCGATTTAAGGTCTGGCTTTACTTTAAAGTATATATATTTAAAACAACCCTACATGTTTCGGCAATGATGCCTTTATCAAGGATATAAAATATATTTTATATCCTTGATAAAGGCATCATTGCCGAAACATGTAGGGTTGTTTTAAATAAAGTAAAGCCAGACCTTAAATCGCCAACTGATTGAATTTACCATATATATATATATATATATATATATATATATATATATATATATATATATATGAAAAACTCGATGTAAATGAGAATTAATAACTATTAAATTCCCACCTTATATGCAATTGCCGCTATAATTTGTTGTGTTAATTTCTACAAATAACAAAATCACATTTGCCTAAGAATGCAGATACAACACGTCGCGGCGCCAACCGTCCTGGTTGTCTGGGCAAATGAAAAATGTCTGAAAGCCATATCCACCTGGAATGTGCAGATACTGATATTTCATAGTTTTTACTAATCCTCAGTACACATTATCCAGGAATAGATACGACTTTCATTTCTATACTGCGTGTAAATATACAAATAATGAAAAACGCGATGTAAATGAGAATTTAATAGTTATTAATTCTTCGCTGGTCTGCGCCTTGCCTCGATGGGGCTGGGGTCAGGCCGTCGAAGTACTGCACGGAAAAGTAAAGAAGTTGCCGGGAAAGGGTTGGCGGCCCTGCGCAATGGCTGGTTATCCGATCTCTCTAAATTTATGCGACCGGTCACTAAACACACGCACGAGCGCGCCAACATACAAAACCCTACACTTACGCGCTCACACAAACACAAAACCACACACCTAGAGAGAGACGCAAGCTGCCAGCAGCAACCAACACACAAGTTCATACCCAGAAAGAGTCACAAGCTGCTAGCAGCGGACAACACATATGCTCACACCTTGCTACCTGTTTTTGGAATACTAAGGCATGATTTATTATTATTCAAACAATTGGAATGTATCTAAATAATTTTATCCATAGCAACTCAATTATTTGACATTTGTATACTGTCATTTATATTTTATATCCTTGATAAAGGCATCATTGCCGAAACATGTAGGATTGTATTAAATATATATACTTTGAAGTAAAGCCAGACCTTTAATCGCCAACTGATTGAATTTACCATATCATACCAAGGTCACGAAAATATTATATTTATATATATATATATATATATATATATATATATAAATATAATATCTTCGTGACCTTGGTATGATAAGGTAAACTTAATAAGTCGGCGATTAAAGGTCTGGTTTATTACTTCAAAGTATATATATTTAAAATACCTCTACATGTTTCCGCAATGATGCCTTTGTCAATCATTTATGTTTTGTATTCTCTTGACAAAGGCATCATTGCCGAAACATGTAGAGTTATTTTAAATATATATACTTTGAAGTAATAAACCAGACCTTTAATCACCGACTTATTAAGTTTACCTTATATATATATATATATATATATATATATATATATATATGTGTGTGTGTGTATAAAGTCCATTAATTTAGAAATAGACCCAGCGATGAAAGCCAAACATAAAAAGTTATCTAAATATGTTGATCTATAAAGTGCTTATTTAACACATATTTTGTTTGTATTATCGTGCATTCAGAAAAAAAAACAGCCTCAGAGCTGGTCATGAAATTTTTAGGTATGCCGTAACTTAACCGCACCGTCCTGAATTATCAAATGTTAATGTTATTAGTGCCATCTAATAAAAACGATAACACGGAATTTTATTTATTTATGACAGGAAGATTATAACCTAGCAATTAACCGTGCAATTTTCTAAAACCATATGTCATTTAAATGTAACTGTCATTTAAGAAATTCATATTAGTAAAGTTACGACATGCTTTTTGATGTTACTTAGAAATCATGGCTCACTAGAGGCAGGCTTTTTTTGAACGCATGATATTTTATGCTATAAACATAATTTTACATTTAAATAAAAAATAGAGTAACAATAAATAATAAAGTAACAATATATAATTTTAGTTATATAATTTCGATGTGAACACCGTACATTTGAAGACACAAGAGTGATCACACAAGAAAAATTAGTTACAGTTTTAAAATCTTTTAGTATTCTTGAAGAAACAAACAGATAATTTAAGAAACGTGTACAGCAATGTAATAAAGATATATTATGGCAAAAAGTTAATTATTATTTAAATAATGTAATAAAAAAAAAATGGAAACAACCTCGTTCCAAAAAAGCCCCCAAACAAAAAAAGCAAACAATAATTTTGTTCCAGAAAGAAAGAAAGGAATTTTGTTTCGTTATTTATTGACGCCAAATTTAATAAAAAAAACGTTAGACTGGTCTCTTACATTCAAACAGCACCTGTATAAACTAATCAAAAGGTGAAGATCTGCAACAATATATTACATAAACTTGTCAGCAATTCATAGGCCGCGAATGGGGAGACCTTACGAAGGGCGGCTTACTCTCGTGCTAAACTGTGCCGCTGTCTTGTGTCGAAGCTCTCACAACAAGCTAGTAGATATTCAATTTAACGATACAATGACGATCGCCCCGATACTGTTAGGTCCACACCTAGTCTCTGATTACCGATGCTTTCCAACATTGCCCCGCCGGATATTAGATGTCCCGCTGCGAAAGTTCAACACACCATTAATGTGGTTGATTGCTGGATAGACCCTCCTCGATCAAAACCCTGAATCGAAGACTAGAGATCTAATTTCTAATCCTTCAGAACCTCTGCCGGATGTAATCCTCCCACGTAGGCAATGGTCTTAATTAAATTTGTAGGTTCCACACAAGCCATGGAAGGTGCAACTCAATGCTGTATAAATGGAAACTAGATACTAGACTCTGCGACTGTGGAAAAAACTATGGCCCACATAGTAAACGACTGACTCAGAAGAAGTTTCCCTGATGTTATTCACGAGCTGAGTAGGACAACTCCTGCAGTTCTGGAATGGTTGAAAGATTTAGATATTAGTGTATAAATTAGTTTTGTCATAAAAGCGATTTATACTAAGATAAGGAGACCACACTATTTAATATTATATTGAAAAAAATAATAAGAATAGTAATATAAATTATTCAGGCACAACAAAAATGAAGAATCTGTGATAAACTGATTGGGTAATGTTTGTATTATTGATATAGTCAAGGTGTGGCCCTGGTCTTATTTGTATTGTACTCGAAAACACGACCTCGGTCCACCTGTTTTATTAAACACAAGCATTCTTAATTAGAGGTTACACGCTTGCACATCTTGTTTATAGTTAAGTAAGGACATAGTCAAACGAGGGCACTCTAAAGTATATAAGACGTTCTACCAGAGAACAAGGGATCATACATACCTAGATAGTCAGTAAGACATAGCGAGTGCGAGATAGATCTCTCCTTTGACTACTGTTCTATTTGTTGTTATGTATATAATCAATGTTACTTGTTAAATAAGTGTTAACTAATTATACTATGTTAAAACAACCTTATCTGCGTATTATTTAAATTCTTATACGCATCTGCGTACCAACGCAACGATGTAGCCCCGCAGGACCAGGCTGCATTACATGGCGATCCTGAACCAGTTAAGTGATCTGACATCACAGGTCACATGGCGACGCTGCCCACGTCCCCACATTACATGGCGATCCTGCCCGCCACCGACGCCTTGCATATGCAGACAATATTGTCATTCTGACCCAACCAAAAAAGGAAGTGCAAAGAGTAATAGTTGTATTAGAAACAAGTGTCAGAAAGGTAGGATTGAGTCCAGCGAAGAAATCTATGCATGAATAGCTCACGAAGTAAAGCGACTCCGCAAAACGAAATAGAGGTAGAACTTGAAAGCAATATGGTAATGAAAATAGAAAAGGTATAGGGATTTGTCTGCTTAGGTACATAGGTCAAGATTGCGATAGTACTTCCGAGATTGATATAAGAATAGTAAAGGGAACCAATATGAGGCCGATCTTAGTACATCCTTAAGATCAAAATTTATTTCAAAGAAAGTAAAGATTCAATTATATAGTGTTAGTAAAAAGTATGGAACACCCTAAGTATCTCTGCAACGGTTCATTCATTTTAAATAAAATAGAGTTTACCTTTGTAAACAGATTCAAGGATTCTAAAAATAAGATTTGCTGTGTCACTTCCGGTTATACCACAAATAGACATCCAATTTGTTATTTTAGATGGAACAGCCTATATATTTTTACATTTTTGAATGTCTTGTTAAATGTTGGAAAGCTGGAAATCAGTTTTTATGAGTAACATCATAAGCCATGAATAAATTGGTAAAATAGCCAATTTCCATAATAATTTATTTATTTTAACAAAAAAAAAAAACAAATATTTGCTGACTAGATTAAATGTTCAAAATCTTGCCCTTTTACTAACTGATATCCTAAACGGTATTCAAATTCGCGCAAAAAATTTTGTAAGACTTCGTCCCACATTTGTAGTAATAAGTTTCTTATGCGTTTCTCCAACTCATTAAATTTTGCAGGCCTATTTGCCTTATTTTTGAGATAACTTCACAGAAGAAATCGAGAAGCGTTAGATCACCCTTTCGCCCTATCCATCGACCAAGAAAAACTTATTCCAAATAATGCCGCACAATTCTAGCATAATGCGCAAGCGCACCGCACCATCTTCCTGATACCATATGTTCTCAGCAGCAATTAGTGGATTTTCTGGATCAGGATAAAGCCTAGCAATAACTGGTACAATATTATTTCTTAATAAATTCAAATACCGAGGTATATTAAGAGTACCCTCAATGAAGAAAGGCCCAATAATATTATTCTCTATTATCCCTGTCCACACATTTATTTTCTCCAGATACTGAGTTGGAGAGAAGAAGAAATGAAGAGATAAGGCAATTGGCTTACTTCTTCATTGGTTCTTGTATGGAGTAGCATTTTGATCCCAAAAGTGATAATAGCATAATAATAAGATGATGCAGAGGAAGAAAGAATAGCGGTTAATAAAAAAAGTCTTAAAAGAAACCGGTGACTAGTCTAAAGCATGGGCTCCCCAGAACCAAATGGGGATGCAGATTGTGGAAAAGAACATACAAGATAATGGATTGAAGAGAAAAGACTGAAAATAGAAAAGAATAACCCATGGGCCTAAATGGGCCTGTTAACGCTATATTTATTTATTAAATTGAAAAATAGATAGTAACTTTAGCGGTGAATAATTTATATTCTTAACAGTTCTTAACAAATATAATAATATTATACATTTAATATAATTCCTAAGACTTTAGAAATTGAAATATAGTCTTTTTATTTCTAAATTTAAAACAAATAATTCTTATTTTTTAAATTTTGACACCAATGGACTATTTATGCCAATTTAAATGATTATTTATTTCCATTGGATAATCGCCAAAAGGTCATTACTCTAATTCTTTGCGATGCTCGAATGAAACACTAAATATCGAATTACTTTTTTATAAGAACTTTTACATTTTTAATTTGTGGCAAATAAACAATATGATATACAGTTCCTGATTATTAAAGTAAGACCACCCCCGAAAGAGCATTTAAGAAATCATTTGCGAAAATATAATAATGTAACAGTTATATTGTTATTGATTACGCTATTAGAGATGTGGTCTTTAATAACTTAGGCTCTATTTTAGCGAAATTAGTGGTGCCATTTATTGGAGGTAGATTGATTTACCATTGAAGTATTAACGTTTTCAAGTAATTTGCAAACATTTTATGATATTTCGTTCACTAAAAGCTAATATGTGACTTGCTTAAGTGCTAGTAGTTTGTGCACCTCCAGAGAGGACGAGGACGTGGTTGATGATAAATATTTAGACGAATTAATTAAAGCGATGACCGCAGAAGATGTCGAAAAAGTGCGTCATTTTATGTAAATTTCGGAATAAACTTCAATGAGATGCATGAAAATAATTAATCGTGTTTTAAAATAACTCAATATTCGAAAGCTAAATTCAAAGTTCCTTCTACATCGATTGACCAATGACAAAAAAGACAGAGAAGTTCAAAAAGACGAAACTTCTTAAACACGATTGTAACTGGTAATAAGACGTTATGTTTTTAGCCATCCAAGAACCAGGAAGTTGGCGATTATTGCAAAATAATGCTCCTTCTCATTGTTGATCACATACCAAAAATTAAAATTGTTTGCTTTCGCATATCCACATATTTACTCAATTTGCCTCTGTGCAATTATTTTTATTTCGAAGGCTACATTTGGGAATGAAATAAAATCGTTGCCATCAATGGAAGATGTGCACACCATTGCAATCAGCGACATGAAAAGTCATTTGATGCACCTTTTGAACGTGTAAATCGTTTAATTTCTGCTGAAGGAGAAATATTTCGGATAAATGAAATGACTTTTGTTAAGATTTCTTAACGATTTTTGTTCTTTTTCAAGTCGTCTGGCTGTATTTAGGTCAGAGCCAGCATAGTCTGTGGTTGGAGACCTATGCCTACTAATTTATTTCTTAATTGTGTATGGATAAAGATGGAGGTTCTTTTATAGTGTACTTGTGAGTTACAAATCGTATTTAATAATAATAATAATTTGCGAAATAACTTTTTTTTTTTAATTTACGTCTATAATGGACAACAAAAAAAAAGCATTACACTCAATATAAGATCGAGAATTTATGTTCTGCTATACATGAAGCGAGTGTGTACACAATGCGAAATAACACGAAGAGATTTCACTTTTCAGACTTTTCATTAAAGTGTAATTGCTAGATTAAATAACACATGTAGTGTATAATATACCGAGTTCTTTTTTTATCATTACACATAGGTATAATGCATTGATTTTTCTTCTTTTAGCTCTACATATCTACATATCTCGAACATCAATGTATGATGGCATAGTAGGCAACCAGTTATACACCAGTGACGTATTTGGGACGTATTTTTCCAATTCTCAAATATTTCTGATTTTTCATTCATACTTAAATCTTAAATGAAATATACATAATTTATTTAAAACAGTTAATTATTATATACCTTGTGCGAAGACAATTGTAAATATTTTTAACAAATTCAAAGAAGATGGATAGTATTTTTTTAAGGTTGAAATATATCTAAGATAGTACAATTAGTCTATAAAAAAAAGGTAGAAAATATAACAAAAAGTACAAATAGATTTTACCATTTTATGAAATTGTAGAACGTTCTTGCATTACATAATACTCCTAATACCGAACGTAACCCATTCATTGGGGGCATTTCAGTAACACGATAAAAACTAAAAACAAATAACATCTCATGGTATCTTACGAATAAGTGGTTTTATAAAATGGAGAAACTTATCTTAAAAAGCAGTAGTGAGAAATTCTTGTAGGTAATAAATGTGTTACTATTTCTTTAATAATCCTAATAACTTTTGGACTGTACAATTATCTGACAGCATTACTACTGGAATTAAAGATTGAGGAAGGGAAGACACTAGGCAACAAACTGTTGGAATCTGTTTAAGCAAGGCTATTTTCATATGAAAGACGGGAATGGAGCCGAAACCCTTAAAACAATACGCTAGGAAATAACGAGCCATCGAAAAAATTCATAATTAACGTAGACTGTGAAATTGGGTTGATACTTTAACCACTTCCACAAAATGACATTTATTATTTGACATTGAAACTATAAGTTTGTGTCAAATTTTTTAAAACTCTTATTAAGAAAATTGTTTGTGTTTAGATGTAAATGGACAACATTTTCAACAACTTCTGTAGCTATATGTAAATTTTAATTATGATTTCGATATTAAATAAATTATTTGTTTTCTTTTCTGTTGTAGTATCATTTCAATGCCATAACCTTTTTTTACAATGAAACCAAATGAAACTGTCAAGCATCAAGTAATGTGTCATTATGTGGAAGTGGCTAAAGTACCAACCCAATTTCACAGTCTACTCCAATTATGATTTTTTTCGATGGCTCGTTACTTCTGTATTCTAACAAGTTCAGTAGAAAGTGAAAGAATGTTCCGTACAGCTCGTTTAATAATAGAGCAAAGGTGTGCAAGACTAAAACCGAAAAATGTTAATATGATAAAAATTTTAAAAATATTAATAAGTAACCTAAGTATTTATTTTATTAAAATGACACCCAAACTTTTCCTAATAGCTAAAGAAATAACTCAATGGGTTTCATCTTGCTATGCTTTCTAACTATTAAAGATATGAATGTTTAAGCATTCAAAGGGAAATTATTTAGATTGCCATACATAATGTACATAAAGCTCTTTAAATCTGTTACGGAACTGTTTACTTCATCAGTAAAAATATTTTATTTAAAATTCCATCGTTTTTATTTAACAAATTAAACATTATATCACAAAAATCAGTTCGTTTTACTGTATCTTCCTCGAAAAACTCTTGATAGTTTGATATCTTGTATGGTTTATATTTGAATTCATTCAGGGTTTTGAACATTGAACCGTATGATACTCCAAAATACTTGGCTACATCTAAAGGTGATCCTACAGACAGTTCTTCTACATAACATAGGATATCCAGCTTCATGTGTTCTGTTAACACGTGATTCGTTTTATTTTTTTTTGTGGGAATTTAGAAAACAACTATCTTCTTTGAATTTGTTAAAAATGCTAACTAAAATGCTAAAAAAACTGCTAAATGTTACTGCGAATTAGGTTTGCGATAACCTTGGGCCCAGCAAATCATACGAAATTTCGTATGATTTGCTTTGTAATTTGTAGGCAGCAATGTTTACATCCCCCTTACTCTGAAATTACATACACACTAACTTGATATTTGTAAATAATTCATATAAAAGCCGAAAAACTCCAATAATTTATCAATTGTTATATATATATATATATATATATATATATATATATATAAGAACACAAAAGCTAGAGAGGTCTTAGAAATGATACACATTTTCAAAAATAGCAAAACAATCAACGACAGGAACGAAATCGATGGGCTTTCAAAACTTTATTACCCTCTCATAAAACAATAGAAAAATAAAAAAAAACCCCCCTGCACGCACAAGACAAAAACGGGAAAAAAATAGCTCCCATTAGAAATAACAATGTTAACTTATACCCCTAAATACGGTCCTGACTACCATGCTCATTCCAAAAAACAGAAATTAAACCCCCGCAAACTAAAGCATTAGTTCACTTACAAAATCCGAACAACCATGTTCGTTCTAAGAAAATTGGTCCCGGATGTCCGAACACATGTGGCACATGAATGCGTACCCGTGTAGAACAAACAACAAAATGTGAGTTTTATTTGACTTTTCTTTGTTCTCTTTACGTATTGTATTGTCATTCAACTTTCCAATCAGTCATACTTTTAATCACCTAAATGTCTCCCTACCTGTTCATTTTAGCCATTTTTATTTTTATTTTATGTAAGTTTCAACGTTAAATGTTAACTCAATTTGTAATCATCTTTAATCTAATTTTAAACTTAAAAATTGTTAATATTTGTTAAGTCTCCAATTAATTCATACAGATATTAATCACATAAATGTCCCCCTACCAGTCTAAGCTATTTTAATTTAATGTTATTTAATTTTCAACGTAAAACACTAACCTAATTCGTAATTCATTTCTTAATATAATGTTAAATTTAAAATGGTTAATTCAATTGTTATATCACACAAAACAAACACAGTTCTCATGTTCATTGTAATGATTCTTGTTTCCAGATGCTTGAAAAAGACTGAATTGATAAAAGTCGAAACGTCGCAAACAAACATCTAAATTCAATAAAAGGTCGCTAAAACCAATAAAAATCTATTATTTTTAATATTAAAACACGGCCAATAAAATAAAAAAGAAAAACAAAATTCTTTAAACACTAAATATATATATATATATATATATATATATATATATAGATAATTATTTCTTGACCTTTGTGTGTTATAGTAGATTAAATTAGTCGGCGATTTAAGGTCTGGTTTACTTTGATATGTATATATTTAAAGCAGTCTTATATGTTTCGACACAGGGATAATTAACTGTTTTAAATAAATGATGTATTTTTCAATAAAATGTATTTAATTTAAGATTTAAGTATGAATGAAAAATCAGAAATATTTAACTATTGGAAAAATACGTCCAAATATGTCACTGGTGTATAACTGGTTGCCTACTATGCCACCTATGCTACTATTAATCCCTATGTGTAAAGCAAAAGAAGAAAAATCAATACATTATATCTATGTGTAATGATAAAAAAGGAACCCGGTATAAGGTACCCTAAGAATCGATCTAGATGCTTTACGGGTAAATCTATCGCTTGCCTGGCATTAAAAATAATTGCAGTTTATATGGTCACTTTAACTTTCTTATACACGCGCAAAACTACATGCTGTGAGGTGTCACTCTAATTTGCTTTTCATCGCGAATCTCGCTTATGATAATTTTGATCGATACCGCAATCCCGCCCGCGTATCGATAATTTTAATAATTCTGAATCTGTCGGCAGCGTCTTGGTCTTGGTCCGTGGGTCCTACAAAGACACTACATCCTTCATGGACATATGTCACCACAGCGGCAGACCCACACTCCTACACTTCTACTCTCACACATCATTTGTGGTTCTTGCATCTCCGCGCTTTTGTAGCCTTTCGTAAATCAGCAAACGCAACCACAAAAAGGGTATATTGGTTTACGAATTTCATTTATCTTTGTTTAGGTTAAATTTAACCGAAAATTTACTCTATACCGTGTATATAATTATTATTTACTTAATATTGGTGCTTAATACTTTAGTATCGCATTTCTTTGTTTAAGTAAAGCACTTTAAGGACACCTCTGCTGTGTTATTACTTTATTATATTAGTTTCTTTTACATCTCTGTTTACATTTATGTTAATTAAACAATTACGCCTTGTTTTTTTATTTATTGTGACGTTATAGCTAGCCAGGAATTTTACGATACCAGCGTGTAACACACGTAAGCCTTTGGTCAAATATAAGACACTTATCACTAAAGACGGCAGACTATGTGCCCGCACTGTCAAATTTAATAATAATATGTTTATATACTGAGAAGGATTGTTCGACGTTGAGAGATGTTATATTTGCATAGTTAAAGTGCTCTTTGTATCTGTACAATGGATCTTCAGTATTGGTAAAAAGTTGCCCTAATTTTGTAAAATCTACATTTTTATCTAATACACCTTATGTGTATTATTCAATTTAACAGTGTGGGGCACATAGTCTGCCGTCTTTACTTATCACACTTGCTCTTTATGGGCATCCTCGCTTTGCTAGTCGGCCTCTAAAATTGGGCTCGTACAATAAGGCCTATCTCTCGTTCTTTAATTTTTGATTTAAATAGAGGAAATATTCTAGAAAACAGTATACTAAGCCAGTATTGTGTCAGAAATAGAAGGATTACTGACCGTGACGATCACTAAATTGTTAAAATAACAATGAAGAATATTAATTTTCTATAAAAGCTGTTCTTCAAATTATAACTAAAACAAGGGAGAACATTTTCGTGTCGAACCCTAGAAAACTAATTTTAAACAGGTTACGAAATCGGTTTAAAGTGCAGGTGACCAATAAAAAAATTAAAGTTGAGTAAGACTATAGACAACAGAGTATAACAGAATAGAGAAGGAGACTTTGGCGTAGCAGCGGAATGTAGGGATATTGGTTCGTGCGCTGAAAATTATCGTGTGCCGCCCATTGATTCAAAATGTCTATAGGAAACACCGTTTATTTACACGCAAACAACGCTGCAATGTTTATGTTTATAAAAACTCTAGAAGATAACATTGTTTAGACAGCTTTGTATACTAAGGGTTCGATAACCTGGTACGAAAAGTCAGTTGTTAAAAATTTATACTTACATGTGAATTCGGGGGAATTCACGTCCAATTTGGTAACAATCTATCTTTAATCGAAGACGTAAATGTAAATCATATAGAACGTACACATGTATGATCGATAACTGACTGAATTGGAAACACAATTGTTTCGATACTTAAAACTGACCGACAATAACAAAATGAGTGGGGTACCTACTCTTTATGATATAATCGGCCGCACAGAAGAATGACAAATATTTTATAAATATCTTTGTCATTTTCGTTCTCGCTTATGAGAAGGAATTTTGGGAAAACATTTTGGATTTATATTCTATGTAATTATATCTTTCCATTTTTCATACGTTGTCTCTTGCTTACTAGTACACTGTATAAGTAAATAGAGTCAAATAATCTAAATGCAATATCCGTGTTGCAAACCCAAATCCATCACAGGAAACTTTAGTAATATAAAATTATAGCTACTGTAATGGTCAATTGCTGCCGGACAGTGTGGCATCTGAGATTATGTTTACAGCTTAGTTGAACATATCTATACTGACCAGGGAACAGAAAAAAATTCGCTCGAGTGATTGTGGTGCCGGCACCTGGTACACGGATGGATCACAATCCAATCGGAGCACAGGTGCAGGTATATGTGGATTGTGCCCCAGAAGGAAGACATCGTTAAATGTGGGGAAACATACGATGGTTTTCCAGGCTGAATTGATTGCAGTCGCAGTCTGCGCTGACGAAATTTTTGAACAACGGTTCGAACAAAGAAATTAACATAATGACTGATAGTCAAACAGCTATTAAAGCCATTATGAATCCATTTACCAGGTTTAAACTGGCGAAACATTGTGAACAGGTCCTGAATAGACTGGCACAAGACAATACTGTCACTAATATGGGTGCCAGAGCATGAGGTAATTAAAGGTAATGAGTTAGCCGGCGAATTAGCTAAGGAAGGTACTAAAAGGAACGTCATAGGACCAGAACCTGTATGTGGAATCACTAAGGATTCCGCTAGAAAAGAGATCTAGTTATGGCTAGAGAAGAGAACATAAAAAGAAATTGGGGCTAACGGAACGTCAATTCCATACTAAAACACTACTAAGGGAGCTGGGCGCTAGGTTATCGCAAACCTAATTCGCAGTAACAAAAAATAAATTAAAATTATTACCGGGTTAATATCCGGACATTGTCCTTTAAGAAAGCTCCTGCACAGCAAGGGCTTAGTTAGCGGGCTCTGTGTAGGAAATGTGAAAAACAAGAGGAAACTAGCTTTTATGTAATATGGACTTGTGAGGAACTGAAAGGATTCAGACAGAAATATTTCGGAAGAAATCTGTGGTGTCAAACTTCCCCTGAGACGGATAGTGGCTTTTATCGAGGACAAGACTGATAAAGGGGAACTGAGAAATCTATTGGGGGTGGTACAAAGAGCACTGCGCTCAAGTGTCTGGACGTGCTGGCGTCCAACCCAAAACTAGAAGTATTAATAGTAGGAATAATCAATAACTGATCTATTATCACTAAAAAGCTCATATTAAAGAAGTTTAGAAAAGACACGCAGACAGAATAGTTGCTATCCTAAAGCTAAAAGTAGATTGTACTAAATGCATGTACAAACATTGTCTATTAATAAAATAATTCATTTAATATTTGTATTTTATAAATATATTAAATGGCTCTAATTTGATGACAACGAATTGTAGTTCACTAATTTATCAAAAGTTTAAATATTTATTATTTAATTATTCCAAATTTCTTTTAGAAAAAGCCTTCCTTTATTTATTGCAATGGTTAAAAACAATTCGATAAACAATTCCTTTGAATAGAGTGAACATATGTAAATTCTGGATTCCTGTGCATTGCCACAATCACTCAGATTTTCAATGAATCTAGTACAAGGTAAATAAACATCATGACATACATTTTGTATTCCAAAACAATTAACTTTGGATATATTCCAATGATATTTTAAATAAACAGAATGCCTTATATAACATACTTACCTTTTAATTTATTATTTAGAGTACAAATATTTTTTGATAAATGTTTCTTTTGTGTGTATTTAAGGACTATAAATTATTAAACAAATTTATAAAATGTTAGCGCTTACAGCAATGATAAATTGATAAATTGGTTATAACTGGTTACAATTTTGTAGAATGTGAAGTTAAAGGAAATAAAGAACCACGTAAATTTTAATGCTCAATTGTATCAAAGCAATATTGGATTTTATTACAATTTAAAGCAATCTTTCATTGTATTTGCGTCAGTCTTTTATTGAGTAATAAATTTTACATCACTCAAGTTGTTGAAACGAAGACATAATTTTTAGAATTCGGACATTAACCAATACATAAAGATAATGAAACAATCTATTTCTGATTTTTAAAATATTATCATAATTTTAGTTTTTATCAAGAGTAAAATTGTTACAGGATTTCCTTTACCCGACCTTGGCGTTAAATCAGGACTAGATTATTTATCTAATCCTTCTCTTGGCATAAAGTTATTTTTATCATGTTAAAAATCTGAATTTTGATTTCAAATAAAAATTAAATTATGAACAATAACACATTGCAATTGTAATCTTATCAAATGTTATTTTCCAAAATACGAGAGATGCTCTGAAAATGTTTAATACTAGGGTTGCCTTTTATATTTTGCATATAGAGCTGGAACAAAACAGTAGATAGCTTTTAAAGACTTTATTGTTTTTCTAAATATTCTCCACGAAGATTTATGCAGTTTTGCATGCGCTCGAACTAACTCTGGAAGCAATTACTCCACTCGCTTGTTGATACAGTCAACTGCTCCTTCTGACGACTGGAACCTTTGACTACGCAGTCCGTCCTTGATCTTCTAAAAGATCAAGAAATAGTTGGGACTTTGGTCGGGACTATATGGCGGACGGTTTAACAATTCGACGTTTAGTTGCGTTAAAAATTCGATTGCCTTATGAGTTGCGTGCGAACTTGCATTGTCTTGATGGAGGATGATTCTTTGTTGTGGGTTGGTTTCTCGGAGCTCTGCGGTGATTTGCGGCGTGCAAATGGTTGCATACCAATCGGCAGTAACAGTTATTTAATCTTGTAGAGAAATTGTTGCTACATGACCGGTTTTTGTGACAAGTGTCGCGATCATCTTTTTGAAGACATTTCGAGAACGGATGACTTTTGTCAGCTTTTATACACATTGGAACACCCAAACACACGACTGGCGTTTATTTTCTGGCTCGTATGATTAAATCCAAGATTCATCACCACTCACGATGTTGTACATGCTTTTAGAGTTTCCTGCGTTGAAGCGGTATAGAGTTTTTTGACACCAGTACACCCAGCTGTTTTCGCGGTAGCCAACGGGAAACAATTCTTACCGCAAAATTTTTTTAATTGAGGTCTATAAAATCCCCAATGATACCTCAATTTTGCGATATGTCACATGTCAATCTTCATTGATGAGCTTGGGTACAGCATCGACGTTTTCCTGACTAACTGCCGCTTTTGGTGCACCTGCTTTTGGATCGTCGCTAAGACTAATCCTTCCACGTTTGAATTCTCCATACCAACGAGAAATTGTTGACTGCTGTGGTGTTTCATTATCGTAAACATAAACCCACTCGGCGAGGCATTTTTGTTGAGATAATTGTTTTAAAAAATTATAAAAAAATATTGCGCGAAAATTTTCATGGTTTAATTCTATTTTTTGACTAACTGGTCAACTTTGACAGTTCGTTGTGGCCACAACACTACACGTATCACACTGAAACTTTGGATTTAGGCTAATTAAAGATGGAGGTTAATTTTTAGTACTGACATTTGGTTAGTGGCGCTCTCTATGTCCCAGTATGCAAAACATAAAGACATTCCTCGTAGTAGACGACAGATTTGAACTAAAACAAGTACGTTGTGTCTCAGTTGGCAGTTTATTCTTTTGATAGTTTTCGGTTGCAAATTTGCAAAATTAAAGTTAAAAGCATATAGAAATACTAATTTTTTATTAGTTATTGGTTTCCTGAATTTATGCAAGGAAGGCGTATATTAGAAGATTAACGAACCGCACTGAAAACATTATGGCACAGGAAATTCGGGATATCACGCATAGAGAGATTCAAGGACCACTATGCATTAGATCATCTACAGAAGATATGATTTTACACAAGTGTGTAAAGAAGTTGGCAAGTTGGTGGATTCCACATTTGTTAATTGAAGGGCAGAAACAAGCACGGGTAGGCTGGCGTAGGCTTATGTTAGAAAAGTTCGTTGGCGAATCTTTAAGAAAGGTATTTAATATAATTATGAGCAACGCATCCTAGATATACATTTATCACCCTCAGACACAACGACAGTCAACTGTTTGGGTGTTTGAAGGTAAGAAAAAGCTAAACAATATTAGCGATAAAAGTGTAAACAAAAAAATTATTGATTTTATCTCTACGTACAATAGCTTCTCTCGAAGAAAATAAAATTGTAAATGACAATTTGTATATAAAACCTTGTTTTCCTCAATTCTTTGGAAAATTGCGTAGTGATCATCCAAGGTCTGGTATAAGTGGGATTTTTTTACACCATAACAACGCAACTCCGCATACAGCCGCAAAAACATAAAAAAATTGTACACGATCCAGTTTTTCACGTGTGACAGTTCAGCTATGTTTTGATGAGTTGCCAAAAGAAAAGTTTTCTGTATATTTCTATAAGTGGTTCCAGAAAATGGTTTATTTTGACAAACAATATACGAGGATTCTTCGGAAACTACCTGGCCTAACACATAGATGCCGCGAATTCGCAGGAATCTTCTTTACCATTCTGTAGAATCATCTTTTAATATGTTAAATATGACTGTATAGAACAATCTGTCAATTAGTCTGTTTTTGACTTATTGACAGAGTTGAGAACAGTGATAAAGTATTTTCATTTGAAAGGTTTAACACCAACCGAAATCAAAGCAGAGCTGGATTTAACACTATTAATCTGCTCCTTCGTTTTCAATGGTTAAAAACTGGGTTGCCGAATTTGAGCGTGGTCGCATGAGTACAAAAAATGGTGAGCCCTGTAGTGGACATCCTAAAACTGTTACTGTTCCGGATATGATTGAAAAAATCCACTGTATCGTTTTAGATGACCGTCGAGTAAAGCGCGCGAGATAGCAGACATTGTTGGCATCTCAAATGACAGTGTGTACAGAATTTGAACTGAAGAATTGTAAATGAAAAAATATTCGCGGTTACTCACACTGGAGCAATAACTAAATCGTTTAAGTGTTTCTTGCGACCTTTTGGCACGTCTTCACCGCAATCAAAAGGACTTTGTATGCCGTTTCACTACCGTTAATGAAACCTGGGTCAGCTATTATACTCCCGAAACCAAAGATCAATCCAAATAATGGATAAAAAAAGGTTCTCTGACACCAAAGAAGGAAAAAACTGTTTTGTCAGCAGGAAAGGTTATTGCAACTGTTTTTTGTGATTCTCATGGAATTATCTTGGTCGACTACTTAGAAAAGGGAAAAACAGTCAATGGGGTGTATTATGCTAGTTTGTTGCAACAATCAAGCGATAAAATCAAAGAGAAACGGCCTCATTTGGCAAAGAAAAAGTGCTTTTTCATCAGGCTGCCGTGCCTGCCCACAAACCTGCGATTACAATGGCAAAAATTCATGAATTTGGATTTGAATTAGTGCCTAGTTCACCCTATTCCCTAGATTTAGCTCCCAGCGATTATCATCTCTTTTCAAACCTGAAGGAATGTCTCGGCGGTAAGAGATTTTCGTCTAATTCCGAGATAATCGCTGCTGTAAATAGCTATTTCGAGGACTTGGATTCATCGACCTACAATGAAGGCATTACTAATTTGGAATATGGTTGCAATAAGTGTGTTGAGCGAACAGGTGTCTATATTGAAAAATAAAATGTTCTTTGCCAAAAAAACTTGCGTTTTCTTTGTTAGGCCACGTAGTTTCCGAACTACGCTCGTATTTTCTTTAAAAATCCTGTAGTTTTCCTGTAACAAAAATCAACCTGTTCTTTAGATGTGTTTCCTCATTCTATATTTATTATTTAATTTTTTTAACTCTAAAGAAGATTTGTAAGTACGATCGTCTTGCGGATTTCGTCAAGTTGTCGTAATTTCACTCGACGTTTCGCTGTCCATATCACCAGCTTTTTCAGAATCTGGTCACAGACTGATTTTCTTCGTTGTCGTTTTTCCTTATGTATAACCTTGTTTCACTGGCGTGTAACTGTCTTGCTCCATTGGTCGTAATGGTACACCGCACGCAGTCTGGAAAACTACAATATGGAATATACAGGAAGAAAAACCACACGGATAGATACCTGCATGCTATATCCCATCACCATCCAGAGCAGAAGAGAACTCTTATCAAAACCCTAATTCATAGAGCAGGGACGATCAGCTACGCCGAATATTTGTAGGAAAAAAAGCAATACGTCAAGAAAGCACTAGAGAAGAACGGTTACAGCAATAAATAAGTAAGAAAAGCTCTAGGAAAGTCCAGAACGGTAACGCCACTAACGGAAACGGAACCAGCCAGAGGATTCGGTGGTCTACCTCTCTGGAATCACCGAAAAAATAGGAAAGATCCTAACTAAGAAGTATATAAAAGTATGTTTTAGTACAACTACCGCTATCCAACATAACTTTTCTGGGACTAAGGATAAATTACCACGAACTAAGGAAGAAGGAAGGTCGATTTAACAAAGAGTTAAGAAACATCAGGGTGACACACGAAGAAAAAGAAGTGGGCAATCAGGGGTTGCAGAACATGTACATGAGCGGACACAGAGTAAATTTCGAAAAAGCAGAAGTATTAACTAAAACGAAGAATCATAGAATTATTAGAGAAGCTATCGAAATAGAAAAACATCCTAACTTCAACCGCGAGGACGGCTATACATATACTCAGCAACACCTGGAAGAGCCTACTACGAAAATCCGCCACGACTAATGGAGCAAGATAGTCACACACCAATGAACTAAGGCCATATATATGGAAGAACGACAACGAAGAGAATCAGTCTAGTAGCACATCCTGAAGAAGCTGGCAGTATGAACAGAAAAGCATCGAGCGAAATTACGACAATACGGCGAAGCCCGCAAGAAGATTGTACTACATGTGATAACGGCCGTGAAAGCCTACGGAATTTTAATAATAGAAGATTGTTGAATTCCCAAATAATTTATCCATAGAAGATATTTAATTTGAATTTTTAATGATTTTCTTAAATAGTATAATATTTTATTTTCTCGTTGTATTTACCTTCAAATTTTCTGAGATTTTTTAAAATCACTCAATTTTAGGCTCTTCAAAACCTAATAAAATAATATGTATATCCTTCATTATTGCTTTGCTAATGAAATGCTTATATAATGTAATTATCTTTTCTGTGAATGTAATTATCTTTTGTGGTATTTACCGTGGCACTTTACCGTGTTTCAGTTATCTAGTTTAAATATTTATTATTTTAAAATGAAATGTGGAAAATTGCATTGATTATGCACTGAATATTTCATTTTGACAACTTTGTCTCAATTAATTATATAAATAACTCTTAAGAAAGACAGTACATGCATTTTATGTATAAGGTATGTAAGCTATTTATTTTAAAATTATTAATAAAAGACCCATGATATATCTTCTTCATGAATAATAATAATAAACAAATAAGTATGCGAAAAGTAAAGCAAAAGAAGATTGAGTGCAAGAAGTAAGAAATTAATAAACCCGAAAAACTACAATCGAGCAAATTATTAAAAATACAAAATAAAAGTAAGAAAATTGGTTCATAATAGAAGGTGATATTTCAAAAGTTACGTACTTCTTAACCTTATGTGTATTATAAAAAAGACTTTCAAGCAAGAAGTCACTTAAGACTCAGTTATGACATATTAAATTTATTGATCGTTGAATTTTCAATATTTTCCGGGACTAATGTAAAAAATTTCATACATTAATAATGGAGAAAAACACGGTCGCACAACGCATAGAAATTGTGAAAATACACTACCAAAATGGTGAAAGTTTTGCGAACACGGTTTGAAATTGTCGTATAGTGGTCCGACTAATAAATGAATTTGAGGCGATTGGTTCAGTTTAAACTCAGACCTGTCCGTGTTTATGAGGTTCGGTCTAATAAAAACATTTTGAACTGTGAACTATGTCAACAAATAAAATTGTCGCATTTGGCGAGCTGAGAATCTTAGAGTGATTTTTTAACGTCCCATGCATCCACCACGAGCCATTGTTTGGCGCGCATTTTGGGCTGGCGGAGTGATTGAACCGTTCTTCTTCGAGAATGCGGCTAGCAATGCGGCCACCGTCAACAGCGCTCGTTGCCGTAAGATGATAAACAACTTCTTCTAATCTCAAATTACTGAAAGGAATCTCAAAGACATCTGGTTTCTACTGGACGGCACCACTTGCAATATAGAGAACGAAACAATGAAATTGTTGAAGACGAAATTTGAAGGGTTATCTCTCGCCGCGGCGATGTAGATTTTCCACCTAGATCATGCGATTTGACGCCGTTGTATTTATTTCTTTGAGATTTTTCGAAAGGAAAGGGGCAAAATGCCAATAACCCAAGGACAATTCCTGAACTGAAATTTAGCCTGCACTATGCCAAAATGCTATCGATAATTTCGTTAAAAGGACCAACGAGTGCCATCAGTCATAAGGCGACCATTTAACGGAAATTGTGTTCCATGCGTAACCTCTATCTCTACACTCTTTATTACAATTAAAACATCAGAACTGTTCAAATAAACGCTGCGTCTTTTTAAATTTCAAAATAGACGTCCGTGTTTGTTGTAAGAAGTAATCCAAGAATTATATAATGAAATGGTTCATGTCAGGACATAAATTTATTCTAAAAATATCTTATTTCGACTTTCTTTATAACCATTTGAAGTTCATCCATCTAATTTTGTTTGTGTCAATTAACTCTAGATATTACCGTACAGGCAATAATTTGAGTGGATGAAAACTACGTGCTCTTTTGTTTCGTATAAATTAATACCAGTTCAAAAGACAGATTGTGTCGATTGTGACATTGTGACAGATTGTGTCGATGCAAAGCCAGTTTCGCACACTTTATTTGAGGATCCCTTGGGTTTATTTATAACGTTAATGCGACGAAACTTGTATCTTTCGATATTATTTCTGTTACTGGAGTTTTTCAAAATGAATATGCTGCCACTATCATTTAGCATGTTGCAGCTATTACTTATACGGTTAATTCCTAATGGCAAATTATGCTTATGATATTGTGATGTGTGCCATGCGGCGCTGTCGGCCGGTGAGCTGGCGATGACGTCACCAACTGTGTACATCAGCACTACATAAACTTTTTCCCGAATAGATTAGAAACCGAACGTTCGAGAATCACCTGAGTACATAAGAAGTCAATAACTCACTCAATCAGTAATCGCCGTCAGGTGATCATTGTACCTAAACATAAATGTGTATATAAACGAATATAAATATTATTTATTGTTAGCTACTGTTTAGTGTATTTTTTATTAATACAGTTCATTTTTAGTTACCGTTTGTTTTATTAAACGAACAAAAGAGAAGTACATCAGAGTGGTGTCAGGTATTCGTGTTAATAAATAACAGGCTAAGTTAACGATTAAGAGTGTTTAATTACATTCGTTTAAATAAATGTACAATATGGAAAGACATTTGTTTTGAATATTGCGAAGGCGAATAAAGTAAAACTCTTCGATTTAAAAGTAGCTGAGCGGAAACGTGAACTGGAGGAGACGAAGATACATCTGGTAAGAAGGCAATGCTCCAGCAGCGATATCGGGATGTGTTAACCAAAGAAGGCAAGGATCCAAAGGATTATTTTTTCTAAGTTCCAAGTGGGGACGCTGTCATGGATTCGCTGTTAATAAAAATGGAACAACGACTAATAGAGAATTTGCAAACTCAAATAGAGCAAATGGAACAGAGGACATTGGAAACTTCTAGAATCTCGGAGAAAAATCTGAAAAAACAACCACTGGAAACTTCTAGAATATTAGAGAAAACTTTGGAACAAGGACTAATAGATTCGCAAAAGCAAATGAAACAAATGGAGCACAAGAATCCGGAGAGTGCGAAAACTTTGAAATATCAACTGATAGATTTGCAAACTTAAATGGAACAAAGGAGCCTGGAAACTTCTAAAAAAAAACTACTGGAAAATTCGAGAACTCTCGACAAAGTCTGGAACAAATGGAGCAGACTCTAGAACTAATGGAACAGAAGAATTTTGAAAATTGGAGGGCTTTAAAGAAAATTCCAGAACAACGACTAGTAGAAAACTCGGACGCATTAAAAGGAGAAATTTTGATTGCTGTGGAGTAGAAAATTAGAGAAAAGGCTGAACCTTTAGAAGAAAAGTCCAGCTTTTAGATGTACATTCTAGATTTTAGAGGAAATAATGAGTCAGATGAAATTACCTGTAAACATGTGTCATTCTGATCTCAAGCAGGTTGCAAAGAAGATATACCTCGGCCCATCGGAATAAAGGAAGAAGTTGTGGTAATCCCAAAGATCAGAATTAAGCCATCAACTTTTTATGTAAAAACTTGATGGGCGACTTACCTGCCCAATTCGACGCAGCAGCAGAAGCAAACTTTTCCCGAATAGACTAAAAAACAAACGGCAACTACCCGAAGAGTATATAAGAAGTCAAGGGAGGGATGACTCGTTCGACCAGTAATTACCGTATAGTGATTATAGTAAACATAAAATATAGTTTTTCTATTTTGCGTTCGTAATGAACTCATTATGAAACCCAAAACAGAATTGAAATGGGCTTCATTTCGATACGCTTTTTTTGATTTTTCAATGTTGGCGTTGTTCGAACACAGAAATAAATACAATTGCGTTCATTTGATTTTAAGAATTTAAGTACATTTGATAGAAATGATATGTGTACAGCTGCGAGCGATAAATTTTGGTCGTCAATGTCATTGTAAAATTTGAGGAAATTGTCACAAGTTAGATTTTTGCCCTGATTGATTATATCCATTGTCAATGAAATGTCAATTTATATTTCCAGTTTGTCAAAGTCTCGTTTTTTGAATTATTTTTATTATGGTCTTAATATCCTATTTTAAAAAAGTAAGGATTTCCTTAATAGAAACTGGCCTCTCTGAAGCTACGGTAGCATCTCGTCTAGGACTTGGAAAAGGTTCCGTAAATTTTATTAACATGTGACAGATTAAATTGTAGGTTATTACACTTATTACCATTACAACTATTTCACAATACAGCAACTTACATTTTGTCAAAGAATGACATTGACGACCAAAATTTATTGCTCGCAGCTGTACGTAGGCTACACTAACAACGCATATTGTATACAATTGACAACAAGATATGTTAGTTTCTATGTAACTCATGTTTATATTTTTAAACAAAAACTCACCCCTATCGCGGCTCGTTTTCTAAACTGAATTCGTGCGGAAAAATGGTGCCTTATGAAACTTGCGTTTTAATATACTATTTATTGTATTAAGATCATTAACAAAGCGTTTCTCATATTATATAATATATTTGTAATACTGTTTAATGTAAAACGTTTAAATTCGGTGTAATGAAAATACAGTTCAGTAGTAAATGAAAGATTTATTTTTTCGCCTTCAAATAATACTATAAGAAATAGAAAATTTTACCTTGCGTTGATACAGCTCGGCTTCTAGCTAAATCCACCTTATTTCCTGCCAGAATAACTGTTCTCGACCTCAGTAGATCAGCATTTTCTAACGTTATTAACTCAGTTTTCGCTTTTGAAAAGCTCGCTTTGTCGACCACCGAATAAACTACAACGAAGGCATCTGGAGGGTTTGTTCGATCAATCTCCTGAAATAATGAAATGTCTAAATTTATTTGAGTATAATTTTGTTATTGCTACATAAAAAAAAAGAAAAGCAAAAAGTGTTTGATGTTAGGACAAAGGTAATGGTAAATTATGAGGATGAAAGGTTCGCCAATAAAAGTTCGAATATACGAAAGAAATTCTTTGTCAAGTAATATTAAACATTTGGTTGGCTATTTTTCAACTATTTTTAATATATTTTTTGTTAATAATTAAATCTTAATTCTAATGTAGCTGATGTTTAGAAAAAGATAGAATTGCTGTTCAAGAAGAGTTTAACGGATAATTCCTATATTAATGCAGTGGAAATAAAATGAAACTCTTGTATTATCAAATTTCAGTTTATGTAATCAGAAAATAAAAGTGTAAATTTAAAATTAATTTTAAATTTTAACACCGTAAGAATCAATATCAAATTTAATTCGGAACGTGAATATAAAATTCTAAGTTCGTTGAATATTTGGTGCGTTTGATACCCTGGTCCTCTCTTTATTTATCCTTTGTCACAGGTTTCTCCCGCGTTTGAATTGAACTTTCGTATTTTCATTGGCCTTTTCGTATCTCGCTTTTGAATTTCAAATTCCCATATCGTGATTAGCCTTTTTCATTTCTGGTTTACATATTTCCATTGGTTAATTTTTAAATTCAATTGGTGTATACCACTAACCTCACTTTTCGTGTACGTTTGACATTATTTAATTTTTTTATATTTACTTCTTTTCTTTCATCAGGTTTTGCTTGCTGCGCTGATATGTTGCTTGTTCAACTTGGTTTCCCCTCAATTGTGTTTACAATGTAAGACGTTGCTCTATTTTTACGTAATTACGTAATACATTACATTTATTTATTTCTTTGTGAATGAAATTTAAACTATGCATTTCATTAAAATTTGTGATTTATATGACTTATGAACGAATCATACATTGTGTCAAGTTATTTTGAGAAGTGCTGCATTTTATGTAATTTATCTGCAAGTTTTTTTGCAAATACTGAATTTTAAATATTAAAACAATTTTGATATACCTTTTTATACTTTTATTTGGTACGTAGTTTCAAAATTTGATTAACCAAATTATAACTTGTGAACCATAATCTAAGTTGGTATCGTTTTTGTTTTGTTTAAAGTAACGTAAATAATATTTATGTAACTCATGTCATTTTGCAGGATCTCGCTCGCTACGCTCGCTCGTCCAGCAAATATTCCATTTCGTTACCAAAATAACCCATTTCATAACAGATTCCATAAATATGTACCTACCTATTACGCTATATTTGATTTGGTTCATTTAATTTTATTAGCGATGTTATTTCGATCTATTATACCATTATTATGAAATTTACTTAACGAATATAATTGTAAAGGTCTAACGTTTTGCGTGTCAATGAGGGTTACTTTGACTCTTTAATGATGTCTATTGCAGGCATATGTAAGTATATTATTCATGTGTTAGTCAGATTTTGTTTCTTAGAAATTTACTTTTTATTTTCATTTAATTATATATTTGGAAGTATGTGATAACCTAATGGCAGAAATTAATGAACGTCTCAACCTTCACTAACCATTTAATAATCGCTAAACTTTATAGTCATGAGTTTAAAAAATACAAAAAAAAATTTCCCCCACAATATTTGAGAATTAACTCAAACACATTTTTTTGGGTATAAATGATCTGAAATTAAAAATTGAACTACGCGTTGTTACGAATGTGGAAATGTTCGGAAGGTATACCAATGTTGAAATTATTTCTCAATAACAAACTTAATGAAACCTTTTCGGAAGCTGTGAAATTATCCACTATATTTTGCACATTGCTAATGACTTTGGTTATGTGAATGATGTTTTTCTACATTAAAAAGAATAAAAATAAAACTTTTACGAAATATCATAGTTCAAGAGAGTAATTGCATTTGGCAGAGTTAAGTACAGAAAAGTTGTTTATAAATTAAATACCCAATTTTATTGTACACGTGATAAATCATTTTTCAGATGTTAAACAGCGAATTGATCTCAAGTTTAAATCTATTTAAAATGTTTAATTAGTGATTACAATATATTCATTAAAACACTTTAATTTTTTAATCAATAATACTTTTTACTTCAAAGTAAGACCTGCCTGTAAATTTCACCAGTGAATTTATATGCCGCCACCGATATTCATATAGTGAGGGATTATATTATTTGCAAGGGATAACTGTTATGACTACGTTTATCTCGATGCATTCAAGCCGTTCGAAATAAACACTGGTTCAAGCGGCTTGAAATATTGACTTTAATCGGCTTGAAAACTAGGATTGACTGAGTTAAGCCGCTTAGAATCTGTAAGATATGCGGTTTGATCAAATATTACATGTTATTATTAGTATTAGCTTCATTAACTATGAAATCTTTCAATTAGCACCAAATTGTTTTATAAATAGTATTCTCCCATAATTACATATAAAACATAAAAGCGATCAAGGGAAAAATATAATGGCGATATAATTGTTAAGCCGATAATGTAATGAATTAACGTCAAAGCGTAATGTTAAGTTTACATATGCATCATGCCTTCTCTCTAATTTAGCCTATCAAGGGTGACCAAAAAGGTGTTTACTCTCAAAGAATCTCTGGAGGTTCTTTCAATTTCGTCATTTGATCTTTTCTCTGCAAATTTTTTTCTCTTACGTTGCCATACTCTTACTGTGAATGTCGCCCTGATATTGCTTAAGTGTACCATTGCAATTGTACTTTATTCGAAATAATAAAAGTTTTGCCGCTGTTCTATCACAAATTCGGGAAGAGAACCATAAAGATCGGATACCGTAATTACATCTAAAGATAAGCTCCGAATTTGAGCACTCACTTTATTTAGCCTTTCCAAAATAGCATTTCAAATAAATATGAATAAATTCGTCGCAGAAAGTTTTTTGATAGGTACCTAGTAGTTCCAGATCGTTGGTTTGCATATCTTTCAATATGATTGGCTAAAAACGGATTAAACTCTGCTATTAATTCAAGTAGCATTACGTAATTCCCACTGTGTGGGTCACAAAACATTTCATTACTTCCTCTGAAAACGAGACCTCTTGAAGCTAATCCTTTTATTACAGCAACAACCTTCTTTAAATATTCTTCTAATAAGCAATTTCCTTGCTGGTCAAATTGTGTCTAGTTCTCAATAGATCCAAAGGCTGAATATGGTCCGCAGAATACGGAGCCTTTGCTTTCCAAATAGACAAGCCAATTCCTTTCTTTTACTCCATTATTCTTCATTTTTCTGATAAATAGGGTTTTTTTTATAAATAACGACTATGATCGGAATACATTCTCCTACTTTTGTGAAATCACAGGACTTGTTTTGTTCCAACGCATTTCTTGCAATAATGTTTCTCGTCGTTTAGTTCATTTTCAATAAGGCTGGATCTTTGTTTAGTTTTGCATTTGATTGAATTTCAGTAGCTTTTTCAACTTAAGAGATTTCTTTACTGCCTGACGACATCAAATTATTGCCACTTGTTGAAGTTGAAGGTATTTCATTATCAGAATCAGAAGCGCGTTTTACTAAACACGACTAATTTGACTGATTGAGCTAATGCAAGTTCATCAGCTCAATCGGAGTACCAATACCTTGTCTATATTGACTTTCCTTACTAATGGTCCCCAAGCTCTTTTGTGCAATACTTAATACCTCGTTGCTGTTTTCACAATAAGTTGGCTTTCTTTCTCTACTCAGCAAACTATTAGTAGGATTTTCGACTTGTTTAGCTTAAAAACGAATTGGAACCAGTATGCAGAAAATATTAAATCTGCTGCCCCTAGGCCGCGGCCTATAATTGTTTTTGCTACTGAATCTTTCTGTGTCCATACCTTATTTTATACTATATTTTATATAACGATCCATCGAAAAAATTCATAATTGGAGTAGACTGTGAAATTGGGCTGATACTTTAACCACTTCCATATAATGACATCTATTATTTGACATTGAAACTATAAGTTTGTGTGAAATTTTTCAAAACTCTTATTAAGAAAATTGTTTGTGTTTAGATGTAAATGGACAACATTTTCAGCAACTTCTGTAGCTATATGTAAATTTTGATTATGATTTCGATATTAAATAAATTATTTGCTTTCTTTTTTGTTGTAGTATCATTTCAATGGCATAACCTTTTTTTACAATGAAACCAAATGAAACTGTCAAGCATCAAGTAATGTGTCATTATGTGGAAGTGGTTAAAGTACCAACCCAATTTCACAGTCTACTCCAATTATGAATTTCTTCGATGGCTCGTTATTATAATATTCATCAGTCTTTTCCTCCGAAAATACTTTTTGCAATTTTTATTTAATTTCTAGTTTTAATTCATTCTTTGCCTTTGCTCTCCAAATACGTCGTTTCTGTTGCATGCCTTGTTACTGGTCTTATTAATACTTTTTATTTTATGTCTCAAAGTTCATATTCAAAATACTATTATATGAATTTGATAGAGGCTGGAGGTAATATTTGACAATTCGACAATTAAGAGAAGAAAACTGCTGTACATAGGACATGTCACGAGGGGAGAAAAATATCAAATACTACAAATAATTATGCAGGGAAAAATCCCGGGCAAGAGATCTATAGGAAGAAGACGGAATTCATGGCTGAAGAACCTTAGGGACTGGTTTGGATGCAATAATAATGAACTGTTTAGAGCTGCGGTTTCAAAAGTAAGAATTGCTATGATAATTGCCAACCTTCGAAGCGGAGACGGCACCTAAAGAAGAAGAAGAGGTAATATATGTACGAGGTGTGGGTATAAATAACGAAACCGATGATTTAAAACATTTTATTTTACATTTATACATATTTAATTTATATCTCCTTCAATATACACCCCTCCTCTAAACCTATACTACTTCATTCGAATTTTTCGTTGTGTAAAACCGTGGTGGAAATTTTCTGTGTGAACTCGTTCATGACGCGCGATACTTTTTCTTCGCAGCTTTAACAGTCTGAAATCTGGTTCCCTTTAATGCAGATTTGACCTTGGGGAGCAGATGAAAGTCACATGGTGCCAGGTCAGGCGAATAAGGTCTAGCACTAAGATGTTATATATGGTTAGAAACGTCTTAACAGACAACGCAGTACGCGTCGATGCGTTGTCTTAATATAAAAATATAAATTTTCGAACGATTGCTCCGTCTCACTTTTTTTGTTATTTTTATCAAATGTTTTCAATTTAGTAATTTCGTTAGTTAAAAGATTATTTTTTATTTTTAGATTACCAATCTCCATTTGTTTGTAATAATGAAATGACACAAGTAGTTATAGATGAGATTGCTTTGTTAACTTTTTCGGCAATAATCTCATCAATTGAGAGTTCTTGTGAGGATGATTTATTCTTACCAGGATAAAGCACGTGATTGAGCACTATTTTCACACGTTTTACAAGCCCAGACTTTTAATTGATTGTTTTCTTTCATAGATATGAATTCGGTGATCGATAAATTAACACATGATACATGGAAATAAAAATAAGAAAGTGAAGGTTTTAACTACTAGTTTTATTTCTATTTTAAATTATGGATCTTCATCAAGTAAAAGCCGAATCAATTCAATTATAAGGCAGAAACAAATACTTTTGATAAATGTGAAGAAAGTATTTTTGTAAGTAAATGATTTATGAATGGAATATCAAGATAACTAATATGTGCACATATTCGCACAGAAACATTTCTTTCGCCCAAAAACATCAATTCTAAAAGTGAGAAATTACATTCTAGTATTAGTATTAGCTATATTGGAAAACATTAAGAAATATACCCTCTATCAAGTTTAGATATAAAAATATATTTTAGTGATATTCAAATATACGAACTGCGCCACCTAGCGATTACTATACAAATAATAATTTCTCTTTTAACTCCTTGATAGGATTCGATCATGTACACGTAGCTTGGTTCGAAATGTCAAATCTAGCTAAGTATTGAAGATGACGCACTACGCGGTAAAGAAATAGCTCCAGTCATGGATTCTACAACGCGGATCATATTCAGAAATATTGTTAAACCATGTGTATATAATATATATATATATATATATATATATATATATGGTAAATCAATCAGTCGGCGATTAAAGGTCTGGCTTTACTTCAAAGTATATATATTTAAAACAACCCTACATGTTTCGGCAATGATGCCTTTATCAAGGATATAAAATATAAATGACAGAATACATTCTGAATGTCATCGACATATCTTTTGAAAAAAGTTGGTTTAATTTTCAGGGATTTAATAACATTTCTTCGATGTGTTCTAATACTAATTGGGCTACTACGCGCGATATAGGTGCTCCCATTGTTAGTCCTCCAATTTGTTTAAAATATTTATTGTCGAATTGAAAGTATGTGAAAGTTAAAGTTAATTCTATTGCTTCAAGGAAATCTATTAATGGTAAGTCTGTAAATTTGGTGATGGAGTCCCATTTTTCTGTAATTACTTTTTTTGCTAGTGTTAAAGGTATATTGGTGTACATTGATTCTACATCCAAGGAAACAACTTTTTCGTTGTTATTTGTTTTGATTTTATCGATGTATTGTTTGGTCAAAATAAATATTATATTAAAAATACTTTCGAATTCAAACAATACATATATATATATATATATATATATATATATATATATAGATAATTTCTTAACCATTCATTTAATATATCAGTTGATATATATATATATATATATATATATATATATGGTGATGGGCAAATGTGTGGAACCATGTAAATATCTGCCTACAGGCAGAAAATATTAACAAATGTTTCCTTAATGTAACTTAAGGCTTCCCGATATATTCAGAACCAAAGTTCTTAATAGCTTAGTGCTAGAGAAATGGTCCGGCAACCCATGGACGTGGGTTGGAATCCTGCTTAAGGACGAATTTTTTCAATTAAAAAATTCGAATAATTAGCGTCGTAAAATGTAGAATGCAATATTTATCTTGTATCCCATATGTTCTTTTTTCTTCAATCCTATCTTGAATAAATACAATAGTGTTGTTGTATTCTCTTAAATATTTTATCTTCCTTTCTTGTGATCTTTTATTTTTGGATTTTATGTCACTTTATTTTTAACTTCTTTCTATAACAACTTCTCTATTCCTGTTTCCTATTATTTTTCATGCTCTTTACACTCGTTATTAAATTCCTTTTACCAATACTATTCTTATTCCAGTTACAATTTTTCGATTGATTTTTATTACAAATATATATGTTTAACATTAATTATTAACCAGTAAACCTATTAATGATATTTACTTTCTTTTGCTCATTTAATACTATTAAATTATTAAAATAGTATCTTTTATATGCCCTTTGCATAATTATTTCTTTTTTCGTTACTATCTGAAAATCAATAATAATTTCTTCTTTTTTTCTTTCGAAAATCTAGCTACTTATTTAATTGTTTCAGAAATATCAATATCATTAATATTTTCGCCTTTAAAATTTGGCAATTGTCTGTCCTAATTTTTTTTAAAAATATCTTCCTCACATTTATATCTAACCTATACATATTGTTTTAAGTTTTCATATAAGGCAATTCATTCCAGATTAAATAAAAGTTCTTTTCCTTTTTATCATTAAGATTTCATAACAATATGTAAGGGTAAATAGAGTATATGATTAGCAAAAGTCAACTTGTAATAAAAAAGTACTAACAGATCAAGTATTTGAGAAATTTTTGGGCTATTTATGTCCCTTTTTCAAAGAGTTTTTTTTTAATGGAGCCTTCAATTACATATAATTGTAAAAAATGTCAGTACATATATTATACTGTGTACTGTCATAGTTTATGTCACATTGTCATGGGTTTTATATAATGATTTAAAATGACATTACACGATTTTTTCCTATAGAAATTCATATTGTTAATTCTTTAATATTTGCAAATATAATTTGGAAAAAAATATAATAAAAACCTTCCGCACAACATAAGGAACACAAACATAAAATTTTATCATAGTTGGTTATGTAGTTTGTGAGTCTAAAAATAACAAATTGACCGTTTTTGATTTATATATTTACATTTATATATGTATATATACAAGAATACAAGAACTTAATTAAACTTCTTTATACTGTATCTGTATATTGATAATTAACTTATTTCACTACATAATTTCTGATTGATTAAGTACATAGAGGGTATATATAGTAGGTGATAAGTTCAAACAAATTTATTTTGCAGTAGTTATTTAACAAAGATAAACAAACTCAAATTCAATGCTGTTCATGTAAGAAATTGAAAACTATTTTTAGCATTAGAATAAGTATATTGATAAATGTTCCATGCGGTGCTTCAAATGATGTGTGCCATTTATATTACCGTTCAGTTTATTTTAAAATGTATTTATATCCGATATATTGTAGTTTATCATACATTTAACAAACTTACTTCCTTGATTGTAAAAAAAATAAAATGAGAATTTTAACGTTATTTAACAAATGTTAAGATTAGGAAAATAAACATAAAATATTTTTTTCGTTATAAAATAATCGTTTATATTACGAAGACTTTTATTGATTCAAACATCCCTAGAATTCTAAATAATTTACATTTTAATAACACTAGTCAATACAGTTTGGTTTTCTTATACACTAATACGTGGCTTATGTCTTTTGTCATGCTGGTTCTGAATTTTATTTAAAATTTGCTCCATCACGTTAGGATTTTGAGATATTTTCTTAAATAGTTTTTTCAAAAAAATTAAATTTTACAAAATTTCAAAGTTACTTTTATGCTACAATTATTGGGAATCGAAAAATCTAGTTACCTATGAAAAAGAAATTGTTGTTTATTAAATAGTGTATTATTTTATCTGTCAAATGTAGTTTAGTTTATGCCATTGGGTTGAATAGTGTCTGAGAAATATCCTATAGAATACACTTCTGTTATATAGAAAAAATGGAATTATCACGAGAGAACTTTCGGATAATGATTTACTATGATTTCGAGAAAGGCTTGAGCGCGTATGAGTGCGAGGAAAGTTTAAAATCGGCATTTGGGGATCTCGTACCATCATTGGCTACTGTTTATAGATGGTATAAAGAATTTGAGCGAGGTTGAAATTCGGTTGTACACAGAAAAGGAGCTGGCCCTCCTTCAACTGTTGTTAATCCCAAAAATATTGCTGCAGTGAAGAAGATGGTGGAAGAAGACAACCCTGCAATCATAGAGTCCAAACTGAAGATTGGATCCTCGCAAGTGAGATCAATATTGCACGAATATTTACATTTGAAAAAGGTTGTAGCTCAGTTTGTACCCATGATCTGACAGATTTACAAAAAGCAGAATGTGTTAGAATTTGTCAACAAACTTTAGATATGTTGAATTTGGAGGTCATCAAATTATTTCTAAAATTGTAACTGGCAATGAAACGTGTATATCGTTTTTTGATGTTCCCACTCGCCAAGAAAGCCAAATCTGGATACATGAAGATGAGGAAACCCCTACGATGGTGAAAAAACAGCGAGCAACGAGAAAGTAATGTATGTCGTATTTTTTAGAAGTACGGGTTTGGTGGTCGCAATTAAATTAGAAGATCAGAAGAAAGTTACCGCTAAATGGTATGTTGAAAATTGTTTGCCTACTGTGTTCAAAGTGCCAAGAAAGGGAATTATGTTACATCATGATAACGCGTCGTCCCATACAGCAGGGATAACTGTTCAGTATTTAGCTGAAAACAAACTGAAAGTTATAGAACATCCTCCTTACTCACCGGATTTGGTGATGTGTGACTCCTTGCTATTTTTTGAGCTCAAAAAACATTTGAGAGGGAAAAGGTTCCAGTCAAAAGAAGAGATTGATATCGTCATTAAGTGTTTTTGATAGTACCCACCCAATAAAGACAGCTGGCTGAACGCTTTTGAACTATGGAAGGAAAGAATGGTTATGTGTATTATTGTTGATGGCAATTACTTTGAACATATTTAAAATAAAAATTCTGAAAACTTGTATCAATCTTTCTATTCTCAATAATTAGAGCTTACCCCTCGTATATAAGAAAGATAATACTAAAAATATTGTTCTGTCGAACATTGAGTGGGCATGCCTGAACATGCCCTTGGGTGTTTCCTACATCAGAGCACTTTAACGACACCCATTTTTGCTCTGGAACCAATTAAATTAAGATATTGGTAGATATCTGGCTATGCGGGTATATAAAGAGCTACACACGGGTCTTTCGATTCAAAGGTTTATGATAGGTGAAAGTTTTTTATTTCATAATGTCGTGCACGTGTATAAATAATCCAAACAGTTTCTCTTATGTATCTGCAGAATTCACTACCCACCAGCATAAGTGTACCTTTAATGAAAAAGTTATATTTTCACTATTTTGGCTTAACCATTGCACATCAAGACAAGTCATGGGCTCTCAGAATTTGCTGCGCAAACTGTAATGTTACTCTGAGGGGCTGGTCAAATGGTAAGAAAGGTGCTATGCCATTTGCAAGATTTATGATTTGGCGTGAAGAAACGGGCCATTTGACTGATTGCAACTTTTGCTGCACTAAAACTTTCGGGGTTTTCACCAAAAATAAGAAATATATTAGTTATACCAGTCTGCCCTCTGCTACTCGTTTATTACCTCATTTGGAAACCTTGCCAGTACCAAGATCCATTTTGAGTGAAGAATATGATGTTACAGAAACAGAACCAGAACAATTGTCAAGTTATTAACCAGTTATTAATCAGTTAGAATTAATGATCTTATTCAAGACCTGAATTTGTCAAAAATCTAAGCAGAAATACTAGAATCAGAATCTAGACTCCAAGGAGGGAAACTTTTAGCTCTTTAATATTATTTCATTTACTTTTAAATATTTTTCTGACGTGCCAGAATAAATGTGTTTGTATTATTATTCTTAGAACAATAAAAGTAACTAAAATTGTACATAGCTTCTAAAGAAAAAAAAAATGAAAATTTGTTGACTGGTGTAATTAAGAATAACTGGAACCGCAAACTACTGCTTTTGCATTTATATTCGCAAAAGTATATCTTCGCAAAAATGTGTCACTTGAGTACCATACTGTTAATATTTTAAAATACTTGTGTTTCGGGTTTGTTTAAATAAAACTAACAGAAATTTAAAACACACAATATTAATAGTAAAACACACTAAATAACATTTAATAACTAATAATAACTGTATTTATTTCACATTCATATAACAGTATCAACACGACGGCGATCACTCGTTGAATGAATCTCTCCCTCCATTTCGAATTCTTTTATAGGCTTAGGAAAAACTCTCCCATGTTCGAATTTCTTGGTCCTTCGGTCGGTGTTTTCCCTAGACAGTTCTAGGTCATGTTAACGTGCACGGCGAGGACGTCATCGCATGACTCACATCACAATATTTATGCTTTCTTGAATTACATAGAATGGTATTATTGAGGCAATTGGGAAATTGAAAAACAAGCAACAAACTGTTGGAGACGACCATATATTTGGGTAAGGACTGCGCTGCTGTTTTTGTTAATCTTCAATTGATTTATGTTACGCAATCTTCTTACAACAAATAAACATATTTACTTATTAAGCAAACTTGCATAATCTTTCATAATGTTTTAAACCGTTATTCCCGTTTGGAAATACCGACTCACACAAAAAAACGTTACGCGCTAGGAAGAAGTGATCAGATTTGTAATCGACATTCCATAAAAAGTCCAATCTACCCAAAATTGGATTCATGACATTTTCCTGTAGCCCAATGTTATGTTCTTTGAATTATTTTCTCTAAAATTTACGAAACAATCACAATACGAAATTAAAGAACTATTTTTAAACATTTAAGTTTGTATTTAAGCATCAGTATGAGTTTCTTTCGAGGAAAACATGCTACGGGTAATAGCAAAAATAAATATCACGTAACTGGCTTCGGTAACTCTTCGATAGAGCTCCAAGAATTTACCTTTGTGGGAGGATTGCCAATAAAAATACAAGTCAACTAGCCAGTACCCGGACTAAAGTCTCAGTGAAGGCGACGGAGTTCTTTTCGAAACGTTGTTGTATGACTGACTACTAAAATAGATAGTAAGGGCACCACCACGAATTACTGTTGAATTGCAATCAGAGATCATACGTCACGCGGATGACGAGACTATAACGTACCCACGAGGTGTAGTATCAAAAAAAAAAACAAGGAAGCTGCAACTATGAATAATAAGTAATAGTATTTATTGTAAATGTTCTCCCTTCAAAATAAATATACAATACATAAAAAAATATATTAACAGCCCGCTAAATATACGACAGTAGTTAAATAAGTAATATTCTACATGCTTGACGGGCAAGTAAAAATCGTCGGAGATCTCCGCGGTCGTACATACAAAAATATAGAACAATAATTGCAAAACATAGACTACAATATTGTTACAAAATGTTAAGATAATTATTAATTATTAAATGTAAACATTTGATTATATAATATTGACATTAATTATTAATTAATATCAAGTTATTTTTCAGTTCGAATATTAAAAGAAAAAGAAAGAATACATTTTAGACTGCAAATATGAAATATAAAGCGGTAGCCTAAGTTACGTGTGCCTCATAGACTTGAAATATCGATTAGTGATAATTATAAATTAATTGTATCCCACGGACACAATAACGGGTAAAAACTTATTTTTCGAAGGGGTAAGTCTGGCTCCAAACTACGACACACGAAGATTTAACAGGTTCAAAATCCGACTATGGACGATCCCCTGCTCCGTAATTGGGGTAGCATTTAAATCTGTGAACATTCGGATCTGTTCTGGGTTTATTCTAGCTCCAGACTGGTTCCTGCGCAGATATTTTTCGGGCCGATATCCATGACTGCGAGTATTGAAACAACTAAAACTTGTCGCGAAAAGACTCAGCATCAGATTTAAAACAGCAATCAACCACGAAAGGTAATTTCAATTGCAACTTACCGCAAAATACAAAATGGTCTTAAATCTTGTACACGACCAGCTTGTTCGATATCTCAATCGGGAGTGAAGTGAAACTTTTCTCAGTCTCTTGTTCGGTCACATAAAATTCCAATACGCGCGCTCTCAAAGCTAAGCATAATCCGCGTCTCCCATTGATCGAATATGACCGCGATATACAGCAATATCATGTATACGAGGGTAGTTTGATAGAATAATCATAATAAACATCTCATATATTTATTAATTTTTGAATTAATTTATTTACTAAAATATGTAAACAATAATTTGATTTCTTTTGCTGTGCTAATGGATCTCTATAAGACTTTTCACGACATACGAGCGTGGTTATAAAATAATGAATCACATGCTAGTATAGGCAAACTACGTATGCACCCAAGTCGCACGACCACAGTAGTATTAGTTTCCTTGATGCATCTTGATTCAGCGTGGGTACGTTATCACATGTACGTCCGCCGCGTAACGTATACTCACTTATACAAGTAGTTACAAAACGCGGCGGTGCCAAATATGCATAAAAAAGAATAAGATTTCAGATCGCTGAAGTTGTGATAGAAAAAGCGGCACGAGTAGTGAACGAGCTTACAGAAGAAGACCTTGCATAGTAATTATATATGTATAAATTTAAAATAAAAATTTTAAGTATCAATCCACAAAAAATTGGCGTCTGGCTAGCAGTTTTAAGAAGACGAATTATTGGGCCTATATATTAAAAAAAAACAATAACTGCTGAAAGATATCGAAATGAATCATTAGAGCCGTTTATTAATGAACTTCATGATGATGGGTATACGGAAGGATATTTTTAGCAAAATAATGCACCAGCGCACAAATCTTGAGAATCAATAGCTTTTTGGCAAAAATTTTTCTATGCAAAAATTATTAATTTTCCTCGAAGATCTCCAGATTTGATAATTTTAGACTATTTTATTTTCCATATTTAAAAAATACAATTTTCAAGACTAGACATCATACAATCGAAGAACTTCGTAATGCTATTGTGAATTCTTGTGCTGACATAACCCAAGAAATCCTAATAAATGGCTTTGAAAGCATGAAGCGTAGAGTTCAACTTTGTCTTCAAAATAATGGTCAACATTTCCAACATCTGCGTATTATTATCTTTTAATTTTGACTATTTTAATAAATATTTTTTCAAAAATTAAATTATTAATTATGTGTGTAATAATTTATTACACATATTTACACGGCAACCCATGATCAGATTATATGTTTGTGACAGAATACGTGCACTGTCACCAACCATTAAAAAAAAGCATGGCCGTCTCTAATGAGGAAAGTTTTTGAATGCACGTTATATGTGAATGTCTTATTTTTACAAAGTAGTCTTTTGGCTTAAATCCAAGAGAAGCTTGTAAAGACGTTTTTAAAAATAATAATATACTAATATTTTATTATGTTTATATTATATTATGTCATTACGATTTGTGTATAAATACCATAATTGTATCTTTTTCCCCCTGATATATCATTTCAGTAAAACAACTTTATTTATCAGTAGAGCAGACCAATTTCCGTGCGCGCCATGTGCGCCGATGTGAGGATGATTGTATTGCATCAGAACTAATAAAAGCATTCAGTATGTGTTTGGTACTTGCTTAGACTGCATGTAAGTGTAAGTATACGTAATAAAATGTCGCCGACACATAAATCGAGAAAACGACCGTTGTCAGACGAAGTGAATAAGTTTATTATGGATTTCCTGGACTTAATACCTGATGGCTCAAAAATTAAATGTTTAGTGTGCAATACATATCTAATGTGTTGGTCAAAAACATATTGTAAAGAACACGTAAGCAGTTTGGAGCACTATAATAATAAAATTAATCGACAACAGTTTATACATGAACTATGTGTAACTATGATTGTGTGTACACTGCCGTTTACCTTGTTAAGTAATGATTCATTTATTTCATTTTAGAATAGATACGCGAAGCAAACATTACCGAGCACGACAACGTTACGAAGGAATTTACCATCGGTGCGTAAACAGGTTGAAAATAAAATCAAAGCCGAACTGAAAAATAAAAAACTGTGGTTATGTGTGTACGAAACAACTGACAGCAAAAAACAATCTGTAGTTAATGTGATGGCGCGTAATATGGAACCACATCAACCAACGTCTTCAATTTTATTAGCATCCAGACGACTAGAAGAATGTAATGCCGGAAAAATTTCAGAGGTGCTATTAGATACTTTGGAAAAACTTAAACTTTCGAAAGACCAAGTATTCATGTTTATGACTGATGGTGCCGCAACCATGTGTTCTGTAGGCCGGTCTCTTAGAAAATATTATCCTAACTTGTTACATATTACTTGTAAACTCCATGCTCTACACCTTGTGGCAGAACAGGTTCGTAGATGTTATCCAGAGGTAGATGCTTTAATATCGAGTACAAAGGCAGTATTCCTGAAATCTCCAAAACGTAATCGGAAATTTCACGAATTGTGTCCCCATGCCCCTGAGCCACCACAGCTGATTCTGACACGTTGGAGTACATGGTTACGGGCGGGGTTTTACTATCATGAATATTTTGAAAAAATTAAGGACGTGGTTTTATCATTCGATCCGAAAGAAAGTGCAGCTATCAATACAAGCCAGAAAAAATTTCAAGATGCCCAGATTAAAATGGATTTACAAAGTATTCATGAGAATTACTTGGGACTAGAAGAAGCAATAAAAAAATTAGAAAATTCGTCGCTGTCGCTTCTTAAACATGGTGGATATTAGAGATATTTTTTCCCATCAAAATATTATGCAACCTTCCAAGAAGGTTAAAATCAAATGGCGCAAGGTCAGATGAGGCAGAGAAGATCAACCAGTTTGTAATGTTTTTCTGCATTACTCTTGCTGTATGTGGTCTTGTGTTGTTACGGGAAAGTACAAAATTTTGCTAATTGAAGAGTGGAAATCGTTTTTTAATCAAAGTTTACGTAACAAGGACGTATAAAACTGCATTAAGCGTTCTTTTTTTGGGGTTTGAAAACTCGAAATAAATAATACAGCGATGATTCGACTAATACCTAATGGTTATCTTTTGTGGCCGATTTTGGAGATTACTTGGGACTAGAAGAAGCAATAACAAAATTAGAATATTCGTCGCTGTCGAGGAATCACTGCAAATCGTTAAAGATGTTCACGCACAACTGTGTGCTGTAGAAGACGCAAAAAGTGAAAGTGTTCTAATTAAATTTGAAAGTGTTTTAGACAGAAAGACAGAAATGCAGATTTTGACACCTTAGCACGTATTTGTGAGAGCACGTCTACAGATGCGTTAAGTTGCTTAAAAAACTTCCTTGTTAATTCGCTATCCCTTGCGGTTGTCTTATATAATACATTTTTGTAATTATCAGTTCTGATATGTTTAAAAAACCTGTGATTTTACTATTGTAGAAAGAAGATTCGTGATTATGTATAAACAATTCACTTTATTCTTTTTACAGTATGTGGAACCTAGTTTGCTGACTTTCCGTGTCTTTTAAAAATGGCAGCATATGGTGGACAGCGGTGTTATTTTTGATAATTCCCATAGATTGTATTCCGCTAATAATTTTAAAGCAACATAAACGAAGTTTGATGAGCGACTTGGTCCGGATTTGTCTTACAACAACATATCTTTAGAACGAAATTTGGTAAACCAATTACGTACTTCCCAGACAGTCTAATGTAATAGTTATTTATCAGAAGGCTTGATTTTCATGCAATTAAATTAATTAATCTGTTGCTGAATGAACTAAAGAATCATCTTATACGTCTCAACTCTTTATACTAAATTAATTGTTAGTAAATTTTAGAATTGTTCAATTCTTGGGATTAATTGTATAATATTTTCATGATTTTTGTATGCTCCGTGTTATTGTGACGTATTGTTTCTTGTTTCTTTGCATGTTTCTTCAAGAATTATTAATTTGTATAATACAAAAGTATTTTTAATAATATAAAATATTATTAAAAATGGGGTGTGAAGAACACAATACAAGTTATATATTTGTGAATGTATCTCCTCTCCAGAGACGCAGATACGTATTTCACCTTTCTACAGGATCGTCGGTCGAATCGTCCTGTAGAAAGGTGAAATACGTATCTGCGTCTCTGGAGAGGAGATACATTCGCAAATATATAACTTGTATTGTGTTCTTCACACCCCATTTTTAATAATATTTTATATTATTAAAAATACTTTTGTATTATACTGTGATAACGTAATGCAATCCATGTGTATGCAAACAATCTGAACCAGGCCACAGCCTCGTTCCAGTAACGCATGTTACAAATACGTCCTCGCTCACGCGAGTTGTTTGCAAACACAAGTTGCATGTCAGGGTTGTATAACATTCCCTAAGTAGTACGAGGATGAGCTAATGATATATAACAGACATTCATAAATTCACTTACACAGTCACGTTCACACATTCGGTCTACATACTAGTTAGTAAGAATGTATATTATTGTTATCCAGTATTTAAGTGTTAAATATTAATTATACGATGTTACCCAAACTTCGTGAGTGTCTTACTTTACCATAAGTCGCCCTACCTGTTATCCCGTGGGCTACCCAAAGGCCCAACATCACATGGCGATTCTGCCTACCTACGGCTCAGGACCATTCTGCCAGTCAATTAAGACTGCAGGGAACATGTAGGAAGCCGGAACGGACCAAGGAAGGAAAAACCTACAGTGTAGCAGGTCAAGATCACGAAATGGGCAATTACGCGACGAAGGAAGAGGTAATCATCGCTGGCAATGACGCCAACATAAAAAACAACGTAGACACCATCGACATCCTCGGCGTAGTGGCATTCGTGAGAGTTATGGTAATATTAACGTCCTGCTGCTGCTACGGTGTATACCGGCACGTGAACAAGAGGATGACGAAGGCCCTATCCGCTCAGGTTCAATTGGAGTTCCACCGAAGCCAGGAGAAGGTCTAGTCTAACACCCATGTCCGCCCCCGACCAATTCACACAAATATACGAAGAAGTAAAGGTATTTTTTAGCAATTTAAGGAAAGACAATGTTAGTAATAAGAGTGATATTAACGTAATTAAGCGCAAACAAGCGCTAATAGACAATTTTAACCTTAGATTGTATGAAATAAGGGACAATTTTAATAAAGTAGCACATAGTTTAAGTACCCGGGAGGCAACTAAAAATTGTATTAAAGACATTACCGCGACGTTAGATGAGGCTACAGAAATTTTAAATAACAGATTAAGTAATTTAAATGTAACAATTGGCAACATGGCTGAGAATTTCGATTTACGCACTGCCTCAAGTTTATTACCTGTAATGAACGGTAAAGAAGAAGTAACTCTGCAACTTATAGATTCGATCGAATTATATGACGCTTTGTTAAATAACGCGGGAAAGGAAAGTTTAACCAAATACGTTCTAAAAACACGGTTATCCCCTAAAGCAAAATTAAGGTTACTCAAAACATACCCCAGCAATGCCGCTTTAATTACAGATTTAAAACGCTATTTCATTACGAAAAAATCGGTCGCAGCATTAACGTCACAATTATACAATGCGAAACAAGGCGCGAAAACGATAAACGAATACGGCGAGACAGTAGAAGATCTGCTCGCGCAATTATCAATCACGCAAGCAGGCGATGACGACACGTTAGTAGATAAATTCCGTTCTGCAAATGAACAAATTGCAGTTAATACATTCGCAAATGGACTCCGCGACCCCAACATAAAATTATTAATAAAAGCTCGCAACCCTAGCACATTAAGCGACGCGATTCAGGAGGCTGCAAACGAACAGATACTTAACCCCGCAAGCAACGCAATTTATCATTTCTCAAAAAAAGCTACGTTTAACAATTCAAAAACTACGTTTAATCATGCACAAGCCAAAGACAATCGGTACCGAGGATATAGGCAAACTAACAACGATAGTAGACGAAGAAATTTTCAACATGACAATACACATGGCAATCAAAATCAATATTATAGAAAGAAATTTGTAAGGCGCGACAAACGCGATAGCCGCGACAGAGTATTCGCTGTATCATCAAACGCGACCCAGCGCGACGATAATAACGATAATTCATTTTTTCGAAGAGTCGTCAACTAAAAACAGATTCCAGTCAACATTTTTTTAACCTCGACGGTTTAACATATATTAATTCATATTTCAATAATAAAGACAATCTATTTCTAGTTGACACAGGTGCTTCGATAAGTGTTATATTTTTAAAGTCTATTTATACAAACATAATTGTTGATAAAACACACAAGGTAAACATAGTCGGCATCAACGGCAAAACACAAACAAACGGATCCGCTTTCATTACGCTAAACCTAGGCGAGGCCAAGGTCAGGCACAAATTTGCAGTATTAGAAAATGTAAACGATAACAAATTTATAGGTATCATCGGTTCCGACATACTTGCCAAATACAACACCGTTATAGACTACGAGAAATATAATATTACGTTTTCAATTGAAGGTCAGCAAATTACATTACCAATGCATTCCGACGAGGACACGGTTGTTAATATTCCGCCTCGTTGTGAAATAATCAAATATTTTAAAGTAAGTACGTGTAGCGATTGTGTAGTTTCCCAGAAGGAAGCTGCCCCAGGTATATTTATAGCAGGCTCTGTTGTAACCCCAAAAAATGGTTTAGTGCCCGTAAGAATATTGAATACAAGAGATAGCGACGCGACATTGAAGAACTTCGCTCCTACGTTAACAGACCTTGATAAATACAACGTCTTCAGTTTCAGGTGTAATGACACTAAATCAGTCGAACGCGTCGACAAAGTTTTACAAACAGTAAACACCTCACATCTAAACAAAGAAGAAAACATTACGATGCAAAAAATTATCGCTAAGTATTGCGACGTGTTTTTCCTTGATTCAGATAAGCTTACGCACACGAACATATACAGGGGAGACATACAGGTTAACCCGCAAATAAATCCGATATATTCTAAACCCTATCGACTGCCACATTCGCAAAAACATGAGATCGACAGACAAGTAGAGAAACTTTTGTCCGATGGCATTATAGAAAAGGCAAAGTCACCGTGGTCATCCCCACTATTATTAGTTCCCAAGAAAAAGGATAAGGACGGAAACCGGAAGTGGAGGATAGTGATCGACTACCGCTTGTTAAATAAGCAGATAGTCGATGACAAATTCCCATTGCCATCAATCAACGAGATCTTAGACTCGCTTTCAGGCGCAGTCTATTTTTCTCATTTAGATTTAGCACAAGGCTATCACCAGATAGAATTAGAACCCAAAAGCCGTCCCTACACAGCATTTACTACCGGCAAAGATCAATACCAAATGTGTCGACTTCCAATGGGACTAAAAACAAGTAGTAGCGCTTTTTCTAGAGCCATGACAATAGCAATGTCAGGACTTAATTATGAACAATGTTTCATATATCTTGACGATCTCATAGTTTTCGGCAACAATCTCCGACAACACAATCTGAATTTAGTTAGAGTACTGGAACGGCTAAGAAAGGTTAATCTTAAACTTAACCCAGGCAAATGCGATTTTTTACGAAAGGAAATTTTATATTTGGGACACGTCATTTCGGCGGAAGGAGTCTCACCCGACCCTTCCAACATAAAAGCCTTAATGGAATACACGGTTCCTAAGAACGCAAAAGACGTAAAACGATTTGTCGCATTCGCCAACTATTATAGACGCTTCATTCCAAATTTTGCCAACATCGTGAATCCCTTGAACAACCTTACAAGGAAAAATGTGATTTTTACATGGTCCGATGTGGAACAAAAGGCATTCGAAAAGCTCAAGCTAGCCCTACAGACACCACCAGTTTTGCAATATCCAGATTTCGATGCGAATAACATGTTTACTCTAAAAACAGACGCATCCGGCTACTCAATTGGTGCAGTGCTATCCAACGGCAACGACAGGCCAATCGCTTATGCCAGTCGATCCCTAAACAAAGCGGAAAGGAACTACTGCACAATTGAAAAAGAGTTATTAGCCGTGGTTTGGGCAGTGAAGCATTTCAGGCCTTACTTATATGGTCGAAAATTCAAGATCTTCACAGATCATAGGCCATTAGTATATTTGTTTGGAATGACCAACCCGTCTAGCCGTCTTACGAAATTCAGATTAGTGTTAGAAGAATACGATTTTATCATCAATTACGTTAAGTGTTCAGAGAACGTAGTTGCAGACGCCTTATCACGGATAGAGATAGATTCCAACGACTTGAAGGAGGTTAGTAATGGGATTAATGACAGCATTTTTGTTACGACTAGAGCTCAGTCAAGACAGGTAGCTGCCGATCACACCATTACGAACCCAGCAGTCACAGAATCCACCGGCTCCAGGGTAGGCCACCCCGGGGTTGTGGAACTGTTGAAAAGGCCAGCGGGATCTATCGAACTTCGAGTGATAGACAAGGCAAGCTTCAATTCCCTCCAGCGTCGTAACGGAACAAGCATGCGTTCCAAGGAAGTATTCCTATACGACGAAGATGCTCTCACAATTTTTATGAAGGAGACTGTAGTTACAATGAGTCCCCAGCAGTACATGCGCTTATTGGCTACACTCCAGGAGTTCTGCGCAGGACACGACATACAGGAAATATGTATAGTCAAAGACAATTCCAGGAACAGCGACTTCCTGAGAAATTTTATTCCATGGAAGAAGAGAGAGCCAAACGATTTAAAGATAAACGTAATAGGAGGAGTGGTAAGAATTGAAGACTACGAAACACAGCAACTAATCATCAACGATTATCATATGCTACGTACAGGAGGACACGGAGGAGTAAACCGAACATTTAACCAGATCAAAAGGTTTTATTATTGGCCAAAACTAAAGCACGACATCGAATCATTCGTGAAACGATGTAGTGATTGCCAAAAACACAAGCACTCAATACCAAACAAAGAACCAATCAAGGTAACGACCACATCGTCATACGCTTTCCAAAAGATTTTTGTAGATCTAGTAGGTCCATTAAACCAAGACCACGAGGAGAACAAGTACATCTTGACACTCCAATGCGAACTAACAAAATTCGTGGAAGCATATCCTATTCAAAGCAAAGAAGCTGCCACAGTAGCCAGAGCCCTGGTCGAGAATTTTATATTAAGATACGCTATTCCCGAACAGATAGCTTCCGACCAAGGAACAGAGTTTATGGCTGCAGTTTTCAAGGAAACTTGCTCACTGTTAGGAATACAGCAATTAAGATCAACTGCTTACCACCACGAAACGTTAGGCGCATTAGAGAATACACATAAGAATCTCGGAGCGTACCTACGAATCCAATTAGATAACCATAAAGACAATTGGTCGACTTGGATACCTTATTGGTGCTTTGCGTTTAATAACACAGTGCATACTGAAACCAAATATACACCGCATGAGTTAGTTTTCGGTAAACACAATCCCCTACCTTCATCAATAACAAACGCGATAGAACCGCTATTCAATTTTGAAAATTACGCCGCAGAAATGAAATACAGACTCCAGACAGCCCTGCACGATGCGAAACATAATTTGATCCTATCGAAAGTTAAAAGGCAAGAAAAGTTAAATAGAAATCGCAGGCACACACACTTTTGTGTCGGCGATCAGGTCTTAATAAAAAACGAAGCAGGGAATAAACTTGAGTCACTGTATAACGGCCCCTTTATAGTAACTAAAACAGACAAGCCGCCAAACATAACAGTTTGCATAAACGGTAAAGACACCGAAATACACAAAAACCGCCTTAAGCATTACCACGCCTAAAAGCAAATACAAATATGTCAATTAGTATAAGTGTTAGAATAAGTGTAAATATGTTAGTAGGAAATAAGAAACTTGTATACATGTAATAAATAAGCAACTATTTTTAAAATTAGTAGTATATGTCATATTTTTAGTAATCACCGTACTACAAGAATAATAAAGGTATAGATTTTAACATAAGAAAAACAAACGCCTCAGCGTTATTTTTCTTAACCCCCAGGGAGGGTGATGTGATAACGTAATGCAATCCATGTGTATGCAAACAATCTGAACCAGGCCACAGCCTCGTTCCAGTAACGCATGTTACAAATACGTCCTCGCTCACGCGAGTTGTTTGCAAACACAAGTTGCATGTCAGGGTTGTATAACATTCCCTAAGTAGTACGAGGATGAGCTAATGATATATAACAGACATTCATAAATTCACTTACACAGTCACGTTCACACATTCGGTCTACATACTAGTTAGTAAGAATGTATATTATTGTTATCCAGTATTTAAGTGTTAAATATTAATTATACGATGTTACCCAAACTTCGTGAGTGTCTTACTTTACCATAAGTCGCCCTACCTGTTATCCCGTGGGCTACCCAAAGGCCCAACATCACAATACAAATTGGTGTGGTTTTTACCCACTCATGTATGTTTCAAATTATTTTGTTTATACGCATTCGGTTCGCCCGACAAGTAGTGAAGACACGATAATACAGTTTTTTATAGATATGGTTGTTACCGTCTATAGAAACACGTTGCTTAGTTCGGCAGTTATTATGTAGACAGCGCTGAATATTCTTTCACGCTCTGTCTTAATAATTTCTGTTGATAGCAAGGTAGTTATGTTTGGTTGAATGTATCTCTTCTCCAGCAGGGGCGTACCGACGATCCTGTAGAAAGGTGAAATACGTATCTGCGTCTCTGGAGAGGAGATACATTCACAATTATATAACTTGAATTATTAATTTTAATACGTAGTGGTGTTTACGTTTATTTCAAAATGGATAATATTGAAATGACATCTGTCCTAAAATATCTCTCCAAAAAGGGTTTATTAGGTGAAGAAATTAATAATTATATTAGGCAATGTCAATATGTGCTTCGTGCGCAAGTACCAAAAATAGCGTAATCAAAGAAAACTTTGATTTGGTTGATGACATGGTATTCAATGCTGGAGCATTACAGTAAAATTCATAGTATAAACATATTACGTGTCAATAAACAGTACTGAAAAAAATTATATTACACATTGGGTCTTATGTATGGTTTACACTATTTGACTTTTCTTTTTTGGTTTTGAATTTGACTAAATCATTTGAGAAAACCAAAATCACCAATTGCGTCGTTAAAAAGTTTTTCAGTTTACACCTTTTGCTGTTTTATTGATTTTTTAAAGAGTAATATGTCCAGTAAGACATGCTTTGTGGTACGAGGTGCTACCCATAAATTCCCGGAGTGAAAAGAAAACACAATAAATTGTACTAACAACTTATTCACTTCCATCCCCTTCAAAATACTCTTCTTTCGCATGAATACACTGATCCCAGCGACTTGTCCATGACTAAAAGCAATTCTGGAAGCCTTCGCGTGTTAACGTATTGCGATTTGGTCCGGATCTCCTCAATTATCTCAAAATGGCGCCTCTTGGGCTTCATTTGCAACTTCGGAAAAGGAAGAAGTCACAAGGTGCAAGATATGGGAAGGGTGGGGTAGTACTTCCATCTTTATTGAGGCTAGAAACTGACGTATAACAAGTGAAGTGTGGGTTGGTGAATTGTCCTGGTGTAGGATCCACGAATGGTTGCGCCACTTGGCAGGCCGCTTGCGTTGAATGATTTCTCTTAATCGTCGAAGAACATTGCAATAAAATCGTCCATTAACTGCTTCACCTGGTGGGAGAAATTTTTTGTGCACGATGCCATCAACGTCAAAGAAGCAAATCAACATCGACTTGACGTTACTTCGAACTTACCGTGCTTTCTTCGGTCGTAGTAAGGATGGCGTTTTCCACTGTGATGACTATTGCTTTGTATCCGTACATCTATGATTCGTCGCATGTTATTCTGGTACTGAAGTTTGTATCCCTTTCGGCAATTTTTTTCAGGTCTGTGCGCACATGAGCACAGTGCCAGTGCATCACAACATCATCAACAGACCGACGTCCATTTTTAAAACGGTTTACCAGTCATGACTTTGCATCTCGCTTAAAGCATCCTCACCGAACGCTTGTTTAAGTATTTTCAGGCTGCCTTGTTTGAAGCTGAATATGATGTAAGTTTTTTTCTCGTTCACATCAGACATTGTAGTTTCGTAGAATAATTCAAACACAACTCAACGAATATAAACACAAAAACTGTTTGTACCACCTAGCAAAGTATCGTTTAACAGATTGACTTCGTATAGACGTAGGTCGCACAAACTAGCGCTATAGAGTTGTACTACCATCCCTTTCGCGACACATTCAAATTCCGGGAATTTTTGGGTAGCATCTCGTATATCAAATATAAAGCACACAGCAATATGTATGCGCCCAAAACTATTATCATAAATATTTATACATACAAACGCAATCAATTGCGAAAAGAAAATTCGGGGATTGTAAGGTAGCATATGGATATAAACTCAGTTTGAAATACACGGATAAGAAACTCTTACCTTGGAATTGGTGATATTCTCAAAAGTAAGCTCAGATTCCTCGCCATTGAGCATTATGGACACGGTTTGGTTTCCCAAATCTATAACAAAAAATATAGGCATACATTCTTTGTCTCTATTTAGGTTTTGAATAAAAATGTTTTGTGTAGACCATAATACGTTAAATTGCAAAGAAAATATGAGAGTAAATATTTTCTTTTAATGTTTTTATAAACGATTAAGAGAAATTTGATGAGTAAATATTTTGTTTTCCGAAATTGTATATCCCATTTGTGTTTATGAAGTACATATTTATTAAAATTTTTACATTATATTCATTCGTTTTACATTATATCCAATGTAAATGGTGTTCCCCACATTCGATTTTTAATAATATTTTTTAGTATACTCCGCAAAAAAAAATGGAATCACCTTATCTATGCAAAGTAAATCGTTGCAATAATATTTGTTTGTTTTGGTTTTATAACATTGTCACGCATTGAGTTCTAATTTATTTATTTTTTTTCTAATTTCGCGAGATTTAGCTAATTTACATCTTCTCATTTTTTTAAAAAAATGGTAAAACTAAAACTACAATTTTTTCTTTTAACATTTATCACGTGTTTCGATGTAGAACCCTCTTGTCTGGTTTGGTAAAGATCCTAATGCACAATGCACGTAATTTGAGTCACGAAGAAATTGTCTAGGCCATTTCGTTAATTAACGATAGTAGGAGTCAAAGATACGTTAGTAGGGTGTTAGGTGTGCGACAACCGACAATATCGAAATTGGTACGCAGGTATAGAGAAACTAAGAGATGTAACAGGATACCAGCACAAGGTAGGAAGCGGTCAACGACGGTCATAGACGATCGCTTGTTACGACTTACAGAGCTGGAAGACACTGGAAGACAGATAAAAAATGAGCTGCTTACCGTTCGAAATGTAAATGTTACGTCTCAGGCGGCAAGGAACCGACTTAAAGAAGAATATCGGCTAAAGGCCCTATAAATCACTAGAGAACACCGAGTTCACAGACTACAATATGCGAGAGATCAGCGTGATTGGACTGCTGAAGATTGGGCTAACATTCTATGTTCGGTCCATATAGATTAATTTGTATTTCAGTTTTATTTGCCTATAATCAAATAGATTTAGTTGTATTTATTTTACGTATTAAATCATAGGTTTTAATTTTATACTGTTTGTAAATGTTAAGTGTATAGAAACGCCTCTCAAATATCTAATTTGTTAATTTCGTAAGTGGTCAGGTATTATATTGCTTATGCATTGTCTTGTTTCATACGGTCATAAAACTCTTTACTCAATACAGGTAAAATTCTCTTTGTAAATTCGTTCATTTGCAGATGTAGACCTATATAATGGCATAAGTTTTATTGTTATATTTCATTTATTGTATTTATTATATTGAATGTTTCAATGTATTCATCCTTTTACGATAAGGTTTAGAGATTTCGGTTTATTGTATTTTTCCAGTATTCTTCGAATAGTATTCTTTATCTCTAGCCCACTTACTGTTTATTGTAATTTACATATTCGGTATATTGCCATTAAATACCTGTAACAATTGTATTGTTTGTATTCAACATTTATTTCATTTGCCAGTATTACAATTAAGGGTTCGTGTGCATATTATTTATTTTAATCCATTTATGACGTTGGTAAACTACATCATATACCTTTCCTTGAAGAAGGGTAAAATATTTGCATCGCAATTTCATTATAATTATTTAGTTGTTTTCTCCGTCCCTTGTCACTGGCGGGGACAAAATATTTATTGTTAAATAAGTAAAAACAATAATTAGTTCCAACCCAGATCTCAGCGATCTCACTTCAAGAATATAAAGTATTAGTCAGTTTCTCGGTCTTTACTATTAAGGCCAGATTCGTACATTTATATTAAGTTTAGTGGAACTCCAAGATTCAATTTATTAATAATTATCTTGTAAATATATTAGTGTTAATTGAAACTAGTGTATTATTCAAAACATATATTTCGGTCAAACACATTCCGAAAATTACTTCAAACTAGGAGGAATAACATTCTATTCATATACAAGTCTAGGTATTGCCTGTTCTCATCAGATAGACGAGAAATTTGGTGAGGTTTTACCTACTCAAGTATGTTTCAAGTTACTTTGTTCAATGTAAATATCTCTAGTTTCATAATAAATAATTTAATACTACGGAAACTGTAGGAAATGAGCGCTTCGAGTTTGTTTTGTCTTTGGTTGATGACGTTTAAAAGCCCATAGATAGTCAAGCATAATAGACAAAAATAACACTAGTTTACAAGATTTAGCGCAAAAACATTTGAGGTCTGCTATTGATATCATTTTCAACGCTGAACAAGAGTCTGCGATTGGAAAATTTGTATCACGTCAGATAACTTAAATTGACAAAAAAACATTTGTGACTCTATTACACGTGTTTTATTGAATATATTAAATACATTTTAGAAATGTTAAGCATTGAACTTTTATTTTTTATATGACTTTGGGTCGGTTTCACGTATTAATGTTCAGCAATAGGCCTCGAGCATATTTTCATCCCAATATCCTTGGTAACGCTTATCAATTTTCAATAAATCTTGGCGAAAGCGCTCACCTTGCTCGTCGCTTGTTGCGCCCTTCTGGAAGGAAGTTGAGGTGGGAATGTAAGAAGTGGATTTTTAAGGACATATGTGCACCCAGTGTTTTATAAGTTTTCAGTAATTCCGCAACAATTTCCTTAAAATTGTCACTTTTTTGTTACCTAGAAAACCGTCAACAATTCGTCGAAATGATGACCATGCAGCTTCTATTGGTAATAGTAACTTGTTAAACTCTCCGTCATTAAATAGTTTTTTTTTAATTTCAGGGCTTACAAATAAGCCTTCTTTAATTTTCGCATACAAAAGTTGTGGAAATGTGGTCGTCAAAATGCAGAACCGTTTTCATCCAAGGCTTTTAAAAAGTCTCTATTTTAGAGCTTCGTCTTTGCAACTGATATGAAAGACGCTTTAAAAGTTTCACCATGACTTTTTTATTCATAAATATACTAACTCACAACGCAATAGGTATATTTAACGACTTCGTACTATAAACAGGCAGAGTAAATCTATACCTTCCTTTGACATGTTTCCTGTGGGTGAATTTTTCTAGTAGAAGAATTGTGCAGCATTTGGGAATCTATTATCGCAAAAATAGCTAACTAAAGCAGCGAATAGAAACTGAAATATTGGCAGCGAGATGTTGATGACACTTTAGTAATTTGATCAAATAAAAACAGAGGTTAGAAGAATTTTTGTAAAATGCAAACAATTCCGATAAAGCAAGTTCAAGATGGAAATAAGAAAAAGAAGGATGACTCATTCCTGGATGGTGTGTCGTACAAAATAAAAAAAAACTAAATTCGGAATATATAAAAAAAAAACAACACGTTATAGACATTTACACGTTACGTACTATTACCATCCAAAACAGAAGAAGGCAATCATCCACATATGTAGAGCAAAAACTATTAGCAATGCTGAGCATTTAGAAAAAAGACAAAACATCAAGAAAGCACTAGGATAAACAGATGAAGCAACACGAAGATACAAGATATATTCACGGGAAAGAGGATTTCCCTGTCTACTATACGTTTTTTGTGCGATCAAGATAATTGGAAGAAGAATTTTGAAGTAAAATTTAGTAGAATCGCGTGAATAAAGCTTGACTTCTTCGGTTAAAGACAATCTACTTCTAACGAAAGGAAAAGTCCGCAGACTAGGAGCACCGAGTCACACGAAAAAAGGTTATCGTGATTATCGTGCAACCTGCAGCTGTAGAATATACGAACCGACAAATCTATATATATATATATATATATATATATATATATATATATATATATAATACCGGATGTCTTTGTAGTAAAAAGACAACGGTTTCCTCTCATAAGTGAGAAAGAAAAAGATATTTAAAGAAATTTTGTTACGCCACTGTTACTATTGGAGATGATATTTTAAAACCGACCCAAAATATAGTAGTATTGTATGTCTTGCTTTAAGTAATGTTCTGTTGTCGATAGTTACGTATGTTCGATACAATTTTACAATTAAAGATAGATTGTGACTTAAATGCCCGTAAAGCACACGTCTTACATGTTCTTATAATATATTCATTTGGCTAAAATTCATTTGGCTTTTGTACCAGGTCATTCAACTCGCCATAATAAAACCTAGACACAATGTTATAGGTTTCATAAATATAAACATTGCCGCCTTTAAATACAATAGTAGCATTCTGAATCCGATATTCATATTTTATATTTCTTACTTCTAACAAAAAAACATTTTCGTAATACACATGAAATTTTACTATGATTTTTAAAATGGGTTTGTAAATGGATGTAACCCACATCGTAATGTTTACTTATTTATTTGAGTGTGTAAAAAGCTGAATTTGTACGTTGTATTGATCTTAGCGTACATCATATTATAGCTTTTATAACATTGTCAGTTGTTACGTATGTAGACATACGGTGTGTGTAACTTCAATAGTAACTTCATAGTTCCATTCTGAATATTTTGAATTTATAGGCGGAACATTTAAATTTTCAGGGGGTTTTTAATTTTAAGGTGCGCGTCGTAATCAAATCACGTATATAATATATAATTACTTCTTTCCATTCTTCATACGTTGTCTTTTTATTTCAAGGACAGCCTGTATATATATATATATATATATATATATATATATATATATATATATGTAGGTGTAATTTCTCGGGTTCTTGGCCGCGTGTGAGTTTTGTCCTGAAAAGGACTATTTACTCTACGTTTCAACGATATCGCACTCGTCATCTTCAGGAGCTAGTCGGTCTGTTGCTGGTTAGAGCTGGAGATCGTCTGACGTGCGCCTAGCACTACCTCTTGCTATATGCTGCTGTATCGGGAGGGGTGTCCCACTATTGACGTCATGCGTGCGCGGCTTCGTGTAATTGGTCCGAGTGCGTGTAAGTTCCCTGGTCGGTCCGTGTGTCTGTGTAGGGGTTGTGATCTGTCGGGATTTGGTTGTGTTTTTATCTGTCGGTGAGCTAGGAGCGGTTTCCATGTATGCAGCAAGCGCTGGCTGTCGTTACGTTTATTTAAGCACTATATATATATATATATATATATATATATATATATATAGTGCTTAAATAGACAATTTTTTCAATTAAAAATTTCATATGATTTGCTTTGTAATTTGTAGACAGCAATGTTTATATCCCCCCTTACTTTGCAATTACATACATACTAACTTGATATTTGTAAATATTTCATATAAAAGCCGAAAAACTCCAATAATTTATCAATTGTTATATATATATATATATATATATATATATATATAGTAAACCTAATCAGTAGGCGATTAAAGGTCTGTATATTACTTCAAAATATATGTATTTAAAAAACTCTACATGTTTCGGCTGTATACGCCTTTTTCAAGAGAATACAAAATATGAATGACAGGATATAAATGTCAAGTAATTAAGTTGCTAACAAGGTGTGAAAATATGTGTTGTTCGCTGCTAGCAATTTGTGTCTCCTTCTGGGTATGAACTTGTGTGTTGGTTGCTGCTGGCAGCTTGCGTCTCTCTATGGGTGTGTGGTTTTGTGTGAGAGCGTAAGTGTAGGGTTTTGTATGTCGGTGCGTTCGTGCGTGTGTTTAGTGATCGGTCGCATGAATTTAGAGAGGTCGGATAACCAGCCGTTGCGTAGGGCCGCCAACCCTTTCCCGACAACTTCTTTACAATTCCGTGCAGTACTTCGACGGTCTGACCCCCGCCCCAACGAGGCAAGGCGCAGACAGGCGAAGCGCACCCTGTACGGGGTTGCTCATCGCAACTAAGGGAACACTCTTAGTGGCTACCTCGGTCGACGATGGTCACACTTATGCCATCTTAACGTTTTCCGCCGAAGCGGGGGCATAGCACACACGTCGAACGTGTGTGTGCTGTTAACGGCAGCCTAGCCAGGTTGTCGCCCAGGACCGGTGGTGTGTGCATTGCGCGGCGACGAGATAGCGCCGCGTAGCATGGTTCCTCACTCTTGCTGGAAAGGCGGAATGGCACCTGACTGCCCAACGGGCAGACCCCCCTAGAGTTTTGTAGCGCATATGCTAGGCTGCAACCCAGTAGAGGACCACATCAGCAAAAAACAGAAAACAGGGAAAAGCAGGGAAAAGCAAGACATGAGTTATTATTACATATGCGCCCGTGGAGCGACTTAAGATACAAAGTTGTCGGCATTCGCTCAAAACGAGAAGGAAAACCACGAAAACCTGCTCGGACAACTAGACAGGAATCAAAACACGGAACAGTCATCATGATAAGCAAAAGTATATGATATTTAAATGATATTTAAATAACATAAGGTATATAACAAAAAAAAATATATAATATGATGGTAAATTGTAGATCGTTACAAAATTAAATTATAGTATATACTGCTTAGATTTTTTATATCATTTCTGTTGTTAATTGAATTTTTTTCCTGTTTAATACTGATCATTTCTTTAATTTGTCTTTTCACTGTGTGTTGTTCTTTATCAATTATCTGTGTGTTTTCAAAATCGAAATGGTGATCGCGTTGTAGTTTGTGTGTAGACAATGCAGTTTTGTCTGTTGCATTGTCTACACACAAACTACAACGCGATCACCATTTCGATTTTGAAAACACACAGATAATTGATAAAGAACAACACACAGTGAAAAGACAAATTAAAGAAATGATCAGTATTAAACAGGAAAAAAATTCAATTAACAACAGAAATGATATAAAAAATCTAAGCAGTATATACTATAATTTAATTTTGTAACGATCTACAATTTACCATCATATTATATATTTTTTTTTGTTATATACCTTATGTTATTTAAATATCATTTAAATATCATATACTTTTGCTTATCATGATGACTGTTCCGTGTTTTGATTCCTGTCTAGTTGTCCGAGCAGGTTTTCGTGGTTTTCCTTCTCGTTTTGAGCGAATGCCGACAACTTTGTATCTTAAGTCGCTCCACGGGCGCATATGTAATAATAACTCATGTCTTGCTTTTCCCTGCCTATCCCTGTTTTCTGTTTTTTGCTGATGTGGTCCTCTACTGGGTTGCAGCCTAGCATATGCGCTACAAAACTCTAGGGGGGTCTGCCCGTTGGGCAGTCAGGTGCCATTCCGCCTTTCCAGCAAGAGTGAGGAACCATGCTACGCGGCGCTATCTCGTCGCCGCGCAATGCACACACCACTAGGACCGGTCCTGGGCGACAACCTGGCTAGGCTGCCGTTAACAGCACACACACGTTCGACGTGTGTGCTATGCCCCCGCTTCGGCGGAAAACGTTAAGATGGCATAAGTGTGACCATCGTCGACCGAGGTAGCCACTAAGAGTGTTCCCTTAGTTGCGATGAGCAACCCCGTACAGGGTGCGCTTCGCCTGTCTGCGCCTTGCCTCGTTGGGGCGGGGGTCAGACCGTCGAAGTACTGCACGGAATTGTAAAGAAGTTGTCGGGAAAGGGTTGGCGGCCCTACGCAACGGCTGGTTATCCGACCTCTCTAAATTCATGCGACCGATCACTAAACACACGCACGAACGCACCGACATACAAAACCCTACACTTACGCTCTCACACAAAACCACACACCCATAGAGAGACGCAAGCTGCCAGCAGCAACCAACACACAAGTTCATACCCAGAAAGAGACACAAATTGCTAGCAGCGAACAACACATATTTTCACACCTTGTTATCTATTTTTTGGAATACTAAGGCATGATTTATTATTATTACTAGAATGTATCTTTGAATAATTTAAACCATAGCAACTTAATTACTTGACATTTATATCCTGTCATTCATATTTTGTATTCTCTTGAAAAAGGCGTATACAGCCGAAACATGTAGAGTTTTTTAAATACATATATTTTGAAGTAATATACAGACCTTTAATCGCCTACTGATTAGGTTTACCATATCATACCAAGGTCACGAAGTTATTATATATATATATATATATATATATATATATATATAACGTATATACATGATTGAAAACGAAGAGAATAAGTTTTGTGGCTTTCACATTAGTTACTAAATCCAATTATTTAATTTGTGCTGTTTAATTTTCAAGGATTGCTACAGCTGATACTAATTTCATGTGTATTTATCAAGGTAACTCTGTTGATATCTGCCGTATACATTCGGGAACATTACAGTTTATTTTTGTGCAAAAACAAAATTTCAGCAACTTAAATTTATTTATGTTAGAATACAGATAGAAGTGATGACAGGACATAAATCTTTTAGTAAGTTCAGTATACTCATTAGTTAACAAAATTGTTGAAGAAGAAATTGTGTAAGATGATGATGCTGTTGATAAACAACGATGTCTATTTTTAAGAAACTATTGTATGTAAAAATTAACAGTTATTATAGAATTTGTTTAGACATTAAGAATGTTTTCGAAGAGCCTTTGAAGTTGCCATTATGATACTAAAATGTTTATGAAATAGATTTTTTGTTAGAAAAGGCAAATACATAATATAAATCTAAACGATTATATATATATATATAGTTGATCAGAACTGTAATATATATATAGTTGATCAAGTATTTCTTGGCGATTCGTACTGCTCAATGTGCGAACCGAAAATTTTTCTTGATCTCTTTTTAATACACATAAATACGTGCTATAATACAACATATCATTTTAAGGTATTCTCTTGCCTTAAATTTGGTCGTGTTACTGCAAAGAAATACTTTATGAACTTTTTATTGTACATAAATACATACAATAGTTTAACGATTAAAAATAAAGTTTTATATTATAATAATAATAAACAGAAAATTACTCCATTGCGATAATAAAATAATATTGATTATATTGATACGTATAAACAAGTACGATACACAGAAAAAAAGATTTCTAGTTCAATTAATTATCATCAGGGCTATAATGTCACTATAAATCAAGTTTGCGTTTATAACTTAGTGTGAAAGAGGCGCTTTACGATAAGTATTGGTTCTACACATTGGAATTCTAAAAGTCGCGATATATTTAGTTGATATTTTCGGAACATTTACGTATATTCAAACATGTCAATAAATACGAAGAATCTATCTTACCATTCAATAACCTGCGACAAAAACTCTTTTTCATGTCGTTCGAGGAAAAGACCCTAGTTGATGTTCTGGCAATGCGATCTATTTTGTAAGAGAGGTATTCTAAAAACTTAGAATTAACTCTCTCGATTGTCTGATCATGCCATATCTGGTTGTCAAAATGATGACCAAATTATTAATGGTTTTTGATAATGTAAGAAGCAAAAACAGGACAAAATACATGTGTGATTTGTTATAATAATAGTACAAAGCAGATGAAATTATAAAAATGAAGCGTTCCAATTGTGTCACATAGCTCATATTAATTACTATATCGTTACTTAAAATTTTACACTTATAGAAATTATCTACCCGCCTACTACATAATTAATTTTTTTTTTTAAGAAAACAATAAAAATGTCGAAACGTTAAAGTGAATTTATTTATTTAAAAAATATTTTACGAGGCCGAATTCCAAGAAAAACATTAACGATTTATACCTAAGAGAACGGCTAAGACAAATATATATATATATAAATATAATATTTTCGTGACCTTGGTATGATATGGTAAACTTAATGATATCCTTGACAAAGGCATCATTGCCGAAACATGTAGGGTTGTTTTAAATATATATACTTTGAAGTAATAAACCAGACCTTTAATCGCCGACTTATTAAGTTTACTATATATATATATATATATATATATATATATAGTATAAGTAGTAGATTTGATAGTCGGTGATTTAAGGTCTGTTTTACTTTAATATGTGTATATTTAAAATAATCTCTTACATGTTTCGGTAAATATTACCTTTATCAAAGAATTATAAATAACAGTATATTAATGTCAAAGTTATATACATGATGTCATGGTGCGAAATACATATTCATAAATACATTCTACATTCTATTCAAATAATAATAATTCATGACCTAACGTTCCCAACTGCTTAACGTCAATTACAAAGGGATTGGCAAGTCATGAATTATTATTAAACTTGCGCTCGTGGAGATGTTAAGCAGTTGGCATTCGCCTAGAACGAGAAGGAAACCCACGAAAACCTACTCGGACAGCCCAGCCCCGGGTTGAAATCGGGACTGTCGGCAAGATGAGCAGTGCGCTAGATATTTATACAACACAATATACATATTTAAACATGTACAATATGTGATGGTAAATTGCAGACCGTTACATTATTAAATTATAGTATGTACTGCTTAGATTTTTTATGTCACTCCTGTTGTTAATTGAATTTTTTTCTTGTTTAATATTAATCATTTCTTTAATTTACTTTTTCATTGTGTGTTGTTTTCTATCAATAAATTTGTGCGTTTTGAAAGTCGAGAAAATATAGTTTAGTTTGACCTATGTAGTAACTAGCGTAGTCGCGACGTGGTATTTTATAGACAACATGTGTTTCTCAATTTTTTTCTATCTACATAGGTCAAACTAAACAATATTTATACAAAATAATACAAGCCCTGATACTGCCTTTGAATTTCTTATATTGAAACGTATGGATGACCTAGACCTACTCTGGATACAACAACAAATACTTGGAACATAATAGAGCAAGTTGAAGTTGGATGTTCAGTGAAGAGTCAATTCTCTTTGAACATTCAACCGCCAACCTGCTCCAGATGAAGGCGAATGAGATTTCGTTGAAACGCCGAGATAGAGGTTCTTCTCAGAACAAAATCTACATGCGGAACTATACCTGAGAAACCACTTCGACATAAGGCGCCCATTGACGATCCTTATTTAACGGTTCGACATGGTAAAACAAGACGTATTCACATCAGTTGTTATCTGTTTTTCAAACAGAAAATATGTGCGACATGCTTTGCAGAAGAAAGTCTTATATTATTAGGTGGCATAACAGTTGCGTTGGCCTCAAGGAAAATGCGGAAGAAGAAATCGTGTTGGACAAAACAGTGGCTGCTACAAAGGCAAAAACTCACTCATAAATTTGGAGGATTTTAAGGACCTATTTTGAGCTATTAAACCTTGTGACTTTGTATATAATAAAACAGGATACGAATATGCGTGTCTGCATAACTCCAAATGAGCGTCTTTGTGTAACTATAAGATTTTTGGCGACAAGGATGAGTTATGAACAGTTAAAATTTTCTTTCTTCATTTCACCTCAATGTTTGGGACAAATAATACCAGAAACATGCAAAGCAATCATTTGTGCTTTAAGAGACTATTTGAAGGTGAGAAAATTATTATTAAAAATATTATGTATATTAGGTACTAGATAATAGTTATGTGCCGAAATCAAATATCCGTATACAACTTGTAACTCTTTATTTCCATATACTTATAACTGTTTTTAATTAGTCAGTTTGTGAAGGAAAATTAGAAAAGAGAATTCTCAGACCAATTTCTTCACTAGGAACTCTACCGATATTTGAATAAATAATTAGCATTGTTTTCGCTTGCAATAGGCGCGCTTGTTGTGAAAGACTGTAAGTCTGCAATCGTTATATTATTTGAGTTTGAGTGCGTTCTAGTGGAAGTTGACGTGCTATCAGGTGGTGTAGATACAATTCTTGAGTATCTATTTAGGTTTCCAATTCCAGCCTCAAGAATAGCGTCATTTATAATTTTCTTACAAAATTTTACCAAGTTGGCCGGTAAAGCACGTAGTTATTCAACGACATACATTCCAAACACATGATGAGGTTTTGATCCAGTATCAAACCAATTTTTGTGAAATTTTATTCATTAAATTATCCACGGAATTAGCTGTAACTTTCGTTTTTTTTTGTGGACCACTAGTTGAAGACGTAGGAGTGGTTTTTCTCGATGATTCATTTGCATCGTAAAATGCTTGAGATTTATGTTTATGTTGACCACTAATAGATGATATTTGAGTACTTTCTCTGACCGAAGACGTTGCATCCTCGGCTGAGTCTATTGTCGTCTCGTTGCTAAAATTCTGAAAAGAAAAACAAATAATGTGTGATTTTCAGCTCCCACATGTGAAACAGATTGGAAAAAAATAGCAAAGTAGTTCGAAATAAAATTCGAATGCTATCGATGGTGAGCATGTACGAATCATTGCTCCATACGATAGTGGATCCTATTTTTTCAACTATAAAAAATTTAACAGTGTTATCTTAATGGCAGCTACTAATGTTAACTATGAATTTCTTTGGTGCGAAGTTGGCACAAACGGCAGTGTCAGATGGTGGTGCAATTAGAAATACATAATTTTCTAAGAAACTAGAAAGTGGAGGTTTAAAAGCACCGTCTGCTGAAAAATGTGTAAACTCCAAGGAGTTACCCTTTGTATTCATCGGTGACGAAGCATTTTCTTAACATCATGATTTCATGAAACCATTCTGTCAAAAAACACGAAATAATAATTTCAAAATATTTAACTACAAGTTGTCGAGAGCACATAGAATAATAGAAAATGTATTGGGAATTTTAACAAACCGATTTCGTGTATTTCATACAAGTATTAATTTACGATTGGATAGAATAGACTTAGTGATTTTAACATGCTGTTTATTACGCAATTTTCTAAAAAGAAAATGTTCCACGACATATATGACAGTAGACTGTGTAGCTGCTAAAGGCGCAGTGTGATATCTGGATTATCATCAAATGGAGCTATCGTCAGCCTACAAAGAGGTCATGATAGACATGCAAACGAAAATGGTAACTCAGTAAGTAAGAGATTCGTTGGCTTTCAATGGTCATAATAGACCAAGATGTCCTCGGTGTATTTTGGTCATAAAGGAATAATAAATCATTATAATACCATAACGAAGGCACATATATTTCGTCAGCTCCAGTTCCACTTCGTTCAGATTCCTTTATCTTTCTTGCTTCTTTTCTAAATGAATTTCTTAACGAGTCGATCCTTTTTTTAACTGTTTCCTCTGTTGCACTTGGATCAATCTCTTTCAAATTTTTTAAAAGAATATCAAGGGCAGCATGGTATCTGTGTCGGTTGTGATAATGTTTGTGAAGTATTTGCCAAAGACAATGATTATCACTATATATTCCAATAAAATCTGTTAAAAATCTTCCGATGTTGTATCATATCCGTTTTGGAATGTCCACAAAACATAAACACAATCTACGCAGCGAAAACAGTGATCAAAATGCACTAATACGACGGTATTGCCGTCCTTAGGCTTAACGTAAATTCAGCGTATTTCAAATACGGAATTCACTCACGATCAGTTTTAATAATTCGTTTGTATAGACGAAGGAAATACGGACCGTGAATGCCAACATTAATTATTCGCCTGAACTGGTACGATGTGATTTTTCTCTGTTCGCCAAGGTTGAATCTGCACAAGAAGCAATAAGATCTCAGACCGTTGAAGTTGTAAAAGAAAAAGCGGCACGAGCTCACAAAAGAAGACTTCGAGCACTGATTTATACAATGGAAAATTTGAATGAAGCGGGATGCACATTGAAGGGGATAATAATTAAATATGCATAAAATTGGAACAAAAAGTTTCACACATCGTTCTCGTTATTTTATAGCCACACCTCGTGTATATAATATTACATAATCATTAGTTTTATAAAAAAATAGAAAATAGTTTCAAATTGTGTGTTATAAATATCTCAGCGTGTGGTCAAATAAATATAAAAATTCTGTTTCAGAAATTAAAAGCATCTTGAAATTATATAAGCATTCCCTGCCGTAACTTTTCATCGTTGCATTAGAGTAAGTAGTAATAAATAATAACGTAAGTGTTGACTTTTAATAAGCAAATAGAAAAAAATTCTCAAGTTCAAAGCAATCTGCAGAATTTACTGTTTTTCATGAATTCATGAATCAATTTATTTTTAAAATGTGTATATAATATATAAACATGTAAAATTTCTGTTTTATACTTTTAATGTTTTATTATTAATACATCTAGTGCATTTCAACATAATGTATAATATACGCATTTTTTGGATTTTTGGCTAACATTTTAAATTGTTACAATAGTTTATTATTAGTTGATTAAGAATTGACAGTTCCGTTTAAGAACATACTTCGAATAAAATTAGGCTTTTTGATTGCCTTCTCACTGATTTTCATGCGTAAATTGTATTCAGCATGTGCTTCGTATCATCTGCACTTCAAACACAACAGACTATTCGAAAACACACAATCCAACAAACAACTGGGAGAAATAAGAAATCTCTCGATAATGTAAATCTATTTGTTTGGAATTCTGGTTGAATTTATTATTACAATTTGAATGATTAAAATAGGTTTTAAATTTAATTTCTAAAGCGTTATATAATGAATTTTAAATGGAAGTAAATTTAGAAATTTTATTTATTATTTGTTCACCGCAGTGATACAAGTTTAAATAATGGGTGAAGAATGAAATTTGGTTTTGTTTTATGATCTAGGGAAATTGTCAGTGTCAGATCCTTTTACTGCCACCATTCGAATTATCGTCTTGTGGAATTTTTTTCCCAATGGAACACTTTAGTGGTGAACAACGTGTTTTTTGTGTAAAAGAATTCTACGAAAATTCTCATTCTTACGTGCAAGTCCTGCAAGTCCAGAGAGCGTTTCGAAATCATTACAATTTGCGGTATGCTCGTCAAGGTCCATCTGCTAATTCCAAGTAAATGGTTCTACAGTTTGTTCTAAGCCCAGTGGTCGTAGAAGATCTGTTAGAAATTAAATAAATCAACATCGAAGCTGTAAGTGCTGCTGTACGCCGAAATCCACATTGGTCGATAAAAAAACATACGTTTGCTTACATTAAAACAGTCTAGTGTTCAAAGGATTTATAAGATCCAGTTGGTTCAAGGTTTGAAGAATGATAGTCACCGCAGCCGTCTTAATTTTGCTAGTTTGATGTAGGAGTTCCATGATTTTGATAATTTCTTTTTAGTGACTAAGCTCATTTTCATCTACGGATACGTGAATAAACAGAATTGTCGGTACTGGTCTGGTGAAAACCCAAGAGAAAAACATGCAGTCGCTTTGCATATTCCAAAGTAACTGTATGGGCAGCAATGCCTTCCAGAGGCATTATAGGTAGGCATTTTTTTGAGAATAACCAAAGACAATCAATAACAGTAAATGCCCAATGATATTCTTCGAAGATCCGCAATTTTGTATACGGGGACAAATTACCGCCATCCCTGTAGCACTGTGTCAACACGTTATTCTAAATGCACGACATCGTTTAGATGAGGACATAAGACGTCAAGGTAACATTTACACGACATTATTTTTAAGGTTCAATTTACAGATGTACTCGAACGATAACGGGCTCAGGTTGATAGGTTTAGCATCAGCCAAAGAATGCAGAATAATAAGTACGTATTTTCAACATAAAGATATTCACAAAGGAACATGAATATTTATGGACGGAAGAACAGTGAATCAAATAGATCATGTACTAATTCTAGATAGATGTAAAAAACTCATAAAAGATGTCAAGGCGGTTCGTGGCGCAGAAATGTGATCGGATCATACTGGTAAGAATAAAGGTCAACAACAACTTCAAAAGACAAAGCATTAAGGAACAAAGACTAATTAAAGGATATAATGTAGCAGCATTGGAACAAGAGAAGTCGCAAAAACATACCAAGGAAAAATAAAAGAAAAACTCAAAAATATTAAGGGGAACGAAACAGTGGAAGAGATATGGATAAAAATAGAGGTTGCCCTAAAAAGTGCTGCCAAAGAAACATTGGGAAGGAAAAAACAGAGGAAAAAAGAAGGTTGGTTTAATAAAGAAAGTCTAGAAAGTAGAAAGTAGAAAGGAAACACAAGAAGCAAGGAAAAGGATGCTACAAGAAACTAATCAGGAACTTATGCAGGCTTATAGAGAACAAAACAAGATAACAAAAGGTACTTATAGAAGAAATAAAATAAACTATCTAGAAAACAAGTTACAAAATATAGAGGACCACTATGCAAAGAAAGAAATTAAAAATTTTTATCAAGAAGTAAAGAACGCAAGAGAAGAATGACAAACGCGAACCCTTTTCTGCAAAGATAAAAATGGAAAACTGATTGGCGCTGACAGGAAGCAATAGAAATGTGGAAAGAATACTTTATGGAAAATCTAAACCCAAAATTCGACAGCCTGGTAGACGATGCAGAAATAACGCTAAACCACATACAGAAACACGAAGAGGAGGATATATCTGCCCCATAAAGAGAAGAATTCGAAAGAGTAATATCAAAAATGAAAAACAGAAGAAGTCCAGGGAAAAATGGAATCGTTGTGGAATTAACAAAACACGGCGGAGAAAAGCTAATGGAGAAGATACACAAGATAATAAGAAAGGTATGGGACCAGGAGCAAAAGCTGAGAAGGTGAAAATATGCAGTGATTAAACCGATACATAAAAAAGGTGAAGAGACGGCATGCAGAAACTATAGAGGCGATTACCAATGTTGGTTTAGAAGAAATAGATCGGTGACAGACCAAATTTTTATAACAAATACTATCCTACAAGCACAGCATTGGTATGCATATGATTTTTATAGATTTTCAACGAGCATATGACTCAATAAAGAGGGATAAATTATATGATGCCTTGAGCGAAATAAGAGTACCAAATAAACTTGTTAGGTTAATAAAAACGACAACAGAGGAAACCAATAACAAAGTTAGAGTAAACGGTCTGCAATCGCAACCTTTCAAAACAGCATACGGTGTTAGACAAGGAGACCCATTATCTACTGCATTATTTAACTTAGCAACATTTGTTCTTGCTAAATCATCGTATATTATACATTATGGAAAACTCACCTCCTAAGAAGAGAGTTTCAAAACATTTTACAGTTGAAGATAAAGAGAAGGTTTTTAATATACTTAAAACATTTCAAGAAGAACCTAGTACTTCTACAATTGTTACAGTAGAAATGACAGCTAATGCCGCTAGTATCTTTCCAAAAATAATAATCAAACCAGGTTAACTATAATTGTATCTTTTCCAGGGATTAGTAAACGCAGTTTTCACAATATTGTGAAAGAATATAAAACTGATCACCAATTCTTATTCTTCTTACAAAATAACATTTTAAATTATTTTCAGATTTCCATGATGGAATTAAATGACCTTGTTTATATTAAATCTTCTCAAAGCAATTTAATTTTTTATTTACTGTATCTAATTTTATATGTTGGAGATGTATAATTACGAATATGCAACAAAACATACTTGAGAAAATAAGAAGTAGATTATCTTAGTACTCATTTGCAATTTTCATTTATATGACATCCGAAATTAGGTTATTATTTTTGTAATATGTCAACAACATTTGATTTAAGAAGTTTGAGTAGGACATTTTTATGTGATGTCAATGCGAGGTTGCTTTACTTTGCTACTGCATATGTTGGGCGATTATAACGAGCCATCGAAAAAATTAATAATTGAAGTAGAATGTGAAATTGGGTTGATACTTTAACCACTTCCACATAATGACATTTATTATTTGACATTGAAACTATAAGTTTGTGACAAATTTTTCAAAACTCTTATTAAGAAAATTGTTTGCGTTTAGATGTAAATGGACAACATTTTCAACAACTATATGTAAATTTTGATTATGATTTCGATATTAAATAGATTATTTTTCTTTTTTGTTGTAGTATCATTTCAATGCCATAACCTTTTTTTACAATGAAACTGTCAAGCATCAAGTAATATGTCATTATGTGGAAGTGGTTAAAGTACCAACCCAATTTCACAGTCTACTTCAATTATGAATTTTTTCGATGGCTCGTTACTATAGTACATGTTTTGTCAACGTCACTGATTTTCAATATAAATTAAATAAACACTTTTCAGTCAATATATGCATTGTTAAGCATGCTAATAAAATAATAAAAGGGCCATTTAAATTTTCTTTAATTTATTATATTCTTTAACACTCTGATCGTTTTTTACTGTGCTGTATTTCTAAATAAATTACTTCTTGCTAGCAATTTGAAATTAGATAATTAAACGTATTTTGTCCATTAATGTAATATACTTATAAGTAGAGCTGGGGATGTTTGTGGTGTGCCAGGATAGTATTCAGTTAAACGCACGAATATAATGACCTTGTTTCGATCGGTGATGCATGCGTGATTTTATTGCTTTACATGCATTCGCTATTTATATCACTTAGGTATGTCAGTTATGTGTACTGTATATAAATAACACACTTACCTTATTTACGATTATTATAGCATAGCGCCAAGTGGATAAGACTTGCAGTAAGTTTGTAGCATTAGATACGTTTCCATATTTGTAGCGGTGAGCGATGTACGCCGTGATGAATAAATTTTTTTATATTTTGAGAAAGACCGCTCGACATCTACGGATGTAACACACGCACAATTAAAATAATCTTTATAGATAGAAACCGAATCTACACTTGCACCATTACTAATTTGTTTTAATCTGGTAAAATCAAAATCATTGTTTATCATACTCTCGAACTTTTCTATTACATTAACATTTTTGTTGTCATTTACTGCGCATAGCTGGGCGTGTACATCGTCCAGTATTTGCAGTGACTCCGCTAACGATAATGCAGTATTTTGAAATTTCTCGATTGCGTTAAACAATCCTATATGATTGTTATAAATAGTTTGTAAATCTGCATCAAGGGAAGGGTTTTGAAAGAGTCTCTGGCTTTCCTTAATGGCTACAGCTTCGGCAGGATTGAATTGTAGAACCACAGATTTTATTTGTTGGAAATACTTGGCATAATAAAATGCCGCCTTTAACCAACTTCCCCAACGTGTAAGGATTGGCTCTGGTGGTTCGGGAATACCAGGGCACCGACTGTGAAACTCTCGAATTCGTTTGGGAGATTTTAGAAACACTTTTTTTGTGGTTGCTATTAATGCATCCACCTCTGGATAACATTGCCGAATAGTTTGTGCCACAAGGTGTAAAGCATGAACTTTACATGTCACATGCAAAAGTCTCTCACAATCTGCTTTACGAGAACGGCCTACAGAACGCATTGTCGCAGCACCATCGCTCATAAACATCAGGAGTTGATTAGTTGAAACTTGAAATTTTTGTAGCGTATCGAGCACTACCTTCGTAATGACTTCGCTAGTACACTTTTCCAATCATTTGCTGGCTAATAAAATGGGAAATGTTGATTTGACAGGATCTAGTACACGCACTATAATATTCACAATAGAATGTTTTTTTCGATCTGTCGTTTCGTCGACACATACCCATAACTGTTTATCATTTACTACTGCTTTAATTCTGTTTTCAATGTCCTCACGCACAATTGGTAAATAGGTGAGTAACGTTCTCCGTGACGGTAGCTTTATGTTGGAATTGTATTTATTCCAAAAGTCGTGAAAGGCTTTTTTATCTAGCAGGTGAACTAGCACATCGCAGACGAGTAGCATTGTCAATAAATCGAAAATGAATTGCGTTTTAGACAGCACATTATTTTTTTGTCTTTGTGGTGTACACTTTCAACATGTCTTTTACAGTCGTATTTGTCCCAGCAAAGTAACTGTTTATCGCATAATTTACAAACCACTTTTGCTACATTATAATACAAATCGGGAAAGTCTCGGATAAATTTATTCACGTCGTTATACAATGGGCGCTTTCTTGGCTTGGGCACGTCCGTCATACTTATTAAATAGAGCTCAAGACAACACACGATCACGTTGCCAGTTCACGACTAACTAAAGTGTTTCGCTGCATCGTGTTTATACGCTGGTGGGGATGCACTACATACGGTCCTGCCGTACCGCAAAAATCCTCAGCTCTACTTATAAGGTTATTCTAAAGTATGTTCTCATTTCAAAATTTCGATATTTATTTTGATTATATGGTAATTGTATCACTGTTATTTATTTACAATGGTTTTGACTTTACGAGTTCGTATTTGCCTCATTCAGTGTTATTATGAATGCAATAGTCAATATCCAAATCCATTGAGAAGATTTCGTACGTTACATGGTTTGAGAAATGGACTCTGTTGTGTAACATCATTTCGTAAGATTGTGATAAAATTTGAGGCAACTGGTTCAGTTAACGATAAAAAACGATCGGATACATCGAAATTAGTTAATAACGAGGTGAATGCAACTGTAGTTTTACAAGAAGTGAGGGAAGTTAGTGAAAATTCAGCATATAATGTTTGTAGTGCTAATAAAGTTGCAAAGCGTATGGAAATGAGTTACTCTGCAGTATAGCTAATTATTATATTTATTTTGATACTATCAAAGTTGTAAATATGCTTTCTACATTTTACGACGCTAATTATTCGAATATTTTAGTAGAAAAAATTCGCCCTTAAGTAGGATTCGAACCCACGTCACGTCCATAATTTACCGGATCATTGCTTTTACTCTAAGCCATTAAGGAGTGTGATTTCGAATCATTGGGAAGGCCTTAAGTTACATTAAGGAAACAGATGTATATTTTGCCAGTAGTCGACAGTTGTTGCAAATTTATTGTATTTTCGCGAAGTAATGTGAATGTAAATATGCTTTCTACATTTCTTCTTCAGATATTATTTTTGTCTGATTTTGGCGATATTATCACTCGATTACAGCTGTAAAAATTAATTGTGCTGAATTTTTGGCAATTTTTTAACACTTGGGTATGCCTATCCAACAAATCAAGAATCACAATTAATGCAAATTGCAAGTTGTTACTCATCCAATTTAAAACCTTAACTGTAAGCTAAAACACCTTTGTATCTTGTATGCCTGTTTATACCTAAGTTAACACTTTTTAACTTTCCGCTTTGATCCATGAAGATGACCAACAAGATGAAAACGAAGATTACACGAAAATTACACGAAATTTATAAATCGTGCTGATTTTAATTAAATGTATTTATTTACTAACGAATATGCTAAATTTGTGTTGTTGCTCAGCTCAGGTGTAAAACATAGTTTTTTTTTGGTAGTATTTTGGCCCTTGTTTTGGGATCTTGAACCTACAACTTTTATAAAACTTGACACCTTCTTGTCCACCACTTTTATTTGTTTGATGACTAAAACATATTGTAATGTGGATCATGCATTGACGTCAGCCGCCGTTGGCGTCAACACATTCGAGGGCCTTCTCGAATAATACCAGACACAGTCCGGAATAATCTGGACGCGTAAGCAGGACTATATATACCGCTCGGAAGAGATTCAAGATTCATTGAAATAGTATGCGCGGCCAAGTTGATAGTAGTTATAAATATAAAATAGATATTGTTATTGTGAAATAAATACTGGTATTATTATAAGTTTGAAGTATTATTTAATGTGTTTTATTACTAATATAGTGTTTTTACTTACAGTTAGTTTTATTTAAACGAACCCAGAAAGAAAAGTTATTCACAATATGAAGTATATTTACCATTTTTCTGCCCCAAGTTACTAGTTTCAAAGCTATCTTAAATTCATGCGGACACATGGTTGGAGAAGATTAAACCCAAAAACCATTCACAGCACAGATAACCATTTGACCATAATTTTTACTTTTCTTACGAAAATTTTACCGTAATTTTGAAGTTGAATTTACTAGTTGAAAATTCTTGTTTCACCTTAAATTCAAACTCAGAGCTTTGCTTTTCAACACTCATCGTTACTGTAAAATTTTCCTAGAAAAACCAGAATGAGACACTATGACACCATACATATTGTTCGGTTTTTTACATTTTAAAATGTGAAATATTAAAAATGGAATTGGTTAAGCTCACAGAAACGTTTACATTTTCACAAAAAAATGCTATGAGAAACTAAAGAAATTAGGCACTAATCAGTCGTTTAAATATTTGAAACTTAGAAAGTTGATAATTACCTTTATCTAGTTTACATTGCTTGCTAATTATTAAAAAATTCGGCGACATTTAATCGTAACTTGTAAAGAGCATCCCAACAATACCCAAATTTATGGGTTTTGTAAGTTCCAAATCTAGAAGTCGAAAAGTATTAGTATTTATATCATTAAAAGGGATTATATATGAGTCAAATTCAAATCTAGCAAAATCTCTGTATTCATAAGATCAATACCACTGATGTCCAATAGTTTTAATAGATACTAGGGGGTTATTAATTTCATCAAGAAGGTATAAAAGTTGAAGAGAGGGTAGAGCAATAAAAATTAATGTAATAGCTAGATTTTTTATCTAATAAAAACTTTCTTGGAGTGGGATATAAAGTTAAAATCCAAAATCTCTGACTCACTTTACATAATAAAACATGAAAACACAATACAAAAAAAAAATTCGACTCAATTCGGATCATGTAGTCACAGCCAAACATGATAACAACTAGCCCGCGCACAATCTTTAAATTTTGCTAGTGGTAGAAAATTAATAATAGCTCAGCTTCTAATAAAGATTTATAAAGACTATGGAAATTATTCTTGAAGAATTTCTAATAACAATTCAACTAACTAATTTCATGTGCATAGTTTCACAATAAAAGGGAATTTATTTTATATCTCAATATTCCTAGAAACGCCCGTTCACAAACGCGATGCTTAAGAAACTGCCCATATAAGAGGTACACTGTAGATATCTAGCGTATCAGGTTGTTCATTCGGATGGACATGTCGCTTGGTTCGTCGTCCTTTGTTAACGTCAGCATTTGAAATCGACATGGACGCGGCTTTAATTAGCAATATTAGGTAATAATTTAATATATAATATAAATGTTAAAAACTAAACTTTTTTATTTATACACTGTATTTTACTTGGTTCATGTGGGAGAAGCTGTGCTTCCCTAGCTTCCACGGTATACACACCATGAGTAAATTTGCAATGAAATACATAGATGCCAAAATTGTATTACTGCATTCGTTGAATTAATTTTTTTCTATATTTACAGAACATTTACAAAACAAATACAATGAAATCGACGGTTAATCTAAATACATAAATATGTGTAATACATAAGCACGACTCTATTTCCAGATTGCCTTAATAAATATTATGAGTTACTAAGATAAAGTAATACCATCAAAATTAATGTCTAATAATATTTTGATTTCCATCAAAAATAGTACCACACATTTCGGTAAAATAAGCAAGTGGATATTGCTGAGTCATCTTTTAGATAATATATAAGTTAAGTAATATTTAGGTATTTAGTATGTGGGAAATTCACCGACGTCATTACAAAACAATGGTAGATGCTCACTTGTGTTATTCAGAATATTATTAGGAACAAAGCCACATGTTATCCATCCATGTATTGAAAAAGTGTTAAATTTAGTCTTGTGTAGCATTTTAATATGTAATATGTAACTAATGTGTTTGCTACGTGATGGTACTAAAAATAGCTAAGAAAATTTAAAAAACAATGAAGCATTCTTTTCTTTTTTTATGTAAGTTAGGGAAATCGGAAAATTTAATATCATTGGTATAAGTGTACGATAGATATATTTTTGATGATATACATAATCTTGAACACAAGGATTAGACACCATATGTATTTCATATTAATGTGAATTTTATCAAGCCACTGTGGACGGCAATGAAAGCAACAGGTATTTTCGTTTGGATGAAACTTTTTTACATGTGGTGTCAAATTATGCAAACTATAAAGTTGTTTTCCACAACTAACACACATACAAATGTTGTTACTATTCATATTGTTATCATTCATTACTTTTCATATTATTATTATTATTCATTACGATTCATATATAATAAAACGTCGGGGACGAATGCGCATATGGCGTGAAAATTTGGGAAGAGTTGGGCTCTAGAGGCTTGCATTTTTACATACATAATGTTGTTGAATCTGCTTTGGTTTTTTATGTCAGTTTTCAATTTTTATTTTTCGGTGTTTTTTCATTTTAAAACAGACAGCACCCCCCAAAAACTATATTTTTTATAATAAATCAATTTTTCCCGTAGACGTAAATATTAGGTTAGCTTAATGAATGTCACTTGGCAACTCTTTAACGATTTAATCTATTACTAGTAGTACGACATGTAGGTTAAATTGGTTAATCAATCTAAGACATAACTGATTTAATCCCTAGCATACTCTGAAAACTCTTTTTGTGACTCACTACTTATGTATACAAAGTGCTACCCAGAAATTCCCAGAATTTGAATGTGGCTCCTGAAGAGATGATAGCACAGCTGTATAGCGCTTGTTGGTGTGAGGTATGTCTATACTAAGTCGTCTGTTTTTGTGTTTATATTTGTTGAGTTGTGTTTTAGTTATTCCGCGACACTACAAGTCTGATGCGAAAAAGCAACGAACGTGCATCAAATTCAGCTTCAAACTTGGTAAAATGGTACCGGTAACTCTGAATTTGCTTAAACAAGCATTTGGTGACGATGCTTTAAGCCAGATGCAAACTTGCGAGTGGTTCAACTGTTTTAAAAATGGACGAGCGTTCCGGTCATCCATCGAAGAAAAACACACTACAAAATATGACAAAAGTGAGTGATGTTACCCTGCAAGATCGAGGAAGAACAATCCATGACATTTGTATGATGATGAGGTAGCTCTCACAGTAGAAGACGCCGTTGTCATCACGATCGAAGAAAGCGCAATTCGAAGCAATGTCAAGTCGATGTTGATTTGCTTCTTTGACGCAGAGAGTACCCTTCTTCTCTCACCAGGTGAAATAGTTAATGAACGATTTTATGGCGATGTTCTTTGGCGACTAAGTGAAAACATTCGGCGCAAGCGGTCTGCTAAGTGGCGTATCAATTTGTGGATCCTATACGATGACAATATACCAACCCACATGTCACATGTCAGATCTTGCCCCTTGAGACTTTTTCTTGCTTCTGACGTTGAAACTCAAGCTCAAGGGGCGCCGTTTTGAGACGATTGAGGCGATTCAGACCGAATCGCAGGCAGTGTTGAAGACGTTAACACGCGAAGATTTCCAACAATTTATTGTGTTTTCTCCACATTTTGGGAATTTCTGGGTTGCTCCTCGTATAAACTTCCTGGTTTAATTTTAATTTTCCAATATCTTTTCTTTATTATATGGCAAAGTGTTAATATAAATCATAATAATTTGTTTCTATTTACTAAGAAATCATAAATTATTATTCGAAAGTTGTGTCATACATTATTAACCTCAATGTATTTTACTGTTGCGTAACTGTTTTAGGTCGGTGTTAGGTCGGTTAAAGAATTCTAATTTGTAAATATTTTTGACAAATACGAGTAAATAAATTTACGTCTATTTAATTTAATTATAACGATGTTCTTTCCCGTTTTATTTTCTGAGAAATAGAAATTGGAATGGCTTCTCTTACGATTCCTTAATTAAATTCTATTGCAAAGAAACCAAATAAGTTTAATTAGACATTTATTCATTTTTATTAATAAATATTTTTATTTGTTTTGGTAATTATACAACGCAAATTTGAAATTAATTAAATAATTTTCATTTGCAAATTTGAAATTAATAAAATAATTTTCATTTTTGCAATTAATAGTTTAAAATATTCAAATTGACCTTCTACTGTGTCTATTAGAGACAAAAATAGACGAGGACAGATATCTTACACTTGACATTTTGCGCCAATTTTTCCTTAAATTTCAAGATCTCTATTTTGAAATTGTCAAAAATGACTTGAGCTAGATATCTCAAATTTTGTCGAATGAACACAAAAGAAAACAAACGGAAGTTGGATCGGGTTTTATTGCTTATTGCATGAAGAAATTTTTGGACAATATTGCTATTGGCGAGGAAATAGGGTTTTTAAATAAAATATTAGTGACAAAGAGCCAGTCAATGAAAATGCATAATTTCCGATCCCCAACAAAATTTAAAAAATGAAAATAAGCTCTAAGCAAACGAAAAGTGATGACTGCAGTTTCTTGAAATTGGAAGGTTATTTTCTTATCGATGTTATGCTAGCAAGAGAAATGATAAATGCAGAAGACTACTCTCAAACTCTTCATCGGCTTCACCCCGTCATTCAGAACAAAAGGTTGTTGTCAAGCGGTTTGAGTCGAAAGTTTTTGAACAGCCTCCGTATAGACCAGATTTTGGCACTTAGTGATCCTATTATATAGGCTAAAAATCAATTGATTTAGGAAAAAGTCGAAAGCTAGCCATAGTCAATCCAGTACCTTTATTCCAGTATTTACAACTGGTAGTTAAACGTAACATTAAAAATTTATATTAACCCAGCAAAAAATATTGTTAAATTGAAATTAAACTTGAAAGTTTATATACTTTTTGCTGTAAAATTTGATATTGAAATACGTTAAATGAAGGATAAAGTAATTAAACGTAGCATAAATAAATTAAAACGAAATCAAAACAAATTGTGTTTTTACATGCACCTGGTGTAACACATGATAATTTTGTATTAAATACATCATGGAAATCAATTATAGATTAGAATGAATTTCGACAATATTTATAATCTAATTAGATATATCAAACGCATATTTAAGTAATAAAATTTTATGAATAGGATACTCAATAGACATTTTTATATATTAGCTCTGATATTTATCTTAAGCCTGTTGATATTTTATGAAATATATTCATTGTTTAAAATAGGAATTTTGTAATGTCAAAATTAAGAACAAATTCAATAATATAACATCTGGTAATAAAAACAGAAACAATGTAACCTGAATAATAAATGTCTATAACAAATACGAACTATATTTAGAAATATTTAAATAGCAATAGTAATTACTAGAGAACGGACGCAATTTCCATAAAACGCAATCGGCAATTGGAATTGTGTATAACGTCGCTCAGTACATCCCGGCGTAATTCAATGAAGTATTTGTTTGACTTACTCGGACACCTGGTCTCGCCGCGATAACAATGGACAAGCCAGCTATTGTATTTCGAGAATATAGTGCTTTATAAAGTGTTTTCATGAGCGGAGATAGAACCGGGGTTTTTATAATGTATTTTATTTATTAGTTTATATTTCGTAAGATAAATAAAGTGCTGTGAGTAAGGTCCTTGTTTTCATAGTTTTAACTGTTAATTACATAGTAATTTTTGTGATAGATCCTGTTTAATATCGTTTGATTGAATCTATTTCTACCAATTATTTCGACGTAAGAGTGTGCATTGAATTTCGTTCAGTTTCAATAACTTACGCACACATTTTTAGTTTTCATTTATTTAGATCTAGAGCATTGTTTAAGTTACTTTTTCAGACATGGCATGGAAGAATATCGAGAACGGCATTGTAAAACAATGGCGAGTTGGATTGACGGTCATACTGATTGTATGTCCATTGTCAGTGATTCCGAAATTTATTACAAAATCCGTAAAATATCGTCGAAAATTCGTCACTTAGGATCGTAAACACATCTGAACTCTGTAAAACTTTTATGGCGGCTAATATTCCATTAAATAAACTTAGCAATCCCACTTTAAAAATATTTCTGAAAAAATATACTGGTCGAAATGTTCCTGATGAATCAACTTTACGTAAATATTATGTTTCTAGGTGCTATACGAGAACAGTAGAACGCATTAGAAGCCATCTTTTAAATCAATACATATGGATAAGCGCCGACAAAACGGTGGATATGTTAGGACGCTGTGTGGTAAATGTTGTAGCTGGTGTACTACATCCAACTATTCCCTATAACTCATATGTAATAGCAACAAGTGTTATAAATAGAGTTGATGCGGAAACAGTTGCTGAAACCATTAAGGAGAATATGCAAAAAATGCTGCATTCGGACGCCACGTACAAAGAAAAAATACTTTTATTTGTCAGTGATAGTGCTGCGTATATGTTAAAAACAGGCAGACTATTGAAGAAAACATATCCTAATATGCTGCATATTACTTTTGTAGCACATGCTCTCCACAGAATCTGTGAATATATCTGAGACACTTTTCCGGAAGTTGATATACTTGTATCAGCTTTTAAAAAAGTTTTCAGAAACTCTTTTCAGGCTCTTTCAGTAGCTCTTTTCAGGGAAAAATTTCCATCTCTGTCACTGCCTCCCACTCCAGTAATAACTAGATGGGGAATATGTCTGGAAGCTACTAGTTATTATACTGAGAATTTCGATAGTCTAAAACATTTCGTAACACTGCTAAAGGAGGATGCTAGAAATATTGGTGAGTGCAAGGAGCTCACACAAATCCAAAATTTAAAAAATCAGTTGTAATTTCTTCACGAACACTTTGGAATATTGCCAAAACTAATCACTTATTTTGAAAATGGAAATCTCAAATTAAATGACGGATTAACCACATTAGATGTGGCTGTTAATAATTTCAAAAGTATTCCAAGTGACTTCGGATGTGGCCTTCGGCAAAAGTTTGAAGCAATTATTAATAGAAATCCAGATTTAATTACATTGCAGCAATTATGTATGGAGACAATTCCACAAAATCTAACGGCTAAATATGAAGAAATAAAAGAATATTTCCAGTATGCACATATAACCAGTTGCGATGTAGAAAGGACGTTTTCTATTTATAAGGATGTACTTAATTCAAAGAGAACAAAATTGACAGAAGAAAACCTTGAGAAACTATTGCTAGTCAATATTAATACTCCTTTACTCAACTTGAACGACAAAATGAACAAATAAAAATGTTCCAATTATAGAAATAAAATTAAAAACTTTAAAAATACAACTTTTCAACAAATAAATATGTATTTCGTAATTTTACAGATTACCACCCGTTCGTTTTCCAATTATATAAATAAAATTAAATATTTTAGAAATACAGCCTTTCGCCAGTACTGCACTGGGTGGTAAGCGTGTCCGTTCTCTAGTAATTACTTACGTTTAAGAACGTATACCAAACAAGTATTATTAAGTAAAGATAGAATGCATCAGAATGCGCATGCCTACAGCGACAGATGCATGAAATTTGTAGGGTTAAAGATGGGCCGCTACAAACAACTAAGAAGCATGGGAAAGACAAAGAAAGCAAATTTATCGAAGGACATTTAACATGTCCTTAAATGACTAGGTCAAGGCATAAATTTCGTGGAAATTCAAAATGCGAGGAATTAATCTCGCAAATTAATTTAAAAAATCATTAATTACCACAAAACAAGGTTAGATTTACATCAGGGTTGAAATAGAAATAATGTATGAAAACAAAGAAAATTGAAATTAAATACAGAAAGTGAGAGAAAAATAAACGTTTTCCAAAAAAGAAAAAAGTACCAGGTATATAGGGTAAAACGGCATCAGGAGAAGACATTCAGTCCTTCATTCAACAACGTTCATTCAATGTTCATTCGACATTCAGAATTCATTTTGATTTTAACGGTTTGAATAAATATAGATTTCTATTAAGAAAGTTTATCAACAATTTATTATATACCTAAGTTTCCAATAATGAGCATCTTTATAATTATTAATATAGCATTAAATATTTTCTTTGTACAATTATTTTAATTTATAATTGTATTGCAACTCTATTCAAGTAAAAGTATTTAAGAGTAAGTAAATAACGCGCGATTACATTTGAAGTCTATAAAACTAAAATCAAACATTGTGAAACATATATGAATTATAAATTTCAACTAATTAACAGTAAATACACCATTGTGAGTGTAAATGCATGCAAGATATCTGAGCAAGCGAGTACGAAGTATAGATTTCTACGAGCAAATTTACGATATCTGCGTAACTGAATTTTGCAATTAAAGATTAAATTAATTAGGGATCAAATAAAACAATATACAGTGTGGAGATAGACGTGTTGTTCTGTAGGAACTCGGTTCCGCCAGACAGCCATCGAATAACACACTTTCTTAGAAACAAAATATCTATAGAATCAAGACATCCATATTCTAAAGAGTCAAGCAGACACCTTGATTCTTAGCTTAACGTTTTGAGGGTAAATACCCCCTTGGTTAAGTGAAATAGTCGAGCGTGGTACTATTGAGAGATTAAATAGAATCACAGGAAAGACTTCAAAAATATATGTGTGTTTTAATAAACAATTTACACAAAACTTTATGATAATTAGATTTTTGGTTTAGTTAATGAGATATCTTAAGAATTAAATAAATGACTTGTCAAAATACAACAATACAATAAAAGAATTTTAACAATTTACATTTTGTATTATTTCTTTATATTTACATTGGATGCTAGGCCTAGTTAAGTAAAACCTGAAAATATATAGCCCTGAGATTAAAATCTTGTTTTATATATATTATCAAAATCTTACATTCACCCTGATAATAAATCATATGTAAAATATCACAAGCATACGGAATTAAACTAAATAAAAGATAAATAAAAATGTTGTAAGTGTGTTGTGAAAATTCAAGTTTAATGTTTATATTTTTGAAATAATACTTTAAATTAATACATTTCTAAATCAGCTGGTATTGTGGCCTAATCACGTGACATACTGTAAACGCAAATGGTGGACATACTTATATTAAATATAAGATACAAATAATGTGAATAATATTGATTAAAATAGTGGTGTTAGCAAGTACGAAACATTTACGAAAATATTATTTGTAATGAGACCATTCAGTTCAGGTAAGCTTGACTTACTATATTTTTCTAAACATTGGATTAGATAATTATGATACAATGAATACAATGAATGTTAATATAGCGTGCAAATGTTGATATAAAATTAATTCAGCTTTATAAATACTTACAAATGAAACAGACATGCAATATACATATCTGTAACTGTACACATGGACAATACACCTCGTATTTTCAGCATTTATTTCTGCTTAAGACACGTGTTTCTGCCATCTATAGGCGTCATCAGTCAAGCTAGTGAAGCAATGTAATACGAAATAATACAAATCTGTTAAAAACAGATTTGTATCTGTATATACATTTAAGCTGAAATCGCCTACCAGACATAGCAAATTTTGTCCTATCAGGCGGCACTCTATAATAAGTGACATCTGACGGACGAAAGAGACTATGCCGAAAAAGGCAACCTTTCCCTTGACCAGCTAAGCTGGTACATAAGAGAAGAAAATACGTATATAGGTGTAGTCCATTAACACGAGCCTAGATGGCAGTAAATATACAAAAAGGTTTAAGTATATCTATACGTTATGCACGTATAACGCATTTGTTACAAATGAAACAGACATGCAATATACATATCTGTAACTGTACCCATGGACAATACATTAACGTCTAGGGGATGATTTTCAGGAAATGTTCGGGATTAATTAGGCGGCAGGAGGAGTTTGATTCAGGTGTGTTTATGGAAATCTTGGTACATGGAGAGACGCTTACGGTTTTTAAAGGATTTGACCGTATATGTCAGGTATGTGGTTCCCTTTTATAGTTATAACGATGCGTGGATACTTTCTTCTTATGTTGAGAACGTTTAATAGTAAGTATGTTTCGATTTTACTGTATTTAATCATATTTAAAATTTAACTTAATTTTTACGTGGTTTTACTAAACCAACTCAAGCGACGCTCTTATCTCTTGTTTTTTTATTCCTCGGCCTCCATATGATTTATTTTGGCTTGTTACAAGTATTTAATTTTGTATTTGTCCTTTTTGACTTATTTTATATCACATATTAATTGATATTGCCGTTACAATAAATGCTATTTTCCGCAAATCGTTAGGAAATTTTGACATTCCTGACAAAATTTCTTAAAGAAAAAGTCAACATTTCCTAACTGTTAGGAAATATTCATTTCCTTACTGTAAAGAAATGATATTTAGTTACTCGTGTTTTTACTCTTGCGATAGTCCATAAAACGTTTATATACATATTCGTACTTTTCTCTTGATTTCTTTGGCAATAATTCTAATGAAGCAGTATTCACTACCTCAACCAGCTCTGGAAGAGTCCCAGATATGGAAAATTCATCATCACGTATCATTTTACACTGTTTTGATATCGAAAACACCAGCAGTTAAATTTATATGCGTCAAGTTTGACAATTCAGCATTAATACGTTTCCATAGTAACTCAACCAATTATATTACGAATTTCAAAACACCATTTATTTGTGAATAAAATTATTCGCGATTTTTTCAAAATTAATTAATATCTGTCGAATTTTAAACGATTTGCGGAAAAATAGTATGTTTACCTCGTAGGAAAAGCCACATTCCTGGACTCTGTGTTGCTAAGTCTCGGCTTGCGCCTCGACTTAGCAATCTTCACAGTCGTCCAGGAATGTTAGGCTTTTCTTACTCAGTAAACAATATACTATAATTATAAAACAGCAATTATGTTCCTTTGAATGTCTATTAATTTCATATGCGTACAAGATAAAATAATACATGATTACCGCGGTAAGTTAATTCAAATCAAAAAGTATTACGGTCGATAAAATAGATATCCATATGAGATTAATATTATTAATCATGTTAAATATTTTCGGAATTTCAAATAAATTAATGAATTTTGATTATGCAAAATGATCTCCATAAATAATAAAAATTAGTCCAAACAAATTTTATAATTAAATACGCGGTATTAACTTGTTTAATATCTTACACTATAAATGTATGGTCGTCATTTGTAATTCTCAATCTAATACTTATTTCTACCATTAAATGTTCTACCATTAAATGTTCTTACCATTAAATGTTCTTTTTTTTCCAGTTTCTGTTAACAAGATGAACCATATCATTATATATATATATATATATAATAAAAATAAAAATAAAAATTGTTGGGGAATCCGGCAATAAAAACCTTTAGTTAGTCAATTAGAGTCCTTTATTTTATACCTTATATTTCGCTCTGTAGATTTAGAGCTTCATCAGAGGTCAAAAAGCGAAACTATTTTTTGTGCGAGATATAACATTTTTAAAAAAACAAATCCTGTGGAGAAACAAGAAGTCCACGTAATACAAATAAAACTTTATATTAATTAAAAATTGTTACTTTAAAAGCTTATTGTTATTAAATATTAAAACCATTTAAAAAATTTATTATTTTTTCCAACAAACACATCTAAAAAGAAACACACACGTAGTAAAGAACTACTTGTCTTGATGTAAATTACATTTTAACAATTCAAGTGAACTTGAATTGTTAAAATGTAATTTACATCAAGACAAGTAGTTCTTTACTACGTGTGTGTTTCTTTTTAGATGTGTTTGTTGGAAAAAATAATAAATTTTTTAAATGGTTTTAATATGTAATAACAATAAGCTTTTAAAGTAACAATTTTTAATTAATATAAAGTTTTATTTGTATTACGTGGACTTCTTGTTTCTCCACAGGTTTTGTTTTTTTAAAAATGTTATATCTCTCACAAAAAATAGTTTCGCTTTTTGACCTCTGATGAAGCTCTAAATCTACAGAGCGAAATATAAGGTATAAAATAAAGGACTCTAATTGACTAACTAAAGGTTTTTATTGCCGGATTCCCCAACAATTTTTATTTTACATACTTGTTTTAACGGCAAAGACTCTTTGTCTACTTATATATATATATATATATATATATATATATATATATATATATATATTAAAAATAATAGATTTTTATTGGTTTTAGCGACCTTTTATTGAATTTTGATGTTTGTTTACGACGTTTCGACTTTTATCAATTCAGTCTTTTTCAAGCATCTGGAAACAAGAATCATTACAATGAACATAAGAACTGTGTTGGTTTCGTGTGATATAACAATTAAATTAACAATTTTAAATTTAAAATTATATTAAGAAATGAATTACGAATTAGGTTAGCATTTTACGTAGAAAATTAAATAACATTAAATTAAAATAGCTTAGAATGGTAGGGGGACATTTAAGTGATTAATATCTGTATGAATTAATAGGAGACTTAACCATTATTAACAATTATAAGTTTAAAATTAGATTAAAAAATGATTACAAATTGAGTTAACATTTAACATTGAAAATTACATAAAATTAACATAAAAAAATAGCTAAAATGAATAGGTAGGGAGACATTAAGGTGACTAACAACTGTATGAATGAATTGGAAAGTTGAATTACACTACAATAAGTAAAGAGAACAAAGAAAAGATAAATAAACTCACATTTGTTGTTCGTTTTTGTTTTATAAAGGTCGCATTTACGTGACACATGTGTTCGACGTCCGAGACCGATTTTCTTAGAACGATAGTGCTTGTGCGGATATTGTAAGTGGACTAATACTTTAGTTTGCGGGGGTTTTAATTTCTGTTTTTGGAATTTTTATGTTAATTTTATGTAATTTTCAATGTTAAATGTTAACTCAATTTGTAATCATTTTTTAATCTAATTTTAAACTTATAATTGTTAATAATGGTTAAGTCTCCTATTAATTCATACAGATATTAATCACTTAAATGTCCCCCTACCATTCTAAGCAATTTTAATTTAATGTTATTTAATTTTCTACGTAAAATGCTGACCTAATTCGTAATTCATTTCTTAATATAATTTAAAATTTAAAATTGTTAATTTAATTGTTATATCACACGAAACAAACACAGTTCTCATGTTCATTGTAATGATTCTTGTTTCCAGATGCTTAAAAAAGACTGAATTGATAAAAGTCGAAACGTCGTAAACAAACATCAAAATTCAATAAAAGGTCGCTAAAACCAATAAAAATCTATTATTTTTAATATTAAGACACGGCCAATAAAATAAAAAAGAAAAACAAAATTCTTTAAACACTAAATATATATATATATATATATATATATATATATATATATATATATATATATATGGAAGTATTTTGTATAATGAAATAAACTTAAATAAAACGCCGTCAACACCTAACTAATTATACTTTTGCTGCTTTAGTATTCTATGTTGAGAAAAGCAATTAAGTTACACTAAAAGGAAAAGCTTGTATAAATTTTAAAATTAATGATGTACTGTAGTCTTCGATACGAAAGTGAACTTCAAACGCGCCATTTATTTACACGGTACTTTAATAACACTGTGTTTAGCTTTTCAATGGTAATCATAACTTTCGTTTATTATAAGTTTAATGTTTTTCTAAAAGTCTTTAAATTAGACTTTAATTAAGTTTTATGCCAATGACGGGTGCATAATTAAAATTGACGAAAATATAAAAATACAGCATGTCCACTTTCTACAATACGAGTCTAGGGACGAACTTAAAAAAAGGTATAAAACCCCTTACCACAATTAATACTCGTATCTTAAATATGTATTTCGACAACCAAGTTGTCATCTTCAGTAGGTAAAATTAATAATCGCAGTGTTGAAGATAGGGCACAGTAAAGTTAGCGCAAAGAATCGGGAAACACTTTACAAGGCATCTATGTGTACACTAAAGTTTAAGAAACCAAAACTACCTTATTTATTATTCTTCGGAAATGGCACACATGGGTTTATTCGCACACTCTCGTCTAATTTCTTATCTTCTACTTTTCTAAGAAATAGAAAAGGCTCGCATTTGGCACTCGACCTTTGCCCCCGTTGTGTGTGTTATTTTTGTTTTTAATGATATAAATACTTTTGTATATGTCCAGCCCCTTTGGATTTTTAATAAATTTTATAACGTCCCCTGTGATGTTATGATCAGTTTCTAATGCTTGACGGGCAACACTCAATTTTTCCAATCTATTGTATTTGATATGCGATATATGATCTTTATAATGGATCATTATAGAGCGCTTTGTTTGACCAATGTATTTGAAATTACAATCGCGGCAATTAATTTCGTGACGTAATTGACGTCTAGCTCTTGAGAATGCTGAGGCATGAGTTATTATTATTAAACTTGAATATATCTTTGAATATTTTAATTTTATCCATGACAACTACAGATATATAAATATGACATTAATATATTTTCATTTATATTTTTGATTTCTTTGAAAAAGGCATTATGTGTCGAAACGTGTAAGATTATTTTAAATAAATACATATTAAAGTAAAACAGACCTTAAGTCACCGACTAATTGAATCTACTATAACATACAAAGGTCAAGAAATAATGATCTATATATATATATATATATATATATACAGTACAAATCTCTTCCCTATAGTCAACCTACAAACGTGTATTACGTATGTGTGCGTTCGAGAAGCGAGGAGTGGGGACGCTCGGAGCGATGCATACATGCCATTAGTTACAGTTTACTTGCGAAGCTGGATGGTTTGCTCAACTTTTGCGAATAGTCGGTATTCACGATGGATATTTTTACCCTTGCACAAAAAAAATGTGTCGTAAAACAGTATCATCTTGGTCGCAGCATAAGAGAAATTGCACGGGTATTTCAAATTAACTTTCAACGTACCATTGCGTTTGAAACGATAAGACACATAATTAAAAATTTCGAAAAATATGGCTGTTTAAATCCGTTAAAACATACGAAGGTAAAGGTACCGCAAAATGAAGAACGTGATTTTTTTATTTGTGCTTCTGTAGAGGAGCAGCCACAATCGTCTAGCACGAAAATCGCCGAACAGCTTAACATTGCCAGCTGCACCGTTCGTAGGGTTTTGAAAAAAAATAAGTATCATTCGTATAAATTAAGTAAAACGAATGAGATTTTTCCCGATGATAAATATAAACGTATGCAATTTTGCGAACAAGTCAACGAACGATGTAATAACGACGATAATTTTGTAAAAAACATATTGTTTACTGATGAAAGTTCATTTCCTTTATACGGTCGCCATAATCCAAGCATTGCAAGATATTGGTCAAGGGAAAATAAGCATACTCGTATTGTTTATAATGCTAGAACTCAATATCCGGAAAAATTAAATGTTTGGGCTGGCCTATTGGGCAACAATATAATTGGTCCGTTTTTTATACAAGGAAACCTAAATGCAGCCAAATATTTAAGTCTTCTGCAGGATAATATAATTCCTGCTATACGAAATGTAGCAGACATAAATCTTATTTGGTTTCAGCAAGACGGTTGTCCTGCTCATAATGCTGTAATTGTCAGAGAATATTTGCGCAGCATATTTGATGACAGAGTACTAACCGGCTGGAGCGATATTCAATGGCCACCTAGATCACCTGATCTATCTCCTAATGATTTTTTTCGCATGTACGTCCTCCGCGTAACGTATATATCCACTTTCAGAAGCAACCCTTAAAACGCGGTGGTGCTTTTTTTAAATATAGATCAGTTAGTTTAACATCGTTTCGGCAAGAAGCTTCACTGACCTGAGTCCGTGGTACTGGTCGGCTGACTTGTATGTTTAACAGCAACCCGTCCACGAAAGGTAAGTCCGAGTAGGGCTATTGGATTTAAGAAATTTAGTAAGACCAGTTTTCGCGAGTGTTGTTGCTTGCACGAGCCAGGTAGTAACCCTACTAACAGTCCTGATTTAGTACCTTCAGATTTCTGGTTGTTTCCAAACTCGAAGGAGTTATTGAAAGGTTAACATTTTTCATCAGCGCAATAGGGTCAACAGTAAACAAGAAAGTTTTTTCATGGGTGGAATGAAGAATTAATTCAGCGTTTGGAGAAATACGTTGCACTAAATCGTGATTATAAAGACAAATAATTATGTACATTGGTGGTACAATAAATTTACTTCATTTTGAGACTGATTGCGCTATATTGTCTTTTTGATTCTTATTTTATAAAGTTTGAGACCTTATATATCAATCTGCCCTCGTATAATGAATTCATATCCTATGGGTTATGGGTTAAGTAGTTTATTTTTAAATAAATATATTTTTATTGAAATTTTAGAATATTTGTGTTAAAAAATTAGACACGAAGATTGATATAATAAAATTAATGTTGAAATTTACTTTCGACTTATGTATTAAAAACGGAAATTCAGTTTGTAATAAACTCGAATTTGATCTTTAAAATAAAGCCTTATGCATGAAACTCTCTAATAGCTTAAATTTATTGGAACATTAAATGTGTTTCACGTTTACACGCACGAGACATGCCTATGACTAAATAAATCATCCGTTAACGTGTCCCAGATTTGTTGCTACAATTCACACCAATTTGGCTCTCACAACTACTGACTATTACTAAGAATCTCTGTTTTTCTTTCTAGATTTAAACTGTGGCATTGCCAAGTATGAAACCTAACAATTGTATTGAATTGGTATCTAATGAATCTGAATCGATGTGTTAAATTTTTAATTTAATTTTTAAGCCGCTTTGCCAAATTAAGTTCAGGAGAAAAAGTCTTTGAAATTAACTTTTGTTTATATAAATTATTCTAAAAATTTCTGAATAAAGAAAATATACAGTTCTTAACCCAAACATAGTGCCATTTACAAATACAATGATTGCATTAAAATTATCAAAGCAAATTAACAGTTTAAATAAATCAGTTTATTACAGAAATAACATTTACAAATGTTTCGACCTACTGTTGAAGCGGATTTTAATTGTTTCTGACATTTTGTGGTGTATTAATTATCACACATTCACAACGTTAGAGATTTATTTTGCGTATCTAATACTAAGAGGATATTATTATTGCTAAAGCTACATTTTATTTTAACAACTTAAATGCAAAATATTACAAGAAATGTTACACTACCTAACATGTTTCAACAGTTTGAATATGTTTCTACATATTTGCTACTATAGTTATACGAGGGCAATTCCCGTTTGCTTAGTAAAAGAAACACCAATATATAAAGAGGTTTTTATTATATATAACTTAAAACTACTACTTTTAGCTATTTTTTTACATAGTTGGCATTCAGATTGGTCATAGAGCTTTTAATGCCCTCTTCATAGAACTCTGCCGCCTATAACCTACATGTTCAGTAACAACCTCGTACAAAACTGTACTTGAAATTTGAGAGAAAAAGGGAATCAGTTCTGTAATTGTGAATCGCCGATTTTCATGATTTTTTTCTAGACAGTATCCACAAGTTCGCTCGTCAGAACAGTTGGTCTTTCACTCCGTTCTTCATCATTCGTTCTGCTCGAAAGATACGGCACCATCTTCTAACCATACTGTTATTCATGACATTTTCACCATAAACAGAATAAAGTTCGCAATGAATATTTGCAACCTTCGTGTTCTTTGCACACAGAAATCGGATAACACCACGCAATTCCCGGTCGACGGGATTTTCAACAGCAGCAGTCATTTTAAACGATCAAAATAGCACCAAAAAATGTCTGAACGATTCTCTCACAAGCACGGCTAGACTCACACTGAACCAGACTATACCGCAGTGCTGCGATCGCACCGATATCCTCACTCCTATGTTCACTAGGTAGTATAACGACTATTTTAGGTACAATTTGTAGTAGTACAATGTTATTATTTGTAATTTATAGATCTTGTCATAGTTTCATTGTTAAACTGTTCTAATACCTTGAGAAAATCCGATTTTATGTTCTGACTAAATACATCATTTATGGATTTAGTTTATCACTTTTAAAATGAATTTTAATTGTTTTGAAATAAAATCTCGCAGCATCAACATAATTGGTATACGAGGGACACCTCTTATATTATTAGAATCGACCACTAGATGGTACTTTTGACATATGTAATCACTATATTCTTAAAGTTTGACATTTGCTAATGAGAAATCCACAATAGCTTAGAAATTGAGTCAGTAGTTTGTTGACAGGGACAGTTTTAAGACAGTGAGTTTGTAAAATAATGGAGATTACTCGTGAAGGTTTTTCTTGGATGATTTTTTACGATCATAAAGAAGGCCGAACTCCACAAGAATGCATTATATCGCTCGGTCAACTTTTGGTAATGAAGCACCATCAGAGAAGACAGTTTACTATTGGTTTGCAGAATTTCGTCATGGTCGTGCCTCAGTGAGTGATGAATCACGTAAAGGTCTACCAAAATGATTCCAAAAAACATCGATGTTGTGCGGAAAATGATAGAACACGATCGACATGTGACTTACAGTGAGGTAGAGGCATCTCTTGGCTTATCGCAGACTGCAATTCATTCGATTTAACATTTATTTATAAAAAAAAAATGTTCCAGATGGATTTCACATAACTTGACCGAAGCACAGAAAGAAGCTCGTGTCAATTGGTGTAAAGAGATACGCAAAAAATTCGACGTAGGAACCTCAAAATCCGTATACAACATCGTCATAGGCGACGAAACATGGATATATGCGTATGAGCCGAAAACCAAGCAACAGTCTACTGTATGGGTGTTTCAACACGAACCGAACCCACATACTTAAATAGATATACCGCGCAAAAGAGACGTCCGACACGCGGAAACATGGCAGCTGCCATTTTTCCAACTTCTAAATGTTCTATATTGATTACATAACTATCTATAAAGTTTCATAAGTATTTCAGTTAGATGTGGAAATTCTACTCGTTCTAAAATTACATGAAAATATATCTTTGAAAATTTAATTTTAAAATACTTCTTGATATTTAAATATTGGCACACACCAATTAATTTTTATTTTTAAAAACAAACACAATAGATGTAAAATAAAAAGGCTTATTTGCCCTTCAACTTAAAATTTTCTCTCGTTTGTTATTACAACAATTTTAGTTAGTAAAATAGCGCTTTTATTATTTTCCCCTGAATTATAAGAAAAACGGACACACGCTACTAAATAAGAGTTTTATTATTTTGAAGTCGAAACTTATATTAAATATAATTATTAAAAAAAAATTATGGATATTAAATTATATGCATACATCGGCACAGTCATATAACATAAAATGTTTTAGAATAAAATACAATTAATATTATTTTAAACTACAATAAACACAATAAAACGTGGATATATCTCAATAATCAACGGAATAGAAAAAAGCGTCACATGTATTAAACAGTAAACACTACCTGTGAACACTACATCAAAGATGTTTATATACAACGGCAGAGACTGGGTTCCCAAACAGCAGGAAATACTTAAAAATGTTGTTAAATTCTATCTCTTTTTATTCCAAACGTACAAATGCGCAGTAGACCATATTTATTTATATGTATGTAACCGAATCCCACAAAAGTTGTTCGCACAAGGAGCACATCCAAGAAAATGATCGCTTGTTTCTTCGGCTGTATAGGACACATCGCAACAATTCCTTCAGAGGATCGTTGCTGAATGGTATACAGTAATTTGTTTGCCAAAAGTTATAGACGAAATCAGGAAGAACAACCGAAACGTCGCGTTATTCTTTATCACGACAATGCGAGTTCCCATACAGCACGTCTAACAGTTGACTATTTGAAATAGAAAAATGTTGAAATAATGTCTCATTGTCCATATTCACCTGACTTGTCGTCGAAAGATTTCTTTTTGTTCCCAACTGTGAAACAAAAAATGCGTGAACAGTGATTTTAAACACCTCAAGAAGCAGTCGAAGCCTTAGAAAACCATGTTTCTGAGATACAACCTTCAGAGTGGAAAAATGTTTTGAGAACTGGTTCGTACGCATACAAAAGTGTATAGACGACAAAGGCGAATATTTTGAAAAACAATAAAATAGTTTGTTCCCAAAAATTTTGTTTTCTTCCCAGATTTTGTAAAAATATAAAAGATGACCCTCGTATATATAACAATATCAACATTTGTAAAATGCCAAATGCTCATGTACATTTGCAATGGAGTTTTACCATTTTATCGAGTAATAATTTAATTAATGGTTACCTATTGTAAAGGTATATTAAATCAAGTACCTTTAGATGCATTGCTTAGTTACACGATTTTATTACTTTACTCCATAAGTTTGGGAAAATTATATCTCGTGGTCGAGTGTTTGGGTGACTTTTTGGTAGATAAGTTTCAGATACATCTCAGAATTCTTCTACCTTCTATTTTGAATAGAGCCTTTCCATTATTACATTAGCTACAATCAAGTCTATCAACAATTTCCGTCAATTTCAATCATTCATTTTCACTAGAAATTTCTTAGGGTTAGGCATTAAGATTAAATTTAGGGTAAAGCAAGGGTGTCAAATTCGTAACCTGAGCGACCCACAACAAATATTTTTGCGGGCTAACCAACAAAACCTACGCAATAATAATAATAACGACCATGATTTGTATGTATGCAGTGAAATTGTTCGTAGGCGCACCATTTTTCATCCCCATTAAATATTAGCAGCTAATATACAGCAGCCTACCGACTACGCCATTAGCCTTCTACTGAATTGCTTGGTACGTCTAATATATATTTAGTTTATGCATATTTACTTTTTACACTATTTTGTGTAATTATTCTGAAACTGAGTTCTAATAGAGCTAAAGGAAAAATCGCTGGTGAACATTGAAATTAAAAAGAAAGTAATGGGTGCAATATTTTTGCTTTGATGGAAAAGAAAAAATAATTTGCTTGATATGTAAAAATAACGTGCCATCGAGGAAAATCATAATTAGAGTAGACTATGTAAATGTTTTGGATTGCTACTTTAGCCATTTCCTTATAATGACATTCATTACTCATTACTTGACATTTTATTGTAAACAGTCATGCATTCTGCAATTGAATATTGCCACACGCCATTTACTTTCACACGTGTACGAAAGTTGCATTCGATAATTATTTCTTTCTGCTCTGTGTTGAATACCATTTATTCAATTTAATGTAATTTAATAAAAAATTGACACAAACGTTCAGAATTAATGTCAAGTATAGCAAACGCCAATTAAGTAGGCGCGAGGAGGGGAAAGTTCGCGCAGGATTAGAAGTAGTGGGGAGATTTGTATTTGGTTTTACATCAAATGTCAGATAATTCTAACCTCTGAGCGTGTATCACTTTATGATCCCCTAGCAAAAACATTATGTTCCATCAAACATCAATGACAAATGTATTCTGAGAATTACTTGAGTAGTGGGGGTGGACGTTTTTAAAAACGGCTTCCGCGCACCCCCTCCTCGCGCCAACTTATTTGGCGCTTGCTATAATGAATGTCATTATGTGCAAGTGACTAAAATAACAATCCATTCACATAGTTTACAATAATTATGATTCCTCTCGATGGCATGATACTAATAATTCAATTAATGTATAGCAAACGCCAATTAAGTTGGTGCGAGGAGGGGTAAGTTCGCGCAGCATTAGAAGTAGTGGGGACTTGGTTTTACATCAAATGTCAGATAATTCTAACCTCTGAGCGTGTATTACTTTATGATCCCCTAGCAAAGACATTATGTTCCGTCAAACGTCAATGACAAATGTATTCTGACAATTACTTGAGTAGTAGAGGTGGACGGTTTTTAAAAACGGCTTCTACCCCTCCTCGCGCCAACGTAATTGGCGCTTGCTATACCAAAGTTATTCCGGGTGCGCTAATAGTGTGTCGCGGAGATAGGTGTGAAAACTAACAAAGATATGAAAGTGAGAATATACAGGCTGATTCATTTTCGGCCCTCACCATGGGGATCTCTCTTATTATTGGAGATAGAGTATAGGTTTAAATTTGGGATAGTAGTTAAATTTTGTGTTTGTTATAAATCCGTAAAGAAAATAGACCTGTGACAAATGACCTTCGTTATTTAAAAAAAAAACGCGAAAACCCCATTTTCTTCTTTTACCTGTAGCACCGACATTTGGCCTTGTAGAGAAAAAATAAAAACATATCCTTGTGGCCATTTCTAAACCTCTATCCAGTGGTGTACTCTAAATTTTTATACGACGTTTCGTTTCTTTCTGGCCATCATCAACTATCTAATTTCTTATAGGCGCTATATTGGATTTAGATATCTTCAGAAAGAGTTTTTTCTTCTGATTTCAACCATGTACCACATGCTGACTATAGTTTTTGACATTAGGTTTTATTTGAAAGAATAAATTATAAGATTAAATAAGGTAGCCATGGAATTTCAATCTATCAAACATTTCATTTATTGTTCATTAATAATACAAAAATGTCATACATTAACGAAGAGAAACGAGATATGATAAGTATTTTTTATTCTTCGAAACGAAATTCAACAGTAGCGAGTACAAGATAACAAAAACATTAATAAAAATACATGGAAAAGTAAACAATAAACAATTACAGTAAATGTTCAATTATCTGGCCATCTTCGGTAATGCACAATTGGGCACGCCTTCTGGCATTTTGTACTGCCCTTTGTATAGTTCTTCTAGGAACTGCATCGAAGGCATTCTGAAGTCTGTCTCGTAATTCTTCAATGTTTTGTGGCGCATCTACTTTATAAATATTATTTTTAACATATCCCCATAAAAAAAAATCTAGCGGACTTAAATCAGGTGATCTCTCAGGCCATTCAACAACTCCCCTATTTCCAATCCAACGGTTTGCAAACTCTTGATTTAAGAAATTTCTAACAACAGCTGCATTGTGTGCTGGTGCGCCATCTTGTTGCCACCATAAATATTGTAATTGATTTAATGGGATATTGTCGTCAAGATAGTCAGATACACGGTCAGGTACGTAAAATATTTAAATATCTTTCTCCATTTAAATGTTCTTCATACATAACTGGTCCTAAGAGACGATTTGCCAAAATACCCATCCAAACGTTCATTCCAAAACGATGTTGTGGTCTTCTAGCCTTGTTTTGTCGGGGATTTTGTACTGCCCAATAGTGCTCCGTATTTCTGTTGAACATTCCAGAATTTGTAAATTTTGTTTCATCTGACCAGATGATTTTGCTTAAAAAATTTTCGTCATTTTCTATCCTTCCCATTAACCAATTACAATATTCTAACCTTCTCAAATTATCTCCAGGCAGTAAAGGGTGACTAACATGGATCCTGTATGGTTTAAACCTACTTTTATGTAAAGTTCTCGAAACTCTGGACTGGCACAAATTTAATTCTGACGCTACTTCGCGTGTAGAAATTGTTGGATTATTATTTATCTATAAAAATACAAGATTAACATGAAATTTGAAAACACGCTTTTAATTTACCATTTGTAAAATATCTTGTCGATTTTCATTTAAATTCCTGTTGTCTTGACCATTACGCGGCTTAGTAAACGATCCATTCTCGACCAATTTTCTGTCGAGATCTAGAAAAATGGTACGATGAGGCTGTTGTCGTTCTGGATATAATTGTAGATATCTTGTACTCGCTACTGTTGAATTTCGGTTCGAAGAATAAAAAATACTTATCATATCTCGTTTCTCTTCGTTAGTGTATGACATTTTTGTATTATTAATGAACAATAAATGAAATGTTTGACAGATTGAAATTCCATGGCTACCTTATTTAATCTTATAATTTATTCTTTCAAATAAAACCCAATGTCAAAAACTTTAGTCAGCATGTGGTACATGGTTGAAATCAGAAAAGAAAACTCTTTCTGAAGATGTCTAAATCCAATATGGCGCCTATAAGAAATTAGATAGTTGATGATGGCCAGAAAGAAACGAAACGTCGTATAAAAATTTAGAGTACACCACTGGATAGAGGTTTAGAAATGGCCACAAGGATGCGTTTTTATATTTTCTCTACAAGGCCAAATGTCGGTGCTACAGGTAAAAGAAGAAAATGGGGGTTTCGCGTTTTTTTTGTTAAATAACGAAGGTCATTTGTCACAGGTCTATTTTCTTTACGGATTTATAGCAAACACAAAATTTAACAACTTTGCCAAATTTAAACCTATACTCTATCTCCAATAATAAGCGAGATCCCCATGGTGAGGGCCGAAAATGAATCAGCCTGTATACTGTACGTATATAGTATATCACAGTGGGTATTGTAAAATTATTTACGAATATACAAGTTGTTTCAACTCCCGCACCGACCTTTAGGTTTAAATTACCTATGCAGTGATATATGGTTATGTGCACTTCCGATAACTTGTTTTGGTTAAATTGTAATTTTTGTCAAAAATTTTACAGCTCTGCGTCTGACGTTTTAAGTCGTAGGCTGAAGATGGATATCGTGAATCGAATTATTCTTTGGATATCAATTTAGGGTCTTACACTTTATATTTTTCAAGATGATATAATGTAAAAATATATACGGGGTGTTAAAAAGGTCGTGCTACATTTATCGAAATTCAAACGCTTCTCTCTCGATTTTTTTTTAATGGAACCTATATTTGTCGATTTTGTCATCTAATTCCCTGTAAAATTACCTTCAAAATGGTACCGATAACGTAATACGTATTTACAGTATTTTATGATATTCCACTTTTATGGGAAATATCTTTAATACTATTCAATATTCAGTACAACTAACATAGCTACATATATAATACGTATTACAAAATTATTATTATGTACACTTTTTGATTTCTTAATAATAAATTAATCTTAATTCATATGATGCTCAAATATGTTTCCATTCTGCTCTATGCACATTCTCAACTTTCTCTGTATGGACTGTCTTTTCATTTTCAGTCATATTGTTCTCGTACAACTGGAGGAAAGCATTTCTTATGCTTTGCTTCATGTTTTCTGCGGTTGTGGGGGCTCATGTAAACTATGTTTTTTGTAGTAGGATACAGAAAAAATCACAAGGGACGAGATCTGGTGATCGCGGTGACCAGCTTATTGGACCTTCTGTTCCAATTCACCTATTAGTAAATACCCTATCTAGGTGCGCTCTTGCAATAGCTCCATAATGTGCGGGTGCATCATCGTGTTGGTACCACAAACTGTCCATGAAGTTATCTGGTAGGCCTTCAACTAATATTGGTAAATTATTTTGTAGGAAGTTTCTATAAATTTCACAATTTAATGTATTGTTAAAGAAGAATGGACCTACAATGGTATTTCCTATGATTCCTCCCTAAGTATTAACACCATTTGTGTTGATACAGAATCAGTTGCACAAAATGAGGGTTACTTGTGTGATAGTAGTGTGAATTTTTCTTATTTTTTATTCCAGAATTGGCAAATGTTGCTTCATTTGTGAAAAGTATATAGTCTAGAAAGTTTTGATCTTGACGTAATCGTAAGAGCAGCCATTCATAATACATAAGTCTTTTCAAAATCTGTTTGTAATAAGCCTTGGGGAATATTAATTCTCTAAGGTTAAAACATGTTTTTTTAAAATTCTACTACTACTAATGGTTGTAATTTCATGTTGTTTCGAAATTGCCCTTGTAGACACGTGCGCATTTTCTGTAACGGATTGAATGACTATCACCTTATTATCTTCTTTAACCACAGCTTTTCTCCTTTTTTATTTGGGGTATGCACTAAGCCCTGCCGAAGAAACTTTACCAACAAATTGTCAAAGCTCTTAATATCCGACGTTCTACGCTTAGGGTATTCCGCTGCAAACTTCTTGATGCTAATAGTAGATTTCTGTCGCAAGCTCCAAGAACAAAAACCATGTCTATGAGTTTATCCTTTAGAAATTCATTGTTAGTAAATGAAAATAGGCAAAAAATAACGGGAATAAAATAGTATATTTGATAAGCATATTAAAGTAATACATACTAACTAATAATCAACAACCAAATAATTCCAATTGCTATAAGCAAGCAGTGATAAAATTTTAACGAATATTTAAAACGCGATGATAATAAAGAAAAACTAGAAAAAAAACTACTTGATGTGGAAATTTTCAGCAGTGATTTGACGTTTCGTTAGATTCTTAGTTGTTGCTTGAAAATCATGGCCATCTAGCCATATTGGGTGTCCCGCATATTGAATAGAATTAAAGATATTTGCCATAAAAGTGGAATATCGTTGAAAATACTGTAAATAAGTATTACATTATTGGTACCATTTTAAGATAATTTTACAGGGAATTTGCTGACAATATCGAAAAATATAGGTTCCATTGAAAAAAATCGAGAGAGAAGCGTTTGAATTTCGATAAATGTGGCACGACCTATTTTTAGCACCCTATATATATTTTTTACATTATACTATCTTGAAACATATAAAGTATTGTATCCCAAATTGATATCCAAAGAAGAAGTCGATGCACGATACCCATCTTCAGCCTACGTCTTAAAATAATTTACTAAAGAAAACACTCGGTATATTTGTTTCACAAAATATATTTATTAGATCTCTAACATATGTTTCGACTTTTCAGTCATTATCAAAGAGTTTTTAAACTAAAATAAAAAGTACACTTCTACCACTATTTATGAATTTTTGAAAGACTTTACTACGGCTTCAATAGTAGGGGTGTTGAAAAAATCCAGCTGTGTATTTGTGACATGTCTATTAAGATTTATGGCTTTTTTAATTTCTAATATTTCGAGGAAGTCGAGCCTTTTTCCTTTATTACAAGTATGTAAAAGTTTAAAATTACTGGTATTGAACAAATGTGTATTTTCAATGCAATGTTCCGCCAACCGTGGATTCTATACATTATACGTCTTAAAATGTCGCTGCATCTGTAAAATGTTTGACAAATATCCCAATATAATCAAAACTAATTATCGGAAGTGCACATAACCATACATCACTGGAAAGATAATTTAGGTGGCGATCGAAATCATTTCTAAAAAATATAGCAACCTATTTAAATTGAAAAATCTGAAGGTGGGTGCGGGAATTTGTAACCCTATATATTCGTAAATAATTTTACAATATCCGCTGTGATGTACTATATACGTACCGAAAATTTGACTTTCCTATCTTTGTCAGTTTTCACGTCAAACTCTGCCAACACGTTAATGGCGGATGCACCATTAGCGTGTGTTAAAAAAAAAACTGCGTCTAGTGAGCCTTGATTTTTAAGTAATATCAAAAAGTATGTCGTAACTTTACTAATATGAATTTCTTAAGTGACAGTTACATCTAAATGACAGACGGCTTTAGAAACTTGCAAGGTTAGAGAATTGTAAGTTTAATTACTAGGTTAGAATCTTCCTGTCATGAATAAATAAAATTCCGTGCTATCGATGACACTAATAATATTAACATTTGACAATTCCGAATATGAACAACATAAATTAAAGGATTAATAAGTTGAAAGAGCTGAAGTTGGAGCTGAAAAATGACAATTAATGTTTACTAAAGTATTACAAGAAAGCGAAACGCGGTGCATGCAATCTGCGTCTTGTCAGAGTTGCTAGCTAAACACTCGATACCTCTTACTGAGGGTTATTTCGTCGAGGACTGCCTAACCGAAGCTGCAGAAAATGTTTATCCTGGAAATGTGAAGCCTTTTCAAACAAACGCTTTAGAGTTGCAGATTTGCCGCCAATTTATGTGATCAGATAAAAGTAAAATCATCTAGTTTCGAAGGATATTCCATTACCTCTGAAGAGAATATGAACATCTGGAGCGTAGCTCAATTAGCTTACTTCGTGTTAGCGACTCGAATTTTAACATTTTTGAGGAATTATGGAAACTAGTATGGGTGCTTGGTACTAATACAGGGCAAGATATATTTGATAGTGTTGGTGAACTTCTGAAGCTTTCGTCAAAATTAACTTCTGTAGGTGCAGATGGCGCTCCTTCAATTACCGAAAAACAGGGGCTTGGTGCTATTACTGCAAAAAAATATGAAATTTATGAAGGATCCAATATTCATCATACGCATTATATTATACATCACGAAATATTCAAACATGTAAAATGTTATTTACGCACACAAAAAAGTTTCCTGCTGGCAATATTTCCCCTGAAGTAGGAAATATAGTAGCAGAGGAAAGTGTCAGGAAGAAATTGTCTTTGACCTTTCTTGTTTCTGTACTTTTCGAAATAAATCTATGTTTTTATGAATATTGAAGTTCTTTTTTGCAGCCCACCTGAACTTAAACCTTTTATTTTGGCGCATCTTAGCCTTTGAGTTTGACATGCATAGCCTAAAGTGACCATATCAGACTTTTATTTAAGAATATAGAACGAAAACAATGAATACCTTCTCGAACTGCAAGTCCTTGATTCGTAGTAGAGACTTCCGACATGATACATTATTATTGTTAGATTATCACTGAACAATTCCACCACCTCTTGCTAAAAAACGACATTAATTATTAATATACTTATCTGAGACGAAATTTCGAAATTTTAAATTATAAACCGCAGTTTCAATAACAAATTCCAATTTCCTTCTTGCATTAGTTTCTGGTGTACTGTTGTAAAACCATTAGCGACGATTTGAAAGTGTGTACAGTATTATTAGCTAGTATTACAAGACTAAAACAAAAAAAGTAAAAGAAAATCAAGGTACGATGGTACAGACGCTTGTACAGGAAAGACAAAGGAGAACAATTAAGGAGAATGACTGAAAGGCAGGCAAGGAAGAAAGATTCGTATGAAGACCGAAAGTAAGATAAGAAATACAATAACATGGAAAAATGGTTACTTAAGGCTGGAGCAAGAAATTAAAGGATGGGGAAGTGTGGACAAAAATAATAAGATACTAAAACTAGCAACAGTGAGGAAGAAGAAACATAAAGGGGAATTAACCGGAGTGATATACCTTAGAAAATTGATAAAAAAACTCATTCAAAGAAGTGGCTAATATTCCTTGAGAAACGGAAACATATTCCGTTAAAATATAACCACTGTTGCAATATTTGTCTACTATACTGGCATCCGCATCATAGATCACTTAGTATGGTGCCTATTACAAGTGGCAACAATGTTCGTTGTATGTACAGAAAGAGCGATCATCCATAAAATATTACCAGGCCGGTATATATATATATATATATATATATATATATATATATACATATATATATATATATATATATATATATATATATATACATATATGGTAAATTGAATTTGTTGGCGATTTAAGGTCTCGTTTTACTTTAAAATATATATATTTAAAACAACCTTACATGTTTCGGCAAATGATGCCTTTATCAAGGAATATAAAATATAAATGACAGTATATTAATGTCATACATTTGAGTTGCTATGGATAAAATTATTCAAAGATACATTCCAATTGAATAATAATAAATCATTCCTTAGTATTCTAAAATAGATAGGCAACAAAAACAGGGAAACGCAACACATAAGTTATTATTATGTATGCGCCCGTGGAGCGTCCTAGGATGTAAAGCCGACGGCATTCGCCTTAAACGAGAAGGAAAACTACGAAAACCTACTCGGACAACCAGACAGGAATAAAAACACGGAACTGTCAGCATGATAAGCAAATGTATATGATATTTAAATGTATATGATATTTAAATAACTTCTGTTGTTAATTGAATTTTTTTCCTGTTTAATACTAATCATTTCTTTAATTTCCCTTTTCATTGTGTGTTGTTCTTTATCAATTATCTGTGTGTTTTCAAAATGGAAATGGTGATCGCGTTCTAGTTTGTGTGTAGATAAAGCAGTTTTGTCTATTTTAGAGTATTTGTGGGCTTGTATTCTTTTGTATAAATATTGTTTAGTTTGGCCTATGTTGTAACTATCGCAATCGCGACATGGTATTTTATAGATGACATGTGTTTCTCGATTTTTTTCTATTTTAGGTTTAAGTTTTGAAAATAAATGTTTATTAGTATTACTAAGTTTATATGTTGTAGCTATATCATATTTTTTTAAAGTGTATTTAATTTTTTCTGATAGTTGTGGAACATGTGGAATCGTGATATATGTTGTGTAATTGTTTAAATTGTTATTGATGTCTGCAGTGCTGTATATTTGGTGTATTTTTTTTTAATTGTTTGGTCCATAAGTTGTGGTGGATAATTATTATCTGTTAAGATTTTTTAAATTTTCTTGATGTTATCTTTTCTGTATTGAGTATGTGATAGTTTTACTGCTCTATCAGTCAGATTATTATTATTTACTATATATATATATATATATATATATATATATATATATATATATATAGTAAATTTAATTAGTTGGTGATTTATGGTCTGGTTTTACTTAAAAATGCATATATTTAAAACAATCTTACATGTTTCGGCAAGTGATGCCTTTCTCAAAGAATTTTTAAGTAAAACCAGACCTTAAATCGCGAACTAATTAAATCTACCATAACATACAAAGATCACGAAGTAATTATCTGTATATATATACTAGATAATAAGAAATAATTTATTTAAATTTATATCTATAATGCAGTTATTCATTTTCTATAATGTTCATTGCTAAATGCTCATGCTGTAATGAAACTTTCTTTGATAATCATGTCTATATGCATCTGTTAACATGAAATGGCGTATTTATTTTCCTTCTTTGTTCTTAAATGTCGTTTCGGTTTACGAAGTAAACACTTCGATCGGTCTGTTGTAATTAATAAAGGCTTCTACAGTTTTCAATTTGTCGAATGTCTGGCGTTCTGTTATAAACAGTAATTTATCATCCAAAAAAGTACACGGCATATTGTGAAAATGTTCAGTCAAAGTAAATAAAATGTTTAAATTAAACCTGGATTTATTTCTACTGCCAACATTGCTACGTATGTATAATTCATAATAATGTACCGCATGATTATGTACTACATATTTACATAACGAAAAAATTTGAGGAATGTAATCAACATGCTATGTTTCTTTGGCGATGTACATATATTTATATAATTTTGTTAAACAAAACAGCTTTAAGGTATCTATATTAAAATTCAAATAAATAAAATATTTCGAAACTTTTGTTATAATTAAATAGAAAAGCTAATATGTATGGATAAATCACAAATAATACCATTGGAAATTGTATTATTCACGCTATTCATCTAAGAAGGGTTGTTGAACATTAGCTAGTCGAAACTGCGGTTCTTGTTGTCTAGACTTTAGGTCAATAGACAATTTAGCCCATAAACAATATTAACAAGAGTAACCACAAGTTTGAATTACACTAAACGAAAGCTTATTGTAAGAAAGATATTTAAGGAAACAATATATATATATATATATATATATATATATATATATATATATATATATATGCCTCAGTGAGCAAAAGACGGAATTTTTATGTATAGATGTAAGCTTTAGAATTATAAAAAATATTGAAACTGAATTCTTCATATGTAATATCAATAAAGTTGATTTCGCGTATTTAAATGTTTTAAATTCATTCTCACATTGATTTATTTTATTCTTTTTATTTGTATCAGTCATTTCATTCCGATATCTTGTATTTCCAAAGATATTTCAACTTAATTGATTAAAAATAAATGACGCCAGTTATTTAGGCAAAACTGTACAAATTTAAATAAATAACCGCGGGAATTTTCCCCACTATTAAACTAACATTATATACAATTATCCACATTCATACCTCAAACATGCACTCACCAAAATAAAATAGATAATTTATATTGAGCCTATGTATATTTAAAATGATTAAATTGTCATTTTCATTATAATGAAATGTCGAGATTAAAAGAATACATACAGTTGGACCAATTAGAAATTAGAATGGAAAACAAACGAAAGTTGGCGCCACTAGAAAATTCTCCATTAAAAACACCTAGACGTATTAGAAGTGTCTCTCTGAAAATTAAAAGAAAAAGTATTAAAAAACTAAAACAAACATACGTCGAATCTAGTCAAAACCTTACCAATACATCCAGTTCTTGTTTAACGCATTCTGCAAGTCCAGAAGGTAACCGGTGTCCAAGAAAACTTGAATTGTTTATTATTTTTTTAAAATTAATCATAACATATGTTACATTTAAGATAAATATTCTAAGTTAAGTATTGAAGAATACAGTTTCCTGATTTTCTATTCAATTTAATCAAAGTATTTCATTGTTACGTTTAGCTTCACGCATGTCACCTTTAATTTGTCGTGTTTTTAATCTAGATTTTATTTCAAATTAAGTTATCACGTGACACGATACGTGATTTTTATATAAATTAATTGAATTATTCTATGCACTTACCTGTACTATCTTTGCTTTCACTTCATTAAAAGCTTGTTTATTAGTCCGTATCTCATTCGTTTTATTTTGTAGTTTTGAATAAAAATACCATTAGTTATTGTATTAGCATCTGCTAATTTTGTAAGTGTTCCTTTAGTCACCGAACCTGCTTTAAAAAGGTGTATCTTTATATGCATCACCTAAGAGTCAATAGTGTTCTTCTGTCTAGCCGCACATAAACTTCACATAAACTTTTGCCCACCAGAAATACTTATAAAAAGTTATTCACGGACAGCTGTTTAGGTTATGTACACATCGTTATTTACGATCATATTTTTGATTTATAAACACGTAACGTATGCAACATGCTATACAACCCCATCTATATGTATCATATCAAAGTGCATTTAAATAGATATTTATAATCCAATATTTTTAAAATTTACCTGAGCAGCTACAGTCTATTTAAACATTCAATTGTGTATTTATCATTAGCCCTTTGGGGGACACTTCAATATATATATATATATATATATATATATATATATATATATATATATTAAAATAATAGACTTTTTTATTGGTTTAGCGACCTTTAATGAATTTCAATGTTTTTCTCTACGACGTTTCGCCTCTTTTTATTATTAAGCTTTTTCAAGTGACAATTTATTCCGTTTCAAAACACATATTTGGGTAAATGTATGGTCGGACATGCCCGAGACCTTTCCAGGGTCGACCGCGTCCCTCAGCATATTTTGTGTCACACAAAATATTTAAGAATAAAAAATACATATCATATCTCGTTTCTCTTCGTTAGTGTATGACATTTTTGTATTATTAACGAACAATAAATGAAATGTTTGACAGATTGAAATTCCAAAGGCTACCTTATTTAATCTTATAATTTATTCTTTCAAATAAATCCTAATGTCAAAAACTATAGTCAGCAAGTGGTACATGGTTGAAATCAGAAAAAAAAACTCTTTCTGAAAATGTCTAAACCCAATATGGCGCCTATAAGAAATTAGATAGTTGATGATGGCCAGAAAGAAACGAAACGTCATATAAAAATTTAGAGTACACCACTGGATAGAGGTTTAGAAATGGCCACAAGGATGTGTTTTTATTTTTTCTCTACAAGGCCAAATGTCGGTGCTACAGGTAAAAGAAAAAATGGGGTTCTCGCGTTTTTTTTAAATAACGAAGGTCATTTATCACAGGTCTATTTTCTTTACGGATTTATAACAAACACAAAATTTAACAACTTTGCCAAATTTAAACCTATACTCTATCTCCAATAATAAGAGAGATCCCCATGGTGAGGGCCGAAAATGAATCAGTCTGTATATATATATATATATATATATAAATATAATATTTTCATGACCTTGGTAAGATATAGGAAATTCAATCAGTTGGCGATTTAAGGTCTGCCAGACCTTAAATCGCCAACTGATTGAATTTACTATATATATATAAAGATAATTATTTCGTGACCTTTGTATGTTATGGTAAATTCAATTTGTTGGAGATTTATGGTCTGGTTTTATTTCAAAATGTATATATTTAAAACAATCTTACATGTTTCGGCAAATGATGCCTTTTTGAAAGAATATAAAATATAAATGACAGAATATTAATGTCATACATTTGTGGTTGCTATGGATAAAATTATTTAAAGATACATTCCAATATAATAATAATAAATCATGCCTTAGTATTCTAAAATAGATAGACAACAAAAACAGGGAAACTCAACACATGAGTTATTATTACGTATGCGCCCGTGGACCGACTTAAGATGTGAAGCTGTCGGCATTCGCAGTGTGATATAAAAAATTTAAGCAGTATATACTATAACTTAATTATGTAACGTTCTGCAATTTACCATCATAATATATGTTGCTGTTATATAATTATATATCTTATGTTGTTTAAATATCTATACATTTGCTTATCATGCTGACAGTTCCGTATTTTGATCCCTGTCTGGTCGTCCGAGTAGGTATTCGTGGTTTTTCTTCTCGTTTAAGGCGAACGTCAACAGCTTAACATCTTAAGTCGCTCCACGGGCGCTTACGTAATAATAACTCATGTCTTGTGTTTCCCTGTTTTTGTTGTCTATCTATTTTAGAATACTAAGGCATGATTTATTATTATTATATTGGGATGTATCTTTGAATAATTTTATCCATAGCAACTACAAATGTATAAGTATGACATTAATATAGTATCATTTATATTTTATATTCCTTGAAAAAGGCATCATTTGCCGAAACATGTAGGATAGCTTTAAATATATACATTTTGAAATAAAACCAGACCTTAAATCGCCAACAAATTGAATTTACTATATATATATATATATATATATATATATATATATATATATATATATATATATTATAGTTCTAATGGCTCACGTTGGAAGCCAAGATGATATGATACACGCCCCAAGTTGGAACGTTAAGTTAATATGATACAAAAGGCTCATGTTTGGTCGCCAAGTTAATATGAGGTGTGGAACACTCCTCGTTTGTATGTCAAGTTAATATAGTTCACCCTCCAAATTTTAGCGTCTTGTTAATATTATGTAAAAGTTCACGATGCTATTGCTAAATTGATATGATCTATTAACTTAAATGAACTTATAAAATAATATTAAGATAATAATGATAATAAAAATTTACTAGTGTTTGAATTCGTTATTTTAAAATTCTCGCGCCATTATAAGATTTTGTATATGTAAAGTAGTAAATAAGATCGAAATCTACTATTTTCTATTTTGCGTTCGAAATGAACTCATTATGAAACCAAAAACAGTATCGAAATAAGCTCTATTTCGATACACTTTTTTTCATTTTTCAATGTTGGCGTTGTTCGAATACAGAAATAAATATCATTGCTGTCATATGATTTTAAGAATTTATGTACATTTGACAGATATGATATATGTTCCTATTTTACACAAACAACGTATGTTGTATACAATTGACAACAACATATATATGTTTCTATGTCACTCATGTTTATATTTTTAAATGAAATATCAAGTAATGTTAACGAAAATTAATAAATAATATGTAATATAATATACTTCGCGGATAGCAAGATTTAAATTTGAAAATGTCAAGTATCAATGTGACCAACTGCATGCTTTATATAAAAATTAAACTCTGAACTTTCAAATTAAATAATTCCAATTTAAGCAATTTATTAATGTAAAAAACGCAAAATAGAAAAAATAGTATAAAAAACTCGTTTCATAAGGCCTTTTGCCGCACTCGCTCTTTAGAAAACTCGCTGCAAGCGGCTCGTTTTCTAAACTGATCTCGTGCGGCAAAATGGTGCCTTATGAAACTCGTTTTTTAATATACTATATCGATAGATATAGTATAATCGTTATTGTTGATATAGAATAAAAATGTATAAATGACTTGATACTAACTCAATCGGAAAGCCAAAAATACTGTGCTATTCTCGGGGGTGTGCTTCTAACAGAGAAAGGAGAGATATATCAGTAAGTCTATATTTCCTATAACAAGGTTATAAGTGCTTGAGATATTCAATTTAGTTAAAAATTGAAAGATAATATTCTACTATAATCTTTGTTTATTGTGCATATAGATTTAATATTTGAGTGTGACATATAGACAATTATAACTATTATTATTCAAATATTGATTAATATACTTTAATTATTACAGATACTATAAGGCGAAGATGAAACTTACGCAAATACAGATATCTAAGAGGGTGTTTCAAGTAGTATCCAATATGGATAATCGACTCATAGATATAACAGGCAACTTTGTATTTATTCAAATTGAATATTGAATTCTTGGTTTAAATAATGTTAGTAAGTTACTTACAACGTTTTTATACACTATAATGATATTTTAAATATGAGTTGAATAGAATATTTTAGTTATTAATTTGATAAATGGTAAATTTTTTATATATATTTAATACTAACTTCATTTTAATGTAATATTGTATCCTTTCTAGGTTTTTCTTATCGCTAGGATGCAGCCTGTCAAGAATTCGGACTCGAGCAAAAGTACTCTTGGAACTGATGCGGATATTAAATATATTTCCACAGGCTCGAGATATTAAGATATGTAATAATCATCCAAACAAGAAATAATCTTTCTTGCAGCCCTTAATGGATAAACTTGATAAAATAGATGTAGTTCAACCAATTTCTCTGTACGTAAAACAAATTAGATGTCTACCTTCAGGAAACCATTTAATATCCCTCGATACAGCTCACTTGTAGTAAATATGAAGGAAATTCAGGAGATTCAATCCTTTTGGTACATTTTTTACTATTATACCCTGGTAATGTAGTATATTTTATATTTATGGTTATATTTTTGACAATTTTAATTTCTTAAGTTCACTAGGAATATTATACTTAATTTGAACACTTATATTTCAATACAATATTGATATTCGCTTGAAAATACGCTTTTTAAGAACACATTACAAATTTGCGTCCATTCTTTTTCACTGAAAAATAATAACTCTCCAATTATATCAATATGTCTCCATAGTGATTTGTTATTTTTCATGTGACTTTTAAAATTTCTTTCTAAATTTTAATTTGAAAATAGACTATTAATAATAAAAGTAATTATTAATAGTATTCCTTAGTTTCATTTACAATTCTATATGTTACTCTGTTAAATATTATCATTAATTACAATTTTTTATAATCAGTTAACCTTTAAAAGTATAACTAACTAAACTAAAGTTATTCACCAAGATTCAACTATATTGTATTCTGGCAATATCGTAAAATAGGCCTTTAAATCTCATATAATTTCACTGTTAATAATTTTGTCAACAGAATTTAGGTCAATGTATCTGGACGGGCTGGTCTGGTTCCGGTGACGATGCTTCGCCGCTCGTTCCCTTTGATTACAGCTCGACTAATGAATGAACTCACCACGCACAAGGTGGTAAGTTTGTATACGCTTTCTTGTTTATTCTTTAGTGAAAGGTTAGTTTCTGAATAAATGCAATTGATCTAAATATATTTATTTACACTAATTACACTTATTTTTAAATATACAACAACTTAAGCTATTTATCTTATGAGTATGACTGCTGTGATACTTTGTGTCTTGTAATTAATTAAATGAATCGGCACTGTTTGAATGACTTTATGTTTGATGATATATAAAAGAAACTGATACTTAAATGAATAAACTGAATGTCTATGTTGAGACAAATTAACACTCTGATGAGTGTTTTGATTACTCGTTAAAATGAGGAGTTTACCCCGATAAAGTTATAAACTATAACGAACTTGTTTGTGTTAAACTTGTAGATAAGACTGACTTGAGATTGAGATTTTTGTGATAAAGAAAACTCCAAATGAAAAATTCAAAATCCCCACTATACCATGATTGGTAGAAACTGTTCAAAGAGGCGTTCTCAATTGAACTTAAAATATTGGAAAAACTGTCGGTGAGTTTCTTTGACGATAGAATATATTGCATTGCCGTAATAAACCAGAGCTTATAAACGTTGTCACCAGTTTACCTTTTACCAAAATCCTGGGAAGTTCAGACAGTAAAACCAAATGTTTTGGATGTTCTTTGAACTACCAAGATACAATTATTGATGTAGGTACCTTAAATAGAAATATTGTAATACCGCGCACATGTTGGGACTGACGGTATTATCTGATACAAAGAACCCACCATTACTTGTAATAAAGAATCTTTGAAATCATTCCGAACTTAGCATACTGGTATTGTCCTAAATTTAACTAGAAAGTATATGGAGTATTGTTCTGAAAGGCAATATAACCCGAGACCCTGATTGTATAACAGAGTTTGAAGCTGACAAAATAATATAAATTTGACCTCGTGTACAACTGTACCTAAGAGTATCCGTAACGGACCAACCGCTTTATGTAAATATGATGGGCCGCAGATGATAAAAATAAGACATATACCGTGTGATACATGAGCCTGCATACTGAAATTAATTTGATTATAATTAAAAATTGTACGTTATTATACTTAATCGAAACCTAATCGTTTCTTAAATTAATTTAAAAATACTTAATATTAATGTGATATGAAAGGATCCTGCATGTATCCTCAACAGTATCAAATAAAACGATTTATTGCTACGTAACGTTTCGAAACTATATTTGTTTCTTTATCAGACCTGATAAATAATTTCAAATTAGCCATATACAATACAATATGCAAATGTACTTACACTAGCAATTAAAAATTCCTAAGCGATGTTATAATAAAAAGAAGGAAGATCCCAATTAAAATTAATATCTAGTTATATTTTACATATGACAAAAACTATTGTGGAGAATATAAAACATGTTAACTTGGAAATTTAAAACAATAACAAAAATATAATCGTATGAAGTCAGTGCACTTTGACGAGGACGTTTTATGAGTAAAAGCGAAATGGTCTATGCAAGAATTTCTTTAGCATAGACCTTTTCATTGAAGTTGTTATTTCTCGGGTTCTTCTCCGCGTGAGGTATGTCCTGAAAAGGACTCATTTTCTCGACGTTTCAACGAGATCGCACTCGTTATTTTCTGAAGTTGGTCTTGCGCTGGTCGGAGTTGGCGGTCGAATGCCGTTGTTGTGAGCTGCCCTGATTATATACTGTTGAGTCGGAGGGGGTGTGGCCTTGTCGGTGTTGCGCGCGAACGGCTTCGTGTGATTGGTCCGGATCTTAAAGTGTTCTGTGTACATTTCGGTTGAGATAGCGGTGTGTCGTGCTTGAGTTGAGTGTTGATATGTAGATAATTAGAAGGTGTTTCCATGTATGTGGCAGGCGCTGGCCGCCGTCACGTTTGCTTAGACTGTTTGGTCTTTTTTCTATTTCCATCGCTTCTCTAATAATTATTACGGATAAGTTTTCACTCTTCGCTAAATCGAAGTCGATAGTATGACCCATTGGTAGCCGATGTTGTGCCAGTGATGATGTTGTTTCTTTCTTGAAGACTGCATTTTTGTGTTCTTCTCTCTTTACGTTTATTCGCCTGTTTGTCTTGCCCATAAAACATTAAACAAATATACAGATATTAAGTATAATATGCAAGCAACCCTATCAAGATTAATGTATATGTGGTTGCATAGAAAATGTGAGTTATGATATAATAATGGTTCGATGCAAACAAAAACAATTAATGATGTAATAATTTTAAATATACAATTAAATGATATAGAATAGTGAATTTTGATTATATCTCTAGACACGAGAAGGTAAGTTTTTTAGATGATAATGAATAAACAAACTTTGATTAGTATTGTGTGAAATAATATAAATATCTAGGCTTTTGACCTCTAACGTGTACCTGTTTATTAATGGTCTTTGATATCAGGAATCTCGGTAACAAAACGCAGATATCCCGTCTTGTTCTAGGCTGGTATGGATGAATAAAGGACAGGTAGCAATAGGACTCGATCACAGATTGCAATGGCTTCTTCTTGGGTTATCGGATATATAATTCAGGTAAATATTCAAATATATATTATAAAAAAAACTGGTATATTTCTCTTCTTAAAATTTGTATTTGCTTTCTTCTAGCTTTCGATGGGTTACCAATATGGGCTTTGATGAGGACTACGTCCGATATTAGAAAATAATAATAATTAGTCACTCTCCAGACTCAAATATCTTCTTAAAAGCAGGTTATATTTTTAATTTTATAGTAGTTTTTGAATTAATTTTGCACTATTTAACTATTTTTTTTGCATTTTAAAATTTCTAATTTCAAGATGCGTGGGTTCTATATCAACGGTGAAAAATATCTCCCTTAAACAACATTGCTTTTGTCAATGGTAACGATAGGAAGTTCGTAAAAATTGAATTTTCTTTTTCGTATTTCTAAATATTTTAGCCAAAAATTACATGTTTTTCTTTGAATATTTTTTTCGGATTTTTCTCTACATTTCCATTCCCTTTGTATTCGTATTTGAATACCAAATATTTCATCACATTATCTTCAATATGACTAGGTCACGTGTTTTTGGTGATATTTACGTTAACATTAATAAGGATCAATCAAAAGTCATTTTACAAATGTTTTCAAAATATTTGAACATTATTTAAACAATCATAATTAGTCTTGAAATTCTTAATTTAACGCAATAAATTGATCTATTGAAAGCTGAACTGGCAAAATAGAATAAATTTGTAAATAGAAAATAACTAAACTCGGTATCAGAATAGAAAAACTAATTCAGATTTTACAATTTAGTTACATCAAATTCTCATATGATTCATATTTAATGTTTTGTTGAATATTGTCATATATTACCCGTATACTGTGCCTAATTATTCTTTTAGGGACATCTCTGCCCTACTACAATATATTTGTTACGTTATGTGTGTAACTTTAATAATAATTAATAATATTACTTAATTAATCCCATGATTGGATGTCAAATTGATATAGGTTATGTTATATAATAAGTAATTAATATAAAAGTTATAATTATCTTGATTTCTCTATCTTACCTATCAGTATTTGATTAATTATACTTCTCAGGGGTCATTAAATTTAAAGATTTTAGAGCATGATTTTAATGTAAATATTGAAATTGCAAACAAATAAAACAACATTTAACTTAATAGCAAAAGGTTTATGTTGTTATTTTTAACACATTTAATTACTAGTTCAACTGTTCACCATTGGCAATAATGTTATAAGGTCTATAATCGCAAATTACAAACACACCTTTAAAACAACGTACAAGTTAATGTTAAATAGATCAAAATTTGACTTGTATATCTATTAATAACTTAACGCAGGTAATGATTGAACATAAACAAAAGTATTTAACAGAATAATTGAAACATACATGAGTAGGTAAACCCCACCAGTTTTGTATAATACAAAGGTATTTTTAATAATATAAAATATTACTAAAAATCTGGTGTGAAGAACACAAATGCAGGTTAACTATTAATATTTTCTGTGAACGTGTCCGAATATATCCTATCCCATATATTCGGACACGTTCACAGAAAATATTAATAGTGAACCTGCATTTGTGTTCTTCACACCAGATTTTTAGTAATATTTTATATTATTAAAAATACCTTTGTATTATACAAAACTGGTGGGGTTTACCTACTCATGTATGTTTCAATTATTCTGATACATTACACATGCGGTTAAGCCGTAGTATGAGTGAAGGCACAAACAAAATGCAGTTTTCTAGAGAGTTGGCTGTGCTAACCTTTGGAAGGGCGTCGTTACTTCACATTAATTATGTGGACGGTATGCGAGGTACTTCGGCTGTCTGACAACAGGTAGCGCCAAATTTACTTCTGCGCTCGGTCTGGATAATTACGGTGATAGGGCGAGGTGGTTCTTTTCTGTGAATGTGTCTGGAAATATCCTTTCTCCAGCAGGGGCGTACCGATGAGCTTGTAGAAAAGCGAAATACGTATCTACGTCTCTGGGGATAGGATATATTCGGACACGTTCACAGAAAATATTAATAGTGAACCTGCATTTGTGTTCTTCACACCAGATTTTTAGTAATATTTTATATTATTAAAAATACCTTTGTATGATAAAAGTATTTAATTTAGATTACTTAAGAAATATTAAAATAATGTGTTTTTTTATCTTATATTTAATATAGGCAATAGTGTTGAAAATTTGCTTTATACACTGCTCAACTTTTGAACTGGTACACTTACAAGAACATATATAAATAACAATTTACTACTTTTTGAGCAACACTTTCTTGCTTAGTTGATAGTATATGGTTCTGAGAAACACTTTTAAGGCGAAGAATTAAAAGAATAAAACTTAAATAACGAATTTCAAATGTTTTAATAGAAGATTAGCAAAATCTTCATTTTAGTATTACAGAAAAGTTTGCTTTGGAAAGAAAAGATAATCAAACACTTAAAGATTAATAATACGTGGGACCTCCTCTAGCTCTTGTGACCTCCTGGCAACGTCTTGGCATGCTGGAAATCAAATTCCGAATGTAATGCTGAGGAATATTTTGCCATTCTTCCAAAACGGCAGTTCGGAGCTGATGGTGATTGTTTGGATCCACTCCTCGTGATCTTATCAACCTCTTCAGGTAATCCCATACGTCCTCTATGGGATTAAGATCTGGAGAGTTCGCTGGCCAATCCATGTGCGTAATATTGTTCTCTTCAAAAAATGCATTGATTTGTATTGTTCTATGAGGACGCGCGTTATCATCAACAAACACAAAACCATCGCCTATTTCATTAGCAAATGGCAAAACTACAGGTTGTAATACCTCATAAAGATACCTGACACTATTCATTGTAGCATTTCCAAGCAGAACCAATTCAGTACGACGAGTCGCAAAAATACCTCCCTAAACAGTAATTGAACCACCTCCATAAGCTTGATGGTAAGTCACGTTGTTCTCAATATAGCGTTCTCCTCTGTTTGTTCAAACTCTAACTCTTCCATCTGAGCTATGGAGATGCACTCTGGTCTCGTCACTGAATAAAAAACGACCCCAATCTTCAACATTCCAGTTTGCATGTTGATGTGCCCACTCTAGCCTTCTTCTTTTGTGGGCTCTGGTCAACAATGGGCATTTTTTTAGAAGATCTGGACCTTAAATTTACCCCATGGAGCCTTCTTCTTACCGTTTGAGTGGATACTTGAGTACCTGTTGCATTCAATAACTGAATTTGGAGTGTTCTTGCGGTAGAAAATCTATTCCTTCGACACTGAACCGTAATAAAACGGTCCTCCCTGACTGTTGTACTGGGATTTCGCACTCCGCCGGGTCTATGTTGGACAGATCCGGTATCATTAAAACGCTTTCGAACTCTTCTGATCACATTGTGTCTCACATTGAAATGGGCTGCACCAGTCATAAGCATTCCCATAGCTTGGCTCATCTCTTCAATACTTAAACGCCTTAATGGCATCTCTAAAATGCAATCAACCACTCTGCATTATAACTTATTCGAGAAATTCGCAAAAATTCTCTTAAAACTTGATAAAAGTATGAGCGTCCGTGAGCTCAGTAACTGCACTTACGACAGATAATAACAACAAACAAAAATGGAGTCGCAAATGTCATTCGAAAGACATTTGTTTGCATTCCGAAAGACAGTCCTGATCATATAGGAAGTCATGCTTAACGCCTACGAAGGGTTGTTTACTTTTACTGCAGTGTACCATTCAAAAGTTGAGCAGTGTATTTAAAATATTTGTGTTCCCGGAAATAAACTATTTAGGATATTTATTGACGCCAGCAAGGATCTAGGTTTCTTCTACGATCTAGATAAGTTGTTCTACTCAGGATATCGGTGTTGCAGCGGCAGGATAAGGCGTGAATGGTTTATAACCTCAATTCTGAATATGAGCATGCGTAATACTATACAACACTAGCTGGAATTCGGAATTATATCGTAGATAAAATTAGTAAAGTATTTATTTTATATTTTTTTACTAATTTTATAAATAATTTCGGAGCTGAATTAAAATGCAGCCAGCTTCTATTTTAATTTTTCACTAGATGATGCTGATAGCTACTGTTATTGTTTATATTCCACAGCTGGGTAATTTTAATTAATTTTAATTAACAATTGTCATATACAGTAATTAAAACATTAGTTAACTGTGTTTGGGTGCAGCACCAAATCGATCTTTTCGCGTCATTATTATTTATTCTTTATTTAATTTTTAAATTATCAAATTAGGTGATTATTAGTTACAGATTTTGTTCAATAAATAGAAATAATGAATTGTTGAATTTCTAGACATATTTAGAAATTCTAACTTGATATTTTAAACATTTCGAAATTTATCATATGTATTATACAATTGATAAACTTGATGTTTTAAATTGCACTTTTAACTATATATTTAACATTTACTAATTATCTTTCTTATTTTTGATATTTCCTTTAGGCGGGAATGGTAGAATCGCAATATATATATATACATATATATATATATATATATATGTTATCATTTATAAATACTGCTTATTGCAGTTCAGTTATATTGTTCGGTCAGCCTTTAGTCAAAATACAATTTAATTCACTTAATGTAGAACGATGTACTATAAATATTGATATTTTAACTTTAAATAAAAATAATAAAATATGTAATTGTACTGGAATTAAATTCTCTCAAGGCTTATACAAAAAATAATCATATGACACAAACGAGTGAATTTTAGCAATTTGTCTATTTTGTAAAAGTAAAAAAAATATAGGAACTTTCATTGTTATTTTTTCATTTTCTGCTCAGGAATTAATGCAGTTTACAGAAGAAAAATGTTTTTTTTAGAGGGAATACAAATGTGATCAGTGGAAATTTCGACCAGCGTGGCGTGACGCTGGCAAATCATACGCTTCCGTAATTAAATTCTTTTTTACAGATGTTGAAGTTTCGGTATTACTAGAATAATATAAAAAGGAATTCTCTTTGTTTTAAAAATAGCAACAGATGTTAATTTTAGTGTATTAGATTTAATTGCGTTATTTTTAGATTATATTACATTGTTTCGAAGTGATAATTTAATTTCTATGTATATTTTAGTGAGTAAATTACAAAATAATACAAATCTGTATAAAAACAAATTTGTACCTGTATATACATGGACACACAGTACGTATTTACCAGCGTTTGCTTCAACCACCAGACGCATGCGTTTCTGTCTCACGACTTTGTCAATGGCGGGTTTACGAAGGCAAACGACTGTCCATGTATGTGTGTCCATGTATATACAGATACAAATTTGTTTTTATACAGATTTGTATTATTTTGTATCAAAGCTTGATGTGAATTGTCGCATCGATATGCTAATTTGTTTTTGAGTAAATTAGTTTAAAGATATAAATATTCAAGTTTCAAACATTGCATTCAGGCCAAGAAAAAAAATAACATTGGAAAATTGTGGAAAAAGATAAAGTTTTAAACGGAAATAGTGAAGTAGTTAATCTACTAATACCCACATGGAACTCTTGGACAATTTAAAATATTTAAATTTTATAAAGTAATGCAAATCTTCAAGTATTTATTAATGATTTTTATCTGAAACAGTAAAAAGGATGTAAATTTATATGATTTAATTTGCTAAATTTGCTAAATGATATTAATGTGAATCTAGCAATACTGTAACATAAAAAAACAAGAGTTTATTTAGTTTATTTATCTATCTACAATTTAAAAAAATTTTATAAGTAAGAAGAGAATAAAAAAGACTTAAATACATACTGTCATAAGTTATAACTAGAGAAAGCATATTGATGCCAAATACATATCCGAAGATATTTCGCGCGTTATCGGGGTTGATATCGGCAGCTACTGGTGCGAGTGAAAGGAACCTTGAATTGTAAATTAGTATGCAGTCGTGTCATGTATAAATATGCCATGATCGGTGAGCTCGCTTAACCGTCCCATGTGGAACACATTGCGTAAATTCATTGATAATTTCCCGGATCTAAAATACGATGGATGTAGAATAAAATGCACTGTGTGCAATAGATTTTTGATGTGTCGTAGGAGAAGAGATTGCGAAATACACGTAAACAGCATAACCCATGGCAACAAAAAAAAGGGTGTACCAGAAAAACATAGAGTTTATTTTGATTTATGTTTAACTCTGATTGCATGTAATATACCATTTGCCGTACTAGCCTGTTATGCATTTACCACCTTTTGGAATAAATACGCAAAGTGCGAATTGCCAAGTTGGACAACGTAACGAAATTTTCTATCTTCTGCTCGCAAAGATATTGAAAAAAAGAATTAAATCGGAATTGAAAGATAAAAAATTGTGGTTGTGCGTATATGAAACGACGGATCGAATAAACAATCAGTGGTTAATGTTATGGTTCTTACAATATAACCTCATCAACGGTTACCTGCTATGTTACTTGCTTCCAGACGAGTTGAAAAATGTACTGCCATTGAGGTTTCGAAGGTGCTGTTGAAATCATTGGTCAAAGTTGAAATTTCACCAAACCAAATATTAATGTTTGTGAGTGACGCAAACATGCTGTCTTTAGGTCGATCTCTCATAGAACATAGTGCTAACCTCGTACATGTAACGTGCAAAATCCACGCCTTGAATTTTATGGCTAATGGCTATTTAATAGCTATTTAATAACCAGCAGAAAGGCAGTGTTCCTAAAGTCCCCGAAACGTACTCCACTATTTCACAGACTGTGTCCCGAAATACCTGAACCACCAGAGACGATAATTATGTGTTGAACAACATGGTAGAAGGTTGCGTTTTACAATCATTAATATTTTGATCATATAAAGACGGTAGTTTTAAAATTCAATCCGACAGAAGCTGCAGGTATCAAGGAAAGCCAGGAATTATTTAAAGATCCTCAGGGCAAGGAAGATTTAAAACACAACAATTACTTCGATCTAGCCAATGGAATAGAAAATGTACAAAACGGTTCGATGTTGTTTGTGGATTCTGTTCAAATTGTGAATGATGTTCATCTACAGCTACGCGCTGTAAAAGGCGAGAGAAATAAGTGTGTGATAGAAAACTTTGAAAGTGTTTTAGTCAAAATTTCTGATTTTCACATACTAAAACTAATTTGTGAAGGTGCGTCCAAAGAACTATTAAGTTCTTTCCAAGGTTATTTTTAATATGCAAATATAACATCATTAGATGTGAAGCAGTCGTTCCGGCATTAAAACGCGTTTATTTCGCACGTCGCACTAACTTAAGTGAACCAACTATGGAGACATATCTGATTGGAATATTTAAGAAATTTTATTCAAATAATGAATTCACTGATGATTCACAATGCGGTAAGTGTTTGTGTACGTCTTAGATTTTTTTTTCATATAATTTAAATTAAATGCAATATTGCATACCATCATGTGTGTCGAATTTGCCATCTCTAGTTATAACTTATAAATTATATTATTATATTTATACCGTTTGTTTCTTATTGATATGCAAATATTTAAGGGTGTGAATCTACATAAAAAATAAATACCTTGCTTTATAAACTATGGTCCAAAAATGTTCCGTTGCGAAAATTGAAGTTTTAGGAAAAAATGGAAATTAATTAATATTTTCGAACCCGCTTTAGATACTTCAGTTAAATTTAATACGTAGCGACTGTTAATAAAGGTGCATATTAAAAAAAATCGCTTTAACAGTGACGTGCGTGCGGGTACATACTTTTATATTTTTGAAAAAAAAATGGTAGGTACGCTTATGGTTTTTTCCAAAATATAAATTATTTTTGAATTTTCCGTTCAATTTTAAACATAAGAGCTCTCTTGAGTCGTTTTCCTGCAATGCGCCGCTTTTGAGTTAAAAAATAAAAGTCGATGAATATAAGTATTGACGAAGACAATTTCGCAATAAATCTAGTTACCCTGGAATGATGAATGACGCATTACAGGAAACCACTCAAGAGAGCTCTTATGTTTCAAATTGAACGGGGAATTCAAAAATAATTTATATTTTGGAAAAAACATGGGTCTGTCATTTTCCAACACCCTGTATTTTCATAACGGAACATTTTTGGACCATAGTTTATAAAGCAAACTATCATTTATTTTTTATGTAGATTCATACCTTTAAATATTCGCATATTAATAAGGAACACCTTGAATATTATATGCACTAACTACCCTAAAGAATGAAAATACCGTCGCTATTACCGCCAAATCACATAGATAGAAATGAACAAAGAGTTTATTTAAGAACATAAAATAATAATCATTAAAAGTGGTAAATCGTAAATACCGACGGAACATAAGGAAAAGTTTTATTAAACAATTTCAAAAATTAAACTAAAAAACCTTTTCTTCTCACTGTAATTTCACAAAATTGCTGATATATCTAGTATGTCACTGAAGCCATGCTCTATTCTTAAAATTTCAAGGTATATTTCCGTGAGAAACATCATCTGCAGCGTTGAAACAGCTATTCATTGTTAAGGTGAAATTACGGCAGAAACAATTCGTCAAGATGTTTCCAACATTTTAAGAAACTCAAGGTGCTTAAGAACCTCCGCCAAGGTGATAACGAAATAATACTACCAACCGATAAAGACAATGCAAAAGTAGTCATGAATAAAACAAACTACGAGTATTATTGAAAGATAGAAATGTTACTAGATCCTGCCTATAAACCTAAGCAACCGATCCGACAACGTACCTGTAAAAAACAACAAAGAACAAGATAAACATTTCCCTACGAAAAAATCGTCTAAATATCATAAATTTTAAGGTTTGCTAGAAATTCATAAAGAGTATGCGCCGTTGGGGCCCACATAAGACTTCTAAAAATTTAGCCAACAGACTGCAGCCACTAGCCGACCAAATGGATTCTACGGTTTTCCAGAAATTCATAGAGTATACGCCGTTGAGGCCCATAGTGAGTTCTACACAAGACTTCTAAATATTTAGCCAACAGACTAGAGCCACTAGCCGAGCAAATGGATTCATATGTAAAAAAACGCATATCATTTCATAGAATCATCAGTTCATAGAACTCATCATACAAAAAAGGGATCTACTAACGTGCCTTCATTTAATCCCGAGTACCACGTGACCACTTTAGTGCTGTCCACTTGTTTTTTTAGTTTTCTGATATTTGTCAGCATGATCTAATCAAATCGAAATCACTAAGAATATAAAAATGTCAAATGTATGTGTGTTAAATGTGTATCATTTTGTTCATTGTCGTCCCGTGTTAGTTTTCAGTGGTGTTTGCAGTATAATTTATCAAATCTTAAATCGTTATTGATTAATACCAGTGCTTTTCAAAGCTTTTTATTTCTATTTTGTCATTATTTAGGTAAGTAATCATATTTACATTTCCAACCGACGTAAATTGCATTACAATAATATTCAGTTTCAGCACTCTGTCAAGATGGTTTTTACGCCAGAACAGGACGCTTTCATTTTGATGGCACATTTTCGAAGTGGAAATCGCAACCTGGACGGAACATGGTCATATTCTCTACAGTCGTGTATCGACCAGTTTAGTGAAGTATTCCCAGACGTAGAAATACCATATTCTGTTTTTGTTAATCACAAAAACGTACTAGTGAAACGTTTTACTGATAAACATTGCATATGTAAAGGGAAACCTACTTGCAGGCCTACTGTTCTAACACAAGATGTTATGGATGATATTTAACACCGCGTGGAGGTTGGTCCTAAGAAATCAATTGCAAAATTGTCGGCAAAAAACAGGTAATGGCAATATTTCATAATTTTTAATAATTATATATCTTCTACATACTTTGTAGGTTTATCAGTTGGAACTTGTCATAAAGCATTGAAGAAAAAACTTCATATGTATTGGGTATTGGTATTTGGGTAGCCATTTCCAGACGAAGAATAGTAGGACCAATATTTTTTCATGACACCATTACTGCTGAGAGTATCGAACCATTATTTTGGAACCATTTTTTGCAAATTTGCTTGAAGATGAATTGCAGCTAGGTTACTTTCAGCAAGATGGTGCTACTGCCCACACAGCGGGTGAAACTATAAGATATATCCAAGAGTTTTATGACGATAGGATTATTAGTAGAGGGGTGTGGCCTTCTCGATCACCAGATCTTACACCATTAGATTTTTACCTTTTTGGAAAAATAAAAAACAGTATCTACAGAAACCGCTTGCATAATCTTGATGAATTACAACAAGCCATTGAACAAGAAATACACAACATAACTGTCAAGAACTTCGCTGTGTATTTGATAACATGAAGAGGCGAATTAATTTATGTTTGCAAGCTGAGGGGAACCATTTTCAACATTTGTTGTAATATTTTATAAAATGTGAAAATTTTCTGTTTTCGTAAATGTTTGAATTACAATAAAAAATTAATTTGAATTTCTTTGGTTATTTTAAAATTGTCGGAGGTTGTATTCCTTTAGGTTAAATTTAGCATTAAAAAAATTATAGGTTTCTTTTAAAACTGATTGGAAAATTTTTGCATTTAAACGACTTGAGTGTGAATTTCTATCACACTCAAGTCGTTTAAATGCAAAAGTACATCAGCTAAGTAAGCCAACAACAACATAGACTGATTATTCTGTAAAAACAATGGCGTTTGTTTATCCTGGAAAAATTTTAATTCTCGCAATTCCAATACCCGGATTAACACTTTCCCTGGCGATAACCATCTAACTTCTATATGGAAAGGAATCAATTTTTTATTTTCGTCCATTTCATCGTATAGTTTAGCAAACAGCCTGTTCTGTAACGGTTGGCTTTTAATAAAATTAACCATTTTTAGAGCTTCACAAAGAATTTGATTGAGATTTTCCGGTATGTTTTTTTTGCGACAAGGGCATGTCTAGGAAGAAAGCAGTGCATCCATTCCGCCCTTCGTATAAGGCGATCTTTTAATATTTTAATTAATCCACCGTTCTTTTCTGTGATCGCCTCTGCACCATCACTGCATACTGCTATACATTTTGTCCAATCTATGTTAGTATAGTTTCTAGTAGCTTCATAAAAATCATCAAAAACATTGTTCTGTTGCATGACCCGGTGCGAAATATTAATTTTATTTACATTTATTATTTGGGGGTTGCGGAGCTAAGAAAGTTGAGAATCGCTAGCCTAGAGGTAAGGCACTGGATTATTATGACGGGGTTCCGGGATCGGATCCAAGGTTTAGCTGTCCGAGAAGATTTTCGTGGCTTTTCTAGTAACGTATGGAACATAAGTTTTGAGAAAGAAAGCAAGGGTAAAAATAGATTAGTAGTAAAAATTTTATTAAAACAAACATTGGAAAATTATTATATAGTATTGCATCATACGAAAACTTAATTCACAAAACTGATAAGGGCTCATGGTCCTCAATGGCACGCAATTTTGGTAGAATTCTCCCCATCATTCTCTCGACGACGTTTATATTCACTTCTCGGATCTTCTGGAATATTCTGGCTCGTAACTGTCCTTCATTTTGGGTTTCCCTACACTTATCATAAACTTTCCTGCTCAGTAGTTCCGAAAATTCCTCAATGGTGCGCGCCTGGGCTACGTTGGGGGATTGCCTTCCTTAGGTACATAATTCACGTTATGTTCAGTTAACCAGTTCTAAGTGATTCTAGCATAATGGCATGAAGCCAGATCGGGCCAGAATATTATATCATCATTTGCATTATGAGCTTTAATGATATTTATCCATTTAGGTAGACATTTGCGAATATAGACGTTTGCATCCACAACTTCACCTCTAACTCTCCCAATGTAAGGTATTGAAATTCCAGCTTGAGAAATAGCACACCAGACTATAATCTTGTCGGCAAATTTCGCTTTCGGTTTGAATTTTACGTTGTCAGGACAATTTGTAATATCGGACGTGTAAAAACCATCGTTACCCTTTATTTCTGAATTGGATAATGTGACATATTTCTCATCGTCTAAAACAATAACTCTGTTGCCAATAAAATGTTGACGCCTTAATGTTCGGCAGCATCTGGTGATTCTCTCTAGCTGGGTTGCGGTATATTTGGGGCACTTCCTTCTTTTCGATATTCTAATCCGTTTTTAGTCAAAATTCCGCCAACAGTTCTATGCGCAATTCCAAATCTACAGCCTAAATAAAGTTCGCGTAGACGTCCCAACTCTGTCTTGAACAGATTGGATGAATCTGTTTACTTCATGTGGGGCCAAAACTGGAGGTTGTCCACTTTTCGGTAAATTCATGCATAGCGTACTTTCTTTACATTCCTTAATTGTGCGGTAAATGGTTGACGTCCAATATTTTGGTCCCGAAAAATGTTAACAATCTCGCGTTTAGGTATTCGTCGAACTAAATTATATATAGACTTTCGTATTTTAATCTTGTATGACATTTTTCAAAACTATTTCTGACAACTCTAACATGTCACCATAGTAACTAACAAACGAGCATCTTTTCTAGCTCAGTAGTAACTAGTTTGGACCATTTTTGGTAATAGCATTCCTCGTCAAAACATTTTCTCAAAACTTATGTTCCATACGTTAGTAGTTTTCTATTTATTAATTATACACTTTTTAAATAATGTCAAGTGTCATATCATACATTTTGCTAACCAGATCATTTCGAAGTAAATAGCTTGATACATCCCCGCACGTACTCTATTTACTTGTATCACTCTATAAATTCTAATTACGAGGGATCTCCGGTTCCATAGGTACGTTTGCGCGGCACACTGCTTACGTCGCTCCGAACAGGTTGAAATTTACACGCATTTTATATGCGCATATGTACGCATAGGCGGCTATTGCCATTGCCTTAGTTCCGATCGAAACATTCTCCAAGTTTGAAATGCGAGCGGTCATTCGTTTCTTGCATGCAAATAATTTAACACCATAAAAATACTGAAGACTTACGCAGAAGGCATTATGAGTTGAAAACAAGTTAGTGTTTGGTGTAAACAGTTCAAAAGTAGATGCACAGCTGTGAACGATGATCCCGAAGGTGTGCGAAAAAGACCATCAACAATGAAAACGAATGAGAATCAATTAAAGGTCAAAAAATACGGGAAATTGCTCTACTGACCGGCATTACTAAAAGCTCTGTTCATAAAATCGTATTTTAATTACGCTATCGAAAAGTGTCCGCGAGATTGATACTAAAATTGTTGACCGACAACACAAAATCCAACGAATGGCGGCGGCAATGGAAGTTTTAACGTGCTATCGTCATGAAAACGGATTTCTGAAGTCTATAGTTACAGGAGACAAAACGTGGGTTTACCACCGAATCAAAAAAGGACTCGAGGACGTGGAAGCATCCGAGTTCACCAACACCGAAAGAATTCCAACAGTCTGCAAAAAGAGACAATGGCAACTGTGTTCTGGGATATGCAAGGCATTTTGCTCATAGAGTTTTTACCACCGAAAACGGCAATCAGCAGCTATACTTATTGTCAAACTCTCGAAAAACTACACCAAACCATTCGACAGAAATGAAGAGGAAGGTTGACGAAAGGAATCAGGTTATTGCATGGCAATGTAAGACCGCACACCTCAAATCAGACGAAGGCCTGGCTTCAGAAACACAATTGGGAAGTTATTGTTCATCCGCCCCATCGTCCTGGCTCCTTCTGATTTTCATTTGTTTGGGCCGTTGAAATCTCATTTGTCGGGTAAAACGTTTGACGACGACGAACTTCAAGATGAAGTACGGCAATATTTTAGAAATTTGGATCGTACCTTTTACAAAGAGGGTACACAAAAGCTTGTACCTCGCTGGGATAAGTGCCTTAACATTGGCCGCGATTATGTTGAAAAGTAGCTAACAGTTCACGCTTTTACTTAGTGTAGGTTTGATTTCTATAAATAAAGTAGTCTGTCTGTAATTCACAAATGTACCTTAGTAACCGGACATCCCTCGTATTTTCTAAGGCGTCCAACAAAAAAGCATTAAAATAACTATAGTATATGTTATTAAAATCAAAACTAAAACGATACGGTAACAACCGTACAGAAGATACGATTTATATTATGGGCATTCTGGACCCGCTTTTGGAATATGGTTAATAAAGTAAAGTTTAATAGAGACTTCTAGAATAACAGCAGTAATTTACTTATTGATCGCTATTATTTTATTAACATGGACAATACAATGCTTTCGGAGATTATATTCAGTGATATTATATAGGCAAATTATATAGGAAAACACGTGGTCAAGCGACGTTAAATTACATTACGACGAACCCAGCTGTATGTCTAAAATATACTATTTATGTAAACAGCGCTAATAATTTATTGCATTGTAATGTAAGATTAATGCATGGCGCAAAGCATAAACCGATCGTAGCTAGGATTCCAGGAAAATTAATCTTAGAAACCTTGACAGTTTAAAGAATTAGATAGCTGTATAAACAAAATCTAAAACGAAGAATTATGTCCATTAAAATTCACGAAGAATGCTAAAGTCTTTATTTTAAAGATACCTAAATAGCGAAAAAACATCGACCGAAAGGAGAATTTCCTATTTATCAATCATCTATAAAAAATTTTTAAAAGACGGTCCCAATTATTAATGGGGTATAGCAGTCATCCCAATCATACTAAGAATATATTCTCAGATTCTTAAAAATCTAATTGAAGAAGACTATGAAGATCAGCAGCCGGAGGTACAAGCAGGATTCCGAGTAGGAAGATCGCAACCTTTTTACTCTGAAGATAGCATTAGAAAAGCAAATTCAGTGAAATAGAGATATAGCTTTCGTTCATCTTGGAAAAAGTTCATGACAGTATCACATAACCAGCATTAATTCAGGCCGTCCAACTATTGCAAACAAAATTATACTACATCAATGTTGGGACATCATTGACTGAATAGTTTAACACAACAAAGAGATTAAGGCAAGGGAGTTGCCTGTCTCATACCTTATTTAAAATATACCTAGACCAATTCCTAAAAGGTTGGACATGAAAATGTAAGAACATTGGTCTCAGAGTGGGGGATGATACCCTTTTCGCTGATGATCAGATAGTAATCAGAAGACGAGCAGGATTTGAGAAATATGGTTAGAAAACTGAATGAACAGTATACACTAGTAAATCTTAGAATAAATATGAATAAATGTAAATACATCATTGACAATAACTTACCTTTGGAAAAATAAAAAGCATTGACAAAGCTACTTCGATACTTCGATGTAATTTTCAATAAGCAAGAAAAGAGCAAAGACGAGATCCAAGAAAGTATTACAAACGGTAGGAAAACTATTGAAGCACTCAATTTCATACTTTGAGAAAGAGACACCAAATCTATAACTAATCATTAAGAGTATGTTGACTTAAGGTTTAGAAGTGTGGTATTTAAGTAAAACTAACAGAAGGAAGCTGCTGGTCTCAGAAATGGACCTTTTAATAAAAAGCTGACAAATATCGAGACTTGAAAGAATAAGAAATAAGAAATATGAACATCGAGAGGGATATTATTGACGACATTGAGAAGAAACAATTGACTTGGTTCGGACACACAAAAAGAATGAATGAAACGAGATGGTCAAGGAAAGTGTTAGAGTGGGTATCTTCAGAAAAACGAAAGAGAGGAAGGCCAAAGGAAGAAGTGGGGGGGGGGGGGGTCGTTAATGACTCTAAATGACATGAAATTTAGAAGAAGACATGTGTTGCAACAGAAGGAACTGGGGACGGAAAAGCGGCGATAGCCACAGATAATTCGTATATATTGTTACCGTCCCGATGTATGAAGATGAGAGAATATTAATTATATAAATAAATAAATAGGTAAACACAGATTTTAAGTGTATAAGTATGTTTTATTTTTCAAAGGTACCTACCTTGTCTAGGCAAGCAGGTTCCATCTAAGCTTATAAGATGTCGCTTGAATTATTTGTGCCTATGTGGTAACGCATTTCAATAGTATTAAAGAAAAAATTATATTTGTTCCGGTTAGCTCGGGGTATCGGTTGATTAAAGGTAATGTTACTTTAAATATGGGTTATTTGTTTAATGAGCAAGAGAAACTTTTGTCTGCAGGAGCCGATTCAGTATATTCAAACCTTGATTTTATTTTCTTAATTAAAAAAAAAATTATATTCAAACTTACTGCATAGAATACAAGATTTATTTATTATTAATAGAAACAAAAGTGTCGGAGGTGAATATTAAGAAATTAGATTTAATATTTCTTTCATAGATATTTTAAATAATATACATTCTAGCGATCAGCTGTGGCTTATAATATGTGATCACGTGACATATATGTGTACATAGTTGTTGTGAATTAAACATACAAAATAAATGGTTTTACAAATGAAAAATGTTGCTTATAATGTTGAAAGTTATCTTAAAAGAGACCATTCATTACTAAGTAGGTGTCACTTACGCCATTGTTCTAAAAATTTAAGTTTAAACAGTATCTAAACTATAAAAAAGTTATATAAATTTCGGATGTTTTCTTTTAGATAAAATGTAATAAATACTTTACTAAAGAAAATACTCGGTATATTTGTTTCACAAAATATATTTATTAAATCTCTAACATATGTTTCGACTTTTCAGTCATTATCAAAGAGTTTTTAAAAACTCTTTGATAATGACTGAAAAGTCGAAACATATGTTAGAGATTTAATAAATATATTTTGTGAAACAAATATACCGAGTGTTTTCTTTAGTAAATTATTCATTATGTTTCACCAAGAGCCGACCGTGGATTCTATACATTATATTAATAAATACTTGTTTTATGGTACCAGGAGGGATTTAAAGGTATACAGGAACAATTTATTACTGGAATACGGGATCTAGGTGTTTCTGCAGGACTGTGTAGTATGGATAGCACTGCTGATGGTTTTAGGAGTTTTCTAATCTTTAATGGCTGTAATGCGGTGCAAATTATGTATGTAAATGTTGCACGATTAATTTATTTTCGCCGTGATACAACTTATATGTGATTTCTAATTTTAAAATTTGCACTTGCAATAACGACGCGTACTATACGATATCACCAAACACACACTAACTCTCCGTTGTTTTTGGCCTAGGCCTCCGTTCGTCCAAAATTGTATTACCACAAGTATTTAATTTATAAATTTTCTAAAATTGTGAGTTTACATTGAATAAGTGTTTAGATAACGTTTAAAATTACTTATATTAATTTTAAAATGAAGTTTAGGTTATTTTTAATTTCTATTAGTTTCATATGCGCACAAGGATAATCATATGATTCCTGCGGAAAGATAATTTAAATAAAAAAACACTACTGTCGGTATAAAAGGTATGAAATTAATTTTATCAAAAAAGTTATTTATTTTCGGATATTCAAATTAAATAATAAATATTACGACTGAAATGTGATAAACCTAAAATATAAAATAATTCTAACACATTTCACAATAAAATACGCGGTATTAACTTGTTTGATAAATTACCCTAGTAATGTACGGTTTAAGTTCACTATATCTTAAATCTACATTTATTTTAACATTTTTTAATTCTTCTTTCCTCCTGTTTAAGATGCCAGTATATATGTCATATCAATCATAGGAAAATATTAGAAGCAAACACTATCGACACGGTAAATAAAGCACGAAATTCTAGAAAAGTTAAGATATATAACAAGACTTCATTAGCTCTCAGAGAAATAAAATGATGCAGTATCTAATAAGAAAAAAAACACGTAACTCAGTTACGGCAAAGTATATAGCACGGTGCCTCAACAAAATATTAAGAAAATATTAAAAGAAATTGGTTCTTCCTCCTAGTTTCAAGGAAGTCGGTATGTGTAGACCGAAGTATGTGTTGAAATAATACAATATTTTTTGTATTACACTAATATATTTACAAGTTTAATCTTGGAGTTCCGTAAATAAATGCAGTATCTGGTCTTAATACTAAAGACCGAGAAAAACTGGCTTATAAATAATATTTGCTCCTATTTAGATCACTGAGATCTTAGTAGGAGCTGTTTGTTAGATCACTGAGACCTAAGCTTTGACTCGAAGAGATCGTACTTGTAACTGTAGTGAGCTCTAAGAGATCTTGTTTGGAACTATTTCTTCATTCCCTTATTTGTCGGCAAGAAAGTTTTCTCCCCGCCAGTCAAAGAGAGGGAAAATACAAAATTAAATCTATTTTGCCCGAACAGAAATGAAATACAGGTAATTGTTAAATTCTAATCGTCAATGATAAGGCATTTACAGGGTACAATATAATTGATGTTGCCTTAAATGTAGGGGCATTTTGCCTGGAATACAAAAGTTAATACTAAGGAAGATAATCGGGAGGCGGTATAACTCAATAGTTGCTAAAGTATGTTAAGAATCTCGCTCGATCACAAAATTAGTTTTCAAATATGCAAAAATACCTAAGGAAAAGCATATAAGCAATGCGATAACCATTAAAAAAAAATCTAAGTAGCAATGGGATAATTTCGCTAAGTTCTGTACTAAAATTTCTTATTTAGAAAAGTACAGGTAGCAGCGAAAGTTTTTAGGAACCAGTTCTAGTCGACGTAACTGAAAGTTAAGAGTACGATTTTTGTAAAATTTGAAAATATGACATTTTGAAAATTAAATTCCATCAAGAGTTCAACAAGAAACTAATTAATTTTATTTGTGCATTGCTTGAAAATGTTTTGGTTTGGATTGACTCAACAACAATTTTAGAGGAAGCACCATCAAGTTACAAAGCTTTCTACTATTTAGATTTAGAACAATTTAATCAAAGCTCAAAGTATGTTTGTGTCAAATGTAATAAAGAAACACTTAAAATTGGGGGGTGCTTCAAATTCAGTTTACAACATAGCAACTAGTAATAAAACTAGGAATCAGCTGTTTGGGTGTTCCGAAATGAGCTTCAACCAACAAAAGATATTCTTTCTCGTGGTGTTTCGAAGAATATTTGCTGAATCTTTCTCAATTACTGATCATGTGGCTACTGTTGGTTTAGAGGATCGTTAATGCTGACTGGTGTATAACAGTTTGTTTGCCATAAATCATTCATTAATTGCATAAAATAAACTGAAATCGTACACCATAACAATGCGAGCTTTCACACAGCCGGTTAAACAAACGAATATTTGAAGGAGATATACGTGGAATGAATGTATTTTGTCCGTTTAACTAATTTATTACCTCGTGATTTATGTTTGTTCCTGTTTGTCAAAAATAAAGAAAATAATAAAAATAATAAAAATAAATAAAATAAATAAAAATAAATTAATATGGAGGTTTTAAATAGCTAAAGAGACAGTTGACACGTTTACACATTACATTTATGAGAAATCCACTTTTGTATGGAAAAAATTTCTAAAATTTGTAAAAGTGTATTTCAATTTAATGCATTCGAAAAACTTTGCCCGGAACCTTCGTAGGCGTGTGCTTGATATCACTAAAGAGCCAAAAAGGCTTCGTAAAAGGGTCACTTTATATCTTTGATGGTCAAGGCGTGGTCGAATATTAATTAACCGCTATGCCAATTTAAAACTACTGGTTCCAATAGTTAAAGACTATTAAATATGCCAGATATGTATATAAAGGGTCTACCAATAGGGGCTTGAGAACTTTATTTTTTAATAAAAAACTTAATGTATAAGGTACAATGCTATTTTTTGTATATATTATAAGTTTAGAGTGTGCCATTTATGTTCGAAATAGGACATCGTGTAAATGTCCACCTTTTCCTCGTGTGCAGGCACGCAATCGCTGAATCCAATTTTCAATTACTTTTCCCACTAAATCCGGCCGAATTTGACGAATTTCCCGTTCGATGTTTATTTTCAAGTCGTCAATCGTTTGAGGTGTGTTGGAGTAAACAAATGATTTTACATAACCAGACGAACGAGTTGGCCAATTGAAAGGTCCATTTCGTGAGATGATTAAACCATCGAAATTTTCTCACAATAAGGCGATTATTTCATTTGCAGTGTGAGATGTGACACCATCCTGTTGTAACCACAACTCCTCCACATTCAGTTGCTCCAATTCCGGCCACAAAAAGTTTCTTATCATTGCTGGATATCTCTCTCCATTCACTGTGACAGCATTTCCTTCCTCATTTTGAAAAAAAATATGGTCCAATAATGCCTCGAGGCCACAAGCCACAGCAAACAGTCACTTTCTGTGGATGAAGACATTTATCTTTAATCACTTGTGGGTTTTCGGTTGCCCAATAACGCAATAACGCGTATTTTGCTTATTAACGAACCCATCCATCCAAAAATGAGCCTCGTCACAAAATATAATTTTCTTGCCGAAATCGGCATCATTTTACAGTTGCTCCAATGCCTAATCTGAGAACACACGACGCATGCGATGGTGAGCTTCAATTATTGTGTAAGGACAATTTTGTAAGGATGTAGTCTTAAATTCTTCCGTAAAATACGCCACGTTGTCATTGTAGAAAGCCCCAATGCCCGAGAACGATGCAATATCGACAAATTCGAGTTTTCGACTACACCGGCTTCCACAGCAGCGATATTGTTATTGCTACGGGCGATTCTTACACGATTGATAATTGCATGAATAACTTGTTCACTAGGCCGATTATGACGGCCAAAAATATGGCGTATTGCTCTGTACGTAGCTCGAACTGATTCCGCATTTTTGTAATAAATTTTTACAATTTCCAAACGTAGTTGTGCCGTATACTTCGTCATAATTAAAAGGTTAACTTTACTACTAAAATGCACCCTGACAGATGTCAATCACATTTACAAAATGAAGGCAATCTACTTTGAAAGATCTCATGTTCCTATTGGGTTGCACCAGAAATTGCCAGAATTTGAATGTGGCGCGCGAAGAGATGGTAGTACAACTCCACAGCGGTATATGGTGTGAGCTACGTCTATAGTAAATCAGTCTGTCAATCGGTACTTTGCTAGGTGGCGAGAGCGTTCTGCGACACTAGAATGTTTAATGTGAAAGAGCTGAGAACGTGCATCAAATTCTACTTAACACTTGGTTAGACAGCAGTGGAAATACTAAAAATGCTTAAACAAGCGCCTGGTGAGGATACTTTAGGCCAGACGAAAACTTATGAGTGGTACAACCGTTTTAGAAGTGGACGTGTGTCGGTTGATGATCCACCACAATTTCTCTCGCCAGGAGAAACAGTTAATGTACGATTTTATTGCGGTGTTCTTCGGCGACTAAGAGAAAACATTCGTGACAAGTGGGCGACAAATCGTGTATCCTACACCACGACAATGCACCAACCCATACGTCACTTGTTGTACGTCAGTTTCTAGCCTCAACGAAGACAACAGTACTCCTTCATCCTCCCTACTCCCCAAATCTGGCCCCTTCTGACTTCTTCCTGTTTCCGCAGTTGTAACTGAAGCTCAAGGGGCGTCGTTTTGAGACGACTGAGGAGATCCAAACTGAATCGCAGGCAACTTTAACATGTTAACGCGCGAAGACTTCTAGCACTGCTTCCAGTCATGAACAGATCGCCGGGATTGGTGTATTCACGCATAAGAAGAGTACTTTGAAGGGAATGGTAATGAATAAGTTGTAAGAACAATTTATTGTGTTTTTTCACATTCCAGGAATTTCTCGTATCTAGATAATATGCAATATGTATTTCTGGACCAGTAAGGTGAAAAAATATCAGTAAATTAAATTTATGGGCCAAGACTAAAAGATTTTTATATTTCCTAAGCTTGCTGCCTTAAGAAACAGTCGACTATTTTTTTGTGGATGTAAGAGGAAATTTATTTATTTATGTAGATAGGAGAGAATTCAAATGGAGTCAACATAAAAAAAATATATAAGATCTGTGTTCAAATCACAAACAATTAACTTTTGCAATTAACAAAACTAATAATATTGTTAGAATTTTTACAACAATTATGAGTTAGAATTTATTTTGCATAATCCGCTTCACTTCTACAATTTTTTGGTACTATTAAGAATTATTATATAAATTTAATAAATTGAGAAGACAGTCACTTCTAGGGATCTATCAATATAAACATAAAAAGCTATTTAATTTTAAATATTTAAATTTAATTAAAAAATTGGTGACATAATTTTGTGATTTTCTGTATAACCAACAAATAAATAAATATTCATCTTCTTCTTTATTTATTATTCTCGTTTAATTCAAGAAAATATTTACGATTAACTGATATTCCATTAAAATTTCGAAAACCGTGACTAATTTATGAGCATATTTTGAAAGACAAACATATTCATTTATCATCTCTCACTTAATTGATTCTGAAGCCAATTTCAATTGCACCTCAAGACGTATGTACGTATTACTCATGTAGATATTCCTCTTTACCAATCAACTTTTAAATGAAGGAGGCTTCATTCTATAAATTTAAACCAATTTAATCGACGAGGTGCTATATCTTGCAATGTGAAACAACACGATGTTGAGCGTCGCTTTGTAAAGATTTCATGAAAACGTGTCTTTAGTACTCTCTCTCTGTCCAACGTAAAGTCGTGTTTCTTTTAAAGTCAACACGAATTATTTTTAGATAAAGATGTTCTCAAAATATATATATTTAAATTTAAATGCACATTCGTCTCTGTAAATGTGTTAGTGCGTGTCTCTCGTGTATATGTTAGCTGAACGAACTTGAAATAGGTCAGTGGCAACGAACTCACTCCTCTCCTAATTTTATTTTACTGTTGCATATGAATTGATTTTTTGATTTATTTTTAATAACGGAAATTTCAGCATATTTTGGAATACTAAAAAATGGTCTAACTCGGTTTAAAATTTATTAGTTATACTAGGAATGGAAATTTAAACAAAGAATTTTAGATACGTTTTTCTGATCCTTTTCGGAAATTTAAATTTATATTATTTTTAAAATTTTTAAATAAGTTAAATTTGTTTTGAATATTTTAAATTATTAGTTTCTGATTCATTCATAAGTATCAAATAGAATTCATAAAGAAAAAGTGAGATCTTAAAATACCAGTGTTCAGTATCGGACATACAATTTGCTGGGACCGGTTATATTGTAATGTACAATTACTCCTATTCTTACATATATTTTTATAAATTATATCTCCTTAGAATTAGAATTATATTAGAGGTTAGTCATGCATTATAATTAGAGTCGGCCAAGAGGGGCAAGTTTCAGTGCAGTTTGGAGAACAACGTGGAGCGAGCGTTCAGTAACGTTTACGTACTCGCATCATTTATGTTCGTGACTTCCATGAGTGAGCATAGGCGATGCGGACGCATGAATGTTTACACATAAAATAATGGTAAAAAATATATTATAAAACATGCTGAAACACTTACTGTATTAAAAAGCTTCAATGAAATCACAAACTGGGTGACATCTATTAAATATTTGAATCATTAAATACGTTTCCACAATTGCTTGAGTTATATTTGCAAATTTAAAGTTATTCTATGGATCTTTCGACGCAATTTCACATATGAGAAAATCTTAATCCTTGTCAATAACACTTTCAAATTTTCGTATTACACACTCACTTTTTTCGCCTTCCGCCGCTCATAGGTGTGAGTGAACATCATCCACAATTTGAACAGATTCCACAAACGAATCGAATAATTTTGTAATTTTTCAATTCCCTCCGCTAGTCCATAGTAGTTCTTGCCAATAGTTTCTAAATCATTTTTTACTTGACTATCTTGAAACATTTTCTGGCTTTTCTTGATAGCTTCGGCGTGTCTCGGATCGAATTGTAAAACTACCTTCTTTACATTATCAAAATGTTCGCAGTAGTAAAACGCAGCCTCTAACCATGTTCCCCAACGAGTAGTAATCGGGTGTGGTGGTTCAGGCATTTTTTGGCACAGTTCCAGAAATTTTTTTCTACGTTTTGGGAACTTTAGAAACACTGCCTTCGTATGAGCTATTAAAGCATTTACTCGTGGATAACATTTAGGTATCAATTACGGAACAAGATTTAAAGCATGGATTTTACATGTTACATGTTACAGATTGCCACTCTTTTCTTTAAGAGATCGGCCTAAGGAATGCATGTTAGCGGCACCATCACTCACAAACATTAAAAGTTGGTTTGTTGAAACTTGAAAGTTGTTTAATGCGCTCAACACCACCTTTAAAATTTCATTGCAAGTACATCTTGCAACTCTTTTGGAAGCAAATAAGATAGAGGATGACGGTTCAAATTCTTCCATTATACGTACAATCACATTCACCACAGAATGTTTTGCCTGTCGGTGCTTCGTCCACACATAACCACAATTTTTTATCTTTCAATTCTGCTTTAAATCTTCTTTCAACTCTTTTGGAAGCAAATAAGACAGAGGATGACGGTTCAAATTCTTCCATTATACGTACAATCACATTCACCACAGAATTTTTTGCCTGTCGGTGCTTCGTCCACACATAACCACAATTTTTTTATCTTTCAATTCTGCTTTAATTCTTCTTTCAACATAGTCACGAGCAGATGGCATAACGTTTCTTATCGATGTCCGACTTGCCGAATACTTGCTCCAGAAGGAGACAAATGCTTTTTTGTTTAGCAAAGTGAACGGTAGATTACATATAATAAAACAAACACCTATATCAAATGTTAACTGTTCGCTGTATAGTTTGCCACGGATTGCGGAACAGTGTTTTATACTTTTTAGGTGGTGTTTACGCTTCCATCTGCTAGTACACGTCAAATAGTCGTCGCACCTTACACATTTAATTCTATCGCTTTCATAATCTAAATCTGGCATACTCGCTATTACGTTTTATAGTTTCTTTGAAATACGCCTTTTCCAAAACGTTCCTAAAAGTATGTGTGTGCTGACATGCACTCACAACGCCAGTGGAATAATACTGAATAAGTGTGCATTGGTACGGACGCTAGAGTTTCCGTGCCGCGCACTTATCCCCTCTACGTTGCTCTCGGCACTGCACTGGAAATTACCCGTCTTTGCCGAGTCTAATTATAATTATTATTTATGCATACTACATCGTACAGACGGCAACTACTAAAGTGTAGTCATAAATTAGAACACATAAAAAGACATACATTTTACATTCAATATATTTGTTATTCTTTCCTTTCAATGCGCATAATCTCACGATTTTAAATTATTGCGTAGACCTAACTTTGTCCGTAGCTTACCACTTGATATATACATAAACATAGTGTATATAGTATACCTACTTTTTTTCTTATCATACGTTACGATACAAAGGGACACACTTTTGTATTTAGTCGGAGTCTGTACTTCAAAGTCGATAGGTTAAAACTAAATAAATCAGTTCTTAAGAAAATCCTAACTCTAATTCAAAAAACCAATGTCGATATAGAATTCAAATATCGTTATTTATTAGTATTTTCAAGAATAGTGTAATAAATTAGTGCAATGAAGAAGTGAAATAAAATAATGTAAAAGATAAGCAAGTGTATTGTTATTTCTCATAAACGATGGACCACTACAGCTCGAAGTGGAAAAAACGTTAGAAATTGCTCGATATAAATGTCTGCGGCAAGCCTCCGATACCTTGCGGTGTCCAAGATTGAAATAAATGTCATTGCCGTTTACACCTAGACCAACCATTTATGTACAGTTTATAAAGTGTTTCTTTTGCAGTCACATGAGCAAATTTACCGCATAAGAATACCTTAAAATGACTAACGTATGTAGTATTACAGCGCGTATTTATGTGTTAGGAAGAGATAAAATACAATTTACGGTTTACACTTGGGCAGTAGGAACTGCAAAGAAACACTTTATGAACTGTAGCTATACATATCGTTCCGCTCTCAAAATGTACGTATTTTATTTAATAAGTGTATTTAGTTGCGCGTGAGTAGGCCGTCCTATTGAAGCAGAAAATATATTTATTGTATCCATATTGTAATTCATAATTTTGTCATAATAGTTATTATGAAACCATCAAAACGAAAAATAGCTTCGAGTGGGTTATTCATGAACTGCTTAGAAAAAAGAGAAGGTAACATTCTGTAGTATATTTTGAGACGACAAACACATGGGGTATATTGCCAATTAATGTCTGAACTCATAATTGAAGATGCAGAACAATTTACAAATTTTATAAGACTCTTATATAACGGATTTTGAAAAGTTATGTCCTAAAATTCGACCTCTTGTTCCAAAGCCACATACCAAATTCAGAAAAGTTATTGGCGCACAAGACCGACTTGCCGTTACGTTACGATTTTTAGCAACAGATAAAAAAATGATAAAAGACTGGTTAAATTATTTATTTTTAAATATAATCAACTTTTACAGGTGATTCTTATGCTAGCTTGGCATATTTGTTTCGTACAGTTTGCAAAATTTTGCCTGAAGTTTGCAAAGCACTAATTTCTTCTTTAAAAGACGATTATATGTTGGTGATTGTAAACTAGTAATTATTTCTCTCATTTCTATAATCACTGAACGTCGTCACAGTTTCTGAGACCTGCTGCCGAATTTGCGGAGCTGAAGAAAAATTAGATTGGCCCGAAATTGAAACAACTTAGCATGGATTGCAGTGTTGGACTTCATTATTAATTTCCATTACTATTTTTTCTAAATGCTTATTTTCATTTTCTTGCGTAAATAGTCTGAACTAAGACTCTGCATTTTAGAAGGAAGGTACCTCCTAGAGGTGTCATATTGATCTTCCTCCTCCTATAAGGTGCATAAACCTTTTTGCATAAGAAGCTCGTACTGTTTGACGGTTTCTACTACCTTTTTCTTGGTTGGAAGCCTGCTTCTTGGCTTTTGATTTCTGACATGTTATTAGAGGGTGTTCTCTAATAGCTTGAGTTTCTACATCGGTTTCATCATCTTCCTGAGATATTTATTTCTAAAAATACATTTATGCTTATGTGTTTTACAGGCACAGGATTCAAAGGAAGGATGGCAACAGGTTAGACTACATTTGAATTAAAATGGTACTTTCTAAGGTGTTTCGGTGTTATGGATGGAAAGCACGTTGTCATCCAAGCACCTAAAAATTCAGGAAGTTACTATTTCGATTATAAATGACAATATAGCATTGTTTTAATGGTTGTAGTTGATGCTGAATAGAAATTCTTAATCGTAAATGTCGGCAGCAATGGAAGAGTTTCTGATGAGGGAGTTTTTACTGCTTGTGGTGTTTCCAAGTTCCTTGAACAACAAGTCAATAATCTAGAAGATGTCCGCCTCGGAGTAGACAACTATGTGTTGTGGAACACATAGTGGAACACATAGTGGGCAACAAACACATGTGGATGTGTTTGTTACCGACGATGATTTTCCTATTCAATCGTATATAGAGCCAAGATTATATGAGAGTTTTCAATTATCGAATCTCTAGAGCACGAAGAATTGTGGAAAATGCTTTTGGTGTTATGTCTAGTGTATTTAGAGTTCCGAGACAACCTTTTTGCTGGCTCTAGAACCTACAGATTCTGTGATAATGTTTGTTTTTTTACATGATTTCCTACTATCTGAAAAATCTGCATATATATATATATATATATATATATATATAATATTTTCGTGACCTTGGTATGATATGGTAAACTTAATCAGTCGGCGATTAAAGGTCTGGTTTATTACTTCAAAGTATATATATTTAAAACAACCCTACATGTTTCGGCAATGATCTATATTTTTTATATCCTTGATAAAGGCATCATTGCCGAAACATGTAGGGTTGTTTTAAATATATATACTTTGAAGTAATAAACCAGACCTTTAATCGCCGACTGATTAAGTTTACTATATATACATATATATATATATATATATATATATATATATATATATATATATAATGCTGCGGAAGGTACAGTTGACGGGAAAAATACAGAAACAGGTCAAATAGAACCTGGAATCTGGAGAAATGAAGAAATATCAGAGAATTTGCTTCCACTGAGACAGAAAGGGAGTAATAATTCCTCAGGAAATGCAATTCACGACGACTTTCGAGCATTTGTCGTCAGACCTTAAGGGGAAGTTCCCAATACAAGTTTTTGTAATTATTTTATGTTTATTCTAAATTTAAGTAGTGGGCAAAAATATATTATGTAAGAAAAATTACTATCCTCACCAGTGGTCTATTTCCTTGTCTTGATCTGCGTAATTAACCTCCTTGCAAAAAAAGTAATGCCTTGATATAAGGCCATTTCCAAATGTACAATTAATTGGGGGGCTGTTCCTGTTTTCTTCTTTTTTATCTTTTTTAGTTCACTGTTAACTTGGTTTCTCAAATTATGAATTTTTCTTGAAATTTCGGCTGTTGAAGTCGCAAATTTTTCCGCCATCTCGATCGTAGCATCTCTTTTTTTACTCTATTCTTATAGACTTTATACTTTACATCCCACAATACAGGCTTATTGTGCTACAAGTCAACTGGTTCATCTACTTTAGTTTTTAACTACTCTTTTTCCACCTACTTCACAAATAACACTGAAAATAAAAATTTGTAATTACGTACGTTCGACTTATTGCTTGACACACAAAAGTAGTTGATACAAAAGTAGACGTTAGTCAACTTCAGCAACTTCTCGACGACAATTCTGTGCCTGCAAAGCACCTATAGAAGTGTCGAGAGATATTGCAGCTACACGCCAGAAATGTACAGAAATTCTACCCCGTTTACATACAGTTACTATCTGGCATAAATATCATGTCATACTAATAAGTGTCACATGTAAACGTACCATTAGAAATATGGTGGTAGATATTTATTGATAGATATATAGATATTAATTAGTGCCTAAAAGATTTTGCCGAATAGTCTAATAGATACGGTGCACACGAACTGCACTACGAAATCGCTAATGACTTAATCCGGTACGGAATTGCGCTACAGAAATTTCAGGTACCTAAAATAATTTACACGAACTGCACCACGTAAACAAATTAGGGAGAAGCCTACCGCAATTTAGGTAATTCTCCGTTAATCCCCTTATAATGGCTTAGTTTGGAATGTTCGGAAATGTATCTATCAAATTATGGACAATTATTACTCTTCTAATAATATATAAAGGGTAAGTTTGCGTGTTTCAAATGCTAGTTCTTAGTGGTTACTTGAGCAAGTGAATATTTCAAACCAACTATGGAGTCAAAAATTACTAATACGCTATAATTATTGATTTTATAAACTTCCGACACGGTAAAAGTACTGGGCAAGTGTGTTGGAGATGTACGTACAGGATATGTTCTATATAAATTATTTACTGTTCGGGACGATAATTTTGCGACAAAAGTTAAAGGAGAATATTTCCATGAGAGTGTTGAAGAACACGTATTAGCTCGAAGAGTTGTAAATAATAATTTGAAAAGAAAAGTCACTGAACAACTTTTGCCAGAAGAATCGTCTAAATTACTCAATTTAGAATTAACTTCGAATTCAGAAGCATTCGGAGGGGCATAAGTTATATAAGAAATCATTTGAATCTCACTAAATTAAAAGGGTATCCGAAGTTACCTAAATCGACTGAAGAAATGCGTCAGTACATATTTTGAAAAATTAAAAATAAGCAAAGGGAGACATATGACAATTTGTTTTGGCTGTCGCAGAAGAAGGACTTTTGCAACCGAGCAGCATTGTGATGAACTTCGTAGTTATTATAGTGCAAGAGAAATCTTCGCGTATGTTCATATTTTCGGGTGTTGTTTGCACCTAACACAGTCCTGGTAAGATTTAGTTACAATTATATTTGATTGACTAATGACAATTACTATTTCAATCACAGGTGGAGAAAATTTCAACAACTCGGGCTATCCAGGGATTATAGAGACAAACATTCTGATACTGGAGAATGACTTCGACAAATATTTGGTTTATTTTTTCTTAATCCAGAAGAATCAGGGGACACCTATGTGTTTGATTTTGAATGCAATCAGCTGTGTGATACACGGGTAGGCTAATTTCCAGATTACCATATTGAAAATTATATTCAGGAAGATGCATGTTCTCGCCTGAAATTTGGGCTGAAAATTCTGCTTCTTTATCAAGAACAACAAACTGTTGCGAGTTGTTCCATTCAAAACTGAAAAATTATTGTAGTTTTCCACATCCTAACTTACATGTTTTTTGAATCTTCTAAATAACATGCAAAAAGATACCTATACCAAATTAGATTCTGTACATATTAATCAAAAAAGGAATATCAGACAGGCTAATTTCTCATCCTTGGCTATTAATATATAGAGATAATTTCTTAGCTAAGAATGAAAAATTAGCAATTTCAAACTTTCAAACCGACATCTGAATATTAACATCGGTCCCTTATAAGGCGTTTCCAATAGACTTGAAACAAACGTCCTCGTGGCTTAGTTGGTTAAAGCAACGGTCCGGCAAACCGTAGACTTGGGTTCGAGTCCCAACTTGGACATACATTTTTCGAATAAAGTTTCGTATAATTTGCGTTGTAATTTGAAGACAGCAATGTTCACATTCCCATTTACTTCGCAAAATATCATACTAATTTGAAAATATTTAAAATATTGAATTGATCAATCGATATATTAAATGAGCGGCTAAGAAATTATCTCTCTCTCTCTCCCCCTCACTATATACATATATATATATATATATATATATATATATATATATATATAATATTTTCGTGACGTTGGTATGATATAGTATTAATAAGTCGGCGATTAAAGGTCTGGTTTATTACTTAAGTATATATATTTAAAACAACCCTACATGTTTCGGCAATGATGCCTTTGTCAAGGATATAAAAAATATAAATGACAGAATATAAATGTCAAATAATTGAGTTGCTATGGTTTAAATTATTCAAAGATACATTCCAATAATAATAATAAATCATGCCTTAGTATTCCAAAAAATAGATAGCAAGGTGTGAACATATTGTAGTGTTTTTTTCCCCGAAGAATAATTTTAAAAACAATTGTTATTTATGTATAATTTATTTACAGGTTTATATTTAGTGATTTGCAATATTTTATTTAAAATTCATATTGGCGTATATTTTATATTCCGTCTGTATGTTGTTCGAAGATTGAATTGATTTACGTCGTGGTCTTTTACCGGACGTGAGATCGTTCGAAGTTTGTAGCTTGATTTATTTTTGATTTGGGGACGAAGGTTATCTTTTCCCACCAGAGATTGATGGTCAGTCAGATGAGTTGCATGTGTTAATATTAAATAAGGACTTTCTCTTTATTTAAAAAGTTTATAGTTTCGATTGATGTTAAGTGTGGTTTATTGATGTGTTTAAAGTAATTATCGAGTTATTACGAGTATTTTTAACTTGTAATTTTTGTTGAAATATGCAATTCATCTGAAAAATCTCTTCTTAAGTTTTTTTTTGTGTGGTACGATTACATTAATTAATGTAAGTAGATTTTTGTAATTTAATTTCATTTGATTGTATTCTTAATGACAAATTTCATGATTTTGAGCTCTTTAGTTAAGTGAATATATATATATTTAGTAAATAAAGAGCAAGGAAAATTTTCATAGTTTTTATGAAGGGTTTTTTTCTTTATTCAGGTATAAGACATTTATTGAAATAAGGTTTTGGAGGGAAAATTCTTATTCATGTTGAAGTGCGCATGATTGGTTTTCAGACACGCGTATAGCAGTTTGTATTCTGTTTGACGTTTGATTTTGGAGGGTTAACGTAAACAATAAAAAAAAATGAAAGTTTTCTATGCTATTTAATTAGGTTATTTTGTTCGCGATTAATTGGAGGTTTTCATTACGTGCTTGTCACTTATCTCGTAATCTTTTTCCTCCTGCTTCTTGTGTTTGTTTGCAATTAGCGATCTTAATATTTAATTAAGATAATATTTTTTTTGTTTTTTTTTTATAATAAATATTTTTTGCAAAGTGCTTGTTTTAATGCTTGTATATTTTTTTCTGTCCACGTTCATAAATGAACCGGAGATTATAGAGGACTTTGTTAAAAGAAATAAGCTCTCCGTAAGGCGATCTGGACTCATAGTGGTGCATTGTGGACTATCTTCAACGAGATCCAACAATACACAGCAATATGTGTTGTTCGCTAGCAGCGAACAACACATATGTTCACACCTTGCTATCTATTTTTTGGAATACTAAGGCATGATTTATTATTATTATTGGAATGTATCTTTGAATAATTTAAACCATAGCAACTCAATTATTTGACATTTATATTCTGTCATTTATATTTTTTATATCCTTGACAAAGGCATCATTGCCGAAACATGTAGGGTTGTTTTAAATATATATACTTTGAAGTAATAAACCAGACCTTTAATTAGGGATGAGCATCGAACATCGATTTTTCTCAAACATCGATGTTATGTCTTCGATATATCGATGTATTGGCATCGAGGTTTACACTTCGATGTATCGGAAACATCGACCAAAAATACTCAAAAACATCGATGTTTTCGGATTTTTTTTTCAAATTAATATTACAAAATTGAAATTTTATTTGAAAGCATTTATTTTAATTTTACAAGCAAATACATAAAATAAACCTAAATTTCCCAGCGTCCTCTACTGAGACGTAGCGGAGGTAAGGTAAGTTTACTGGTAGGTAGCTTTTTTGAGGGGATTTTCACAGGGGGATTTTTTAAATATTACTTATTCGAAAGTGAGTACATCCCCGAAAACCGAGATTATAAATATGCGTCGAGCAGCTTTTGCGTCATTCTTCTGTGTTCGTGTATTGTGAACTTATATGTTTCATAATGTCTTCAAAACGCAGAAGTGAGGTGTGGAAGTTTTTTGAAAAACATAGTGATGGTACAGCGACTTGTCGAGTCTGCAATAAAAAACTTAAAACGTCGGGAAATACTAGTAACTTAAGCGGTCATGTTAAACAACTGCATCCAAGTGCCGTCAAAGTTAGTGCTCCATCTTCAGCTCCCAAAACGTCGGTGACCACCCCTTCGACGTCTAAAAATGAGGCTTCGACATCAAAAAATGTGGCTTCTTCAACATCGCAGAATGTGGCTTCAACGTCGCAGAATGTGGCTTCAACATCGCAGAATGTGGCTTCAACATCAAAGAATGTGGCTTATAATTGGGACCTAGAAAGTACAACTTCTAAAGAAAGTGAGTTGTCTGAAGTTCTACCCAATAAAAAGGCAAGTGGATCAATTATTAAGCAAAAATTAATTTCCGACGCATTATCTGAAATACAAGCCTATTCTGAAGAAGGAGCAAAATCTGCAAAAATTACCAACTGTATACTTTTTATGATCTGCAAAGATTATCAACCTATCTCAGTAGTTGAAAATGAAGGCTTTCAGCAAGTGATGAAAACAGTCGCGCCTCATTATAAAATTCCACACAGAACGACCATTACAAGACTTATTGAAACAAGATACAACCTATTATCATCACAAATCAAAGAACAATTTGCAATTATAAAACACGTGACACTGACTACAGATATATGGACTGACACACAGCAAACTAGAAGTTTTTTGGGACTCACAGCCCATTTCCTAGAGAATACCGAACTTACTTCAGTTACTGTAGGGGTCTTTGAATTGGAAGAGAGACATACATCAGACTATTCGGCCAACATAATTTTAGAAATATGCAATAATTGGAATATACCAAACGAAAACGTTACTTGTGTCGTCACTGACAATGGAGCAAACATGGTTAAGGCCACAGAACTGGCATTTAACAAAGGAAAACATTTACCATGCTTTGCTCACAACATCAATCTAATGATTGAAAAAGCAATGGAACAAACTCCAGACTTACTTACTCTCATAACACGAGTCAAAACTATTGTCATGTGGTTTAAGCATAGCGTTGTTGCTTCAGATGAGTTGAGAAAAATTACTGACTTAAAACTTATCCAAGATGTTTCCACACGGTGGAACTCTAGGTACTACATGATTGAGAGATTCTTGCAAAATTATGCAGGTATTAATGAGATTATAATCAAACATCGACAAGCTCCAACAATGTTATCTGCATTGAGCATCTTAGAGCTGAAAAAAATCTGCAAAATCTTGAAGCCTGTTGAAGCAGCTACAAGAGAAGCTTGTGGTGAAAAATATTTAACTACAAGTGCAGTAATACCAATGACTCACTGCTTGGTGACGACTTTCGCCAATTTGAAGCCTGAAACTCCTATTGCTACAGTACTTCAAGCTTCAGTGATCAGTGAATGCAAAAAGAGGTTTGGACAAGCGGAAAATGTTCATTTTTTGGCTCTGAGTACTATACTGGATCCAAGATTTAAAAAAATTACTTCAATGATCCACTGGCCTATTCGAAAGCCATCAAAACATTGAAAGAATTAACTCAGGTTCAGGACCATCATGTCGACACAGCTAGTGTTTCAGATCTTGAAACTGGTAAGTTAATATATATTCATATTATGAATGCTTAATTGCTTACACTGATTTATATTTGTCTGTTCTTTACCAGATGTCCCAGAAACTGGGGAATCTTCATTATGGGCTGTGCACCACAATCTGGTCCAAACTCACAATGCCTCTAACCGAACTCTATTTTTCCAAAAATTAAATTCTTTAAACTTTTATTTAACAATATTCTCGAATTATTTACCTGATCTATCACGTCCTGTCCTGATTTTTATATTTAATTAAACAAGCTATTTAAAAATTTAAAAAGGTATATTACTCCTTACCACAATTATTAGTCGTATCCTAAATACGTATTTCGACAACTAAGTTGTCATAATCAGTAAGTAAAAACTACTAATTAAAGTCACACGGGGCACAATAAAGTAAGATAAACGCTTCCGCACAACTACTATACACTGCAACCCTGTAAAGACTGTAATGCCCTGTAAAGCAGTCTTTACAGGGTTGCAGTGTATAGTAGTTGTGCGGAAGCGTTTATCTTACTTTATTGTGCCCCGTGTGACTTTAATTAGTAGTTTTTACCTACTGATGATGACAACTTAGTTGTCGAAATACGTATTTAGGATACGACTAATAATTGTGGTAAGGGGTTATATACCTTTTTAAATTATTATTTAACCACAGTCTCCATTGAAAGAATTTTAAGCTATTTAAAACTTAGATATAGCAATAAAAGGGTATTCACCATTATTGTAATAAGGTTATTCACATTTATATTCATATTATTTATTAGTCTAACACACATAACCTCTTTTCACATTAGTAACACCTTGTTGTTTATGCGTATATACAGTTTCGGTAATATCACATTTGTAATACGTTATATTTTTACAGTTTCCTTTAATTTAATAAATATCATATTTTTAATTTACATTAATCTTTTATTTGTTTATATTTGTTTGTAGTAGTTATTTTATTAAGCGTCAACATTAATATTATTTATTTATGGAAGCAACAACCTAAAATTCACGACGAGCCTGAGATCACCCACATTTAGTAAAGTTGTTTTTTTATATAGTTTCTTGCTTTCCGACTAGTTGGCTATTTGATATAAAGATAGCGCAGTCTGAGGTGAGATTTTATAAATTAAGGCGCCCAACTAATCTTTTCAAATACATAATTTTTATCTTACACTTTTATTTCATTAACATTTCATTCTCTCACCGCAGGCAGGGTGCGTCTCATATATCAATTGTCGCCGACAACGTGTGGCCTGTTGCTTCTTGTTGATAACACATCTACAAAGTTAAATATTGCAAATAATTGATACTTTCCAAATTGTTTCATATATATTATATAGACAAAAAGGTGTAGATTATTATTGTCGTTGTGTGTACATGTTTTTCCTATTACAACAGCAGATTGTTAGTGAAAGGGAAAATATCACCTTGTGCATACGTTATTTTATTTAACTTTTGATTCACTAATAAAATTACGGTGTCTCGAGTATTATTATTCATATTTTAAACATTACTTTTTAATTTTCAACTATTTATTATTATCATACTTTTATAATAAAGGATACATATTTATATAAATTCATTAAACTTTATAAATTTAATAAATATCAAAATGGATACCCGACATAGAACCAAAGCAGTAAAGGACAGTACTGAAGAAGACAGGACTGAACAGGGAGACATTCCCGTGGCACAAGCGTCTACAACTGAAGGGGTAAGTCCACCAGACAATGGCCAGGTGATGAATATGTTACAGATATTAATAACACAAATGACTAATATGACTAATATGTATACCGATTTAAAACAAGATAATATTAATATGAATAACAAATTAGATAATACCAATAATAAAATAGATACTAATAACGTTGATTTAACTAACAAAATAGACACAAATAATGAAAACTTAAAACAAGAACTAACTAATATGAAAACAGACATAAGTAACATGAATAATGATCTAACAACTAAATTAGAGACAAACATGAACAATATTAATCAAAAATTTGAAATAAATAATGCAAACATCGATAACAAATTAAGCGCTTTCAAAGTAGATTTAGAGGGTAAGATAGCAGAAATTTCTACAGCTCAGAAAAAGATGGAAGAAAACGAACTTAAGTACTTAATTAAACTTGATGAAACCGTTAATCTACAGAATTTACATTGGGCTAAGCAGTTAGAGACCGCAACTACTGAAATTCAAAATAATACTGAACAGAGACTTAAAACTACAACACAAGACATACAACAAAACGTAGACAAAATGATTTCTGAGAATAATAATTTGTTTAATACAAAATTGACTAATTTTAACAAAATAAATAATGATAACACAGAACAATTAAAATTAACGTTAAACCAATACAAAGATCATAATAAACAAGAAATCAATATTGTCAGACAAAATTTAGATGCTATAACTATAACTAATAATGAAAATTATACGACTACACAGACTAACATTAAACGATTGGAAAATAAAATAAAAGGTTATGTTACATCAACTAATTATATTAATACTAATAATAGTTCTATAAAGATAGAAAATTTACATCATTTCGACGGGGATATCACACGTGTACATCCTATGACGTATCTTAGTTGTCTTCTACGTTACTTAGAGGATATACCGGAGGAGAAGCAGAGGATGGAGGTCATACGAGTAACTTTACGTTACAGTGCACAAGAGTGGTTTCAAAGAATTGAGGACCATTGCAATTCTCTTGACCAATTTGTTACAATTTTTAAGAAGAATTATTTGGACGAAACGCAACAAAATAGAGCTAAAATACGGTTGTTGACAGGTAAATATCGATTGGGACAGCTCCTAAATCATTTCATCTACACCGATACACAGGCTATCATATGTCAAAGAGATACGGATATGGACTCTCTCATAGACATAATGAGACGTCTAGATGATTATTCGGAGAATAACCATCAGCCACAACACATATATCGTAATCCCAACTCTCGCAATCATCCGTCACAAAATTCAAATAATCCGAACAATAACCCAAATAATTCACCACCGCAACGTTATAATAATTTCAACAACAATAATAGAAATCAAAATTTTACAAGATCATATAATAATAATAACAATTCTAACAATAATATGTACAATGATCGTGATACTAATAATTCAAACAATCCATTAAATAGACCTAATTACAACTACCAGCCATCCAGATACAACAGTAATAATTATTTCAATAACTACAATCGCACTACGGATCGACAAACAAACAATAACAATACAAACCATAATACTAATCAACAAGGAAGAGGATTTAATCATATCCGAAATCGTGGACGTGGTCACGTAAATAATATTAACAGACGTCATCGATCTGTATCGCCGATACGAACAAATATGGAAGAGGTATTAAAAAAAACGCCAATTTTATCAGAGGACCTCTACACCAACCCAACACCAGGTCCATCATCAGCACAAAATTAAAAACTCATGACGACTGTAACATACCTTTTAAATTTGAAAATATTACTTTCTATCAACATCCGGAAGAATTCATCAATGTAGAAGATGCAGGCAATCAAACTACCCAAATATATACATTACCTATTGTAAAATTAAAATTCGAAAATATCTTTTTATATTGCTTAATCGATACAGGAGCGGAAATAGCTTTATTAAAGGCAGAGAAAGCTACGAATATACGGGGATACGAGAAGAACATTGTAAAAACGAAAGGGACAGATATCATTGCAGTGAACGGAAAACGCATGGGGACGGTAACAAAACATTTATCAACAGAAATATTAGTCGACAAATCAAAATACATCATACATTGCTATATTATTGATAAACTACAATACGACTGTATTATAGGTGTTGACAGTATTAAAAAACTCAAAATGATCTTAGATTTCGAAAATGGTATACTAAATATAGATGAGAATAAAGTTATATTTGAAAAACATTTTATCAGAAGAAGAGTTAAAAGGTTATAACCTATATAAGAAGGAAGTGCTTACGAGTGAAATAAATAATATAATATTAAATAATGAACCGTGCAATAGAAGAGATTACGAGGGGAATAATGAAACAGATGGAAAAATAATAGAATTTAATAATACAAATATTGGAATAGAGAGAATGGTAGTTAGGCAAGGAACGAAGGATAGTCACGAGCGAGGAGATGTTGTGGAAGTTAGAATGGATAATCAAGTAGCGAGAACAATAAATAATTATGATGATATAAAGAATTTTATAGAGGACTCTAAGATACCAGATACAACTGTCATACCCAACTTAATAGCAATTTTATACAATAATATTACTCTTATTAACAATGATGTAGTGTTTGCAAAAGGATACCAGCATCCGATTAAAATAGATAACCAAGACCCACTTATTAGTAAAAATTACCCCATTCCGTATCATTTTCAGCAGAAAGTAAGTCAGGAACTGGAACGATTAGAACAGACTGGCATAATAGAGAAGTCAAATACCTACTTTATAAATCCGATAGTAATAGTCCAAAAGAAAGACTTAAGACGAAGAATTAAACCCGAATTCGAAATGCCGCAAAATATCGATGTATTATTAACAAAATGTGGTAATAAGCCCATATACAGCAAGTTAGATCTTAAGAACGCATTTTGGCTTATCAACTTAGAACCAGAATCAAGAAGGTACTGTGGTTTTCTAGTGAATGGTATTGTTTATCAATTCAGAGTGTGCCCATTTGGCCAAAAACATCGCCCGCCGCCCTTATTAGATTTTTACATAAAATATTGGATAAATACGACGAATTCGCATTACATTATCTTGATGATATAATAATATTTTCCGAGAGTGTAGAACAGCATTTACAGCACCTGAAAATTATTCTTAATACTTTAACAACAGAAGGTATGAAATTAAACCTTTTAAAATGTCAATTTTTCCGTCACGAAATAAATTACCTTGGCTATGTGATAAATAGAGATAACATTTTACTTGATCCAACACGCCTGGATGAAATTAAGAATTACACAAGACCTAAAAATCAAAAAACATTACGAGGATTCTTAGGGGTTCTTAATTACTATCGCAAATTCATATCCCATTATAGTGAAAGAACCATACCTTTATTGGATCTATTGAAGAAAGGCAAGAAATGGTCGTGGACCGCAGAACATGAAAGTTGTTTTTTTATATAGTTTCTTGCTTTCCGACTAGTTGGCTATTTGAGATAAAGATAGCGCAGTCTGAGGTGAGATTTTATAAATTAAGGCGCCCAACTAATCTTTTCAAATACATAATTTTTATCTTACACTTTTATTTCATTAACATTTCATTCTCTCACCGCAGGCAGGGTGCGTCTCATATATCAATATATATATATATATATATATATATATATATATATATATATATATATAATATATATATACGTATTTTTATAAAATTGAAGAATGTAAATGGAAGTTGTTCAATTGATAAGCCACGTAGTTTGAATTAAAAGTATTCTTGGCAATAAATGTCTTCATTACTACTTTCCAAATAGTATATTGACCCACTGGAGTAATTGAAAAGTAGAAATGAGGTGGTCTATCGCCAAGGATGTGCTGCGCAGAGTAAAGTAATTTGCAAACAATCCGCCCGAGTACTTTTGATTAAACGTTTATTAGTATTTACTCTTCTATATACGTTTGTTCTATGAAAGTAGTATTATGTAGTGTAGTACGTATTGAGAGGTTGGAGGTTATGTTCAGGGGTGTATCTACGCAAAAAGACTGTTAAAGCGGAAGAAGAAAATAAAATATGTATTATGTGCTATTGATTTTATTGATTTTTTTTTAAGTTGTAACAATTCAGTAACTTTATGCCGATTCTTACAATGTAAAATTCAAATAAGCAAATATTTAAGCCAATTTATTGTTTTTACATTCAAAATGGTCTTTACTGTCGAGTAATAGTATATTATTTAATGAGCAAGTAATGAAGGTTATTATTATTCACGATAATGAAGTTTGCAACATGAGCCGAAGGCGAGTGTTGTAAATCATTTCAGTGAGTAATAGTCATTACCTGCGAATGGAATACTATACTTTTTCTACGACCTTGAAATGATATTTTGTAAATTTTATGTTATATCTTTATTAAATGAAAACACTAATATTAACAGCTTGTTTAAACATTACATACTTCATTTATTATTATTAAAGTTAAATAATCAACTAATATATATTCCATGAAAGCTTTGTAGACTTGCTCGTATTTTTTTCTAGATCTTCAGGCAACAAATTTAAATAATGTACTTGCGCTGCCTCTAGTATCTCAGGAGGAGTGCAAATTTCATCTACTTCTCCGCCAGAGTCCATAGTTTCCACTTATGATTATACAAATTATACCAAAATAATAATTATAAACGTAAACGACGTGAACAAAAATTTTTAATAAATTTGACAGGTGTGCGTCACGGTTCCACAACACTTTTGGAGAACTAGGAGTAGAAAAAATACATTTATTGTAATGGACTATTTTGTAAACCACTATAATATCATCCTTGAACTTTATGCCATCAAACATCATGTTCGTTATTTCCTCTCGACGGCAAGCTCCATTATACTCAATTATAAGGATAATCTAAAATAATTTTGGCAAGACTATTATATCAAAGAAATGCTAATTTGCTACATTTCTTTGTTACAAAGTGAAAAAAGTACACAATTAACTTTTTTTTACTTACTTTTATCTAAATATGTTTTATTATCAGCTTCTTTTATAAAACAGTTAATGTGCTCTATTTTCAAAATCTTACATTTTTTTAGGCTCATAGTCTTCAGATAGTTTTTTAAAGTATGCAAGAAGTCTTGAAAATTTGGAAATATTTATGTATTTACGTAAATTTAAACACAATATTGACATTGAATATTTAGATCACAGCAATGCTTGCTTTCTTTATCAAAATAAGCAATCATTTCATTTTCGGTAATATTCATAATAACCATTTTCACTACACCAAGTCAGAAAGCACCCATATTCTTTTTCATAAATATGCTGGAACTTTGTTGGGAGTAGTTTTTGTAAATTATTTTAAGCTCTATTTATAGTTCTCGAGGCGTGCAATTTATTTGTTCGTCCATTTTACTGAATAATTAAAATACTTTATTATTAAATCAGTACAAATTTTAAAGTTGAAAGTTAATGCAGCCAACATTAAAAAATTTAAATTCCCAAAATTTTCGAATTAAATATTTCTATTTTTAAAACCGAAATAGAAAAATAATATAAAACATACGTTTCACGAGACATTTTACGTTTTCGTTTTTAAAAAAATCCGCCACAAACGACTTGTTTTTTAAATTTGAACTCGTGCGCAAAAATTATGTCTTATGAGACTTGTATTTTAATATATTATTATTATTTTTCAAAATATTCTGCGTAATGATTGATGCACTTTTGCACACGTTTGAAACAATTTTTACATCACTCTCTCTATTCCGTTAAGATATCTGCAAAACATGCATTGTGAGGGCATCAACAATTCTGGCGTCGAAAATCGTTGACCACCAAATCATGGGTGTACGAAGGAGACCCATCAATTGAATACTTCGACCGGTAAAATGTTGAGTTGTCTGTGCCGATGTGTGAGAACTCGCATTGTCATGGTGAAGAATGATCCTGCGTCGCTGATTGTTTTTTCTTCTCCGAAGACTTATAGCAAACAAGTAGTTTCGTAACATTCAAAATTGACTTTTCTATAATCCTCTAGTGGCCACAAAATCAGGGCTGTACGACGGATGACCTATCAATTAGATGTTTTGATCGGTCAAATGTTGAGTTGTTTGTGCCGATGTGTGAGAGCTCGCATTGTCATGGTGTCATGATCTTACGTGGCTAATTGATTTTTCTTCTCCAAAGACTTCTCACGAACAAGTGATTGCGTACCATTAGCCAAAATTAATCAAAATTAGCTGTTCTATGATCCTCTAATAGCCACATGTCCATTTTTTCTCCAAAAAGAGGCGACCATTTGCTTGAAAGTGCTTCTTGGGCGAACAACTTTGCTGGGTTTGGCTCATCTTAGGGCACCTCCACCGTCAACAATTGTTTACTTTCGGGCTCGTATGCATAGATTCGAGATTTCTCACTGTGTAGATGTTATAGGCGATCGTATTTTTTGAGCATTTCTTTGCACCAATCGACATGAGCCTTTTTTTTCAGAGATTGTAAAATTATGCGGAATCCAACGCGAACAAATCTTTTTCACGACTAAATGTTCATTCAATGTCATTCATTCATACTTGTCATTATAATAATATTAGGATCTTGCATTATCAGTTCATGCAGTATCGAATTGAATGTTGAATTGAATGTTTGAATATCGTTGCTTTTCACAACAGAATGTTAGAATAATCGAGTAGTTTTTAAATAATAACAACGTAGTTGAAAGTCGTCTCAGTGACATGTGAATTAAATTGTCGAAGAAAATCCTCATATTTCTGTACGTGGTATATTACAACTAATAGGTAAGCTTCACTTAACAATTAATATGTTCCTTTTTAAGTTGTAGAACTATCCTATGAGTCCTCTCACAAGAACCTGAAACAACAGCTAAAATTTCATCCATAGAAATTTTCAATTGTTCTATTCTATTATGTTTAATACAAGTTTATTTAGAACATTTTACAACATAATTACTATGGAAACAATTTACAATTACATATTTTTCAAAGTTTTCAACAGAAAAATTGTGACGCTTGTCTGAAAACATGTATTTATATATTGAAAAGGTTCGTTCTACGTCGACGCTTGTTACAGGAGCATCTTTCAAATTAGAAATATCATGTATTGGCAACTCAATATTTTCTACTGAATCACTACACAAGATTTTAGCAATGTCCTTTAGTTTTTTAAGACCCTCATTTTTTCCCATTACACTTAAAAATTTTTCATACACTGGACTGCCCCACTCCTCCTTTAACATCAAAACTTGACTTTTCAAATTTGTTTATTATTTCAACGCTCTCAATTAGCGTCAGAAATAGTTTTTCCAGTGTCTATCACATATTGTGCATCCCTATCAAGATCCATAATAATTGTCTTTATTCCTTTATAATGATTTGCAAGGAAAATAGCAGCCTCCAACCACGTTCTCCATCGTATGATTACTGGTTGAGGAGGAAGCGGAACACCGGGTAGATGCTGTTTGTAAAACTGAATTCGTAATGGGGCCTTTAAAAATACTTTCTTAACACTACTAATTAAAGTATTTACTAAGTACTAAGTACGAAGTATGAACAATAGAATTTTCTCTGTTGGAATCGATTCCTGTAAGAGGAAAGTTGCCAGTTCTTCCAGTATAAACCTTGTTATTGTAAAATTATTTGCCTTTTCCAACTGTTTGGATGAAATTAAATAAGATTTTGCTGGAACCGATACGTTAAGGATACCAATCATTAAATGAACTATGTGTCAGCTCACACTATCAGTAGTTTCATCTACGCATATATAAAGATAATTGTTTGCAACAACTTTCTTAATGCTATTCAATGTTTCTGCATAGATACAGCGAATATAATTTTTCCGTAACGTGCTCTCGTCGGGAATGTTATATTTTGCAAAAACAACTTGACATTTAAATTGTTTAATTTATGTAGTGGAATATCTGCCGACACAAACATTTGACACAAATCTTCATTAAATTGTTCTTGTTCCGATTTTTTGGAAGTTGGTGGCAAACATTGCGTTAATGTTTGCAGTCAGCAAAGAAGAAGAGTCACTTCTTCGCTAATTTTATATTTGTTAGTTTTGCAGCATGAGATGGAGTTTTCATATGTTGGTCGACTTGGAACTTTCTCTCAGTTGTAATCTGCAAAAAAATATAACATCATCGGTTGTTTTCTTATATAATAAATGTTAGTAAAAGATAAAGGAATAATTAAAAACATAATTAATAAGAAGAAATAAACTTAATATTTTACTCACAATCTTGCAGTATGCTACGCAAAACACTTTTTCTTCAACCATACGTAATTCTGAATAAGGTGCAATCCATCCAGGCACAATCGCTATTTTCGGCATTTTTGCTGTTATATATCACAACTCACAAGTTTACACTTCGAAAAGCCAACGTAAAATGACGTTTAAAATAAAATTACTTTCGAATATGTGTTTCTTTGCTATTCGGAGAAATTTATTCCCATAAATTTCTCCGAATAGCAAAGAAACACATGTACACCTAATTTTCTGATAAAATGTATTTTTGTATTTATTTAGAAGTTCTAAGGTATTAGCTTTTCTTGGAATTTTGTCTAGGCCTGGATGTATGGGGAGAGCATTAATACATTCTTGGAGACGCTTATCTGAAAAGCAACGGGAAGAGGCTTAATAAAATGCTATTTTTAAGGAGACTCTTTCATTTTTGTTTGTTTGTTACATCCATGAAATATTTTTAGTAATGCCTATAATAAATTTGATTTAGTAAATAAATAAAACTCGGATACTTAAAATATGCAAAGATGCTGAATTTCTATAAAATATGCAAATAATACACAAAATGCATATATTATGCAAATATGCAAGTTTATGCAAGCTGAATATAATCCGGCCTCTATTAATAATATCTATTTATCCATCGTTTTTTCATTTTTACTATTTAATAAGGTAAAATTGCTGAACTGTGAGGCGTATTATAGCTATAGCTGGTTTTTCCGCTATAATAATATTCTACCATCTGTAATTTTTCTTCAGGTGAAGAATAATTCGTTTTGAAAAACAAATAGCGTGCGAAAATGTTACTTGAACGAATTATTACGCCAGAATAAGCTCCACGTCAGCCTAAGTGCTATTAGATATTGTAAGAAAAGAAAGAAATGTATATGTAATTATGACAAGTTCTTACTACAGTGGATCAACGCACTTTAGTTTTTATCGTATTGTATCTATTTATTTCCTTCTTGCTAATGTCAACGCAAATTTTGATTCTTTTCTAATTTTGACGGAGTTCATGTATAAATCGATTACTAACATATTGTGTAAAGGCTTTTAGCTTGTATACTTCGGTAGTCGTCATCGTTGTACTGTCTCGGTTTCTGGGCCGGAGACGTGTTAACACTGCTTTTTTTTTGGCGACGTTTTGATGCACCAATGTCAACAGTAGTGTCAGCCTAGGGAATGTTTCTTGTGAGAGTGAATGAAACGCAGACAATGGAAAAACAGTGATAAAGACACGGTTCCGTCCTAGAAACCGGCATGATACTAATACATAAAAAAATCTGAAACAGTCAAAACGTATAAACTAAATATAATTTTGCTAAAATTAAAGGCTAGAAATTACTTTAAATTAAAAGTGACGGTGTTTCAGTGTTAAACTATTGCTAAATATGGTGTTTCACTTTATATTACAAATCCTATAGATAATTTTAAAGTGATATACAAGGATTGTTATTTATATTTTGCATATAGAGCTGGAATAAAACAGTAGATAGCTTTTAAACACTTCATTGTTTTTCGAAGTATTCTCCACGAAGATTAGTGCACTTTTACATGCACTCGAATCAACTCTGGAAGCAGTTATTCCAGTTGTTTGTTGGTAGAGTCAAAATTGCGTTTTTGAAGACATCGACTGCTCCTTCTGGCAATTGGAATCTTTGATCACGCAGTCTGTCCTTGATCTTCAGAAAGGTAAAGAAATAGTTGGGACTAAGGTCGGGACTGTACGGAAAATGGTTTAACAATTCCGCGTTTTGTTGCGTTAAAGATTATCAATTATCTTGCGAGCTGCGTGCAAACTTGCATTGTCTTGGTGGAGGATGTGGGTCGTTGAGGGTTGGCTCTCGGAGCTCAGCGATGGCTTACGGCAACCAAATGGTTGTGTACTAATCGGCAGTAGCAGTTCTTTGATCTTGTAGAGAAATTGTTGCCATATGACCTGCTTTCGAGACAAATGTCGCGATCATATTTTTGGAGACACTTCGAGAACGCATGGCTTTTGTCGGCTTTTCTTCACCTTGGATTACCCTAACAGACGACTGGCATTTAATTTCTAGCTCGTATGAGTAAATCCACGATTCATCATCCCTCACGATGTTGTACACGTTTTTAAAGTTTTCTGGGTTGAAGCGGTACACAGTTTTTTGACATCAATTCACCCTAGCTGTTTTCTGTTCTTCGGTCAACAGATGTGGTATCCAGAAACTAGTTTCTTTACATACAATTCTTCATGCAAAATTATTTGTCTTGAGGTCTTTGAAATCCCCAATGATACCTCAATTTCGCGATTTGTCATATGTCGATCTTCGTTAATGAGCTTGTGCACAGCATCGACGTTTTCCTGAGTGACTGCCGTTTTTGGTGTACTATTTAGTCTGACTCTTCCTCTAATAAAAAGCTAGGAAATATAACTGAATATAATAGTTGTGTCTGTTAGAGGCGCACACGTTTGAATTTATGAAGATTCGTGGAAATTGTTTGAAAAATTCTATGTTGAGAAATAATGCTACCGAAAGGTTAAAATTATGAAAATTAGATGAGGAAACGATGTTTGGCCATAGTAAGCCATTTGAGTGGTATTTGCTGTTCAGCGACGATCGTAAATCACTGGAACCTGAAAGAGAACCTTAGAGAACGACGAGCCTTCACTGAATAGAATTCGTGCCGTTGTGTTTGTTAACCAGCAAAAAAATATTCAAATGTTACAAAAGTAGCTCAATGTCAGTGTATGAAACGTTAAAACCCTCTCGCATGGTGTTTTGAGTAAGGAAAAAGTATGCCTCAAATTCAGTCCACACTGAGCAGGAACAACTTTGCGTGGTGCATAACGCAATTTCATTGAATTCCTAAATAGCCATACAAATTATTTGAAGACATTATAACTTGAGAAGGAAGTTTTGAAATCGATTAATCTACTTTGAATTTTGTTTCTCAGATCAAGAGATCTATGCAGTTCTTTTAGGGGTTCTAGATTTCCTTTTTAAACAAATACAGCGTAGACGTCCAGATCTTTATCATTCTTCACTGGATCATTAGTATTTAGCGATAGCGGCGAGTTTTCTAAAGAACGAGTGAGACAGAAATCCTTGTGAAACAAGTTTCTTATACTCTTTTTCTATTTTACATTTTTTACGTTAATAAATTGAAATTATTTAATTCAGAGATTCAGAAAGTTCAGAGTTTTATTTATATATAAAGTATGTAGTTGGTCACATTGAAACTTGATATTTTCAAATTTAAATATTTATTGTTATCCGCGATATATTATTTATTAATTTTCGTTAACATTACTTTTCGATATTTTATTTAAAATCATAAGTATGAGTGACATAGAAACTAATATGTCATATATATATATATATATATATATATATATATATATATTATATTATAATATATATACATATTGTCAATTGTATACAATATATGCTGTTTGTGTAGCATTTTTCTTTTCTACGTATATCATTTCTCTCAAATATACTGAAATTCTTAAAATAAAATGACAGCAATATTTATTTCTGTACCCGAACAACGCCAACATTGAAAAATGAAAAAAGCGTATCGAAATGAATCTCATTTCGATACTGTTTTGGGTTTCATAATGAGTTCATTACGAACGCAAAATATAAAAAAATATATTCCACAATTTCTTGAGTGCACTTTGTCAATCGCAGTCTAATAAATTAATATTTTTAAAAAAAAAAGCTCATTTATAATGTAAAAACTGAAGAAACAGGAAAAACTAAATTATTTTACAAAAATGCATTATCCTCAAATAAAAATAGTAATTTAAGATGTTCAAACAAGAAAAAATTGTTTATTTTCTTTAACGTTAAGTCCGGAAGATACTAATCTATTTGACATTCTATTTATTTCTAGTGTAAATAAATATAATTTATCGATTGTGGAAATGTATTTCTAAATATAATTAAATAAATCGATTTAAAAGAACAACGCATTTATCATTTATAATAATTGTTTTATTCAAACAATAGAATTCACATTTCCACCGCCAGCTATTAATTTAAATTTCAATAGCGGAAGGACTATAATTAACAATGTTTACGCTGTAGTGTGAATCATCTGATTCGAAGAAACATAAATGAGAAATGTTTGGGGTCTCTGGGACTATAATACGTATTCATATTAAAGAAACCACGTTTTTTAATAAGGAAATAAGCACTGAATAGAGATTTTACCCTACATAAAGTTGACCATCAAAAGTGCAGTTATTGGAAAATTATATTTTTATTTGTCACCTACTTGGCAACGACTGTATGTTTCTTAAATAGATTCTGAATGCAAATGTATTGCCAGATTTAAAGTTTAATCTTTATGACCGTTCATGCCACTTTCGTTTGATAAACACAGAAGTACATAATAAATAAGACGAAGTAGGTTTTTTTAAGACAAGAAGAAGTCGGTAAAGAATGTTATCGATGGTCATTAAAAAATTTCCACTTGAAAATGTTAAAGATATAACATGAATTATTTTCTAATGGAATATTTTTGATAATGTGAACTTTAAGCTTTGAACGGAAAAAATTCTATTTCCTTAACGTATATCCTTAGACATTTCTAAAATGGGTTTTTCATATTAGTCAGTAAGTGGTAAGGTTTTTAAGAATATATTTCACTAAAATAAAAATATTAATATTTATATACACTCCTTAAAATGTATCAAACTTAAAGGACCTTATTGTTAAAACAGGTTTAGTGTCATATATGCAGTCAGCGCCATAATAATAACAAAGCCAAACAGATTAATCCAAATAGGACTCAAAATTTTTACTCTACCTATATGAAAATACAGAGATAAATAAATAAAGTAATTCCATAAGAATGTAAAGACATCTCTAAATAATTCATTTGCGTTTCTTGATGAATGCACCAATGAAGCTCTACACAATATATTACTTCTTGGTGTTGAAAACGAGTGCTTGGCAGCAATGCGTGGTACCAGTAAATTTCCTCACAATATATAAAAAACTTCTTTGAGTGTAAAATGCTGGATCAAATTTACTTTAATATGTAGATAGATACGAATTTTAAATGATATCTTCATTCTATTAAAGCGCTTAGGAATTGTTAATTGTTAGTGTAAGTATATTTTCATATTTTATTGTGTATGACTAATCTGCAAATGTTTTATTAGGTCTAATGAAGAAACAAATATAGTTTCAAAACGTTACGTAGCAATTAATAGTTTTATTTTACATACTGGCCCAAATTATGTTTTTATTAACAGTGAAATTATACATATATATATATAGGTTGGTCCTTAATTTCATCGAAAAATTTTAGGGTGCGATTCCTTGGGTAATCTCGAGAGAAATAGTTCCTATAAACATTTGTCCTAAAGTTTTCCGTTGTAGAGATACAGGCTGATTAATTTTTCACCAAAAAAATTTTTATTTCAAAAATTTAGAAATCGGTTTAGGGAACTGTTGTGTTGGTTGTCATGTTTACAGCATTTATTTGTACTTACGTAACGGTCATAAGTATTGTCAAACAATAATTAATTTGAAAGTTCGTACCTACAAATCTTTTTTGTAATTATGGTGAATTATACAAATGCTGAAATGGCAGATATGCATTTTGTGTACGGTCTAGCTAATGGAAATAGTTATGAAGCAAGGCGTATTTACCAACAAAAATATCCTCGACGACTTGTACCTTGTGCTGAAACCTTCAGTAATATTCACCGTCGTCTAGCAGAAACTGGTACATTTGAGAGAAACAAAAATACTCCGGGAAGACCTCAAACTAAAAGAACACCCGATTTAGAGGAAGCTGTTCTGCAGATAATCGATGAACATCCAGAAACCAGTACAGGAAAGATTGGTGTAACGGTAAACGAAAGCCATCAAACCATCTTAAGGATATTACACGATCAACAATTATATCCTTTCCATATTCAGAGAGTACAGGCTCTTCTTCCGCGTGACTTTCCGCAACGCTTAGTCCTTTGTGATTGGTTCCGACAAAAAATTGCCCAAAAATGCACAATTTCTAACCTACATTCTATTTACTAACGAGGCGAACTTCTCCAGAAATGGTATTAGGAATTTCCACAACAACCATTTATGGTCAGATGAAAATCCGCATTCCATAAGGGAGATGCACTTTCAAGAGCAATTTTCCTTAAATGTATGGGCGGGGATAATTAATAATTATTTAATTGGTCCCTTTTTCCTTCCTATACGACTTAATGGTGCATCATATCGGCTATTTCTTGAAAACGAGTTGCCTGGCCTTTTAGAAGATATTACACTTTTGATCCGAAATGAACTTTGGTTTATGCACGACGGCGCTCCAGCACACTTTAGTTTACAAGCTAGGCAATTTTTAAATAGGACATATCAGAATAGATGGATAGGTCGAGGAGTGGAAGTTCCGAATCAGCCGTGGCCTCCAAGGTCACCTGATTTGAACCCTCTAGACTTCTTTCTGTGGGGACATTTAAAATCCCTTGTTTATACTTCGCCAATTCAAGATCTCGATGACCTAAGAAATCGCATAATTGTTGGATGCGAAACAATTCGAAACACTCCCGGACTTCTTCAGCGTGTGAGTATGCAATTGAATAGGAGGATAGAAGCCTGCATATTAGCTGTTGGTGGTCATTTTCAACAGTACCTTTAGGGTTTATTGTCACCGTTTCTTAAATTTTTGAAATAAAATTTTTTTTTGTGAAAAATTAAACAGCCTGTATCTCTACAACGGAAAACTTTAGGACAAATGTTTATAGGAACTATTTCTCTCGAGATAACCCAAGGAATCGCACCCTAAAATTTTCGACGAACTTAAGGACCACCCTGTATCAGGACGAAATCATCCAAACGCGGCGTGTTTTCATGACGGGCTTCTATCTCTAATTCATCAGTAATTCTCTTTACCGACGAATGGTATTGTTCTATCGGCATTTGTCATAACCGCCACAAATTTAAAGATAAAATATGTATATATAAATAATTCCATACAAATAATTAAAGACCAGGTATTCATCTCATTGGACGCGCCATGGACACGCTACATAAAGCTTTTTGTTTTATGACGATTTTTGTTTCATTATAAACATAATAATTTTATGTTAAAAGAAGTTTAGCGTTCAAACTATTTAATTTTAATCACGTTAATAAAATCCGGCATAGGTTTGTCCACATATTGCACGTAAAGGCTATTATTGATATCCACAAAAAACATCGCCATATGTGCGGCCGAGTATATTTTGGTAAGAAAACAATTTTCGCTATCTTATGAATAGGATTTTATTGCTTAAGGTATCGCCCGGAATTTTATACGTTTTTTTGCAGGTCAATGAACTTGAATTACAGCTGTATTTTGGTAAATATAGAAGAACAAAGATATGGACCGACTTTAACTACATTTTGGCCCTAGAATTTGGAAATTTTTGATGAATTACAAATAAATTTCTTTTTTAATTTTCAGTTAGAGATTTATACGTATTCTTCAGATTCGCATAATTTTGTCGTTATTCAGCGGTAACCCTATATATATATATATATATATATATATATATATATATATATATATATTATATATTATATATATATATATTATATTATATATATATATATATATATATATATATATATATATATATATATATTATTGTAGGACGTTTGATTGATTAATAGAAAACAAGTAATTAAATGAAATAGTAGGTAAAGTAAATTCATACACAAATGAAACCAAAATCATGACATGCTGATCATTGAATCTGAGAATTAAAATTACAAAACGGCAAACAAACGCAATAAATGTCAATGGGATTTATATTTTTATTCTATTAAATTATTATTGTAAAAAAAAGCAAAGGTATGTGAATGAAAAAAGCAGTGGAACGTAGAAAATGTATATTTAGTTGTTAAAATGCAATTTTAAAACATGCATTATAAAAATGAGAAATCAATTTATGAAAATGTCATGACATTCATCCTATGGTCCAAATTTAGCAACCAACGGTTACTATCTTTTCCTTAAGTTCAAAAGAATGTTCAAAAAATTCGAAAATTGCCGTTAATGATTAGTTTGAGGATTTAATGAAACAATATTTTTTTTAAGAAGTCTTGTTATTGTAGAAACATTGCAACAAGTTTTCGTTCAAGGAACAAATGTATCAAAACAATTTTTTAATTGCTATCTTTTTTTTCTGTCATATTTAGATAGATTGTATAAAAGTTCCTCTTGTAAATGACACTTGAATCATAATATTGCAGCTATTTAAAGTATTGAGTTATAATAAAAATTTTAAACAAGGGTCAGGCAGCACATCAATCTAAACAACGCTTAGACTTAGGAGGAATTATTCCCCTTCTCAATCTACAATAAGAGAATAGTCGAAGGGATTTCAAATGGAAGCAAAATCTCTGGAGGATGGATTACGTTCCGGCCAAACATTTGAAGTAATCGTACTAAAATGTATTTTCCTTATTAGGGAAAGAAGGAAGTATAACTGTCAGTAGGAAATACTATACATCTTCACTCGTTGTGGAAAGATAATGAAAAACGTTCGACTGTTGCATAAAAATACACATTCTTGCATCTCTACTGCTACTGTTTGAGGGGTAATAATTAGAATATTCCACTAGTAATTACATTTTATTTATTAAGGATTAAACTAAAATATAATTTTAATGTCATGAGGTAGAATAAAAGCAGTTAAATAAGAAAACAATTGTGCTGACTGGGGAACAAAGAGAGAAATAAACGTTTGAGAACAAACAAATTATTTATTAATAAAAACTTGGAGAGGATAATTGGAGAGATGGTCAAGTAGAGGGATTGCTCACCTAATGTTAGTCGACGATATTAGCCTTTGCCCAAAGTACTCGTAGATATATGGTAATAGTATGTTAAAATAAGTTCTGCATTCGAGAAACTATTGAAGAGGCTTTCTTGTGCGTGCATCCAAAGAGCTAAAAATAAGGGTAAATGCAGCTGTAAAATATTTACGAAAGTCTGAGGAGTTTGTAAGATTACGGAATAATCGATATAGATCAACAAAGACAGTAGATGATATTCCAAGTCGCGTGCAACCACAGAAAGAGTTTATTAACTTCTTAAAAAATATGTGAGAACGGCAAGCAGAACAAGAATAAAGAATATAAGAATCAGTTTGATATTTTTGCGGAATAGATTACATGGGTGAAATGTTATCTATAATGCAAAGGTGCTATAGTTGTTATCTAGTACGCCATAGGCGTACGCATCGTAACAACTGTAATAACACAGTAACTAGTGAGAAATGCACTATACTGTTACAAGTAATTATAACACTGTGTGCAATACTTATCCTATTAACTAGTCTGATAAAATGGCGCTATGATCATCAACCTCACGAACTGGAGACGATACGCAGCATCCATACTCAGAGAGTGGTGAAAATATGTTCTTATATTTAGAGAATGATCGTTCGACAACACAGGCATACGTAAAATACCCTTCACATACCGTCAGCCACTCCTTCATAGTTTTGGTATGAATGGTATTTAAATCAGTTTCAATGGAAATATCTCGAAATTGTGCCTGGCTTTCCTTAATAGCTGCAGCCTCGACTGGATTAAACTGTAGTATAACAGTTTTTATTTGCTGGAAATATTCAGCGCAATAAAAAGCTGCCTTCAACCATCTTCCCCATGTTTACGTGTAAGGATCGGCTGTGGTAGTTCGGGAATTCCAGAACACTTCTAGTGAAACTCCCGAAGACGTTTAGAAGATTTTAGAAATCCTTTCTATTGTACTCGCCATTGAAGCATCTACCTTGGGAAAATATTGTCAAATAGTTGTTACATTCGCAATTTCTTATTTTTATGTTACATTCCTATCGTCGTGCCCCGGTATATTACTTTCTATTTGAGAGTTTAAATTCATTCAACGCGTACTGATTTTATTATTTTGTAACGGTACCGCCCCCTTGCCGTTTCCGATTGCATTCGATGTGTATTCATTCGACCAGAGGCAGTTACCGAATTCAGTTGACAGTAGTAGTGTGTGTCCTTTCGTACAAGTGGAAGTTTCTTTTTCACGAATTCTACGACAATTGTGAGTTTTAGTCGTTATGCTGATACAGGCGTAGAGCGTGAATTTTTTTTATAAGTACCGTATACCGACTTCGTTGTTTGAGAAGCTTGTAAGGAAAACACTCCCTTTCTGGAAAGTATTGTAACTTTTTGACGGCATTTCTTATATGGACTGCGGCTTAAGTAAAACTTCCCTTGCGAAGACAAAATCCTAGACACCTTTCACCTTAGTCTGCAACTACCGATGAATTCGATTCTCCAGTGTCAATTAGTGGAGAAGAAGACGTGAAATCTACATTTTATTTCGAGGGCTGAATGTCCTAGTGGGCAGCGCGATTTGAAGTTGGTTGTGAATCTGTGAAAGACGTATAAAAACAAGAGGTACCAGTCACAGTACACACAATTTAAAACATGAAACGTTTACAAGTGTTAGTGCGCTTCGATCTTTAACTAACCATTTGGATGTTGTCTGTAGAATTAGGCATAAACAAGGAAACGGTGCCAAATATGTTACACGATGATTTGAAGACGCGGAAGTTGTCTGCTAAACTCGTTCCGAAGATACAGCGGAGCAAAAAGAGTTGCGTGTGTCAATTCGCCAGGATTTCGTTGAACGCATCCAAAACGAAGGGCAAGCTTGGATAGAAACCATTGTTACGGGTGTTACACTTCGCGTATACTAAATAAAGTTTTATTAAATCATCGCTTTTTTTTTTTGTACGAACACTGTTTTTCAAAAACTCTATATTCAATCTTCGCGTTGCATTCCCAAAGAGAAAGTCAGGTTTCCACAAGCTTCTGGTTACCCTAAATTTTAGGAAAAGCTACCTACCCTCTGAGTTTACGCGCGAAATGCTCCAGTATATGCCCCAGTTTCTCTATATTTGCGCATCAGTTTCGAAATTGTCGATTGTCGGACATCTAACATCCTACCTACGTATCTTTGACTTCTATAGTAAATAGGATAGTAGAGCAAATTATTTTTACATTAATATGAGGACTGCTGGGAAAGTTTCTGGAATCTAATAATTTAAGTTTTCCAACTGCAATATTTCTAAAATTTTATATTTGCAACCAATACGAGGATCGTTCGGAAACTACGTGGCAAAACAAAGAAAACGCAAGCTTTTTTGACTAAAAAAGTATTTTATTTTCCAATATAGTCTCCTGCTCGCTCTACACACTTATTTCGACGATATTGAAAATTAGTAAAGCCTTCATTGTAGGTCGATGAATCCAAGTCATCGAAATAGCTATTTACAGCAGCGATTACCTCGGAATTAAATAAAAATGTCTTACTACAGTTGATAGTTCGTACTTAAAAGAACTAGTTTTGTTTACACAGTAGTTTTATGAAAAATTGAACTTCGGCGTAAAAATTTTTGAATTTCGTGAAGGTTGTCCATCGACGTCAGTTGTTGCCAAAAATGTTGATGTGCGTGAAATAATTGAACGAGATAGGCAACGTAACATACCGCGGGGTTGAAGCGTTCTTGGCCATTCGCATGAAGGTAGTACACATTTTTTTAAGAAGCAGACCGCTTGCATCGAATGTTTTCTCTTAGTCGCTGAAGAACATCGCAATAAAATCGTCCATTAACTGTTTCACCTGGTTCATGCACTTTTGCCACAATTTGTCGGCATTTTTTCCGTCGATAGACGACCGGAACGCTTATCATCATCAACCAATACACGTCCATTTTTAAAACGGTTATATCACTAATAAGTTTGCGTCTGGCCTAAAGCACCCTCACAAAATGCTTGTTTAAGTATCTTCAAAGTTTCCGCTGCAGTTTTATCAAGTTTAAAGCAGAATTTTGATGCACGTTCTTTGCTTTTTCACGTGAATCATTTTAGTGTCACAGAATACCTCAAACACAACTCAACAAATATAAACACAAAAAGTGTTTGTCACCACTTAGCAAAGTACCGTTTATACAGACTGACTTATTATAGACGAAGATCATATCATCCAGGGCTTTAGTGCTGTCCCTTCACGCGCCACATTCAAATTGCGGAAATTTCTAGGTAGGACGGCTGTACTTTGATTTTCAAAATGTGCGCCAATTATTAAATATGAATCATCATACACACATATTTTTTTAGTTTAGACTATGAAATTATTCACAGGGTTTCTGTTTTACAAAAGGGTTCCTTGCAACTAGGCCTAGCATATAAGGAGATGTAAGGAGATAAATAACACAATAGCATGTTAAGTTTAATACATTTATTATTCACACTTTGCAAAAATATACATTAATTTTTAAATGTGTTAAATATCATCATTTATATTTTCTTTGTTAATAAAACATGGCATGCAAATCTTATATCTAGTCAGAATATACTCATATTAATATATCTAAAATATATGACTTTGAAGATCTTGTTAGATTTCAATAAATCTAACAAAATACAGTTGTGTATTACTTTAGACCAGTGAGTCTTATACTCTACAAAATACTAAAGTATGACAGTGTTTTTATTTAAAATTTAATTATAGTAGAGTTCATAGATTTAATAGTTTTAAAAAGTGACAATTTTACAAAAGAGCGAAATGTATTATTATTTCAGAACGGGAACGAACTGCTGTGATCAAGTTTTGGCGCTAACAACGCATCTTGAAACAGGTTTTGAGAAGGGCCGAAATCATCCGCTGTTTTCGTTGATCTCTCCAGTACCCATGACACAGTCTGGAAGAATGGAACGATTTTTAAATTCCCAAAATCATTGCATGTGATAAACTAAACAAACTTATCCAGAACATCCAGCAATCGCCGAATCGCAGTTTGACTAAGCAATCGTACTAGTAATGGTAAAACCTTGAAGAGTAGCCTTCCTCAAGGATCGGTTCTGGCTCTTTTAATGTTCAACATTTACACCAATGATCTTCCAGCTACAAAATCACGAAAATTTCTGTATGCAGATGACCTGACTTTATGCACCCAAACCAAGAATTCAGAGGATGGAGAATTACAATTTGCTGAAGATCGGCAAGCTTTAGACTAATATTATAAGAAATGGTGCTTACAACCAAATCCTTCAAAATCCGAATCATGTGCCTTTCATTTGTGTAACAAGGAAGCCAGCAGAGAGCTGAATATTGAAATTGGTGGTAGTCGGATCAACCACAAACCTCTCCCTAAATATCTGGTCGTAACGTTAGACCGGTCTCTGACATTCAAGCAGCACCTTTATAGTCAGAAGGTGAAGACCCGTAATAATATATTACATAAACTTGCCAGCATTACATGACGTGCGAACGAGAAGACCTTGCGATTCCATTGCATTAGCTTACTCTCCTGCTGAATAATGTACTGCTGTCTGGTATCGAAGCTCTCACACCAAGCTAGTAGATATTCAACATAATGATACAATGAGGATCGTTATCGGTACTGTTACTGCCGATTCTTTCTAACATTGCTAAGGGCTAAGATTTCCAATAACATTGATCTTCCCATATAGGAAAATTTGGAGAGCGTCTCCAGGATCCGGTTGAAATCTAGGAGACCGATTCGGCTGGATACGGAAGTTTAGCATCCCATCAATGTGAATGAGTGCTGGATAGCCCTTTTCAAGCAAAACTCTGAATTGGGGAATAGAGATCTAATCTTTTAATCCTTCAGAACCTCTGCCGGGCATAACCCTCCCACGAAGGCGATGGTCTCAATTAAATAGGTTCTGCACAGGCAACGAAGGAATATTAGTGTGTATAAATTAATTTTATGACCCTTTGTTTTTTGTCATAAAGTGATTTATGCACTAATATCTAAATTTGAATTTCAAGTCTCATACGAAATAAATAAATAGAATCTTTGAGACAATGCATCAAGCTTGCATAATACCGGCCATTTACCGTACTACCCTTATTGAGGTAATCAACCAGCAAAATTCCTCGACAGTCCCAAAAAACCATTGCCATTATGTTTCCTGCAGAACGGGTGACTTTGGATTTGGTTTGGTTCAAGTCCTTAACATACTACTGAATGGACTCTTGTTACGATTCTGGATCATAATGATGGACCTAAGTTTTATCACCAGTGACAAGTCGGTCAACAATTAAATCAGGTTCGTTCCCAAAAGGCGCTAAGAATTGTTCACACGTCTCTACCCGGACACGCATTTGCGCATCTATGAATAGTCGAAATAAATATGGTACTTGTGGCAAAAATTTGCGAAATATTTATAATAAAAATTCGTCATTATACGTCAGTGTACAAAAAATATGTTATTCTGCTTCTCTTCTGATTTTTGTACAGCATTTTAATTATTAGTGTGAACCATATTATGTTAGTGGAAAAATAAAAACGCATCATATTATAAAGTGCGGTCGCCATTACAATTAGAAGACAAGATGAATATATGTATAGGTATACATACTATTATAGATTTATAAATGTATGTACGCGAAATGATTACATTTCACGTATGTTCGAATATAATAATAATTCTGTCGTCCTGAAAATGAAAACATCTTATGCATTGTGCATATGTGTCTGTATATATTTATTGTATATCTACGCGAATGCAATTGATAAGCTATTACGGAAAATCGAGTTCTGTCAAGGTTTGCAGTATATGTATTATTCTATTTTCAATATTCCGTATCATTTTGTTCCTGCATACTGTCTTCCTTCATATATATATATATTCCCATATATATATATATATATATATATATATATATATATATATATATATATATATAAGGTAAACTTAATAAGTCGGCGATTAAACGTCTGGTTTACTTCAAAGTATATATATTTAAAACAACCCTACATGTTTCGGCAGTACGCCTTTGTCAAGGGAATACAAAATATAAATGACAGAATATAAATGTCAAATAATTAAGTTGCTATGGTTTAAATTATTCAAAGATACATTCCAATAATAATAATAAATCATGCCTTAGTATTCCAAAAAATAGATAGCAATCTATTTTTATCTATTTTTTGGGATACTAAGGCATGATTTATTATTATTATTGGAATGTATCTTTGAATAATTTAAACCATAGCAACTTAATTATTTGACATTTATATTTTGTATTCCCTTGACAAAGGCGTACTGCCGAAACATGTAGGGTTGTTTTAAATATATATACTTTGAAGTAAACCAGACCTTTAATCGCCGACTTATTAAGTTTACCTTATCATACCCAGGTCACGAAGATATTATATATATATACAAAGATAATTATTTCGTGACCTTTGTATGTTATGGTAAATTCAATCTGTTGGCGATTTAAGGTTTGGTTTTAAAGAACAACACACAATGAAAAGGGAAATTAAAGAAATGATTAGCATCAAACAAGAAAAAAATTCAATTAAGAACAGAAGCGATATAAAAAATTTAAACAGTATATACTATAACTTAATTATGTAACGATCTGCAATTTACCATCATAATATATGTTGCTGTTATATAATTATATATCTTAAGTTATTTAAATATCATATACATTTAATTATCATATACATTTGATTATCATGCTGACAGTTCCGTGTTTTGATTCCTGTCTGGTTGTTTTTGTTGCCTATCTATTTTAGTATACTAAGGCATGATTTATTATTAGAGCTGAGGATGTTTGCGGTATAACCATGGTTATATCATGTAACCATAGTAAATTACTATGGTTACATGATATAACCATGGTTATACCGCAAACATCCTCAGCTCTATTTATTATTATTATTGGAATGTGTCTTTGAATAATTTTATCCATAGCAACTCAAATGTATGACATTAATATACTGTTATTTATATTTTATATTCCTTGATAAAGGCATCATTTGCCGAAACATGTAGGGTTGTTTTAAATATATATATTTTAAAGTAAAACCAGACCTTAAATCGCCAACATATTGAATTTACTACTCGTATATATATATATATATATATATATATATTGTAGTAGTTCAAGTTTTTCCATTGCTAAAAGAAAGTGAAAACAAGAAATAAACATCATCAATGTTAATTAGTTCCTTAATAAAACCCATTTCAAATTAAGGTTTGACAGCTGAGTCATAGATTTATTTGTAATCCTTGAGACGTCTAAATTGACTCTAAAATTCAATTAAAATGCATTATTCATATCTATCCAAAAAAATCTAAAAACAATAACTGTCCAACTTGAGTTTTAAAGATTTAATAAAGTTAATTTAGGCAGGTTATACTTATGAATAGTGCTGTTCTTTTTACAATTCGCATAGCGCGAAACTTTGATTGTGTACATTAAATTGTTCACAGTAATGTTAAATTTTATGTAAAACTGGTATGAAAAATCAACTTATAATTTATGCAAAATATTGAAATGAGATAGATATTTAAATTATTGGTATGTAACTGATAATTTATAATTAAAATTACCTATAAAATAAGTAGAATATATTGTCATGATGAAAACAAAAGAGTAAAATTTTGTAGATGCCAGCAGATATTTTTGAATGTTTTTGAAAATTTTATATAAAAACACCTTAAATTAACATAATTAAATACCTCAACCTTATTTGTAGAGACAATATAAATCTCCGACACATTTTAAAGACATTTTCCAGTGTTTAAATCCTATTTGGGGGTTAGATAATAATAATAATAGTAATAATATTTATTGCCCAACAGATATTCCATTTCTAGGACAAATACATAAAAAAAAAAATAGAAGATAGAAGAAAGAAACAGATGTGTGCTGAAGTATATAAAAATACAAAATATAAATATATGAAATAAAATAAGCAAATACACTAATAAACTAAAACAAAAATGTAATCTAAACACCTCCCGCAAAAATGGCACCATAAATATTATCCGCACATTGGTACATACAATTATTTGGAGCTCTTAGTAGCGCGTTAGTTCTAGCTCTTGGTGGGTAAAACTGTAGGATTAGATCTTGACGTCATTCGAGGCACGTGAAAAGCTATAGAGTTCAATATTTCAGGCGAGTCAATTCGAACATCAATCAACTTACACATAAATCGCGCAGCATTAACCTATCGACGATATTTTAAAAATTTGAAATTATGTCTGTCTAGAAGGTTGTAGTCAGTATTTCTTTCGGGATATCTACTATCACATCTGATGGAAAGGTATTTCAAAAATCTCCTATGAACCCGTTCCAGTGAGGAGTCATGCATCGAGTAGTAAGGAGACCATATTACCGAAGCATACACCAATCTACTCAAAACAAAAGCCTGATACAGCGATTTCAGAACAGTTAAATCCTGAAACTGACTGGTTGACCGCATAACGAAGCCGAACATTCTCGAAGCAGACAAGATGGTATCTGAAAAGTGCAAGTTAAAGGACATATCCGAGTCGAATTTGACGCCAAGATCACTAATGGAGTTCCTTTGCACTAACTTTTGGCCACCAATACTATATGATGACTCCACTTTATTAATTTTACGCGTGTAAAACACAACACAGCATTTGTGCACATTAATCTTTATCATGTTTTTATTACACCAATCCGCAAACACGTTAATATTATCTTGCAAGACATCAACATCGTTCTGTGATCCGACAGATAGGTATAATTTAGTGTCATCAGCGTAGGCCAGCACAGAACAATTGAAAGATGTGAGGAGATCATCAATGAAAAGCAGAAAAAGAAGAGGTCCAAGATTAGAGCCCTGAGGCACACCAGATGTTGAAACGAATTGGTAAGAGTAAAAACCGTTATAAAATATATAATTAACTCTATTCATAACGTATGAGGCAATAAGTTCTAACGCAGATGGACTAAAGCCGAAAGCACTCAATTTGTTTAATAAAATTTGATGGTTAATAGTATCGAAGGCTCTAGAAGGGTCCGTGTATACAACGTCTAGTTGACCATTATTATCCAATACCTCACAAATGTTTTGAGTCACTATCGTTAGATTAGTAACGGTAGACCGCAATGGCAAGAATCCATGTTGGCTGCTGGATATGTATGGACGAGTGTTATAAAGAATACTGTTGTATAACATCTGCTCAAAAATTTTGGCAAAATCGCTATGGGTCTATAATTTTCCAAGCACGATACATCACTCCTCTTGTGAACCGGTGTAATTCTAGCTTTCTTTCGTCGAACAGGAACAGCACACGTTTTCAGAGCCAAAGTAATAACAATCTGAAATGGCTTTGCTAACACTTTACAGGTATTACAAATAAAGCAATTGGGTATCAAATCATCACCCATTGTTGTCTTATCTGGAAAAGCAGACATACTTTTTAGACACATCAAGTATTTAGTTTCAACATTTAGAGCTTCAATAAATTCATGTTTATTGAGAACATGACCAGATATAGATCCTAGAGATGACAACTATCCTGATTTCCACATTTGACAATGCTTTTCAATCGATAAAACCTACAAATCACAGGTATTAAATAGCACCTAGATCTTCAATCTAAATCAATAAAAATCAATAAAATTTATAGAACCATTTCAATATTTTGTACTAAAATTAGATAAATAACCTTTTCAAAACTTAATATAAGTGACTTACCATAATTTTAAAACAATTTTCAAACACTTGTTAAAGATTTATAAAAACACACACACATGTATGTATTAGGTTAAAATACGCTTGTAAATGTAAATAGTCCATTTATGACACATATTTGACATAAGTATTATGGTGTTCAATATACTAGTGTTTAAGTTCTAACTTCAACTTTATCCATTTCAAATCTAACCATAATAAATACGTATTACATTCTCTATTTATACATATTGCTTTATTTACAGTTATTTAATGCAAAGTTACAAAGTAATAAAAACATAATTATCCATGTTTTCTGAATCTACCAAAGCTCAGCTCAATTACAAAGAGAGATACATAGTTTGTATGTATTAAAGGCACCCTGAGAGAGAGATAACTACTTACTTATTTATCAATTTAACAGTTAGAGATACATGCTCGTTCAAAAGATATATGCACCAGAAATTTATTCATAGATTATATAGATATTCATAGATTCATATGTATATACATATACAGGGTCAGTTTTTTTGAATGTTTAGCATTGGGATCTCAGAAACTACTGGAGATAGAAAAACGCTTAAATGAAGAAAGATGCGCAGTTTTACGAGTTTGATTTAAAACTGCTTTTGTTTCTCCGATAACTTTCATGGCTTATTAGATATTCAAAGAAAACTAAATTTTACGATTTTCTTTAAACATGCTTAGCATCGTTAATAATAATTTTAGAGAAAAAGTGTTCAGACAAAAGTTTTAGATAATTTTACGCCAAATAAAACTATGTAGCTAATATTTTTTTTTCGTTCGCCATTATAGAGTTATGACGCAAACTTGTGTTTTTTTAAATGGAAATCATAGTTGGTTTTGACATCATTAAAAAGCTTATTTTTTGCTGATTACAATGATATAAGGTTTGATATGGTTATTTTAAAAAATAAAGATGATGTCTATATCATCTTTATGGTTTTTATGGAAAACAATTGAATTTCGAACTGATAAAATATAAACCAAACGAAAACTTATTTTGAAATCTTATGTAGTACTTTTACTAAGGGCACACAACATTATTAATGTTCAAAGATACCTCCATTATTATTAATACACAAATTGCATCTCTTCACAACAGAATTTGTAGCATTGCGGACTTTACGCCTATCGATGTTATTAAAAGCAACTAAGACAGCTTCTCTTAAATCGTCGATTGTTTCATATGTTCTTTTGTATACTGTGTCCTTTAGTACACTCCACAAGAAAAAATCCAAAACTGATAAATCAGGGGATCTAGCCGGCCATTCAATGGGTGCATTTCGTCCTATCTATCGATTAGGGAAGTTCAAATTTAAATAATTTCTAACATTCAGTTGATTGTGCGGAGGCGCTCCGTCATGTTGAAACCATTGCAGCATTGCTCGGGTTCTTAAATTTAAATTATCTAACATTTTCTCGAAATCTTGTTGTAAAAAATTAAGATAACGATTGCCAGTTAGTGATCCATCAAAAATAAAAGGAGGAAGAACAGTTGATCCTATAACACCACACCAAACATTAAACCCAAATTTAATTTGTGGTCTCCTATGTTCAACGTGAAGTGGATTTGTTTGAGACCATATGTGTTCATTGTGCCTATTAAACGTTCCACAATTTGTGAAACGAGATTCATCAGTCCATAATATTTTCATTGAAAAGTGTGGATCGTTTTGACACTGATCTTTAAACCATCTACAAAAAGCTATTCGTCTGATGTTATCACCTTCATGTAAAGTTTGTGATACTGATAATTTGTAGTGACGAAATTTATGCTGCTTCAACACTGACAATAGTGCGTTGAGAGGAGCCCATTTCTGTTGAAATTTGTCGGGTCGATGTAGATGGAGATGCAATTTGTGTATTAATAATAATGGAGGTATCTTTGAACATTAATAATGTTGTGTGCCCTTAGTAAAAGTTCTTATAGTTTTCATTTTATTACTACATAAGATTTCAAAATAAGTTTTCGTTTAGTTTATATTTTATCAGTTCGAAATTCAATTGTTTTCCATAAAAACCATGAAGATGATATAGACATCATCTTTATTTTTTAAAATAACCATATCAAACCTTATATCATTGTAATCAGTAAAAAATAAGATTTTTAATGATGTCAAAACCAACTGTGGTTTCCATTAAAAAAAAAACACAAGTTTGTGTCATAACTCGATAATGGTGAACGAAAAAAAATATTAGCTACATAGTTTTATTTGGCGTAAAATTATCTAAAACTTTTGTCTGAACACTTTTTCTCTAAAATTACTATTAACGATGCTAAGCATGTTTAAAGAAAATCGTAAAATTTAGTTGTCTTTGAATATCTAATAAGCCATGAAAGTTATCGGAGAAACAAAAGCAGTTTTAAATCAAACTCGTAAAACTGCGCATCTTTCCCCATTTAAGCGTTTTTCTATCTCCAGTAGTTTCTGAGATCCCAATACTAAACATTCAAAAAAACTCAGCCTGTATATATTCTTAAATAAATAAAAGTAGATGATGAAGAATAATCTAAAATATATTTTTGGATGTTTTAATATTATCGCCCTACGTTGAGTATTTTAAAAATGAACTAAATACGAGTATAAGACGATGAAAATAAAGATTTACTTAAATACTCTTTGTGTATGATATAATTAAAGAATTATATTTGCCCAGTATTAACGATTATATTATTAAAACAAACAAGAAACAAAAGTGATAAGTAAATAAATACAATTTTAATTTATTTACCAATTGTGAGACAGTTCTAACGTCAGGGTGTTAAAAATGAGCTTTAAATACGAGGGCGATTTGACGTGAGAATTTGGCGACTTGTTTTTCTGTTTATACGGAGAAAAAAGAATTTCGAATGATAATTAAACAATATTTTCTACATGGAAAATCCATTAAGGAGACTGAAGAAAAGTTACATAAATATTATGATGAATCTGCTCCTTCCCATGGAATGATTTGTAAGTGCTTCACTGTTTTCAAAAGTGGCCACATAAGCAAAACCGATTTAATTGATATATCGGTGTTCTTGAAATAAAAAGACAACCTATAAAAAATGAAAAAACAACAAACATAATAAGATACAGACAAATTAAAGTAATGGTTTCTTTTAGACTTTTTCAAAGTATTAAATATATTTCTAATTCTAACGTATGAATACTTTATTGCGACAATGGCAAAATAAAGATAAACTAAATGTAATAAATATTGAATGAATAATGAAAGAAAAATGTATATGCTTATTATAATCCGAACACATGTTCTGAATATTTGAATTCATAGGGAGTTTTTAACTTTGGGGTTCGAGCCGTACTCGACTCTATACCGGCTGCCCTTGAAATAAAAAGACAACGTATGATAAATTGAAAGATTAAATGATATAAAATATATATCCAAAATATTTTCCCAAAATTCCTTCTCATAAGTGAGAAAAAAGATGGCAAAAATATTTCAAAAAATTGTGTTACCTACTGAATATATCATAAATAATATTGTATACGAAACTTAAAGGTGGCACACAAAAACAAAATGAATAGTCTTGTTATTGTACCTATATATCGCTTCAAGTTCGTTCTGTTGTCGATTGTTACAATTTATCAATTAAAGGTAACAAATTGGAGCTTAAATGCACATAAAGCATATATCTTGCATGTTTTTTCGGTAGGTATATCAGCTTTAAGAATTTATAAATATATATAAATCTAATAAATCTAACACGGGACTTAATGTTTAATTACATATTTACTTGAATGTATTAAAAAGCTGATTTTGTACGAGCTATTGACTTTAGCAGCTGTTTGACAGCTGTTAGTATGTAAATATACGCTGTGTGTGTAACCTCAATAGAGGTACATATTTACATTCTGAATATCTAGAATTCATTGACGACATATATTAAAATTTTTAATTTTTGGGGTCGGTTGTAATTGACTCACAATATTTTGGCTTCATATTCTATATAAATACATCTTCCATTTTTCATACGTTGTCTTTTTATTTCAAAGACATCCTGTATAATTAGATCTTTCCATTTTCCGCACTTTACGTTTTTATTTCAAGGTCTTTCTGTATAAAGGAATATATCGCAGGTACTTAGGCGTTAGTTTAACTTGCTAGTTACCTTTATCTTCACTTTCAGATCTTAGGCACTAATAACATAAAAGACGTGCTTCATTTTTGCTTTTCTTGTTCCAACCCCTCTTCCTTTCTTGATTAATTAAATTCTATACTTTTTTCTTTTCTTTTCGCTTCTTTTGTTTCCCTTATTTTGCTTTTATTATTTTTCCCCTCTTATTTATTTACTTTATTTCCCATTATTATTTTCTATATATTTTTCTTCTTTTCTTGCCTTTTATTTTCTGATTATCATAATCATATAAGCAGAGAAGATGCTGAACGTTCGGGGCCTTCATTTGAAGTAACTTCTCCAGAAATGCTTACTTCATACCATTGTGAAGAGCTATAGCAAAGGTGTATGAGATAGTTAATGTCTGACACATCGCAACATCCCAATTTAACGAGTACACAATACTTTGAATCAAGAGTTAAATATGTAAAATCTAACCGCTATGTTACAATTTAAAATGACCATATGGCTAAGTTCGAAAGAGAATCAAAATAATTTTTTGTCAATATGTCACTGTAGATGAAACCTGGATACATTTCTATACTTCAAATATAAAAACACAGTCGAAATAATGGATTTCGTCCCATGAACGTGCTTCGAAGAAGGTAATAACTGCATTTTCGGCCATGGTTTTTTGGAATTCTAAAGAGGTAATATTTATTGACTATTTACTGGTTGATTTTAATGCTGAACTGAAGAAAAAACGACAGCAAAAAAAAGTTTTGTTCCATCAGGATAATTTACACTTTCAGGCAACCATTAAATTTGTTCAATTAATTGAATATAGTTGCTGCCTCAACCACCATATTCACTAGATCTGGCATCAAATGATTTTTTGTTGTTCTCAAAGTTGAAAAATAGCCCGGCGGAAAGAGATTAGCGACAAATGAATAGGTGATAACCATGTTGAATGACCATTTTAATGAGCTTTCGAAAGTATATGGAATAAGATGAGAATTATGTTTAAAAATAAAACATTTTTACGCTAAGAAATAAGTAATTAAACTTCTAGATTCAAAAATTCTTTTATTGTCTACAATATTGTTTCGCCATACAATGGCTTCATCAGGTAGATCAATACTGAATATGTACAATGCAAGTTACAACATTTATGTGAAAATTATTGGGAAATGGTGGTGGAAATTTTTCCACCTGATGAAGCCATTGTATGGCGAAACAATATTGTAGTGATTTACAATAAAAGAATTTTTGAAACTAGAAGTTTAATTACTTATTTCTTAGCGTTATAATGAAGTTTCAACAAGTATCTCCTTCGTCAATTAACTACATATTTTTATCCTAAAATAATTATTTCATCAAAAGTATCTGCTCCATCCTCCTGGTTTGAAGGAAGTTCGGTATGTATCGACCGAAGTATGTGTTGAAATAATACAATATATTTTGTATAACACTAATCTATTTACAAGCTTAATCTTGGAGTTCCGTTAACTTAATGTAAATGCAGTATCTGGTCTTAATACTAAAGACCGAGAAAACTGGCTAATAAATAATATTTGCTCCTATTTAGATCACTGAGATTTTAGTAGGAACTGTTAGTTAGATCACTGAGACCTAAGCTTTAACTCGAAGAGATCGTACTTGGAACTGTAGTGAGCTCTAAGAGATCTTGTTTGGAACTGTTTCTTCATTCCCTTATTTTTCGGCAAGAAAGTTTTGTCCCCGCCAGTCAAAGAGAGGGAGAAAACAATGAAATAGAGTATACGGAAATTTCCATACCATTATTTTTACCTTTCCCAGAAAAGTATATGCTGTAGTTTCCAACGTCATAAATGTATTAAAATAAACAACATACGCCGGAAACCCTTAATTATAGAAAATAAAATACCTCTTAAAGTAATAAATATACAATGCACAGAGATAACCTAATACTTCGCTGAATCGCATCGAACCAAATTATTTAACCTACTATAATAATATATAACAGGAAATATGTACAATAAAACTTATGCTATTATATTTATGCTTATTCAAATACATTTACATAATGAATGGATTACCCAGAGGGTTGTGCCTGTAGGTAATAAAATAAATAGTTTTTATGACTGTAGAAAATAAGACAATGAATAAATGTAATACCTGACCAGGCCTAAGGTAATTAACAATTTTAAATATATCTGAATTCCAAGACCTTTTCTATATACAATATATAATATTTACAATTTCAAACTAGGATTAAATATATTAACATAAATATACCTACATCCAAATAAAACAAAAAATACAAAATTAAATCTATTTTGCCCGAACAGTATCATTAAGTTAATATTCCATCGTTTACATACGTGCGGTTATATCGTTAATAATAATAATAATTCACGCCTTAGCATCTCCCAACAGGTTGACGATAATTATGAGGAGGCAGGCCATGAATTATTATTAGCAGACAGTGGCGACCACATAAAAGTTTACTCATAAAATAATTAGTAATAAATAAATTATAAAACGTGCTCAAATACTTATCGTAAAATCACAAAGTTAATAACATCTGCTAAATTTTCAATCACTGTTTCCACAGTTCTTTCAGTTAAGCTAGTACGACGTGCGGAATAAATAGTTTTAATGGCGAAAACGACCGTTCTGCTTCTAGTGATGTTATATTTGCATGTTTAAAATAATCTTTGAAACAATTTAGTGAATCTTTAGACGCAACTTCATAAATTTGTGGAGGTGCATTTATTTGAGAAAATTGTAATCTTTGTCTAAAACACCTTCAAATTTGTTTACTACACTGATTTTTTTCACCTTCTACAGCGCATAGCTGAGTGTAAACATCATCCACAATTGAGAAGAATCCTCTAACGACATAGAAACATTTTGTAATTTTTCTATTCCCTCGGCTAGTCTTAAGTAATGTCATGAATAGTTTGTAAATCACTTTTAACCTGAGTGTCTTGAAATATTATCTGGATATTACAAAGTAGACAATGGATTTTAGAGCCATCATAATATAAATTCGGCATTTCTGCTATAAAGCTTTTAACAGTGTCCAGTATTGGTCGTTTTCGCGACGCACGCAACTGCGACATTTTTAAAACAAACGTAGAACTACGAAATAGTACTTACGCCAGCATACATGTATATACAACAGATTGAAGATAGTACAGATTCGTAAAGTAATACTGAAGGTAACACCATCGCCGCCCCACCACTATTATTATTCTTGAAACTACACCACTGCCTGTTGGCACTATTTGCCGGCTCTAGTTATTTAGCTGTCGACATTCACTTTAAACGAGAAGAAAAACCACGGAAACCGGACAGCCCAATCCTGGATACGATCCCAGGACCCCTGGCATGAAAAGCCAATACGTTCCACTAGGTCTTAGCTTGTTAATTTTATTACTTAGAAATTAGTAGCAAGCAACAGCAAAATATAATTTACCAAACCATTAATAAATAGTAGAGTGTGTCACTTTTGTCTGCACACCAGAACAGTACTAAGTTTTACATATAATAATAATATTATATTACTATATTACTACTAGGGTTTACCACGAGTATATATCGGGCAAGAGTACTGTTAGTTTATTTTTACAATTAGCGTTGCCGGGAGACCTATTAAAGCACTCAAAATGAGTGCTTTAATAAATTATTAAAGCATAGAACATTTAGCGGATTCTATATTATTATTTAATTATAAATATCATATATATATATATATATATATATATATATATATATATATATATATATAACCCACTTGCCTTATTTACATAGCATAATTTAGATAAGATTATTGATGTACTTGATAGGAATAAAGTACTTTGCTATAGTTCACGAATTTTATTATATTTCTCTAACATATATGTTCGGCTGTTATGCCATCCTCAAAGAGTTTCTTACTACTAACTTAATCTACGTAACAGTGTAACTTATATACCTAGTTTTGTGATGAGGTGGTGGTTAGATGATATTTATAATGGTGTCTAAGGGGGTGTTTATAAATTCTAGCTGTGTATTAGTGACTATTACATTTTGTTTCTGGGCTTTTTTAATTTCTAAAATTTCTAATAAATCTAATCTTTTACTTTTTATTGCATTATCTACTAAGTTGCAGCTATTTATATCGGGTAAATGGTTTTGCTCGATACAGTGTTCCGAGAAACCTATATTTTTGATGCTCTATTTCACGTCTCTAACCAGCACCTCATCACAAAACTAGGTATAATAAGTTACACTGTTATGTAGATTAAGTTAGTTGTAAGAAACTCTTTAAGAATGGCATAACAGCTGAAACATATATGTTAGAGAAATATAATAAAATTTGTGAAATATAGCCAAGTGTGTTATTCCTACTAAGTACATCAATAATTACTAAAATGTTTCACCAAGAAGTGTCTGCAACATCAATTAATGAAATTAGATAAGATTGTTGAAATAACGGTTTATCGCAAACTTTACAGACTAATTTTGCGCCATCATAATCTAAATCCGGAAATTTACCGATATACTTTTTTTCGTTATCAAACGATGGTCGCTTTTTGCGTTTCTGTATGCCCGACATACTATGACTTACATTTAGTATGCGTAAAAGGTAACGATGAAATTTTCGACTATATCCCGTAGATGTGACTGCTTCTGCGCGTGGTCATACGTATTGGAATTCAGTGCTGATATGCAGACACGCTGGCCCACTCTAATAATTAGAAAAGTAATCAAACGAGGTATATTTTATTAATAGTTACTATAGTTACTTATTTCTTATTATTTTTCATTTTCGATAACCAATTTTAAGATAAATTTGAAACATAGCTAGTAAAAGTTTTTATACAGTTAATTTTATTGATATATTGCATTATGTAGCTACCATATAAATAATATAATTTCTATTTTATTATTTTTGGTATATATTTAACAAGATCTCAAAATTATCATATTATGTGTTCTTTTTAAGGTACCTTATTTAACGCAGTATAATGTATGCTGTGTAAAATATTATGATTTAATAATATATATGAAGCCTTGAATCAACAAGTGAATTAGATTCCATTTACTCGTATGTATTGTTTCCAGAACTGAATTAATTAATTTATACTTCTTATTCGCTGGCATTCAAGAACTTGATAATTGATTAAATTTGTAACCCTCAATTATTTAATTAAATTTTTAATATTTCTAAACTGAATAATTTAAATAATTAATGCATTTTTTTATATTTTAATGTTACATATAACTGTCCTAATAATTATATTTTTATAGAAACAGTTACGGTGTTATTTTATTGGATATTTTATCTTTTACATTTCAAAACAAGCTTTAAACAGTGTATCTAAAGAGTTAGTCTTATTAGCCGTACTAAGGCGTGATTTGCAATACCTAAAAATAATAAGAAATAGCTTGTGGGGATAGTGGAGAGAGGGAGGTGCCAGCATACACACAGGTTATAGCGTTCACTGATATACACACATACACAGTTATTCGCTGCAGAGAGAGGGGATTGCCAGCGGCATGGTGAAGAGAGGGAAACGCTGACTGAGCTGTCGTCCCCTAATCCCGTGATGGCATTTTAGAGCCGAGTTTACCCCCATAGCGCGCCATTAGATGTTTCACATCAAAAATATAAAAAATGTAATAAAATGAACATGTTTTTTATAATCCGAGCAAATTTAAAATAAATAAATATATAAATATGTATATACCAAAAGAGTCCTTCACATAAACAATAACATAACATAAACAATTGAAATACTTGTAAATGGATTCATATACTATTCAATGCATTTGTTCTCAATATAAAAACGCGCATAACATTTTTCTCATTTTTTGTATTTGCTTAATATCTAAAATATGTTTGGAAATATCTGTTTACATGAAAATTCTTTAGAGATATTATTTATTATTTATTTTCTATTCATTTTCTTTTACGAATCTTTTCATATTAAACTTCGAATATAAAGCAAATGTACGTATGTCTATAGATATGTACTTACGGATACATATACAGGCTACAGCCTGTACCCTATTATATGAACTTCATACAAAAATGACAAATAACTCTGGAGCCACAATAGGTAACGTAATTAATTAATTTCCCAATATTACCAATTCCATTGATTCTTTTTTGATGTTCTACATCGTTTACCTAAACTTATGCAAGTGAGTATACATAGATACATTCTAAATAAATCGTGGAGTTGAGTACTTTTGTTCTTAACTGTTCATGTTCTATCGCTGTTTAACATTTGTTAGTTGTGGTAGTTATTGAGTGCAGCACGTACACGATGTTCGTGACATTTGCTCTCTACTGCAAAAGCATAATGCAATGGAATGTGAAGCGAATTTTTGAACTGAGAGTTGTAATTGAGAATAGATATAGTGTCACTAACGAATAACTTCAGGGGCAAATCGTGAAAAATGTATATACGTGCTTATATATCCGTTATATATATATATATATATATATATATATATATATATATATATATATCCGTTATTAATAAAAAGTTAAGTTAAGCAACATTTTATTAGAAATAATACTGTATTAAACTTTATAAAAATCTTTCGAAGTTACGACCTCCATTTTCGATACACAAGTTGTAACGAGATGCAATCGACTGCCGAATTCTTCGAAATAGCTGCGGACGTTCATTAATATCATCAAACGTTAGAATAATTAGAGCCACTAACTCTTCTTCTGTATTAACAGAAGTCTCACGAATCAGTAATTTAATATGACCTGAAATACAAAAATCAACAGGAATCATATCTGGTGAACGTGCAGCCTAAGAAATCGGCCCTCCTATTTCGATCCATCCATTTGGAAATTGTGCATTTAGATCATTTCCGAAAGTTAATCCAAAGTGTGCTGGTGCACCATCATGCTGGAAAACAATATTACTTCGAATATTAAGTGGGACATTTTCAAGCAATTCTGGTAAAATATGTTCCAGAAAAATCCTATACACATGACCATCTAACCGTGCAGGCAATAAATATGATGCCATTACATAATATAGGTCTTTCACGATAATAGACGAGTCACGTGATAAATAGTTACAAAACAGGGTTGACAAATTTACATTGCTTTGAGTCAGCTGTTAGTAAATAATCTATGAGGTTAGGTTTACGTCATTTTAAAATATTTACAACTCCTATTAATATGCTTTATTTTATTAAATATACCAAAAAAATACAAACGAAATCATAATGTATATCTGAATTTATTTTTATATTATTTTTATTTTATTTTATATTATTTTAGACTTCATATACAAACATAATGAACAGAAAATCTATATACATATTATAGATTAAAGGACTTATAACTAGAGCTGAGGATGTTTGCGGTATAACCATGGTTATATCATGTAACCATAGTAAATTACTATGGTTACATGATATAACCATGGTTATACCGCAAACATCCTCAGCTCTACTTATAACATAGTGATTAACATATGGTATAAATAGATATTCCACATAATAGTTTCCATAAAGATGCATTACCACCAGAAAAAAAGTTCCTTTTCTTTGAGGGTACTATTCAAAGATGAAATCGTAATATGCTGTTCTGTAATTAATACAAATATTTATTTTATAAATATACTAAATAGTACTAAATTACTTTAAACATATGCACATTGATAAAAATAATCTACATTTACGAGAAGCTTATTATTAGTTCGTTTTCACTTTGGACTAGATGGTTCAACCCTCATTTTTGACGCGGATGATGTATTTTATTTATTGTAGCAATATGGATATTTAAAGTGTTCGATACTCTTTGTAATAAAAAAATCTTAGTGTTAAATGTTTATAATATAAATAATAGAAAATATTACCTATCTAACGGCAGAAAGCGGGAGTAATGGCCCATTATTATAACGTTCTATTTCGAAATACCCTATCAGTGATCGAATTATTTCTTTCCTTTGTTTACCTAACGATCTAGGTTTGATTTAGTTGTTAAAAAACTGACCTTATATACAATATCGATGTAAAAATAAAATGATATAGGAACTTATAAATATGAACTCGTTATAAGCAACTTATTCGAATGACATTTGACAGAATACAAGCTGGCAACCATGCCCAGTTCTAGTAACATAATATATTTACTTAATAGAGAGAATTACTAAGATTATTAGGTATTATTGTAATTTAAATGTTACTTGGATCAAAGTAACCGTTTGTCACCTGTCTCGTCTATTATCGTGAAAGACCTATAGTCAACAATCCCAGCCCAAATATTAACAGAAAACTTCCATCGATGATGTAACCTGTGAACGCTGTGAGGATTTTCTTCGCTCCAAATGTGACTATTGTGTATTAAAATAGCCATGTCTTGTAAGACATGCCTCGTCTGTCCATAATACACTCCTAGGAAATCTTGGTTCCTCGTTAATTTTATTCGTACCATTCGTCAAATTGAACTCTGGAATAATCATCTTTCCGAAATAATTCTGTCTCTGAAGTAGCTCTGAAAATAGATTTCCAGTATAACGTTCAGAGCTCGTTTGAAATTTAGTTTATTTCTACAACGCGGTCTTTGCAGAATGGCCTTTTGGGTTGTGAGAATAGAAAATGTTTGTTGAAAACTTACAAAATAGTGAACAAACAATAAAGAGTAGCATGTCACTCTTTATTGTTTGTTCACTATTTTGTAAGTTTTGTAAGTTTTCAACAAACATTTTCTATTCTCACAACCCAAAAGGCCATTCTGCAAAGACCGCGTTGTAGAAATAAACTAAATTTCAAACGAGCTCTGAACGTTATACTGGAAATCTATTTTCAGAGCTACTTCAGAGACAGAATTATTTCGGAAAGATGATTATTCCAGAGTTCAATTTGACGAATGGTACGAATAAAATTAACGAGGAACCAAGATTTCCTAGGAGTGTATTACAAACAATAAAGAGTGACATGCTGCATTACCGTGACAGAAAAACCAGAACTTGTCTTTCCATAATTCAGGGCGCTTTGAACGTATAGAATTGCATGAATGACCGATAACACTCAAATCATATCTCTTGTTAACAGTTTGGCTAGTTGGAAGAAATTCCAAGTGCATTGCGTCAAGGTAATCAAAGGAAATTATTGATATGACTTTGATTTTGACTTTTGAAACGATTTTTTCAGTCTTGCTGTGCCTATGGCATGGAATTCACTGGATTGATCGTCTGTTTCAGGTTCATAAGCATAGCTCTATGTCCCATCGCTCGTAATGATACGCTTCATAATAGACTAGTAGTCAAAAAGCATCTCTGTACAGATGTAAAATGTCGTCGTTGTTCGAAAAAATTGAGCGATTTTGGAACAATCGAGATGCCACACATATGAGACTCAAACGGTCTTTGAAAATTGGTTGGTTGATTAAATTTAAATCTCATTATTATCTACAAGCTCTCTAATTGCTAAGTGACAATTTTTGAACATGATACCTTTTATTTTCTTGACATGGTTTTCTTCAGTTGATGTTAATGGCCATCTTTGTATTTAATGCCTTATTTGAACAATTCATAGCACTAAAACACTATTGTTTTTGATATGCATTCGTATCTGAAACCTTTTTCTATCACTTTCAGTGTCAAAATTTTACGTAAGTTCTTTGCTTAACACACTAAGATGTTAAAATTGTTTACACGCAGTTTAAATGAATCAGCTCCGTTTCTATTCGATCACAATTAGATATTGCTGTCAATGCTGCTACGTTTTTAATTATATCTTTAAACTCAGTTTATAAAGATAAATTGGTTCACATTTGCACATGTTTTAGAGGCCAAACTATGTTAAATATCAAAGTAGTAACGAAAATAATTGTGACGTTATAATAAAATAGGATTTCACAAGTATTGTTCATGTACTTATATCCAAAATTAATTTTCGAAGATCTTATATATTCTCAATGTTGGCATGGATTTAATGCCTTCACAACATAATCGATTATTTCTTTAACATTCGCTTGTTGCGTACATTATATTGGAGAACTATCGCTAACTTTTATTATTGCGATTAGGATAAGTTAGCAAATCTATTAATACCAATATTATGGGAAGCGTTAGAAATTAGTACTGTGTGGAGAAGGTATGCTAAAACTATTTATACTTCGATTGGGTTGTATAACGTTGAAATTTACAACAAATGTAAGAACTTTTTGCAATTGCTATTTTGGTCGTAATGATAATCATCGTTCAAGAACGTCGAAATTCGTTGGAAGAAAATTTTCTGAAACTTATATAATATCTCATTAATGTACAGTTCGTATCAAGATATAACGAGCCGACTAAGGGATTAAAGCTGTAAAGTCTATTGCCGACAAGTACTTGAGGACAACGGTATGTTTTGGAAGGTCAAAATGCAAATGTGCAAACGGACCGTACTTTATCTACTTTTAGCGTAGTTTAGCGTGAAACTGACAGCACTGACTATGGCGATTCTTTGAGACTTTTAGTATATTCACTAAATTGTATTTAAATATTTAGTATTATATTTTTACCTTGAATAATTTTATATAATTAAATAAAAACTAGTTTATTACAAAAAGCCCCGATGGGACAGAAAAAAAGGTAAATGTATTTCATATGTTTGAGCCTTTATGCAAATAAACAAGAAGGTGGCAAGCTGATAAAGACCCCAAAAAAACTCCCAGAAAATAATCTTATAAATGAAGCTAAAGTATATTTCGCTAGTTAATCTGTTACAGCCATGATTTCTTAATCTATTAGATACAGAGAATCTAATACACCTTTGCATCTTGTATGCCTATTTATGCCTTAGCTAACACTAACACTTTTTAGCGTTCCGCTTTAATCCATGAAGATGATCAAGAAGCTGAAAGTGAAGATTATATGAAGTTAATTGTGTTGATTTATTACAGGTATTTATTTACCAACAAGTATGCTGAATTTGTGTTTGTTCTGCTCAGCTGTGAAATATACTTTTTTCGCATCATTTATAAGATTTTTTTGGGACTTTTTTGGAATCTGGAATACTTTTATCAGCTTGCCACCTTCTTGCTTATTTGCATAAAGACACAAACACATAAAGTATATTTTCCCATCGGTGCATTTTGTAATTAACCAGTCCGTAACTTTTTTGGAAATACATTACACGTTGACAAAGAAATGCTACTAGTTTCAAAGCTATCAAATTCATGCAGGCACATGGTTGGGGGAAGGGTAAATCCAAAAGTTATTCACGTCACGGATAACCATTTGACCATCTTTTTTTTTACTTTTATAGGAAAATTCTAGGCCAGTGTATCGGTTAACGGCGACCTATCCATTTTGCGAGAAAATGTTCATTTAGCCAATTTGTGACAATCATTGCACTATGCGCTGTGCGGTCAACTTGATGGAATATCATATGTCTTCTAAATTCCAATTTTCTTCTTCCAGTTGAGGCGAAAAATATTCAGTAAATATTTCCAAATAATAATTTGCGTTCAGCCTTCCTTCCAGAAAAAAATGGACCAATTACTTTATTAAATGTTGATGCACACCATAACTTTCTTAAATTTCTGGCTATTTGTACACATCCTAAAGTGGGGATTTTCTTTTGCTCAAAAGCGACAATTTTGACTAGAGATTATCCCATTTGTTGTTAACGTAGATTAATTACTGAATAATGACATGATGATGAAAATGACGACTTTTAAAGATACGATCGCCCATTGCCAGAGGTAATTCTAGACGGTATTCGCATTCTTGAAGTTTATGAATAGAGACTGACTTAAATGTGTGAAATTTATTTCTGAATTTTTTGTACGTGAGTTTTAGATATACTACCTATTTGATTCGCTCTTGTTCTGAAAGAAGACGAGAAATATTGCGAAGCGATTCTAGTACTAAAATTGTTGCAGCATCACTTTCATCATAAGTCTTTTTTGTTTTTCTCACATCTTTTACATCACCATAAAGATCAAATTTATGTACCAGTTTTCTTAAAATATTTACCGAAACTTGTATACCTGGAAATTTCCGATGAAAAATATCAATTGTGTATTTATAGAACACCTCTTCAATACCATAACACTTGATCAAGTAAATGCGCTACTCTAAGGTCAGCATCTTTCTGAGGATATCAGTTCATAAATATTATGAATTGTCAATGTAATCAAATATCAATGACATTAAAAATGTCAGTGTATCGTTATTTACATAACAAAATGAAGTAGCACATCTCAAAATAATACGAAATTAATTCAACTAAGTCTTAGTATCAATAACTCAGATGAGAAAACGTTATTTGACTTCTTGATTTCTCCTGTTAAGCTCTTTCATTTCAGTACTTCAAATCTACAGTTTTTCATGGGCACCTGTACAACAAAATCGATTTTTCTCAACGTGACTTGTAGCTATATGACAAGCAAAAAACTTTTAAATAAAGATTTTTTTCAAAAATAAGATTTTTTACAAGTAAAGAGTTCATACGCGAACACACTGTATATAAAAAATAAATAAACACTAGCCCTAGCGGCTTTGAATATTAATTTCAAATCGACTTCTAGTGAGTCACTTTGCGAGATAAACGACTTGACAAATTAATTACTTATTACTTACAACTACAAAATAAAGTTATAATTTGACTCCCTCTGCATAATAAAACATGAAAACAAAAAATAAAAAAAACCTTGCAGCTCAATGGGCTTGAACTCACAAGTGATAACACCAACACATAATGCAGATTCCTTTCACAAATTTTCAGCCATTTATTTAAAATGGCCAGGATTCTTCGTTCGGGTGAACTTTACCTTCCAAATTTGCATATATTTACATATACGTATCTCTTTACACATGCTTTTTAATTATACGAGAAAAATATGTCCAACGCTATCGACCACGGAGATTCTGAAAATCATACTGCCGCCGAACAATGTCCATTTCCCCGAAAAAAAGTAAGGGAGCAAAGATCCATTTCTGCACTTTTTTTGAAATATCTTTCCTACGGGTTTGTAATTATCCATAGTCAAGACATACCTAAGTGTATCTCGCCGAAAGCAATCGATTGGTACCACCCGCGACGCTCTATCTTCAAAATTGACTAATTTAGGAAGTTCAACACTTAAGATCTTATACCACGTATACCGTGGAAAGTGGCATAGCGGGGTCCTGGTGCATTTTCGTGAAAAACGCTGACAGACATCAGTTATAATGTATATATGAGGATTATTTAAACAAAAAAACGCATCAAAAAAGCTTTATAAGTTACTGAGATCCAGGATGATTACAAAATTTTTCGTTATGACAAGTATATTATGGTAACGCACTAACTGTGAACCGTAAACCTGCTAACCCTGATATAATACATGCGCATTATGTAATTTTGCTTTAATGCGGTCCTGGTTGAGTATCGATAAGTTCTTAATCCTTTAGTCGGTTCTCTATGGAAAGAACTATGCTCTGTGAACAATAATCTCTTTAAACACACAGTTACGATATTTTGGTGGGTGTTGTATACCCGTAGAAGTTTCGCTATTCTTTCGGACATGCATGACTTGCTTCGTGGAGAGAATACGGTCACTAACGTTGAAAACCTCAGCTAAACTAGTTGTACTTTTGTTTGTTTGCTGCTGTGTAGTTATTTGTATCGAGTATATATACACCGAAATATGTGGTTTATTTGGTGGCATACAGTCTTTGTTGAACCTCCATTTATATGATTGGATTGGCGTTATTGTCTATACTGCAAGTTATTTGTGCCCTCAAACATCTGTAGGTGAGCAACTTTCTCCGTTCATTTTCTTTGTGATATTTATGTGCTTCTGTGTGCTTCAATCTACGTGTTTCGCTATTTCTAATGCATAAAATACCATCTATAGGGTTTTTGTTACCGATTCCTGATACTGGTTTTATAACTATTTGGTGAGGTTTGCCGTCCAAGTTTAAAATCGTCAGAATTGGAGAATCTGTTAAAGGAGTTAATTAATCCACGTCGGCCGAAAGTTTCATCGAGGACCACGTTTGAAATGGAAACGAATCCATTGCTGTGGGTTATCTTCGAAATATCTCTACAACTCGCAAGGTAGTGGTGTTCTAATTACGCTGTTTTGACTGATTAAATATTTCTCAAAAACTTGAATTCCTACTGTGTTCTAATTACGCTGTTTTGACTGATTAAATATTTCTCAAAAACTTGAATTCCTACTATAAATAATAGCACCTTTATCGTCACATACCGAAACATAAAGAATCATTAATTTAACCCTTTTTGCCTTGGCCATTTATTACTTCGATCGATTACTTCTTCGATCATTTAAAAGTTTGCGTTGATTCATATAGATTATATTAAAATTTGTTGTCTCAATTTAATTAACGATAACGTATATAAGTTAGGTATTTTTTTTTTAATAAGGAGCGTTATAAAATATGTAGTACTAAGTTTTTATGCATAAGGCTTAATTTCGATTGCGAATGCGTAACTGAGTTCTCGCATAACCATATGGTTTTAGTTCTTCTTGCATTTTGGAATTTATAAGAGAGTGCAGTTATATAACATTTATATATTTATTTAAATTATTAGACACCTAATTTAATTATATTCAGGGTTCACCCATCCGCGTATTTTGAAACAATATACCAGTATGTTTTTCTTTTATACTGTAACTTGTAAATTTTCTTTTATACGGAAACGTTCATAGTAAACTTGGTTCTTTTTTTTAATGTGGGATGTTTCCTTTTACTTCTTATCAACTCCTGTAGTCGTACTTATTTATTTTTTTTTAGTGGGTTCGTTAGCGCAAGTACACGTGATGTATAAATCCCTACGGCAAGCAGTCCTTAAATTGCGGTGGTGGTATAATGAATTTATCAACGTTTCGACAAGGATCGCACGACCATCGTCACTGAGATTTACGCCGTTGGCACTGATTGGCTGTCTCGTGAATTTTAACATCATCCCGCTCACGTAAGGTAAGTCCGAGGAGGGATGTTGGATTGCGCAAAAATTAAAAATGCCAGTTTCCTGAACTGATGTTGCTTGCACCTGGTGTAGGTTACAACACTTTTTGTTTTATTTATTTCTAGTATGGTATTTTATTGACACAATAATTTTTAAAAAGACATTCAATTTTTTGCTCTCATTTTAATAATATTAAAATAAATGTGAATATGATATTTTTATATCGAATTTATATAGAAAAACCGAGTTTTACATTATAATCTACATTTTTCATATTTAGGTTTAATTAAGCGCAAATGTATACATTTGATAAAAGCTTCTGTAACCGCGTTCACTCATAAATAAAAAATGATCACGAAAAGCACTTGAAATCTAACAACGCAGGTATTTTAAGTTTTATTACTGCATAATTTCTTAATTTTTATTAATTGTGTTCTATGACAGCAAAAGAATAATACCCGCTTATTTCGTTTTATATTCTCTGTCATGAAAATAAATCAGAATGGCTTTATTAGTTAATTATTAATGAAATTAGTGGTGTTGGTGGGAGGTTGACTACGATGTGTCGACCTGTCTATATAATCTACAAATTCATGTTCGCTCTGAATAAAAACTAAGGAGTTAGCGATTGTTACAGATAATGCATCTCATTATTTGTCAGTTGTCGGTTGAAGATATTTCACTTGTATTTCGCACTAAGGCGAATATTTCAAATAAATAAAATGGTTTTTGTGATAATTTCTACTACGATCGCTTAATTTGAAGTAATTATTTTATATTTGGGGCAGAGGGCGTGTATCACTTGCAATTGCCAGTCGGAAATAAAGAGGTTTGACTGGGAATTTTAAAAATAATTTTATATTTTTCATTAAATTTTTGAATTTCTAAATTCATACTGGCTTACGTATATTCTATTCTATTCCAACTTATTAGGTTTGACACAAATAAGTCCAGCCACTAGAGCAAAATGTTCTTTTTACCATCCCTAATAAATTTCTCAGTTCCACTGATGTCATCGACAAAGATGAAATTCGAGTATCCTAGCAGGATCTAATAGATCCTTACCGTGTCTGAGTGCCTTCAGTTTCTCAAAAGTACATATTACATGAAAGCTAATTTTCTATTTTTTTTTCACATCTCCTATACCAGGGCTCGTTAACCTAGCGCATGCTGTATAGATGCTTCCGTAAAGGACAAATGGCCAGTTAGCCAGCGATAATCTCAATTTATTTTTTGTTGGTTCTAATGAGGTTGGTTGCAAATCTAGCATCCAGCTCTCCTAATAATATCTGAGTACGGAATTGACTTCTATTGGTCTCTACTTCTTTTTATCTTCTTTTTCAGGCCATGACCAGATCTCCCTTGTAGCGGAATTCTCAGCTATTCCACATACATGCGCTGGTACTATGAAGTTTCTCTTTGAGCCGTCTTTAGACAGTTCGTCGGCCAGCTCGCTACCTTTAATTTCATTATGTCCTGGAATCTATTTCAGTAACAAAGCACTAATGTCTTGTACTAGTCTATTGAGTACTTTCTTTCGATATTTAACTCATTTGACTTGGTAATTGGGTTGATAATAGCCTTAACAGACGCGTGACTATCAGTTATAATAGTCATTTCTTCTTTTTGTACAGCCAGCTTCCCGAATTTTCTCGGCACAGGCTGCGACTGCAAACAACTTCTGAGAACAGTCATGTATTTCCTCAGACTTAGTGATCTCTTTCTTCTAGAGCAAATTCCACAGATTCCTGCTTCTGTGCCATGATTGGATTGCGATCCATTCACGAACCAAGCACTGGCGCGCCAGTTGCTCGAGCGACTCTTGACCTGTTAGCTAGTCGGTACATTCAGCTTAATTTTAAGTATAGTCTCAAGCCACTTGACGTCTGCCGGCATTAGTAATAATGGTTACTCTAGTATCGTTCCTGTGATGCTTGTATATGTCCCAAGTACATTAACGGAATACCACAAATCGTAAGCCTTCAGCATCAGGATCGCTCTCGCGGCTTCCGCGTCCACAAGTAGCTCCAGCAGAAGGAGATCTACAATAATCTCTACGAAGGCAGTTTCTGTGCTGTTCATAGCTCCTGCAATTCCTGACGGAATCTGTTACTGAATAGTCGTAAGGAGTCCTACTGCCGAAGACAGTTTCATCTTCCACCTCAGAAATTCCGCATATGTTGAGTTTTCCATTATATACAACCATTATGTACAACCAATACGATCAATGGACGGACCACTTTTAGTTTTAATCCCAAAAGCTCTTCTACATCGCCAGAACAGCTGTGTCATCCTGACCGTCACTTTTACTAGGTTTACACCAATTCAGTTTCATATATAGTGTTAGCGTATATACATATATTTAACAATAAATAAATAGTTAATTGACGAAGGAGATACTTGTTGAAACTTCATTATAACGCTAAGAAATAAGTAATTAAACTTCTAGTTTCAAAAATTCTTTTATTGTAAATACCACTACAATATTGTTTCGCCATACAATGACAAATCGTTCATGTATAAATTCAATATGCTTATGTAATCTGGTACATTTATTTTAGTACAATATTTTTAAATTAATAACAATTAATAAGAATTTTGTAGCAAGTTTTCACAAACGATAAAATAATTTTGCAAAAATGCTATTTTACGTTTTCATTCCTAATTCCAAATTTTTATTTAGAGTTTTTACAACTATGTCGTAGGAAATCCCTTTCTGTTATCACTCTATTATTGTTTTTTTTTGTTTAACTATCCTATCGTTTATTTCGTCATATTGCTACTACTCTGCTTAAAGTAATACTTAAAAAATGTTTCTACACTTTTTATTGCGCCGTTTTCTAACTTGAGGTCCATTCAGTCAGTGTACCGTATAACTTGTGAGTCCGACAACTTAATCCTCTCTTTCTAAATTTCTCATTATGTGATTTAAGTGATCTTGACCTACTGCTGTGACTATCTGATTGTCGACGAAACACAAACGGTATAATTTTTATCCTCTCCATTTAGGATCTTTATATCCCAACACTATTGCTCCGTTTTTTCGCAGACATAACAAATTATATTTATAAAAGTAGGTGAAAGAAAATATCCATGTTGTAGCCACTTGGTAGGCCGATAACGCAGTGGTAAATCACTGGATTACTGGATCACTGGATTGTGTTTTTCTTCTCGCTTAAGATGAATGTCAATAACCAAATATCTTAAGCCTCTTCAAGACCTCGAGTATAGTAATAACTCATGGCTTGGCAGTACCTCAGTAATAGTGGTTAAGCTGGTGGGAGATAAATTATTATTATTTGCAGTGCTAAAAGTTTGGATTCACATTTCGCTATTTTTATTTTATCAGTCTTGCCTTTTGTGGAGATTTCTACAGACTTTCCTAAATTGGGGGATATTTATACATTTCTTAAAGTTTTCCATCATTTTGAGGAATGCTGCCATAGGCCTTTTAATCTCAAAATTGTTGTGGTAGAGCATTTCCATCTAAATCATGCTTGTTGCTCTGTTTCCTGATATTTTCTCATTTTCTGAGTTAGATCTCGTATTGTTCTGGAATAGATTCTACTACAAAACAGCAACAAATTAAATTAACTGTGGAAAGAGGACTAAAATTATTGACATAAAAGAAATCTCAAAATAATCTAAATGATAGTTATATTATATTAAAATTTGGAAAAGAAAGTGAGAGAGATGATGATAAATGTGAGTTATCAGATTTGTTACGATCTACGAAATAAATTAGCAGACGCGAGCAGCAGAAATCTGCTACTCGAAGAAAATACTACGAAAGAAAAGAAAAAAGTAAGGGACTTAGAATACAAAATTAAATACTTCAATGTTACCTTAGACGTCAAGAATAAAGTTATCCAAGACTTAAAAAAGCTATAAACAGCCCATACCATCAATGCATACGCAGACGGAGACATGTTATTTCGCGGTGGATAGACAAAAAATGGACTTGCCAAAGAAGTCAAATAACATTCATTTAAATGATAAGGAACTAGTTAAAAATACAAATAGAAATACGCAGTATTATTGATGGGGATAGTGATAATAGTAAAGATAGCCAACAGCAGATACTCGTTTTAAGTGATAGAGTAAAGGTACAGAGATTACAGTAAATTTATCAATGATAAATTGGAGTCAAACGCTGCATTTGGTATGGTTAAACCAATTGTCGGAATTAGGGAAATAATAGTAATTAGGGAAATAGTAAGTCCCAGGATTGGCAAAAAATGGGGAAAGGAAGTTTCTACTAATAATGGCTGGCACTAATGATGTATCAGAGTACTATAAATGTGAAGATGTATCGAAACTGGTACACCAATTCATAATTATAATGGAAAATGCTCGAAATACGAATGTGATTGTTAGTACTATCTCGTTTTGATTAGTGATTACATAAGAGATGGAATTCATTTTAAGAATCGTACCAAGAAAACTATTTGTTATCAATTTGTTGAAATAATACGTTCTGTACGCGATATTTCCAGAGGAAATAGTTTTTTAGAAGAACACACAGTCAGCAAAGGACGATTATATAGGTCGTCTTGTCATGGTACATTAAAATGTGCAAAGTTTGACCAATAAGTTTGAGGAAATGGAAATATTTGTGGAAGGTGAAAAAGTGGATATTTTGTGTATAATAGAGCATTACTAATAATAATATTCAGTCTATTGGTCTTATTAGATTTGGCTTAGTGAACTATTTCAGCAGGCAATCAGTACATGGCGGGGAAGAAATGTTTATAAATTAGTCATTGGACTGTGTAAGTGTTAGGGAAGTAGAGACTGTAAATAATTTAGCCGTGGAATTTGGCTTTGATTGTATAGCTGCAAAATTTGTTTTATTACAAATTTGTATGATTATAGTGTTAGTATATAGGAGTCCAAGTGGTAATTTCCTTACGTTTATAGATAAATTTACTGAAACGCTAGATATATTAACTAAACATAAGACTTCTAAGATAGTGATTTGTGGGGATTTTAATATAAACTTTGTAAATCAGTCAAGAAAATTAAATATTTTTAAGGATTTGATAGGTTCCTATAACTTTTGTAGCGAACCTACTAGAAAAAACAACTGCTTGTATAATATATACTCGTATATCGACCGGGCAATATCTAACTTTCATAGTGAAGTTTTACATAATGGTATATGAGATGACCCTGCTCAAAGGTTGGTGTGTTTCTTTGAAGCTACTGAACTAATATTATATTACATATAAACCCATAAATAATGAAAAAAAATATTTTGTACTTTAAACATTTTGAAAAAGCGTTTCCAACAAAGCGTAAAGAATTAACAAATAAAAAGAGAGCAAGTAATCCGTGAATAACTAATGGAATTAGAGTATCATCAAAACGGTTTAAAGAATTGTAAAGAGGTGTTTGGATGGAATTATTATTCCACTGGTGGTTATAATAAATAACTGTTTCACTAAGGATTCATTTATTAGTGACTTAAAAGTTGCGAAAGTAATTCCGGTTTTCAAATCGGGATCCAGACACCTTGTAAGTAACTATAGACCTATTTCTTCGTTGAGCGTATTTTTCAAAATTATAGAAAAACATAAGCTAATAGATTTACAAAATTCCTAGACCAAAATAATATTTTGAATGAAAGACAGTTTAGTTTTCGCGAAGGACGTTCAACTATACCCGCAGTAACAGCATTATTGGATGATGTGTACAGCAACTTAGAGACAGGACGGACATGTGTAGGAATATTTATAGACTTGTGTAAAGCATTTGATTTAGTAAATTATAAAATTTTATTACAAAAATTAGCTCGATTTGGTATCAGAGATTTGACCTTGGACTGATTTCAAAGTTATTTGGAGGACCATTTAAGCTATGTGGAAGTAAAAGGAATGAAATAGAATCTATATGAAATAGAGAGAGGAGTAGCTCGTATAACGTGTAATAAATATGAAAATGTAAGTCATTCAGTGGAAACCTAATTGAGTATCTTGAACGAGTATTTTCAAAACAATGCTATGTACTTATATAATACAAAACAAAAATAGTCGAATTTAGTGCAAAAAAAACGCGAGAGGAATTGTTCACATTTAGTTAGAGTAAATGGTGGTACTGTTGGTCAGGTAGACTCGACAAAGTTTTTGGGTGTATATATAGATGAAAACTGCTCGTTTAATGAGCACATTGATTGCTTGGTAAAAAAATTGACTGGTGTATGTTACGCAATAAGTCAATTGCGTAATAGGGTAGATACGTGTGTCGTGAGAATGTACTATTTTGCTCATTTCCATTCTCAATTTACATATGGAATACTTGTTTGAGGCGGTTTAATAGAAGTACTAAGAATTTTTAGACTTCAAGTAAGTTATTCAAGGAAATGATTATTATGACGTTGCCATGTGTATATATTTATAAATTATTAATTTATGTCAAGCAAAATTATAATATTTTCAGAAAATTAAATGAGCGCTACCATTATCATATACGTAATAGTCATATACTGGAAATTCCCAAACATAGGTTAGCATCTACTGAAAAAATCCTAAATACCAGGCAATCAGTTTGTACAATAGATTACCACTTAAGTATAGACAGCTACCACTAGATATCTTTGAATGCAGTATTAGGGACCTATTAATCTCGAAAGTCTATTATTCAATCCAAGAGTTTGTTCATGATTGTGATGAATAATGTTCGTTGCAATATAGTTACGGTTAGTGTGAAACTCTATAAAACAAGCGGAGATGTTTAGAAAAAATCATATTGTACATTGTCTATTGCCTCTAGGTAATATAATTAATATTTATATTATTAATACTTTCTTAGTTAAATTTTTGATGATATTGTAGCTCTAAGAGTATTTAAATACATTTTAATCGATACTTGCGAAATTTTTACCTATTTATAGACATATATTTGCATTGTATAGCGATGGTTGGTTCGGAACAAATATAAATCAAATTAACTGAATTTGTATTTACGCCAAAATAAACAGATACATGCACATTGTAGTGAAATAAGTTTAACCTTAAACATTTTTGTATATGCACACTTATTCCAATACATGCCTACAATCTGATATCCATTACGTAAGTATCGGTGAGTTAGTAAACAATCTAAGGTAAACAAGATTATTTGATTTACTATAACAAAAACATTTTCGAAGCACTACATTCTGCATACTTGATGTTAAACATGCAAGAAATAAGCCATTCATAATAATACTTACAAGAAAATAATATATTTTCCTTTATATTCATTAATAAAGAATTCATGGTGTTTCGTCATAAAAAGTAATTTATTGCATTGCATATATGTTAGATTTAATTAATCTAAGTCTAGAATTAAACTATAACATTTCCTATTTTATAAATATTCAACGTTCATTTTCAAGTTTAAACTGCTCTGTAAACATAATTTTATTATCATACAACTTTCTATAGATTCTATGGAGCGGCATCTTTTACATTTACAATTTTATTACTTTATAATTTAGACCGCTTGTTTTATTACCTAGGTAATTTAAACAAATTTAATAGACAATATTTAATCTCACCCTCTATTGTTAAGCTCACGTTTCCTAAATATGCCAAGCAATGGAATTTATCCAGAATTACCTACTTAGATTTACAACACTGGCTAATGCTTAATTATTAATTATATTTTATTATTTACCTTTTAGTAAGATTAGATTTTTAAGACCCTATCCTAAACCTTGTTATTGTTGCCAGTAGGTACCATTTCTACAAATTGATCACACAGATATTTCCCTGTTATGACGCCAACCATGTAATGTAGAACAATGCGTGCATTTAATTATGTAATAGTTTATAGGAGTAGTGGTGTATCCTTGCCTACTTGTAACACAGTGCAAAACATAACAGTATTAATAACAGTCTCACACTAGCAACAAGAGACAACAGTATTACATTAACATCAAGAGACATACAGTCTTATTTCAACAGTATCAATCAGTCTTACACTAGCAACGAAAGACTCAACAGTATCATCTTAACAACAACAGGATAGTATCATATTAACATACATCAAGCCTGAATTAACAGTAAAGAATTTAAGTTTAACATTAAGTGTTTCATTTGTGAGATTACCTTAATAAATTAGGTTTAAGTGTTTTTTGTTAAAAAAGCTTTTGATAAAGGAAGGCTAAACGTCATATGGAATTCAACAGCGTTTAAATTGCGTACATGGGATTGCTTCTCTTTCGTATTTCGTTGATAAAAACTGCCCAAAAAGGTTTCGAATTGAAACAATCTATCGAGAATAAAACATTTTTTCCTTAATCATTCGTAAATATCATACCCGTATCTTACTCACAATTAAATTAGTAACAGTATTTATACAGTGTGAAACGGTTTGCTGGCTGACAGAAATATTTTATCTTTGACCAACTAATTTTTGATAGCTGCCGATGGCATAAAATGATAGAAAATTAATAGTGGTAGCCGTAACTTTGTGGTAATTCATTTTGAAAATAAAATAAAATAAAACAATAACTTTATTATATATACCACTTTATTCACAAATAATCGTGACCGCGGTTTCGACATACAATGTCATTATCAAACTGCAAAAGTTACAGGCCTACATAGAACTTATAAATGACACAAAAATATATGGGGGTGGTTTATGATGTTATTTAAAATTACTACTATATACTTAACTATTATATACAACATTGGAAAAGAGGTGTATATATAAGATCCAACTGGTCGTTTAAAACGATTATTAATGCAATATTTTACGGTGACCAAATGTATGCCTTTCTGTAACCTTCCTTTCGCAAACCATCTTATTACAGAAAGGCATACATTTGGTCACCGTAAAATATTGCATTTGGCCGAGAAAGGTCGTAAATTAAATATTTTAGAGGCCCTAGCGATTTTTAAAAGCCGACACAACACAATATTTATTGTTTTAGACGAAGAGTTGGACCTTATATATACACCTCTTTTCCAATGTTGTATATAATAGTTAAGTATGTAGTAGTAATTTTAAATAACATCATAAACCACCCCCATATATTTTTGTGTCATTTATAAGTTCTATGTAGGCCTGTAACTTTTGCAGTTTGATAATGACATTGTATGTCGAAACCGCGGTCACGATTATATGTGAATAAAGTGGTATATATAACAAAGTTATTGTTTTATTTTATTTTATTTATAAAATGATAGTATAATAAATAACTTTAACTCCGCTTACAAAGAATCTGGATGATTATTTGTATTCATTAACGGCACCAAAAGATGCATTAAATTTGTTGCTAATTGACATGAGAGCCTAAAACTCTTTTCAAATTAGTATTCGCTAAGTACGAAAACATTCGCTACATTTCTTTCGATTTTGAAATTCCGAATACAGTTCCTTCTTTCTCTTTTTTCTTCTAGCATATGTAATACCATATTTACTGGTAATATAATAGGATCTATGTGTAACGTAATTTAAAATAACAATTCTAATAAAACGTAATTTAAAGTAATAAAACAAAATTTAATTGAGAATGTAAACCACGAAATAAATAAATAAATAAAATAACAATACTAATAACACGTAATTTTAAATAATGAAGCGAAATTTAAATGAGCATGTAAACCACGTGAATCCAACATTTTTAGTATGATCGATTTACTGATCTTAAACGATCTCGTTGTCGATATGGCATAGCGGCAACCAACTCGACAAATACTCTATCGTATCGAGGCAATTACACTGTCGATTCGGCGCGGTTCCACCACTGGTCCTTTATGATCGAGAATTATCCATAGACAACGTTATGCTATATAGATTGTATTCATAAGGAACATCGACGGAAACGAGCTAAATGTATTGGATTATTATTATTACAGTGCAAGTGTTCAAGTTATCTGGTGCTTAAAGTGTAATTTGCTGCCGTGGATTTCACAACCCGGGCTTGGTTCCAAGTGATTAATTTATGTTTAATAACCTAAAGAAAAAATATCGGGAAATAGCATCGTCAGGGTGATAACGAAATGAAAGCAACTGCAATGGCTTTCACTTTTATACTTTTATGTAGGTATAGAATTATATTATAGTTACCTGAAGCTATAGCACGAAGAAAAGACATGATAGAGGAATGACACTTAACACATTAATGTATTTTCTCTATTCCGGTGTCGTAAAGTGCTAATTATGATACCCCGTTGCTTGGTTACGTCGTTATATCGTAATGTATTACTTTACCGCACTCTAATTTTTTTTTTCGAAGTTGGTCACAGGTGTAATAAGTAACAATCATAGAACTAAATCGTTTTAAAAGTTAGATATAGTTAGATATCAACGTTTGACAGTGATAAGAATGTAAATAAAAATTATAGAGAAAATAGTAGAGACATTTGCTAAAACTTTATTAGTACTAATTATACATAATAAAAGGCGTTTGACAGACTCGTGCTAAAGGAGTGTATCTATAAATTCGTTAACAAAGCTAGACGCTATAAATACTTCTATTGAGATTACTTATCATTGTAAATACTGAAATTGTTATATACTTTTATATATACCATATATACCATTCTGTGATATTTCGATGTGGTTCTTTTTTGTGAATGTGTCTGAAGACATCCTTTCTCCAGCAGGGGCGTACCGATGAGCATGTAGAAAGGCGAAATACGTATCTACGTCTCTGGGGAGGGATATGTTCGGACACGTTCACAAAAAATATTGATAGTTCATTAGAAAACTCGCCTACGGCTCGCTTTCTATACCTTGAACTCGTGCGCAAAAATCATGTCTTATGGAACTTGTATCTTAATATAATATTTACAGCCTCTTACTATAAGATATTATGCAGTATCTTAAGTCATGTTCCACATTCCGTGGTGGTCGTCGATACTACGTCACCCTACGGCTAATTGTTTTATTCACGTTTTAAATTGGCTTTTGATCGCATGATTGTGTAGACCGTAACCAAATAATAGCTTTGTTTCTCGTAAGAAAAAGCAGTGTGGCATATGCCACAAACAGTCTCCTTTTATTGCAAGATGGAGCACGGATTCTTATATTAAATTCTTACTCACTACGGCTCAGTGAAAAATTTTAATTTAGAAATTCTAGTTAAAACACCCTTGGTAGAGTTACACAAATTTTAGTTGTATATACTGAGTTTCAAAAAAATCCGAACATCCAGAAAGAGTCGACCAATTGAAATCGATTTTTTATACTACCCTTGTCTGTGCGAATATAAATTCATTATTATTTGAGTTATCGGTCTGTTTACATTAAAACTCAAGTGTTCCTTTTCTCAATATTTCGTCATTTATTAATAACCTCAATAAGAGATAAGCTAGAGTTAAGACTTAACTCTAGCTTATCTCCTGACGAAGTTATTAATAAATGGCGAAATATTGAGAGAATGGACACTTAAGGTTTAATGTAAACAGACTGATAACTCAAATATTCATGAATATATAGCGGGTTCTTCTATGCGTGTGAGATATGTCCTGAAATCGACTCATTTTCTCAACGTTTCAATGAGAAGCGAACTTGTTACCTTTTGGAGTTGGTCTTGCGCTGGTCGGAGTTTGCAGTCAAATGCCGTTTTTTTGTGAGCTACCTCTGCTTATATGCAATTGCGTCGGAGGAGGGCGCAGCCTTGTCGGTGTCGCGCGAGAACGGCTTCGTGTGGTTGGTCCGGAACTTGAAATGTTCTGTGCGTGGTTCGGTTGACATAGCGGTGTGTCGTGTTTGAGTTGAGTGTTGTTTTGATTTTGCAAAATGATCGTTTATCCGAGAATATAATATCAATGGTACCAGTGATATTATTTAAGTATATAAGGCGTCACGAGACAGTACTTCTCACATTAAACACAATTATTACTTTGTTCCATGTTCCCGTGTAGGAAACCCAAGGTATATATGCTAAATGGAATCATCAAAACATTGTATATCCAATAGTATTGCAATGAACTTGAATACTTGAATACAACAATAATTAAAATTTCTAATTTTAACTATATACAATAATTGATATCAAACTTCCAATTGTGTTCATTTAATCTATATACATACTCGAATCTAGCAGTAGCAAAGTATTGCCGGGTTTAGCTAGTAGAATATAAAAATAAAATAGTTTTGACTGCATTTACTCTGGGATAGAATAGTATATTATAGACCAGGCAGAGAACGTTCTTATTATAACCGAGAATATATTTCAAAGCGAGGAACTAGCCGACAGTAGAATTAGTATGCTTTCGCTGCCATAATATACTATTTTTTTATTAAATTAAATTAAATTAAACGCTATTTTTTTCAAGCGTTTAATTATAATATTTCTTAGAGATTTTGTCACTGATTTTTAGATTAGGCTCAAATGACAGATTACACATTTAAGTTTCTTTATTAATGAACATGTTGGCGTTTGACGTTTTAGGTTAGTTGCGCAAATATGTGTCAGAATGAATTTACGATACATACCAGGGAGAATACATAGAGGGAGACACTCTTCTCATTTTATTTAAATGTATTTTTCTCAGCTCCGCCGTACAATAACAACGATAAATTAATAGACAAAACACAGAGATAGACACTCTTCCCATGTTATTTAAATGTATTTATTTCAGCTCTGTCGTATAATAATAACGACAAAACTGCTGCCGGACAAAAATGAACTCTTTAATATAAGGTTGTGAATAGTATAATATCGAAATTATTATACGCGGAAATACAGGATGTTTCTGAATTGATACGAAAGATTTCAAAGGGTGATTCTTTAGCAAAAATTAAGGGGGGTTTTCATGTAACTTTTTGTTCAACACCCTTTTCCCTCCAAGTTACAGTCTTTAAAATTAGGTAAAAAAATTTGTTTTTATTTAATATATCCACTTTGGAAAAATTAAGAAGAATGAAATTTGACAAATAACTGATGCTAATAAAATGGCAGATTTTGAGTGTTTTTGTTACCCTAAAATGTAATCACAAGGGGCTGAAAAAAACAACCCCTTTAATATTTTGCATCAGAACTTTTTAATGCGCCTATATTTTCCTATTTAAAGAATTGATTTAAAAAGACAGACTCAATCTTCAACTTTTTTATGTCTTGACTTTTTATCATAAAATTTTTAGTTTGATCACAAAAAAATAAAATACTGCTCAGACTCTTTTCCCATAAATACACAGAGAGGTTATTATTTATTAAAAAAAAATCAAGTAAGCTGCTGTCAAATGAAGTCATATGACAAAGAGTTTTATTGTCCTGATTTTCTCTAATTTCTAGACAGTTTTATATGGACTTCAAACATTTTTCACAACTAAATAAAACTTTATTGAAAGAATGGCATTTTTTTATTTAGTTGGAGAATATTGTAAATTAGAACGGATTGAACAATAATTGTACTACTAATAACAATTAACAAATTACAAAAAACTAATAATAACGTGGACAAAATTTCAATTACAAAAATTATAATAAATGTTGAAAATGGCGCCCCTCGACCAAAATGCAGGACTCTACTCTTCGTCTAATTGAATTCCGTATTCTTTGAAATAATCCTGGTGTATTCCTAATAGTCTCACGTGCTACGATGATACGATCCCTTAAATCATCGATATTTTCAACGGGAGTGGAATAAACCAGTGTTTTTAGAAAACCCCAAATGCAAAAGTCCAATGGATTCAAATCTGGAGATCGGGCAGGCCAATTCTGGGTGCCTCCTCGTCCTATCCAGCGATTTGCATAAACTTCGTCTAAGTAGCGACGAGCCTTATTACTAAAGTGGGCTGGAGCGTCATCATGCATGAACCATAGTTCTTGCCTAATTTGCATAGGAACATCATCAAAAAGTTGGGGTAACTCTTCTTCAAGGAAATGGCAGTATGCGCCTCCATTTAATCTTATTGGGAGAAAATAGGGCCCAATTAAATAATCATCAATAACACCAAGCCACACATTCAATGAAAATTGATGTTGAAATTTAGATTCAGCAATTTCGTGTGGGTTTTCATCTGCCCATATGTGATTATTATGGAAATTTCTGATAGATTCCCGAGAAAAGCTTGCCTCATCAGTAAACAAAATACGAGATAAGAACTGCGGAGCTTGTGTGATCATTTGAATTATCCATTGACAAAAAATTAAACGATGTAGAAAATCTCGAGGTAAGAGCGCTTGGACTCGTTGGATATGGTAGGGATACAGCATTTGTTCTTTTAAAATTCTAAATACTGTGCAATGGCTCACATTTAACTCTGGGGCAATTTGTCTCGTACTTGTTCCGGGAGATTCTTCAATTAAATTAAGAACAGCCTCCTCTAGTGCTACAGTTCGTACTTCTCGAGAACGTCCGCAATCGACGGTTGTTTTTGAAAAATTTCCTACTTCTCGTAAACGTTGATGAATACGGGCGAATACGCTATGATGGCGTAATGTTCGTTCTGGATATAACTCAGCGTCAAGCCTCCGAGCTCTTAATCCATTTCCATTAGAACAACCATATAAAAAATGCATATCTGCCATTTCGGCATTTGTGTAATTTGCCATTTTATTTACTTAATTAGTTTTAGTTCTTCAGAGATTAAAGAATAACACAGAGAAATTTTATTATTTTTATTAGCATCAGTTATCTGTCAAAATTCATTCTTCTAAATTTTTCCAAAGTGGATATATTAAATAAAAACAAATTTTTTTACCTAATTTTAAAGAACTGTAACTTGGAGGGAAAAGGGTGTTGAACAAAAAGTTATATGAAAGACCCCCCTTAATTTTTGCTAAAGAATCATCCTTTGAAATCTTTCGTATAAATTCAGAAACACACTGTATATTCTGGATTTGTAGCTTGTTTATTTGATTATTAGATTTAAGTATTTATTTTTCTTTCATATTGCACCTTAAAGCTAATAAGAAGTTATGTCCCTATTTACTTTTTAATTTATAACTTAAAGGAATTTTTGTGGACAGAATAACGGAGCGTATTTTAATTTTCCTGCGGCGGTTTATTTACGCTTGTGTATAATTCAAGAATCTTCCGAACACGCATTCTTCAAATTTATGACGATCATAACATTTGAATGCTATTATCCAGAATATTCACGTGTACATTTATCTTATTTTTCTAGAACATCTTCTTTTACCTTTTTCATATGTTTATGACAAGTCTATATATTGCCTTTACGTGTGCGTAAAATATACTTGAAATTTAATATAATATTGTAGAATTTGAATACATATAAATATGTATTTATTTGACACCTCAATAATATATAAATTCACAAAAATGTCAGTAACAAAAAACGCAAATCTTTTTTAGGAAATTAAATTCTTTGTAAACATATATGTACGAACAAATAGATTACATTTCTTGAACATATTATAAGTTGTTACTGTATAAGAATAATTTTTAAAAATAATTTAATTTCTTTTGCTTCAATACATTCTATTCAGATCAAAAGATAAAATAAGTACAAAAATAATATTTATTTAAATAGCTTAGCATATTTATTTATTGCCAAAAAAGAAAATAAACGTAATTTTGTTTTTCCAATTTTCAGTAGCTTGTTTCCCCTTGTTCGTTGTATAATTTTGCTATCATATTTTGAGGCATTGTACTCCAGACTAATTTAATTTCTGCTTTTAATTCCTGTATAGTTGCAAACTACTTCGAATTTCTATCGATTTCCTTTCATAAATATCTCTATAATCTTGAGATCTGGCAAATTATATATTATATTCCAAAACGAATATTTTGATTTTGAAACCACAACTTAATGGAATTTACCGTACGAATAGAGGTAAATATTATTATTATTAACTGCTTCTGCTACCATTCTTAACACATCTCAATTCAATAAACAATAAAATACAGTTCACTGTCAAAATCGAATAAAATAGAAGACTAAATATCATAGAAAAAGAAAAGTCAGCATTTAGTATAGATAGAAAATACACTTACACGATACTACTATTCATGCATAATCTAATCAAAGTTGGAAAATAAAAATGGCAGCATTCTAGAGTTTTATAAACAAACCCTTTAATACTCCCTCAAACAAAGATAATTTAAGTAAAGAGCTACCCATACTAAATATTTGCAAATAACAACGAATACAAAGAAAACATCATGGACAACATTTTAGTTATAAACAAAAGAGATTAATGAGATATATTTTTACCCTAAAATATAGAAGAAAGAATCTAACTACAACTGCTACTACATAAATTATATTTCACCTTACAATAATAAAATTAATACAATTATCAGGTAAAGTGAAATAAAAACTATTAGTGTCAATAAACACAATCTTAGTACAACGCTAATTAACAACAAAGAGAAAACGGAAAAGCGCCATAAATCATGCGTTTACTAAATAAATTGCACAGATTGCACAGCTACATATATCGGGCAAAGTGGTCGGAAATTAGAAACTAGACTAAAAAAGCATACAATAGGATGCAGGAATACTACTTCTTCGATATATATAAGTCATTGTAAACTGTTACAAAATGTAAACAAAAGTAAAAAACTGATATTGTTTGACAATCTAGAGATAAAAAGAACCAGAAGCAAAGGAAAAATGTAACATGTACTAAATACATAGATACAGATCCTGAACAAACACATATATAATAAATACACCTATAATAGCTGAGTGTATTAGGCTAATGACATTTAGTTAGGTATATACTGTGTCCTTGAAATAAAAAGACACCGCATGAAAAATGGAAAGATCAAATTATAGTTCCATACAATTTTATAATTTACATCTTCGATTAAAGATATCTTCGATTAAAGATAGGTCGTTACCAAATAGGACCTTAAATGCCCGTAGAGCACACATCTTACAGCTGCTTCTAATACATGTTCTTTAAAAAGATCATGAGACCTTTAGCATACAAAACTGTCTACACAATTTTAGCTTTTAGTTTTTATAAACGTAAACATTGCATTCGAAAGCAGTATTTTTTTATAGAAATACTAAATCCATTATATTTGTTACTTCTTGTAACAAAAAAAAAATTTACGCAAGTAATACGCATTTTTTTATTTTTTAATTGTTCACTTGAATGCATAAACAGGTGATTTTGTACGTGGTTATTGACCTTAGCAGATGACAATGTAATAGTTCTTCTAACATTAGTGGCTGTTACGTATGTAAAAATACGCTGTAGCGTATCTCTGTGTGTAAATTCAATAGAGGTATTTACATTCAGAATATTTTTAATTAGCAGGCGTCAGGTAATACAATTTTCAAGGGGTTTTTAATTTTGCGGTTGCGTCGTAATATTTTGGGTTTATATTCTGTATAATTTAGTCTTTCCAATTTTCAAACGTTCTCTTTTTATTTCAAGGATACCCGATATATATATATATATATATATATATAGATATATATATATAACAATTGATAAATTATTGGAGTTTTTCGGCTTTTATATGAAATATTTACAAATATCAAGTTAGTATGTATGTAATTGCAAAGTAAGGGGGGATGTAAACATTGCTGTCTACAAATTAAAAAGCAAATCATACGAAATTTACGACCAATACAATTGTAAGAGCCGTGTATCCCACCATACATTTCATGGACACACTACATAAAGCCAAGGATTACCGGTTTTTGTTTTATGTTAAACATAATTTTATTTTAAATGAAATTTAGCGTTTGAACTATTTATCAATAGTTACATACCGTGTGCACAACGTCGAGCGATCGATGGATATATAAGTAATGACTGGCCAACTGCAAGTGGGAGGGGCTACATACGTTAAACTCCTACAGGGCGTATTTAATTGTGGTGAACCAAGAAAGCGTTATGGTTGTTTATTAATAAATGATGTATCAAAATAAATATTCCAAATTAATAACTAATTGTTTAACAAACTACAAAATTATTTGTAGTATATTATTTATGGTTAATGTACGAATTTGGATATTTTATCCGACTACACCGTTGCTTTTCGCACTATTAGTCATATGCCGGCTGTCAACGTCCCTACAATAACGGATACTTTTGTTTATGTCTCTTCGGCCATAATACTTTAAATTTAACATTTAAATTTAAATAAAATGATATAATATAGTTGAAAGTATCATAAAATACAATTCGCCGTAAAGTGCAGAGTTTTTGTTTACTGAATAATAATAATTCTAATTCTATTTTCATCGCTAAATATTCAATGATAAGTTTCATAATAGCTTTGTGGCTTGAACTTAAAAAATTCTTATTCAAATGAAAACACATAAATAATATAAAATTATGAAACAAAACCGTAACTCTTATTGAGAAAAATTAAAATAAAAAGTATTCTGTAATAGCATAAAATTTCAAAACAATAACGATTCTTGCAAGAATATAAATAAAGTGTTTACCAGTATAAATAAATTGTTTCCTTAAATAAAACTACCTATAAAATATTAAATTTAACTAAAATACCTTTATTGGTAATAAATATTAATTATTAAATAAAAGAACATTCTAAAAAGAAAAACTAATTATTTAGTAAATGCTCAAATAAACCACCCTCTTGAGCCGAGCAGTAACTCAATCGGTTATAAAAATTACGACGGACATTTGTTAGCATTTCTATACGTACTCTCCCTACGGATGACAAGGAGCAACTGAATGACCAGTCGCAAGCTTGCTTGAACACTTTGAGCGACTGATAGGGATATTCAATGTGTTAGAGAGAGATTATTTGATTCGTACTTAGATCGTATGTAGAATGTGTTGGATAAAGAAAGGGAACGCCCGTACAGTTAGACAGTAGAACAGACTGAATATACTCTCTCAACCCTAACCACATAAACTCGCTATTCGTCTTCGTCTTACTACATTGTGGTAGATCAATCACTCCCGGGCGTTCATACGGTATAAGCCATAAGGTTGTCGACATATTCGACCTAAAGGCTACTATTGTTATCCACAAAAACAAAAGATCGCAATAAAAAGACCATATGTGTGGCTTACTATATTTTGATAAACAAATAATCGCTATTCTTATGAAGAGCAAACTTATTGCTAGACGTTATCGTCTAACATAAGTCTAGGAATTCTATCGAGATCATTGACAGAGAGCGAACTGAAGCGATTGAATGATCAATTGCCCCGATAAAACGTTGTGGCGGTATCAGGTATAGTACGCATGTTATAACAGCCCCACTATTTGCTTGCCCGATTGCATTCGTCGAGATTATGTTATTTCCGTTGTTATGAATAGTACATTGTGTGTATAAATTTAATTCAACAGTGGCGTATAAGACGGAATATAAATTTAATTCAACAGTGGCGTGTAAGACGGAATATACATTTATATATTATTTCGTTAGACTTCGTTGAAATAATCGCTTAAAAAATTATATGCAATAATTTCCAAAGTGTATTCTCGTGTTTACATGCTGTTATACATGCATATACGTATATGTATTTATTGTTCTTGAAATAGATTATTTTCTATTGTTTTCTGTAAGAGATTGTTTCTGGTTTCGTTTCCTTCAGTGTTATTTGGTTACAACGCTTAGTATTTAAAAAAATTCGTTTTATATTGATATATTGTATCCTATAATTTTTTATAAATATTAAGTTTAATTTACTACCTTATTTTTTGAGTAGTTTTCGTTTCTTCTTTTTAGTCCATTTCTTTCTGTCCTTAGTATTTCTCTTTATTTTCATTAACTATGGAGAATTCTCGTAGGGCAACCATGGTAGGATGGAGTAGAGGCCATACAGATTGGTTACATAGTCGTAATGATACCGAGATAAATTGCAGTGCCTGTTCATTAAATTTAAGGTGTTCACAAAAGTGTAATGTGCAGAGACATGTTTCTTCGAAAACTCATCAAGATAACATATGACATTTTAACGAAGAACTGTGTGAAGCTTTCATGGCGGCCTATATTCCATTCAAAAAGCTTAAGAATCCACTCTTCAAGAGGTTTCTTACAAAATATACTGATCGTCATATACCAGATAAATCTACGTTACGTAAATACCACTTACCAAAATATTATTTGAGAACCATTGAAAAAATACGCAGGTCATTATCTTTTGGTAAGTGCAGACGAAACCACGGATGTAATGGGACGATATGCGTTAAATGTAGTTGTTGGTATTCGTCATCCGACAACTTCATACCAACCATACTTAATTGCAACTAAAATATTGCCAGTCGTAAATGGTGAAACAGTTGCAGAAGTAATTGATCAAAGTATTCATAATATTCTGTCATCGAATAACAACTAAAAAGACAAGGCTATTATTTATGACTGATGCGGCAGCTTACATGTTAAAAGCAGGGAAGTTATTAAAGCAATCTTATCCCAATATGCTGCACCTTACCTGTGCAAATGATGGAAAATGATCCCCCGATGTATTCACATACATCGGGGGATCATTTTCCAAATGTTGATAAGTTAGTTTCATTATTTAAAAAAATGTTTCTCAAAGCTGAGACAAAAAGTTGATGCCATATTTAGCAGAAACCCAGATTTTAATATATTATATAAATTCTGCACAGAGTCGATTGAAAAATCTATACATTCGAAGTATGGTGGGTGCACTTTTGCAACATTTTAATCACGCAAAAATTACCAGTTCAACAATTATATTTTTAAAGATGTTTTAACATCTAAGAGAACTAATTTAACACAGGAACACCTTGAACAAATTTTAGTTTTTCATTGTAATGTTTTACAATACATAGCTTTGAGTTATGTTCTTTGTAAATTATTTTTATTCAAAGTTCGATACGCAATTCGCTTGTCAGTATTACTTTTGCTTCAGCAGTAGTTGCTGCCGGTTACCAAACCGTTTATAACATTCGCTTTGTTGTGAAGTGACAGATACATATTAACTGCATATGTAGGTATGTGCCATTTATGCAATGCCACACGTATCAAATTGTTCCAAACTCACGGATCGCTTACAGAAACAAACCTATTGCGAATACAAAGCAGACGCCTATGGGCTATGAATCATCAATCGCTCGAATCCGCTCTCTGATCATTCAGCTTGAATTCCTTCTGTATTTTCGTAAATATGGAATGCATAGCCACCAAAAATTTGGAAATTTTTGATGAATTACAAAGAAATTTCTCTTTTTATTTTCATTTAGACATTTATACGTATTCTTCAGATTCGTAGAGCTTTGGTGCTATTCAGCGGTAATCCTGTAATATTTATAAGTGTCATGAATGTTATTTTTCCATGATTTTGCTGCTTGTTTGAGACCATATATGCTTTTCTTTAATAAACAAACCAACCCATTATTTCCATCTTCTTCAAAACCAGGTGGTTGTTTCATGTAAATAGTTTCCTTTAATTTACCATTTAAAAAAGTTGTTTTAGCATTAATTTAGTGACAATATCACTCGAAATGTTGTTTGCTTTACAACTGGTACAAACACTTTCTCATAATCTAAACCAAATTTCCAGAAAATTCCTGTGCCATTAATCGTGCTTTAAATCGGCTAATTGTATTTTTATTATGAGTAGCCTTTATCTTAAGTCTATATATATATATATATATAACAATTGATAAATTATTAGAGTTTTTCGGCTTTTATATGAAATACTTACAAATATCAAATTAGAATGTATGTCCCAACGTAGACCATATTTTTCAATTAAAAAATTTCGTATGATTTGCTTTGTAATTTGTAGACAGCAATGTTTACATCCCCACTTACTCTGCAATTACATACATTCTAATTTGATATTTGTAAATATTTCATATAAAAGCCGAAAAACTTCAATAATTTATCGATTGTTATATTTAATGAACGGCTAAGAAATTATCTAAACACTCATATAACTATGGAGTAATAATTAGCATTTTCAAACATTCAAATCTGATATCTGCTCTCAAAATACTGACATCTGCTTTCAATAACCCACATCTACTTTCAAAATAGGCACCTGCTTTCTAATCTGACGTTCGCTTTCATAACTGACACCTGTTTTCAAAACAGATATCTGCTTTCAATAACTGACATTTGCTTTCACTAACTGACATCTGCTATCAAAACTGACATGAGCTTTCAAAACTGACTTCTGCTTTCAACTTGACATCTACATTCAATAACTGACATCTGATTCATTAACACTGTTACTTTATAATGCATTTCTAAATAGCTTGAACCTAGGTCTGTTGTGGCTAAGTGGTAAAAGCGACAGCCCGGCAAGCTGTAGACTTGGGTTCGAGTCCCAACGTAGACCATATTTTTCAATTAAAAATTTCGTATGATTTGCTTTGTAATTTGTAGATAGCAATGTTCACATCCCCACTTAATCTGCAATTACATACATTCTAATTTGATATTTGTAAATATTTCATATAAAAGCCGAAAAACTCCAATAATTTATCAATTGTTATATATATATATATATAACAATTATATATATATATTATATATATATATATATATATATAACAATTATATATATATTATATATATATATATATATATATATATGCCATACCATACCACGTTTATTCTGTAATCTTGTCTTTTTGAGAATGGTAAGCTGATTTACCGAAACATATGCAGAGAAGTCTAAGTCCAGTGTTACTTTAAGTATGTATTTTTAATAATTTCATTAAAGTAAATATTATTTATTTACCTTACTAAGTCTTCTAGTAGTAGTATTAAATGAGACTCTATCAAGTTTTTTCATCAGAAAAAATAAGTTTTTGTTTTGTCTATCCACTTCATATGTTCGTGCGAACTGTATTCTAACCATAATACGACGTTCTATTAAACGCGGCTTTCGTTGCAACTTTATTCTTTCTATTAAAGGATATTATTTTAAAACGTTTTGTATACCACGTATATTAGTTTATACACTCATTCTTGATCCATTTACGCGAGCAGATAATGAAGAATTTTAATTTTGTTTTGGGATTGATCGTTTTTTTCTTTCGCTAATTATCCCTGGATCACGAGAACTCTTCTCTTTACTATAATTTTCTTCCTTGAAGTAATTTCTAATTAGTTTCTTACTTCTGATATTCTTCCCGCTATTTCTCTATTTTCACATTTCATATCTTTAAAAGCAGTAAATTTTGCCTTTTGAGAATCCGTCAATATCGTTCCACGAGGCGTACTGTTGTGTATTTGCTTGTTTGTATAATACTAATTTACTGTTGTTGTTTATGGCAGTTTATATACTCTACAAATATTCTGGACTCACACGCTATGTAATTAACAACTTGTTATAGTTATTAACATGTGTGCAGCTTTAATTTATTTGCCTTAAAATATGGTTGTTTGTGCAAGAATATTTACGATACCAGCTATAGTACTAAACAATACCTTTTCATATATGTAATGTAAAACGCAATCATTTCTTTATTTATGAAAATATTTTTAGATTCTCTAAAGAAGTATTTTGTGTAACTTCATTTCCTTCCATGGGACTTGAATTTTTGGAGGATCTTTTTAATCTTATTTAGAACACCATTTTATACAAGCAAGAATGATAATTGAAAGATTTATTATAATAATAATTTAATAACTAAGCATTTATCAGCTTACGTGTGTCTAGAGCCATTAGTACCAAAAATTACAGTCGATTAGCAGTTAAACTGCATTTGTGTAAGAACATTTTTGTTACCCTCTTATATTGGAATGGCAACGCTGACGCTTAAAGAAAGACGCTTTTCATTTCGGCCACACAGAAACGAATTTAAAAACAGAAATTGCGTATCACCCACAGATTTTAGGTAACAAGTATTTATATTTTGTAGCATGCAACATATCGTGAGGTTAGAATAGAACTATCCTAAGTCCAATTTTATCAAAATTGAGTTAAGATAGTAGGTACTTTTCTGATCACCCAAATAACCTGCTGCAGAACTATTGTAAGTCCACGATATAAATTTGCCGCTAAATACAAATCGTTTCAAATATTGAGACCAGAACTACTGTAAGTAAGGAATTCGCGTAAAAAGTCACACGATAGCAGGACTTAGGCTACTTCTGTTGTTAATGTTGCCGTAATTCTTTATTGTGCGTATTAACAATCATCACGGCTGTCAATCACTATTCTCTGTAAGTTAAACACGACAGCACGTCGCGAAGTGCAAAAATATTAGAATTAGCTCGAACAGAATTCAACCGTTCATGTAAGAACATATTTATCAATATTATTAACATTGTGGTTATAAATAATTTTATTAATACATAAAAATACTGTTAGCGTTAATACATTACCTACTATTTGAATTTGAGGTTATCTGCTTTTGCGGGAATCCGTGAACGGGCCATTCTAGGATTATGGAAAAACCTAAAATCTATTGATATACAAAGCGATAATTATTGGAAACTTCTCTATAAACTGATTTTAATTATTGTGGTGGTACATTATACTAATGAAGTGCTTTCATGTTTGTAGAAACGCTTTTCGATGCACAACATTATACAGCTATTTTTGATGGATTGGTGGTACCAAACTAAACCGTAATTGGTGCACCAGTTCCTACAGAATCACAGAAAGGACTAGGAGACATAAAATACTTTGTACTAGTCCTTTGACAAAAATAATAATACCTGTAATACTACTTATTGTAGAATATAATATGCAAAACACGGAATAATAATAATTTACCATCAGGCAATGAAAAACCATCAGGTGAAAACATCTTTTTAGAGTTACTCAGTAATAAATTATTTTACTAATTCAAACTAATCAAATTTGTGTGTTCAAGGTAAGACAGCATATTTTTGAAACGGCCAACTTAGCAATGGAAAGCGATAAATTAAAATCGAAGAGAATGCTGGTAACAAAAATACAAGAAAAATATGTAGAAATGAATCTAAATGGCGCAGAAATGAAATTCGTATAAAAGGAAATAAAGGACAAGCATACATGAATTGGAAAAATAAGTACTGAAGCGCACAGGGGGAAAAGTTGCATTGAATGTCGCCTCAAATGTCACTCAAAATTTCCCAATGATCGTCTATACTTCAAAGTTATTGGGATATGGGTGATATAAATCGACAAGGAGATTTCATTTACTGACACATAACCACGCCGCGTAAGAAAGTGTAATGTTGACGTTGATAATTCTAATGAAGCTGCAACGATAAAAGATTGTAGAAAAAAGCACGCGGTGTTTTATTTTTTACCTTTTGGCAACGATTTGAAAAGGACTCAAGAACGAGTGTGCCAAAAATTCTTTCCTGACACACTATCCATATCAAACCAAGTAGTTAAAACAACTATTCAGAAGGCCGATCCAGTGGTTTGCTCAGTTAAAAAAGATAGCTGATGTAAAAATATGTGTACGACTAAACTACCAAAACCTGTTGAAGAATCAGTAATTGTTTATATTAAGAGTTTTTGATTATATATAGTATATACGAGGGTATATCAGATATAAACGAGACTGATTTTTTTAAACTGTTAATGCTTTATTGAACAAGGTTAATATAAATGTACTATTTTTCTACATAATCTCCCGCCCGCGCAATACATTTTTCTCAACGGATTGGAAGCTCTTTAATCCCGTTATCGTAAAAACTTTTAGGCCGGTCACACAGCCACTGGAGCACAAATGTCTCTACCGCTTGGTCGCTGTCGAAACGCTGGCCTCCAAGAGCTTCTTTTAGAGGTCCAAACAAATGGTAGTCACAGGGTGACAAGTCTGGACTGTAAGCAGGATGTTCCAAGATTTTCCAGCCGAATTGTTCCACTTTTTGCCTCGTAATGTTTGCCGAATGTGGTCTGGCGTTGTCGTGAAGGAGAATGACATTTTTAACGGATTGCGTCTTTCTTTTTCGTCGTAAAGACAATTTTGCGGCATCCAAAACGTCGCAATAATATTGGGCATTAATTGTGCGGCGATCATGAAGAAAATTGACGTGAAATGCACCTTGTCGATCAAAAAACACAGTTGCCATGATCTTCCCGACAGACAACCGCGTCTTCGCGGCCTCCAGAAAATTGTTTGTGCCTTGCAAACACGCGAGGTCGTGAAAGGGTGTTCTCCACGAACTGTGCATGCAATCTGCGTAAAATGTCTGTTGGATTCACCTCCTCATTGGTCAAAAACTTAATAATTATCCGCTTCTCCACGAACTGTGCATGCAATCTGCGTAAAATGTCTGTTGGATTCACCTCCTCATTGGTCAAAAACTTAATAATTATCCGCTGCTCCACGGAAACGTGCACTGCTTGCCCACTCATGGTCACTGCACTACTGAACGGTCTCGACGGAATTTCAGACGTTGCTCTCCCCACCTAAGTGCTTTGTCTACATAGCCACCTACTTCGCCGATTCAGAAAACTTTTGTACGAGTCATTAAAAAATCAGTCTCGTTTATATCTGATATACCCTCGTATATAGTATAGTAATTTTTGTTTTTTTTTATTTGTTTATATCGTTCGTTTGAATACAATCATAACTATAAAATGGTGTATTATTCTCTTCATCAGAAATATAATAATAGAAAGCGAAGGAATATAGCTCCACATTAACAAAAGGACTAATTATTTGGTGCAGTACTAGCCGAAATACATTATTATGCAGAGAGGATACTTCTGCTCCAAAATATTTAGCGCAGTTCTAGCCAAAGTCCCTTTATATTGAAGGTATTATTTATTTTACCAATAATAGTTACAGATACTTGACTTTTGACATATATTCAACAAAATTTAATGGTCCTTTACTATAACAGATAAAAAAATAATGACAGAGTTTCCTAGAGCAACCAATTCTGTTTATTTAAAACATTCAAAGTACTCTACTGAATATTCACCAATTTGGATTTAGGATAGTTCTGTTCTAACCCCACGATATGCATATTGCACCACTTTGTGTAATGTATCCGCAGTGACCGTACCGTGTTAAGACAAGTTCATTCCTGTCACTTACACGCATCCAAATCAGATATTGTGCATTAGTAGGGATTTACCGGCATATAAAGTTACTGCATTTCCTATGTCGTACCGCGAAACGTCGCTACTAACGTATTTCTGTTCTACATACTTGATTTATGTGTATTATATTTATGTGTGACTAACTATAAATTAACAAGTAAGTGCAATGCCTAGACAGTGTATAAATAATGCGAACAGTTTTTATGTGTGCGGGGAAGTAATTTTTAAATTGTTCTTTCACCGAACTTGTACGAAGAGCTTACTGACTTTATTTCGGAGTTAAAGTAGAAGATCAAGATAAGTCTTGGATCCATCACATACAGGCGCGGCTCGTGATGACGTATTTGGGAGGGCGCGTACAATGATGCGAGTGCCCCGTCTGTTTTAGGTGTTTACTAAGAAAACGCTACAGTTAGTACACGAGAATACACGAAGCACTCGCATCATTGTACGCGCCCTCCCAAATACGTCATCACGAGCCGCACCTGGTCACATATAATGTAAGACTTGTGTAACATTGTTAACTAGTTGGTTGAAAGATACAAATTGTAAAATGCGCTTTACAGTACCAGTGGTGCGGAGAGAAACGAAAGACCACAGATTGTTACTATTGCCTCATTAACATACTGTATCGGACCGAAATCCAAGCATAGCGTGCAGTATGTGTACAATTAAACACATTAATACTTCTAGCCCAGTCTTAACAGAGTGCGTTTAATAATGTTATTGAGAAAGCATTGAAAGAGAAAAAAGTTTTTTCTGCAATTTTTCTCGGTGTAGCTCAAGCGTTCGATAGGGTGTGGCATGAGAGACTACACCAAAAGTTAAAATACCTTCTCCCCACACAACATACTAATATATTAAAATCGTAGAAATTAATGAATGAAAACATTAGGCTTATTATTAAATGATGAATTAAACTTAAACAACTTCCCTCTACTTAATTTATCAGTGCAATTTGCAAGCCCCCCCCCCCTCGTCCTTCAGCCTTATCGAGTATTAATTTAGGTATAATTTGAGTGACTATGGATGATCGAAGCAAATATATAATTTGGTAACCTTCTCTGATCATTTCCATTAGATTTTTTTTTTTTTGTTAGAATATTTTATGTAAATACGGATGACATATGGTTAGAATTACTTGTTTGATGTCTAATTTGTAAAATTTTTGCTAAATTTTAATTTAAAAATCAGGCATTGCCAACATAAATTTGCAGAATTTGCCATCTTAAAAATAAAAGTTTCGATCATTTACAGTCGTCCGTTGGAACTATTTGTGAAAGCGGAGACCATGGCTGCGATCCTGAGGTTGAAGGTCCATGGCTTACGGTGTCCTAATAAGGTTGTAGGAACAATACTGGGAGAGCCGATATTACAAAAGTCGGCTGACAGTATAGCACCTGAAATTATGTTTACAGCTAAGCTGAACATATCTATACTGACCAGGGAACAGACAAAAGTCGTTAGAGTGATTAAGGTGCCAACATCTGGTACACGGATGGTTCAAAATCTAATCGGGGCACAGGTGCAGATATATACGGAATGTGCCTCAGAACGTAGATATCGTTAAGTCTGGGGAAACATACGACAGTTTACCAGGTTGAATTGTTTGCAGTCGCAGTCTATAGTCAAGCAGCTATTATGAATCTATCTACCAAGTCTAAACTGGTAAAACATTGTAAACAGTTCCTCAATAGACTAACACAAAACAATACTGTGTCACTGATATAGTGCCAGGACATGAGGAGATTAAAGGCAATGATGTAGCCAACGAACTGGCCAAGGAAGGTACTAATAGGAACTTCATAGGACCAGAACCTGTATGTGGAATCGCTAAGGATTCCTCTAGAAAGAAGAGCTGGTTATAGTTAGAAACAAAACATAAAAAGAAACACTACCAAGGGAGCTTGACGCTAAGTTTTCAGCGTAGTAATAAAAAAGAAATTAAAATTATTATCGGGTTAATAGGACATAGCGAGCCCTGGTGTAGGAGATGTGAAAGATGGGAGCACTATGCACTTGTGAGGAACTGAATGGACAGAAACATTTTGGAAGTGATCTATCGGATACTACGAGGGTACTAAAATTTCCTTTGGGGAGGATAGTGGCTTTCATCGAGGACACAAGACTATCAGAGCAGAACTGAGGGATCTATCGAGGGTGGTACAAGGAGCAGTGTGCTTAAATGCCTGGACTTACTGGCATCCAATTAAAAAAATCAGAAAACGTCACCTATTGTTTGTCAAAATTTAACGCCGCAAATATTTGGATATACAATTGTCGTGAATTAAAATTATTTAAAACATGTAATAGTTACTTAAGTATTATAACAATCTAACAAATTTAATTAATATAATATAGAGTGTTAATTCTGGAATTACATATTTTTTTTAAATGAGACTAATTTGGTGACATATTTTTTATTCGACCGTATATAATATTACATTTTTAATTCATTACAATATTTAAAAATACGTAATGTAATTAAGCCTAGTTATAATTACATGTTAAGACTTTCTTGAACTTTTAATCCACTGCCACTAAAACTTATACGAGCTTGTATTATGTATGTGATATAGTGGATTATATGCATAATGTGCTAGAGAATAAAACTAAGTAATGTAAATTTACATAACAGCAAATTTACAATCCTTTAAGTATTATGAACTTTAATATAATATTCTGCTTAATAAGCCTGCAATCGAATCATTTAACTAGATATCTTGTTTAATGACTAAGTTAACTAGTTGATTATCTGTAACGTTGTAAGGTTGTTGTGGTAAATAAAATATTGTTGAATCGATTCTGCCTTTACTTGATGTAAATCCATATCAAATGATAAAAACACACACAATGTTGTATTAGATTTACACTTTATTTAATAATATTTAATTAATATATAACAGCTGTTTCACCGTACAACGGTTTCTTCAGATATAACAAGCGGTACTGTAAAACATTTTACTTAAACCTATATATTTTTTATTTTATGACTTAATGGTATTCTCAGAAATTGGAAACCGAAATATTTTTACCCGCCTCTTTTAGTATAAGGGATACATAGATAACATAAATTATATTATAAGTGACACATAACTAACAAAACATTTCAATCAAAAATAGGAAATAAGTTCAACAGAGGGGAGGAATTAAGCTCTGTTTTGTCATTTAATAATTTATTTGAAAATTTTTGTTTATTATTTTCCATTGCTTCTAATAAATCGAGTTTCTTACTTTTCTTCATGTAGGATCTTGAAATTATTATTGAAACTATGGCTTTCTTCAATTAAATGGTTGGAGTATGCTGAATCTGTTTTCCCATTTCTAAACGAATAATAATGTTCGTATATGCGCTTTTTGAACGTTCTACCTGTTTGCCCAAGAGAAAGAACAGAATAATAGCATTAACTTTTTAGATTTAACGATTAAGCGAAGCAATAACCTACTAAAATTCTCGATAAACCATAAAGAATCGCACACAGACATAACAATACATAATAAATCAATGCACCCAATTCAACATAAATTAGCAGCATTCTATAGTATGATTCATAGACTATTAAATATACCCATGTCAATAGAAGACTTTAATTCAGAATACAACATTATAAAACAGATTGCAATCAATAATGGTTATGACCCGAATATAATAGACAAAATAATATCCAAAAAACGAGAAACTAAAGCAATACAAGATATATATCCGATTACTAAAGATCATGACAAGAAATTTAAAATTATTACTTACCTAGGCAGACAAAATAAAATATTAGAAAAATTTTTAAGAAAACAAAATATAAAAATTGCATACAAAACCAACAACCATATTAGTAACTACATCAAAAACAATAAAAGTAAAACAGCACATCATAATAAGTCAGGTGTGTATAAACTAACTTGTGGCACATGTACTAAAACATATATTGGGCAAACAGGTAGAACGTTCAAAAAGCGCATATACGAACATTATTATTCGTTTAGAAATGGGAAAACAGATTCAGCATACTCCAACCATTTAATTGAAGAAAGCCATAGTTTTAATAATAATTTCAAGATCCTACATGAAGATAAGAAAAGTAAGAAACTCGATTTATTAGAAGCAATGGAAAATAATAAACAAAAATTTTCAAATAAATTATTAAATGACAAAACAGAGCTTAATTCCTCCCCTCTGTTGAACTTATTTCCTATTTTTTATTGAAATGTTTTGTTAGTTATGGGTCACCTATAATATAATTTATGTTATCTATGTATCCCTTATACTAAAAGAGGCGGGTAAAAATATTTCGGTTTCCAATTTCTGAGAATACCATTAAGTCATAAAATAAAAAATATATACGTTTATGTAAAATGTTTTACAGTACCGCTTGTTATATCTGAAGAAACCGTTGTACGGTGAAACAGCTGTTATATATTATTAAATATTATTAAATAAAGTGTAAATCTAATACAACATTGTGTGTGTTTTTATCATTTAAAATATTGTTATTATTACTTATAGTAATTTCTAATTTCGTCTTCTGTCTTTCATTATTTTCACTTAACATTAACAGTTTCATTGCTGATTTTGTCAATTTTTATATATTTTGTATATAATTATATAAATTAAATTTTAGTATGTGGTTAACCTAAATTTTTATAAAAGGGTCGAACAATAAAGTGTTAAATCACATTCGTATGATTTAAAAATTGATTGAACCGAACTAAAAAATAAAAGTCGCGATTGTAATTGTATGTACACTGTAATTCATCGGCAAGGGCGGCACTGTCCATCACGGTCATTTACACTGATTTAGAGTGGGAAGTCTCTCCAAAGGGATCGTGTTTCATCGCAATAATATAAAATCGTATACGTCAAAGCAAATCTGACAAAAGCTGAGGGAACTAAACTTGTCTATTTTGATTTTTCCTCTTTACCGATCTGTTAAAGACAAATTTTTGTAACCATATATGCAATTAACTTGATTGATTCAATTATACTAATGTTCTAATTATAAATCGGAAACCATATGAGAATAGCATATTCAAGTCCAAATCTAAATAGAGTAAATAATGTAACGGTACTTTGAAAATCTCTACAATTACGACAAAGACATTCGTATAATTTGAGACAGCTGTTAACAACACTGCAAACGTGATTTTTAAAGGGATGAATGTTATGGCCAAATAAAATTACAATATGAAAATTTAAATGAACTGATCATACTCTTATAACCTATAAAATCACATAATAATATAACAAGAAAAGCATCGAATTATAGTATTGACGGTTATAGAAGAGTAGGTAGAATAAAAAAGACGTGGGAAGAAACAATACATAAGGAATTTCAGAGACTTGGAATGAAGTGGAACGACTGCAAGGATATATCTAGAATAGAAAGATTTGGAGAGAAATGGTGGAAGTGATGTGCGGATAAGTGTGTAGGTCTCTTATTACTAGTAACAATTGTTAAAATGTTTAAAAAATTGTCAACTAAAGCTAAACTAAACATCGTCTGATATCACTTGCTCTTCAACATAAAAATTCTACATGATATTTTCGCGGACAAAGTATGCTAAACGCTTCTTTCGGGTCGAATTCCACGTTTGGAGCTGGTTCTTAGAAGAACCTTCAACTGCTCGACATTTCAATGAGGTCTCTCCCCACACCTTCTCCTGAAGCGTGTTCAAATTGATGTGTGTTCTGTCGGTGCAAATTAACATATAGCTGTGTATTTCACTTTGATGTAAATTAAAAAATAAATAAATAAGTCATGAATAGCAATGAAACGTATCTGAAACGGACTGTATGTTAAATACATCCAGTATAATAATTGGTAGAGAATAAATCCCTGCCATTACGTAAATATATTTTTAAACATACTATTACGATAAACTGAACGTAGAGAGATAGGCACGAAACCTAATTAAATAGATTGTGTTTTGAATGCATCTATATATTACGTATCATGTTAATATCATCAAATGTATAGTGTTAATAGGTTATTGGCTATGTTACGATTTAATAATACAAGAGTGAGTCAGTATATAAGTCGCAAACACCAGTTTCCCTTATACCACTTGTAAATTACGCGCACATTTTGTGTCAGCAGATGGCAGCATATGTATGCTTGTCATAGAGGCCGCGTCATATCTCGTAGGCACACGGTCAGTCAGGGGCAGCCAGTGTACGGTGACGGATATGTTGCATGAATGTACACGAGACGAACAGCGTGCGATTGTATGTTTTTTTGTGGATCAAAGGACTGTTCACAGTTGAAGTGCCGGTTGCGCAAACAAAAATATCAACATAATGACTGATAGTCAGGCACCTATTAAAGCCATTATGAATCCATCTACCAGATCTAAGCTGGTGAAATATTGTAAACAAATCCTCAATAAACTGGCACAAGACAATAATGTGTCGCTCATATGGGTGCCAGGACATGAGGGAATTAAAGGTAATGAGATAGGCGATGAACTGGCCAAAGAAGGTACTAATAGGAACTTTATGGGACCAGAACCTGTATGTGGAATCACTAAGGATTCCGCTAAAAGGGAGATCTGGTTATGGCTAGAAAGAGAACATAAAAATAATCAGTGGATTTATGTATCTGTTGGATAATAAAACTGTTATTATTATTATGAATAACCTCCAACTCCCTCTTAGCCTCGGAAGATACACCTCCCCCCCCCATATTATAATCGAACAACCTCTGAAATTTGTTGCGTTCTTGAAGTTGCACTGACTGAGTGCTCACTCACCATCTCATCTATATACTGGCAGGCGTATATCTGATGAGAACAGGCTAGACTCGTCTGTGAACAGAATGTTAGCCCAATCTTTAGCGATCCAATCACGATGATCTCTCGCAAATTGAGTCTGTGAACTCGGTGTTCTCTAGTGAGCATGGGGCTTTTGGTCGGTATATTTGCACGTATTGTTTCTTCCTTAAGTCGGTTCCTTACCGTCTGAGACATAACATTTACATTTCGGACGGTAAACAGCTCGTTCTTTACCTGTCTTACCGTGCATATCGTCGGCACTTAGAAGCATAATTAACAACAATCTATAGCACGTAGAATCACTATTAATTAATCACATTAACAATAAATTGGCTAGCAACCAAAAAATCCGTAAAAATTTTAAGACGCAGGCACTCTATTTGAATAACTGGAACGTGGAATGGTTGAATCTGAATTCTCTAACATGTTTATTGTTCGTTTAAAACGAGAATATGTACATAACATATTCTTCTGTCTGTTTACAGTCCAGGAGGAAGTCCTTTGTGGATAAGAAATCAAAAATGTAAACTAAAAGCCAAAATAACAAACGAAGATTGCCGATTTTCAAAAAAAATATAGGCGGTTCGTTTTTTTTGCACCTGAATGTAGATATATTACTACAAAATTAAATTGTCTGAAAACTAGATATTAAAGTTTGGTAACATAAAATACTTGTTTTTAGCCAGAAACAGCACAAATTATATTCAAGGTGTTTGCATCAATTTTTAAAAATTGAATTATTTTCTTCTTAATTTGTTTTTGTTTAATCCGATGAAATGTTATACAAATATATATATATATATACAAATGTTATTCTACTATATATTAGAAAATTTAAAATTCGTTAAATAATCGTTAAATAATTTCATAGCATCTTTCCTAATTTACGTCATTAACACATGGTGTTAAATTATATTTATGTCATAAATTACTGCATTAAATTGCTTAAATAATGTAATAATCTTAAAGTCAATTAAGATTTTATATTACTTTACTTATCATATAGTGTCTCTCAGCTTGAAATAGGTACCGTTGGAGTTAATATTACTAAACTTTAATCTTACCTTTCTGTCGTTCATAAGCGTTGATGCATTCAGACGTCATGAATTGGCTGATCAGGGCTGATTTTCCGACTCCCTGCGCTCCTAGCAGCGCTACAATATAGGACGTAGAAGTATGTTCTTGTTGATCCTCTAAGGGTAAGGGGCTACCGCCACCGCCCCCACCCATTTGCGGAGGGCATAAGCTGTTGCTCCTCGATCGTCTGCGGCGAAACGAATCACCTCTGTTCACAATACCTAACCGAAAGAAAACGTAAATAAAATATATTGTTTTACTGTATTACATTTTGTGTATTATTTAGAATTTTATTAATACTAATGCGAAAATTTGAATTTCATTTTATTCTCATAAAGTTTACGTAATATATAGAACATTTTGTAAATGAAAAGTCTTGAAAAATTAAAATTATATTTTGTGGGTTTCACTGACATTGCTTTGTAAGAGAAAATTTAAATTGGAAGGTAAAGTTTGAAAACCCGTCTGAAATATTCATTCAGTAACATTTCTAAGTTAACCGCTGTATTTTCGATTCCGAGTTTATCCCGTAGGAAATACCTAACATCCAATAGTAACTCTTTAAATTAGCTGTGAAATATTTAAAAGTTAAGTTTTCGGAAGGTCTGAAGTGCAGAAGTAAAACACAACTACCAGTCCAAAGGTAAAAGTTTCATCGCTTTGGAATTTAATTACAAATTAAGTAGATATGTTGCAACTGAGGGGACGCAATAACTGCAAACTGGCAGCCTTTGTCTTAAACTACGAGGCTCTTTAACAGAAATAGGTAAAGTAAATCCCTAAGGCACAATTAGTTTCGTGATATATCTCTAATTTTGTTCACTATTTGTATTCACTTCTGTTATTATTTTACTTGTTTTAAAGTTGCCTTGTAGACGGGTCGTTAAGATAAAAGAAATTACATGGATTACTTTTTGTACGGCGCAGGAGTGTGCTTGGAGTAAGAATTGCATGAAGATAAAATTTATACATTTACTATAAATCAATTTTAAGAAAATTGCAAATTTCGTAAATACATAGAGTTTGCAATTTGTGTGCAATATCTAAGTTAAAAAGCAAATGACAGTAAAATTAAAACAATTTTTAAAAAAACATAGAAATATGGCCGAAAACAAGATGGAGTACTGAATAGGTTATTATTTACATGATGTTAGACAACTGAAGTTCTCTAAACTAGATTCATAAAGTACGCATAGATTAGGTACTACAAATTAGAATCAATAGATATGTCGGAGCGTGCATTTACTGATGGTCTGATGGTAAATTCTCCAAACTAAAATGAATTACAGGATTATATGCGACAATGAAAGAATAAGCTCAAGAGAAGACATTTTTGAACAAACACAAGTAACAAATGAAACAGACATGCAATATACATATCTGTAACTGTACACATGGATAATACACCTCGTATTTTCAGCATTTACTTCTGCTTAAGACACGTGTTTCTGCCATCTATAGGCGTCATCAGTCAAGCTAGTGAAGCAATGTAATACAAATGATACAAATCTTTTTAAGAACAGATTTGTATCTGTATATATATTTACGCTGAAATCGCCTACAAGATATAGCAAATTTCGTCCTATAAGGTGGCACTATTTAATAAGTGACATCTGACGGACGAAAGCGCCTATGACGAAAAAGGCGACCTTTCGCTTGACCAGCTATACTGGTACATAAACGAAAAAATACGTTTAAGTGTAGTCCATTAACACGAGCGAGATGGCGGTAAATATACAAAAAGGTTTAAGTATATCAATACGTTATGCACGCATTACGCATTTGTTACAAATGAAACAGACATGCAATATACATATCTGTAACTCTACACATGGACAATACACCTCGTATTTTCAGCATTTACTTCTGCTAAGATTGAAAATATGAAGTCATGTCTGAGATAGATTGATTTTTGACAGACAACAGTTGACATTTAATAATTATTACAAATCAGATACTTAAGTAAAGATATACGATTTTTTGTTCAGAGCCCACTTGACTTCGAATGTTTCTGAACACCCGTTATATTGCATGTCTGTTTCAGTTGTAACAAATGCGTAATACGTGCATAACGTATTGATATACTTAAACCTTTTTGTATAAACACAAGTAATTACATAGGTGAGTACAATTATAACATAATGTACCGACCTGGAAAAACAAATATCATTGCTGATTTTCTATCACGTTTTCCTAACCGAAAAGAAATTTTAAGCCATGCAGAACAACGTATATTAAAGGTTTATGACGATTGCTACAACACGAAACTGGACGACATGGATTTAATAGAACAACTATTACGTAGACGAACAATCACTGACAAACTGTTGAACAACGTGAAACAATTAGTACAGTCACGTTCTTGGAATCATACCATTACAAAAGAACTTCAACCTTTCTATGAGAAACGTGACGAAATCTCTATTGAAAATGGTATATTGATGAGGCAAGGAAGAATCATCATTCCAATTACATTAAAAAAACATATACTGAGACTATTACATGATGGACACCCAGGCATTGTGGCCATACGCGCCTTAGCACGATTTTATATCTGGTGGCCATATATGGATACTGATATTGAGAATTATATCAAGGATTGCAGAAACTGTCAAAACCATCGACAGCAACAACCAGAATTACCAACCTATTCGTGGTCTATACCTGAAAACATATGGGAGAGATTACACATAGATTTTGCAGGACTATTGGAGGGAAAATACTGGTTAGTTGTGGTGGATGTACTATCGAAGTGGGCTGATGTGAAAAACCAATGACGACAATTATTACTACACAAACCTTGTGTAACGCATTGGACGAACTATTCGTGAATTTTGGACTGCCACGAATTATAGTTTCTGACAATGGACGACAATTTACATCAGAAGAGTTGCAAACGGTATTGTACAAAGAAAAATATTAAACATATTACATCGTCACCGTACCATCCTAAAACAAATGGACTAGCTGAACGTTTTGTACGAACATTTAAACTTCGAATGAAGGCGAGTAGAAACGACAATCAAACAGCAATTCAACGCTTAAGAAACTTTTTATTCAACTATCGTAATACACCCCATAGCACAACTCACAAATGTCCGAATGAAATGATTTTTGGACATCGATTGCGATCAGTATTGGATAATCTGAAACCAAATATGAGAGAAACATTGAAATACAAAAATCTAAAATATGAAAGAGAACATGAAGGATATCGTATTAGACAATTTCAACAAAATGATAATGTGTATGTTCGGACCAATCTAGAAAAATAATGGTCTCCCGCAAAAATTACCGAACGAACAAACAAATATTCATACAAACTTATCACGAATGATGGAGTAGAAAGAAGACGTCATGTTGACCACTTTCGCAGTCGTACGATGACTTACCGTTTGTTGAACAACCAATTGAAATTAGCACACCAGAAGTGACAACACCTAATCATGAATCAAAAAAGAGTGATATTCCTTACACCCAAAACCATCCATCAGAAGAAGAAACGTTAGTTCCTATACCTAACCCAAATCCTATTACACAATATCATAATGTAGACATCAACATTCCTTCTACAAGTCATACTTTCCACAATACAACATCAGAACCAGAGGCGATTCAACTTCGTCGAAGCACCCGCAACCGGAAAATTCCAAGCCGTTACTTAGAAGAGTGAAATTTCTCTTAAGGCCGGAGGAAATGAAGAATATGGTACATAATTCATATGTGAATAACACACATACACCGACACACACACACACACACACACACACACATACACCGACACACACACACAGTTACAATAAGAGACGCTAACATAGAACACACATGATTTGTACTTCATATTCATTAAAGATTACTGTGTTAATTATCAATTGTGTTTAGTTATGACTAAGTAGTAAATAGCCACCCATCTCGTAAACATAACATTAGGTAAAATAAAGTAAGTAATATATACAATCTTAGTTTTGTATAGCGACAAAAAAGAAACTGAGTGAAAGATACATATGACTAATGCCTTTGTGCAAAAAATCGCGGTTCAATGTTCACGTAGTAACCAGAAAATGATTTTTCTTTATTCGGCTCTCTCGCAGTTAATATACGGGCAGCAATACGGGAATTCACCGTGTATATTTCTATTTAATGCACCATAAGGAACATATTCGACATAAATTCAGAAGTATTTATTGGTATCCAGAAAAAAAAAAAGATATGTGTGTCTGACTATATTACATCCCTTAAAAAAAACATAAGCAAATAAAATAAACGCTTATATTCATTCATAACGTTAACAATAAGAGTTTTATCGAACTTTTTTGCAAATCAACGAACTTGAATTATCAGCTGATTTTTTCTAAAATACAGGATGAACAAAGATATGGACCGACTTAAATTACATTTTGACCCTAAAAAATTGGAAATTTTTGATGAATTTCAAAGAAATTTCTTTTTTGATTTCCAGTTAGACATTTACACGATTCTTCAGATTCGTGTAGCTTAGGCGCAATTCAGTGGTAACCCTGTATATTTACTATTATTATTTTTTATTAACTTTATCTATCCAACTTCCAAAATAAGCAAATGCCATTCCCGAAGAAATCTTTCTTTTTGTTTGAGAACCAATTCACGACAAATATTATATATTTTAGAGAACAATATTACCTAAGCGTGCATATATATCGATTTTCTATGAGTACTAAAACATTAATATGCAATATTAGATAAGTATATTTGTGCATATGTACATAATACTAAACTATAATAATATTTGTGGGGATCATTTAGAATTAATGACACCGATATTTGTTATCAAATTGATATCAATTTTGGATACACGTAACTAAAGCGTATACATTATTTATAACCATTTATGCATACAAACAACTTGTTATCATTTACCACTTATGTTAACCCTTAACTGGTGACGTGCTTTTATTAGAGCGTAACTAGTGACGTGGGGTCCCTCAGTACCCCACACTTAAAAGCAGCATAAAAAAAATTTAAGGTTTTCAAGTAATTTTGAGAAACTGTTTTCTTTAATATCATTCACATAATAAATATTTAATAACATTTTACAAACACAATATTTTGTTTTACGCTAAAAGTGATATGCAGAAGAAAAAAAGATATATTTTGTAATGCGTTTAATTTTTATTAAAATAAACTGAAAAAGATATTGACAAGAATATAAAACATTAAAAAAATTAAATTTAACATAGTATTCTACTAAAATGTTAAAAAAGCTTTCAGAACAACTCTTTGATAAAAAAAATCACATCTGAATAAACTAATAATCACCGCAATCTTTACAAATTTTCTGTGTGCAATTTGCACATATTGCAACTTTACATATCTTACACAGTGTACTAGTCTTTTTATCAGCTCCTCTAGGACATTTCCCACAACGTCTTCTCTTATTGTCGACTACCTCAGCTACATTACCAATTTCTGTTAGAGGTTTCTGTAATATTCTGCCAATAGAAAGGCGTATTTCTCGTGGATAGATGTGTTTCGAAGTCTTCTGTTAAGGTGTTCTTCAACCAATTGAAATGACAGCCTTTTTATGAAATTTAGTCTGGATATGCTGTCATTACCCCTAAAACAACCATATAGGATATAGGCATTTACACTTGAGATGTCAAGTATGGTATGAAACACTGCCATCGGCCACCTCCTCGTCCTTCTACTAGTGGTATAATTGGAACAGCGTTGGTCCAGACTATCAACTCCACCCTTAGTCAAATTATAAAGTGCTATAATCTCCGGTTTTTTACTGTCATCATCAGTGTTGATGGTGTGGTGCATTGAGGATATCATGACAGTTGCTTTCTTTATTTTTGGAACATACGACAACAAAGTCATATCCGCTGTAAACCCATACACGACAGACTTTTCTTTTCTAGTTTTACTAGGTTGAAACTCTGGGGGTATCATTCTTTTGTTTTTTTTTTACTGTCCCAACGTAAGTTAAATTGTGTGTTTTTTGTGACTGAACCAGTTCATCTGACGAAAACCTATTATCGGCAGTAATGTTTCTATTGGATCCGTAAATTGGTTTGCATAGCCGTATGACCCACTGCGTTGGCACAGCTAATTTTCTCTCGGCATCAGACAGGCCGCGACCGTCACTGGATTTTCCTGTATATATGTACGCATTATACATGTAAGATGTTCGTGCGTCAGCTAAGATCATAATTTTTAAGCCGTACTTATTTGGCTTATTTGGCATATACATTCGAAATTTGCATCTGCCCCTGAAAGCCAACAACATCTCATCGATACACGCATAATGGCCTAGAGAGTAACACTGTTGTGACTTAGCAACGAGTTGGTCAAATAGGCTGGATATCGCTGCAGCTTTGTCACCAAGTAATCGCATAATTCTGTCATCAGCATTGTCGAATCTCAAATTAGACAAGATTATCAGAAATCGTTTAAGTGACATTGTGTTTCTAAATATATCACGACCAGTGCCATCCGTTGCAAATATAGCCTCTAGGTGCTCGTGGTTTGATTTAAAGGCTCCCGAATAGTAAAGGAGGCCTAAAAATGCTTTCATTTCAATTGTATCTATATCTTTTAATTCAGGTTTGTCTTCCCTCTTGTAGTTTATCCTTTCTCTGCCTAATTTTTTATTTGTCCTGTTTAATACTTCCTCTATCATTTCATCAGTAAACAAATGTTTCCAAATACTATAGGGATCTGCAATGTTGTGAGCTTCCGTTCTTTTATTCCGTGCAGGTTCACACTTTGACCATTTCATTCTATTTTTCCCATAAAAAGCTCGACTATTTTCTTCATATTAATTTTCAACATATTCGTTTTCAACGGGCAGGTCATTATCATCGCTAGCATAACTTGTGTCGGTAGATGTATCGGCATTCTGAACAATATCATTTACAGGTTCTTCGTCTGAACTATTATTCACTTGATCTTATTTGTACTATCTTCATTTTCTGATTCCTCAAGCCACCTGAGTACTGTACTTTCGAAATTTAAGTCTCCGTACCGAACTACTTTCGGTTTATTCGCCAATATTCTAAAAATAAATAACACTAACTAAGGAAACCGAATGTTTCGCTGTAAAATAACTGGTGACGTGGGGTCATACAAGACCCCACGTTGTCTTTACTTACCTATATCACAAATAGCATTCAGAAGACCGACGTGAATTGGTTGGCACTACACTTACAACTGATCAACTTGAAGGTACTGAAGTGCCGGTTTAGATTCGTGCATGCTAGAAATTATGCGAGCTTGAATAGTCTCTGGGGTCTCCGGTGGCACCACGTCACCAGTTAAGGGTTAATACCCATCAAAACTATGATTGCATGTATACCGTAAAGCCATCACAAATGTTATAATGACACTATATTATACGAGGTGTTACCCAGAAATTCCCGAAATTTGAATGTGGCGAGCGAAGGAATCATAGTACATCTCTATAGCGCTAGATGGTGTGAGCTACGTTTATAAGTCAGTCTGTCGAACCGTACTTTGCTATGTAGTAACCAACAGTTTTTGTGTTAATATTTGTTGAATTCCGTTTGAGTTGTTCGGCGACACTACAATGTGAAAGAGTGATGTGAAAGAGCAAAGAACGTGCATCAAATTCTGCTTTAAACTTGAAAGAACTGATAGAAACTCTGAAATTGCTTAGAGAAGCATTTGGTGAGGATGCTTCAGGCCAGACGCAAACTTGTGAGTGGTGCCACCGATTTAAAAATGAACGTATGTCGAGTGATGATGATGATGTGGGTTCCGGTCGTCCATCCACGGATAACACGCCACAAAATGTGTCAAAACTACATAATGCTACCCCGTAAAATCGAAGTAGAACAATCCATGACATTTGTAACATGCGGCATATTACTGCGAAGTTTGTGCCGAGGTTACTCAGCATTGAAGAAAAACGTCACTGTGTCCATATTTGCACACAGCTGAAAGAAACTGCCGAAAGGGATGCGAGCTTCAGTACCAGAATCATTTTTGGCAACGAATCACGAGTATACGGCTTTATTTTTTATTTAAAAGCCCTAAAGGGCGTTGAGCATTGAAACTAGACTAAGTCTAACTAACAAATTTTTCCTAATATCTAACTTATCCCTTCAGTAGATGAGCATCCAGCGATGCACTCCACGTTACTCTGATCACTTGGTTCACGTGATTTTACTACGCTCAGAACTTATTTTTAAAGTACGGGTATGATCCCGAAACAAAGTCATTGCTGTGGAAGACACCATCGTCACCACAACCCAAGAAAACACGGCAAGGTCGAAGCAACGTCAAGTCGATGTTCATGGCATCGTGCACAATAGTATATTAAAACACAGGTTTCATAATGCACCATTTTGCCGAACGAGTTCAGTCTAGAAAACTGAAGAAGAACGACTGCAACAAAGGGCCTTATGAAACGAGTTTTTATACTATTTTCTCTGTTTTCCATTTTTTACATTAATAAACTGAAATTATTTAATTTGAAAGTTCAGAGTTTTATTTTTGTATAAAGTATGCAGTTGGTCACATTGATGCTTGACATTTTCAAATGTAAATCTTGCTATCCGCGATGTATATTATATTACATTAAATGAAGCTTATTTCGATACTGTGTTGGGTTTCATAATGAGTTCGTTACGAATGCAAAATATAAAAACAATTTTTTAATCAGGTGAAACAATTAATGGACGATTTTATTGCGATGTCGTTCGGAGACTAAGACTAAATATTCTACGCCTGTCAAGTAGCGGAACAATACTTGGATCCTACAACACGATAATTCATCAACCCACACGTCATTTGCTATGCGTCAGTTTCTAGCCCAAATGTGGACGGCTGTACTACCCCACCCTCCCTCCGTATTCCCCAGATCTTGCCCATTGTGACATTTTCCTATTTCCGAAGTTGATACTAGAGCTCAAGAGGTATCGGTATGAGACGATTAAGGAAGACTTCCAGCACTGCATCCAGTCATGGACAAGTCGCTGGAATCGATGTATTATTGCGAATAGAATGTGTTTTCGTTTTCACATTCCGGAAATTTCTGGGTATCACCTCGTATAATGCATCTAAACATATATCTACAGTTCATAAAGTGTTTCTTTTTAGTCCAAGACCGAATTTAAGGCATCAGAGTACCTTAAAATGACTTTCGTGTGTAGTACCACGTCGTGTATTTATGTGTGTTAGAAAGAGATATAGTATACAATTTGTGGTTCGCACTTTAAGCAGTACGAACTGCAAAGAAATACTTTTTCAACTGTATAGTTTAATTCTGTCCAAAATTTTTAGATATGTACATTATGTACTGTCGTGAGCAAAAAAAAACGGGACACTGTTTCTGCGTGTGACTACTTAAGTGGCTATCTTTACTCATAATAGTAAGTCAGGAATTGTTAAAAATGTGTGTCTTATTGACATTTATTAAACATTTTTAAAATAAATGTAAATAAAAATTACTAAAAACGATAGAGAAAGATTATTTATTAAATTAAAGTAATTATTACATTAAAATAATTAGTATTTCGTCATGCCACCGTTATTATTAACTGCATCTAATCTTGTAGACATTGAAGCGACAATATTTTGTACAAAATTTGTAGAAATTTGATGCCAAGAATTATGAACAATCTCCCAAAATTCTCCTGGGTAGAAGCTCTATCTCATTAATCTCCATATATTTTCAATGGGATTTAGATAAGGACTGTAGGGCTGGATATCTCAAGTTTAAGTTTCATTCTCTTGTAACCATTGTGTTACAAGATGAGACAGGAAATTGTGTTGTTCTCATAGCTTCCTTTAATGTTTTGAAAGGGTTGTGCCTAATCTCAGTAACTAATGTTTCGTCTTCCTGCGTATTCGAAATTTTGTTACGTGCGGAAATTATTTTCCGATTTAAATTGTCCTTTTCACTCCATTTTTTTATATATTCTTGCGGCTGAACTTTTACCAATATTAAGTTGAACCTATGCACTTCTTAATGATTTTCCATTTTTCAAACTAGTAACAAGTCTAGCTTTATCAGTTTTCGAAAGATGCGGCATTTTCAATTTTGAATTATCAACTATGATATATAATTTGACGTAGAGTTTGAAAGTTAATCAAATGTTAAAATTACAACGTTAAAAAATAAAGGAAATTGACATAACTATTTTGACACTGTCCCGTTTTTTTTTTGCTCACGACAGTAGAATATGTGTAGGATGAATCTTTCAAATAGGTATGAAATTGACAGCAAATAAATATTTACAATAGTAAAATTTCACCAGAAAATTGTGACAGTAGAGTAGAAATGTAGAAACAAAAAGCTTTCGACATCGTTTATAGACTGAGAATAATATAATTACCATTGAAAAAGAATAAATTTCGTCGATGAAATAAATCAAAAAGTAAATCCAATAATACAAAAATGTTAAAAGCATAACTATATATGTACACATGGATATACACAACGAATACTTATTGCGCTTTGGTGGCTTCTATGTACACACACGTGTTTCGAACTTATTCTAGTTCTCGTCTGCGTACGAGGAGAAGCACACCAAAAGCTTCGCGTCGCTGCTAATATATACACACTCTTGTACGTCACATGTCTTGAGAAAGCATCTCAAGATATCTGACGGCCAAGAGAGGCACGCCGGCTTATTTACCCACGGAACCGATTATCAATTTTATTTTGTCGTTCCATTTGGTAGTAATTATTAATCTACAAACCAGAGGAAGTCGTTTAATTAATTTACAAATGTAGTCTTCCTTATGGTTTTCCAAACATCCTCTAACGTTTGCTAAAAGCTGTCTGCTTCTTACTGGTGGTTGCTATTTTTTTATATTTTGTGATCAAATAATCTAATAACGGTGCAATGGGGCTGCAGTGGGTTTGGATTGTGGAGAAAATTTCGTTAAACTGTTAAAGTTCCTCCCGTTTGTTTTTCCACTAAAAAGTTTTTCCAAATTTCACAATGTGTTTAGGATCGATATCTCGCTAATAATCAAATCCATTTCCGATAAACTCACATTAAATTTAAAATTTGCAAAACACAATCGTGTGATTTTCACAAATATTTTATTGTAATAACAATCGTTTTTCCTTCAGACTAATAGGTAAATCTAATTAAATTTACCTATTAATCTGAAGAAGTCACAGTGTTGATGAAGTAATTGTTACTATAATAAAGTATTTATGAAAATCATACTATTGTGTTATTATATTTAATTTTACAACGGATTTTCATCACACAAGGCCACAACAGTTAACGATTTCAAATTTTCATTTATTTGACATTTCATTATTATAAATACGAGGGCGATTCGTAAAGTAAGTTCCGTTTCCGCCTAGTGAACAGAGTAGTGGGGATATTTACACGATCCCAACGCCGCACTATAGTCTGGTCCAGGCTAAGTCTGGCAGTGCTAGTGAGAGAATCGACCGAATATTTCTTCGTGCTATTTTGGTCGTTTAAAATGGCTGCTGCAATTGAAAATTCTGCTAACTGTGAATTGCGTGCTGTTATCCGATTTCTGCATGCAAAGAACATGAAGGTTGTTTAGATTCATCGTGAACTTCGTTCTATTTATGGTGAAAATCTAATGAGTGCCAGTATGGTTAGAAGATGATGGCGTATCTTTCGAGAAGGGCGAATGTCTATTATGAAGAACAGATTGAAAGACCAACTGTTGTGACGAACGAACTTGTGGGTAATGTTGAAGAAAATATTCCTGAAAATCGACGATTCACAATCAGAGAACTGAGTGCCTTTTTCCTTCAAATTTCACGTACAGTTTTGTACGATGTCGTTCCTGAACATTTAGATTGCCACAAATTTTGTTCACTATGGGTACCTTAGCATGTTGTAAGTGAAGATTTCCTCAGGCATATCGTAACAGGTGATGCGACTTAGGTCGCCTATGTCTAAAGTTGAGACGAAAGGATTCTTCTTAGGCACAATGCATTAGTGACACATTTTCTGAGCGTTGCTCTACATTTCCGTTTGTTGTCTTTATAGCATAAGGCAGATCCTGCTCAAGAATTACACATTCATATATATATATATATATATATATATATATATATATATGTATATATACATATATATATATATACAAATATAATATTTTCGTGACCTTGGTATGATAAGGTAAACTTAATAAGTCGGCGATTAAAGGTCTGGTTCATTACTTCAAAGTATATTTATTTAAAACAACCCTACATGTTTCGGCAATGATGCCTTTGTCAAGGGAATAAAAAATATAAATGACAGAATATAAATGTCAAATAATTGAGTTGCTATGGTTTAAATTATTCAAAGATACATTCCAATAATAATAATAAGTTATGCCTTAGTATTCAAATAAATAGATAGCAAGGTGTGAACATATGTGTTGTTCGCTGCCAGCAGCTTGTGTCTCTTTCTGGGTATGAACCTGTGTGTTGGTTGCTGCTGGCAGCTTGCGTCTCTCTCTGGGTGTGTGATTTTGTATTTGTGTGACCGCGTAAGTGTAGGGTTTTGTATGCTAGTGCGCTCATGCGTGTGTTTAGTGACCGGTCGCGTAAATTTAGAGAGATCGGATAACCAGCCGTTGCGTAGGGTCGCCAACCCTTTCCCGGTAACTTCTTTACTTTTCCGAGCAGTACTTCGCCGGCCCGACCCCCGCCCCAACGGAAATCGTTAAGATGGCACAAAGTGTGACCGTCGTCGACTGCGGTAGCCACTAAGAGTGTTCCCTCGGTTGGCGATGAGCAACCCCGTGCAGGGTGCGCTTCGCTGGTCTGCGCCTTGCCACGTTGGGGCAGGGGTCGGGCCGTCGAAGTATTGCTCGGAAAAGTAAAGAAGTTGCCGGGAAAGGGTTGGCGGCCCTACGCAACGGCTGGTTATCCGATCTCTCTAAATTTACGCGACCGGTCACTAAACACACGCACGAGCGCACTAACATACAAAACCCTACACTTACGCGGTCACACAAATACAAAATCACACACCCAGAGAGAGACGCAAGCTGCCAGCAGCAACCAACACACAGGTTCATACCCGAAAGAGACACAAGCTGCTGGCAGCGAACAACACATATGTTCACACCTTGCTATCTATTTTTTGGAATACTAAGACATGACTTATTATTATTATTGGAATGTATCTTTGAATAATTTAAACCATAGCAACTCAATTATTTGACATTTATATTCTGTTATTTATATTTTTTATTCCCTTGACAAAGGCATCATTGCCGAAACATGTAGGGTTGTTTTAAATATATAACGTGTGTATAAATTGTCGCAAAAGCTACACGCAGCGACGTTCTTCGTTTGGTTCTGAATAAAAAATCTTAATGTTAAAATACCGTATCATGCTTCGTTTGTTCTCACGGGGTTCTTGAAGTTCCGACTTTTAGTGCGTAACTAACCTTTGCTCTTCGATATCTGTTAATAGAGATAGATGCAATTTAGTTTAAAGAAAAAATTTTTACTAGTGTTATTTCGTAAACGTTTTCTTTTTGATTTAAAAGCTTGTTTTAAACATTTATTCATTAACGTACTTCCACCAAAAACACATTTGGCAACGTTGTAGAACAATAAGTTTGTATTTCAAGGTGAGTTCAGTCAAAATCATTACTGTCAAATTTTGACATTTACGAATTTACGAAACATGATACGACATTTCAACATTAAGATTTTTTATTCAGAACCGAACGAAGAATGTCGCTACGTGTAGCTTTTGCGACAATTTATACACACCTTGTATATACTTTGAAGTAATGAACCAGACCTTTAATCGCCGACTTATTAAGTTTACCTTATATATATATATAATCAAAAATTTATTTAAATTCGGGTAAGCGGTCAATTAAAAAACTCCATTCGCTTACCCGAATTTAAATAAATTTTTGATAATATATCACGGTCGATAATTTCTTTTCAATTATATATATATATATATATATATATATATATATATGTATATATATATATATATATATATATATATATATATATATATATAGATAATTATTTCGAGATCTTTCTATGTTATGGTAAATTCAATTTGTTGGCGATTTAAGGTCTATAATAAATACATACTAAGGCATGATTTATTTTTATTAAATTGGAATGTATCTTTGAATAATTTTGTCCATAACAACTACAAATGTATGACATTAATATACTGTCATTTATATTTTATATTCCTTGAAAAAGGCATCATTTGCCGAAACATGTAGGATTGTTTTAAATATATACATTTTGAAGTAAAACCAGACCTTAAATCGCCAACAAATTGAATTTACTATATATATATATATATATATATATATATATATATATATATATATGTTCATAAAGAATTTCTTTGCAGTTTGTACTGCTCAAAGTGCGAATCACAAATTGTACTTTATCTCTTTCTAACACACAAAAATACGCGCTGTAATACTACACGTATTAATCATTTTAAGGTATTCTTATGCCTTGAATTTGGCCTTGGACTGCAAAGAAATGCTTTATGAACTAATATACGACATATCATTTCGGATTGCCAATTCAATACCCATCTTTTTTTAACCGTTCCATGTATAAACTTTTTTATTTTCTTACAGTTCTTAAATTAATGATTTTATTATTATTATTATTAGACTAATCGAAGTTTAACTTAATTAAGCAGAATAATGTGTTTACTTTTACTTTAATTATCTTTCAGTTTTCCATAGGTCCCAAATTTTGACGTCGATCATAAATTAATTATTTTTGCATTGTAGCGTTTTAGCTAGCTAGGAAGGTCATCAAGCGTGAGGGAATTTTTATACCAAACGTAACAACAAATTTGCTCTTCAATGTGGGAACATTCTACGTAGCGTAACAATAATTGCCTCTCCGATGTGGAGCAGCAGTAATTGGTGCTTAAATACATAACAATAATTGGCATTCAACGAGGAGTTTTCACTAACAATACAGAGTTTAAGTATTTTCTCGACATTAATTGATCTTTGGATGGTATTAATAAACAATAAATGAAGGGTGATGCGAATATTTAAAGAAAAGTTTCGTAGACAAATTCATCGTGCACTTTTAAAATACAGAAATACTCTAGATTGTTTGTTTTAAATGTTAAAATATTGAGAAACAGACAAAAATAATAAAAATCTATTGTGGTTAGAGGTAACCTCAATATAAATCAATAAACTCTAAATATGTATTTCGGTAACTAACTTGTCGTCTTCTGTTGATAACACTGTGCTATTCCACTGGTGATTTGGTGAAGAGCATATCATCAAAGGTTGCACTTTAACCAAAGACACTACAGAGCAACCTTGGTAATTCGTACATGTGTTATTCCGAAATCGCAACAATCTGAAATGATGTCGTATCTTGCTAATCCGAAATTCAATTGCGTCAGATCTGGAAATTACGAAAATCGTTCCCAAACCTGTCTACAGCGTTCCAGCGTTCTGTCTTCAGTCACAGCGTAAATAGTCGTGTTCCCCTGATATAAGATGCGCTTTGTGATTACGTGTACTAAGTCAACATTGTTTGTTACAATGTCTAAAAGCACAAAACCTTGTCTCTTGGACAAAAATATGAAATAATTAAAATGCCGGCCGACCACCTTTACAACTTGCTGCGGAATATGGAGTAGGAAGATTGACTATTGCGGACATCAAACACAAGAAAGAAGAAATTAAGGCGTCCGTAAAATCGCATGAAGAGGAATCAACACGGCGTCTGACATTAAAGAAAGCTGAGTACCCAGAAATATAGTCTGCATTATACACCTGGTTCCTGCAGCAAATAAACCCGCAATCTATCAATATCGGGAGAAATCCTGCAAGTGAAGGCAAAATTATTTTACAGTAAAATAATCGACCGTGACGACTGCAGTGCCAGTTCGGGTTGGTTAGATAATAAAAAAAAAGGTTTAAAATTCGACAGTTAATATTATCGGTGAAAAACTTCCGAGCAATCTTGCGACAGTCAGTTTCAAAAGTCGTTTTTGGAAAAAGTGCGAGCAATGAATTTTAATACCCACCAAATTTACAATGCGGATAAAAGTGGACAATTTTGGCGGATTTTGCCAACAAAAACTTTGGTGTATAAGGATGAATATTCAGCGCCGGGCCGAAAAATAAGCAAGGATCGCTAAGGATAAGCTAAAATTGTTAGTGATTAGCAAGTCTGCACATCCCAGGACATTTAAATATTGCTGTCAATCTTTGCCTGTTAGCTACAAAAATCACAGGAGTGCTTGGAAGACGCGAGACATCTTCAAACAGTGGTTTCATGATGACTTTATCCCTCAGTACAAGTGCATTTAAAAGAACTTGGTCTAACTCCCAAAGCACTCCCGTTACTAGACAATGCGCCAAGTCACCCCTCAGAAGAAGAACTACGAAGTGAAGATGGACTAATTTCCGTGTTATATTTGCCGCCGAATTGTACGTCGTTGCTACAACCAATGGACCAGCACATGATCCAGGCAATGAAAATGCACTACAGAAACTCGCTGAAGACTTTCAATTAAAGAACGCCATTTTCAACCTTCGCTCTTCGTGGGAATCTGTTAGCTCTGACTTAATACAAAAGTCATTGAGCAAACTGTGGCGGGCTCAATTTCGAAAAAGTTTATATGATGATTATGACGAAAAGAATAAGATACCTTTAGCGGAGATCAGAAGAAGTCTAAGAGCAACCGAACAAGAATTCCACCGGTACTGATGAATGTCGTCTCTAAAGGAGAAAAACTAACAGTGGAGGATACCAAAGAATGGATTTCGGGTGATGCTGCAGAAAAACAAGAAATCGGATTTACAGACGAAGAAATAATTGTGCAGCTTTTAATAGAGACACTAATACAACCGTCGATTAAATAAGTGATAAGTGGTACATCTCTTCAGTGGGTGATGGAAAATGGTGTCAGTGGGACAGAACGTTTGATTTAACGCCAATTACAAGAAAAAGCGTTGAATTTGCGCTTCAAAAAGTTGAAACAAAGTGCAATTACAGATTTTTATTCACACGAGTAACTGAATATGTATATACATGCACTTTATGTTTATATTAAGCAGTTTATACGCTTATTCTTTGTTGTTATCGCGATAATCCGAAAAAAATGGTAATCCGAAACCGCCCTGGTCTGCAACTATTCGGATTACCAAGGTTGCACTGTACGATTAACACTATTTTTCTTTTTCAGATAGTTATACTGAAGATGGCAATTTAGTTGCCGAAATTATATTGTGGTTAGGGATTTTTCTTGTTTCTGTCTGTTTCAGATTTCAACCCACAGTCTCCATAATATTGCGAAACAAAAATAATATTTCAGTGCACAGATGCCGATTTCACGTACATTAAATTGAAATATTACTGTATATGAAAATAAAAATAAATTTATTCGTGAAAAGAGCAATTTATAACAGCAATTTTGTTTTAATTTCCGAAACACGTAAAATAAACACTTCATTTTTGTGATGATTCTTTCTTAAAATTAAAATAAAATATACAAAACCGAATAACAACGTGTGAGTTATTTTCCCTTAATGAGATTTCTCTCGCAGTCCTTTGTTAGTGGTGTATTATTTACCTCTGCTAATTATATAAATGGAAATTTACGTTAGTTACAAAGGAATTTACAAAGAGAATTTCGTATTAGTTATACACAAATAATTTGGTTACTTAAATACAGTTTCGACATTGAATTTTGTATTGATGTGCAATTAATTTTGTGAAAGGAAAATATATTTTCAAAGAAATATGTTTACTGATTTTAGAAATATTACGTACTGAAGTAAATTAAATGAAACGTCTGTAAATAAACTAATAAAAGGGATTTAAATAAGTTCCACCCTCAAAAAGGATTGTTAAATAGTTTCTTATACAGATCGATTTTGGAAAGTTTTTAAAATTCTTATTTCTTCATATTAGCGGGTCACAAACTTAAACCCCTTTTCCAGGAAAACTTAACCTACTACGGAACATATTTACAAGTTAGTGCGTTTTTTAGAATATCCTTTTAATATCACATTAGTAGATAAGGTATGGGGGTTCTAGCTCAAAATCCCATGTATTTTCTTATGGAGGTTCATTTTGCACTTTTTCAATTTGGACATATTAATCCGGGACACCTCTATATACACTCGTAGATCTGTTTACAGATCTACGAATGTATATAGAGGGTGTCCCACTGAATGTTCGGGGGTGAGTTTCACATAGGGGTGAGAGGCCTGCAAGGCGGTTATCGAGGATGCCTTATCGGATGTTAAATTATATCTAGCAACCCTAACATAAATTTCAGTTTCTAACCAATGACTATCGCTACTGTAGTTAGAGATATTTAGAAGAGAGATGACGTCACATATTTCGAATTATTTGATTTTTTTATTTATAAAAATATCAGCAAGAGGATTTGAACCCGGAACCTTTAGAGTGTGAAGCCGGTATTCTACCACTAGAACACATCGGTGAACAAGAATTATAAATTGTAAGATGCATATGTAGCCAACATGTCTTGAAGCATTTTAATTTTAGAAATTGTAAATTACATATGTAGTTCAACATATTTTAAATTTTTTATATTTTTAATGTCGGGATGTCGGGGAATCGAACTCGGGTCCTTCTAGGTGTAAGACAGACACCTTAACCGTTCGGTCACACCCGAGATGTGAATTGGATATTTTATAAGTTATATATATTGTTTGACCTATCTCGAATTACTATAAATTATTTTTCCAAGTTAAATTAGAATTACTATCATAGGTAGATATATCGATCGAGTCTTAATAATCGTTAAATTTACGTTTAATTTGCATATAATACTCAATATATTTGACGACCATAGTTTTGTGTGCAGGATATCGGTTGTAGTTCAACATATTTAAAATTTTTTATATTTTTAATGTCAGAGTGTCGGGAATCGAATGTAGGCCATGCTTCACATAAGCCGGCTTCTTAGGCGCTAGACCATACGGCCCCCCGGAATTTAATTTTTATAACTTACCTATATTGTCTGACTTATCTCAAATTATTATAAATTATTTTTCCAAGTTAAATTAGAATTACTATTATAGGTAGATATATCGATCGGGTCTTAATAATCGATAAATTTACGTTTAATTTACATATAATTAGTATTAATTACTCCGTTTAATACTCGATATATTTGACGACCATAATTTTATAATATTTCTACTTTAAAATATAAAGAGCAGTTTTAGTTTTATCTCGATCCGCGGCTTTTGTATTGCGTAATATAATCTAGTATAATGTATCTGAAATTAGATCCGATGGAAAAATATAAACAATTTAATATATTTTTTAATATAATATACAAAGCATCTAGGCATTATAATTTACCATAATTCGCGGGAGTAGTCCTCGATAATATCTACGAAATTTACGAGTAATTAACTAACTTCGCTGGGACAAATCGCGGTATTATTCACTAAATTCGCAGCTAATTTACATAAAATTACTATGAATTCGTTTAATATAAAATATTTTCTATCGATAAAATTACATTCAACTTAGACAGATATCGATCGTAGCTTTGTATGTGTATCGGTGGTAAATATATCTAAACAGGTCAGTAAAACAGGTCTATACATGTCTTAACAGATATAGACTAGTAGTTTTGTGGTCAGGAGATCGGTAAGGGTGGGGTAAAGATATATAAATGATATTTCTACTGTAAAATATATACATAGTGATTTTAGTGTTTATCTCAATCTGTGGCTTTCGTATCGCGTAATATAATCAAGTATAATGGATCTGAAATTAGATCCGATGGAAAAATATAACCAATTTATACAAGTAATCGAGAAGATTTACCCAACGAAATTCGCAGGTGGTTATTCTCATCGCAGTTGACATTGACGGATTGTGGATTTATAGCGGCATTCGGTTATCAGAATAGACGATATTTTAACATCGATGATTTAATGAACGTGATAGGATATTGCAATCCTAATATAGATTGTGAGAAACAGACAGCGATTTACGAGGAATATTATTTAATACTCGAACCAGAAGCTGATTACCTCGAGAATATATATGTTTTCGACATAGAGGCTTCACGCGTGTTAAGTTTACGTGGACAATATCCGAAGACACATATAATCCAGTATCCTATACATAGGTACCCTGAATTCGATTACAATAAAGATATTATATGTGATGGAGGAGGCTACGTTGTATACGGATATGATAAATAGTTCGCCACCTCAGTCGTATTTTCGAGTTCGTCTTGAATGTATGCTGATAAATATTATGCATCGATACATATAAAGCGTGAAATGGCAAAACAAGGAGAAAAAGTGTTTCAAGTTATACAAAATTTAGAAAATAATTTCGGTATGCTAGATGATATATCTAAAACGACAATCCAACACATACCGCTTCATATTCTTCAAACAAAGGTGAAGACAGGATCCCTAAGACGAAACTGGCACAAGATTCCTATAGAGAAAAGAGCTGATCTAGAAGATTATTTACCTTGTGATAAACATTACAATCAAGTGGACCAGGACGATCATATAGATGGATTTCCTCCAGCAAAAATTAAGTGTTGGTTCTGTTTAATATCACATTAAGATGTATATAAATATGTAAATTTAAAATAAAAAAAGATATAAAGTCATTTATGTTTTATTTATAAAGTATAATATATAGGTAATGATAATAAAATCATAATATATTTTTATTGTCTATCCAAGAATTGTGTGAGCTGTTCAACCCCAACCACTTCACGTATACTTTATTACGCTTCCGTCGCAAAATCCTTTCAACGAGGTACACGTTCCTATGAATAGTCTTCTGTAATTCCAGTTCATAGAAGCTACCTAGTATTGGTCGACCGGACATATCCTCAAGCATATATGTCGAAGGATTTGTAATATTTGCTTTAACTATTCGGAACAATTCCGTAGACCAGCTCACGGTGAATCCTTTAGCAAATGCTCCTTTATATTTACTTATACGAACGATGTCACCCACATTAAATTTCCGAAGTCCACTAATTTTTATATTATTATAAACACTTTTTAACAGACGTTTTTCTATCTTCTTGGTAACATCACACGGTCGCATTTTAATCTTTCTATGTATAGTATGATTATACTTTTCGGTAACTGTCTGTAATATATCTAGCCATTTATATTTACCTCGCATACTGAATTCTTTATACAATTTTTCCTTAATAGTTCTAATTACACGCTCGGCAATAGACGCTTTCATTATACTATATGTAGAATAATGATTTATATCGTAATTTTTTATTAGATTTTGGAATTTATTGTTATAAAACTCTTTCCCAGCATCAGTCTGTAAATTTTTAGGCTGTCGCGACCCTTTAAGGATTATTTCCATTGCGTTTCTCACATCTTGACCGGTCTTAGTTTTAACGGGCTGCGTCCAAAGATATTTCGAGAAGCAGTCTACTACCGTAAGAATATATTTATAGCCACTATTCTCTCTAGCATAGGGGATAAATTCCATGAGATCTGCATACCACAAATCGTCGAAACCCCTAATAATAATATGTCGTCTAGTAAACAATCTACGAGCAGGTTTATGTAGTTCGTTTACAACGTCACGTTTAATTTCACTCATTTCTCTATTAGAATATTTAATATTGATACAGCTTAGATGTTTACAGCTGAACTTTATCTGTGTAAATGAAGTTGCAACTCATATAGAATTACTATCGTTTAAATGTTTTAATGCGTCAACGTAGATCCAATTTTTATAGATCTACAGCGCGACCAAGTGGTGACGTTTTCTATTTTAAAATTTCTAAAAGTTCTTTAAACTTGCTATCCACATAGCTTTTATTTACGCCTAAGGATATAATCTTTTTAAGTAGCTCATCAACCGCTGTAAACTTTGTATCTACATTAGTTTTGTTTGCACATACCGATAAGCTCCTTCTAAAATTATCTTCAACTGCGATAAACTTTTTATCTACATTGGTTTTGTTTGCGCATGCAGATATAGTCTTTCTAATATGCTCATCAACCGATGTAAACTTTTTATCTACATAAGTTTTGTTGGCACATACAGATACACTCTTTTTGATAATCTCATCAACCGCTGCAATCTGTGTATCTACAAAGGTTTTGCTCGCACATGAAGATTCAATCTTTTTAATATAATCATTAAGAACTTGTATCTTTTTATTAACATAAGCCATATTCACAGAATCATTATCTTCTACAGGCGACTGAATATTGCGTATTCGTTTATTTTTAAAATCATAATGTCCCTCGATATCTTTAGATAAAATAGACTGAAGGTTATATGGTGCGAGTGATTTTTTTATTTCACTTTTGTTTAAATGCCGCCCGAATTTATCAATACTCTTCATGACTGACCGGCTTTTACGAACAGTAATAGCGTACTACTATATTAATACTCAGCTTCGATTAATTATACAATTACGCCGGATTCCTTGAGCTCTTCAACAATGGAGGCAATTTCATTTATATGTCCAGAGTGCCCGGCCGTTTTTGATGCTAGGAGTAAACGTAGTCGATCAACTAGTTCGTTTATATCATCCCAGTACACATACTGATAGGGAGCATTCCTCACTACTAATTCTTCACCAACATGACCACTCCCCTGTATATATCCACTCGTAGATGATGTGTCCAGATTCATCGATGAAGTGCTTAGATTCAATAAAGGTTTAATGATGTATGAATATTTATAGCTTCTGCTTCCTTTGACTTGCTTTTCGGGATCAAAGTCACGATGATGTACACTAGTTTGTTTTAAGATTCGTCTATACTGCTCTTTGTCATCTCTCGTAAACTCGCTAGGATGTGCCTTAAATATTAACTCACATAATCCTCGCGTCCCCTTATATCGCACGTTATCGATTACAAAATCACGACCATCGGAAGTAAAACTTGATTTACCCATTTTAAAGTTATCCGACACAGGATCAACGTGGACACCAAACGTTAAATCATATTCTCTGCTAGCATCGGACAATAATCCTTCCAAGTAGATTCTAGGAAAATAATACAGGTCGGAATTTTCAATGTTACGATCAGTTATATTAAGTCCCTCATAAGGGCTATCGGAACTCTCCATAGAAAGACTATGTGACTTTGTGTTTGATATCATCTTCGGAATTCTTATATTTTGTTTAGACTCTTCATCCTCTGACTTCATCTTACTCTTCAGATCTATTTCAGTCTGTGCTGATGTTTTTTCTAAAACTTTTTTAAGGGGTTCAGTGACTGGTTTGAAATGGTGTGTTAGTAATGCGTCAAATTCAGAACGACCTAATTTCAATGCCAAATATTTTTTTCTAATTGAAGCGCTAGCGCGTATGATTTCAGAGGTGATTTCATCTTTATCATTTCGTTTGCTCCTTTTCTTCGGCGACATCCTCAGGACTGTCCCGCAAACAGATAGCAAGCAGCTCCGAAACAGATAGTGAACAGGTTTGAACAGCTTCTAAACAGGTCTGAACAGAGAACGAACAGCTTCCGAAACAGATATGGAACAGGTCTGAACGGATAATGATCAAGTCTGTATAGATATAAAACAGATATTATACAGCTCTAGAACAGGAATGAACAAATCTGAACGGGTATTAAACGGTTATTGAAGCAGATGAGCTGTTTTATGATATTAGATATTGGATAGCTCTGGAACAGGAATGAACAGGTCCGAACGGATATTAAACAGCTATTGAGGCAGATAGGCTGTTTTCATACTTTAATACTATTAAGTGTGATCATAGCTAGCGGAAAAGCTTTATAAAAAATGAGGAAATACATTCGCAGAGTGTCCAATATATATCACAACATATATCTCTGATATCGGTTGACGATTGCTCTTCCCCCATTGTTATACTTCTTAACCATATGCATATCATTAGCTGATTGATTAATATGCTTGTGTTCACAAATATATATAACAATCGAACATTTTTCTATAGCGACCCTCATCGATATTACTATCTTTATCTATCGTTAGAAAACCATAATTATTTTTCCAACACTCAGCACAAACTTCTTTAAACTTATCAAAAGTCATATCAGTGTTAACATGATCGGCATATATATGTCGAAGATTTAAATCATCCTGTTTAAATAAAATAATAAAATTAGCATTATCTCGTATTAAATGTTTTGGTATTCGAGTATACGTCTGACATAAGTAGAAACAATCAATCGACTTATGTCGACCCATGCAAAAATATATTCTAATTTTATCTTGTGTCTCGCAAGCAACATCATCGAAAATAAAAACAGAGTTTTCTAAAGCTTTACAGGGATCTATGATGTTATCGTTTTCCGAATACTTAAAATATTTAACATCCTTCACGTTATTCATCACTGCCTCTAGAAATCGATATTTAGACTGGTAAAGTGACTTGGAATAAACATAGATATTGTTAAATTTTAAACCATTCTCTTCGGTAATCAAACTCAAAAGAGCATTTGTTTTTCCGCAGCTAGATGGTCCACATATTATACCTCTGATAGTATTTGGTAATATTTCTCCATGTCTTCGTTTAAATTTATTGTCTATCAAACCACCGTCCAAATTTCGAACCTTTAAGGTTACCTTCTGTTTAACGACACGCATTTCGCAAGAATGAATCTATATAATGTGATCATACATTAATATATGTTTCATTCAAATGTCTACATTCAAAGAGGGTAGAGGTATATTAAATTCACTCATTAATAAGTTACCAGTAGAATTACATCTACCCGGATATCAATACTGTGGTCCAGGTACGAAACTGAAACAGCGTATGGCTCGAGGCGATCAAGGAATTAATCCGCTTGACGCTGCATGTAAAGAACACGATATCGCTTATTCGAGGGATAGCGATACTATAAAACGTCATCAAGCCGATCACATACTGCAAGAAAGAGCGTGGACTCGAGTCAAATCCAAGGACGCAAGTTTTGGTGAAAAAGCAGCTGCTTGGCTGGTCACAAACAGTATGAAAGTTAAAAGAAAATTAGGTATGGGGTTAAATCGAATTAAGACTAAGCGTAGATCATCTATAGCGAAAACACGGAACAGAATAGAAGGAGGCTTCGTTAGAAAAATCCCGTTTAGAAAAGGAGTTGTCTATCATGCTAAGGTAGCCCTAAAAAAGACTAAACTGAAGGATATTGTTGATGGAGCTAAAATAGCGCTCGCTTCTGCTAAAATCGCGATAAAGAAGAATGGGGGTAAAACAAATATTAATACACCCAGAGTTATTCCTCTACCGAAATCAGGGGGTATCATTCCTCTCATACCTCTATTTGCTGGCTTAAGTGCTTTAGGTGGTCTTACCGGGGGCGTAACCGGAATTGTGCAAGCGGTCAATAAAGCTAGAGCATCTCAAAAAGTGTTAGAAGAGACGCAACGTCATAATAAGGTTATGGAAGAAGTTGCTTTGGGGAAAAAAGGCGAAGGAATGTTTTTGAAGCCATATAAAAGAGGAATGGGACTATATCTTAAATCAAATAAGGAAACAAAAAACTTTTAAATCGACTGCCACGCAGAGCTCTCTCAGACGTAGACATTTTAAAGTATGGAGATTATTTACCCTACTTCCGAGGTGTCTTTATGAGAAATAGCTTACCGAATATACCAAAAAGCAATGAGTGTGCAGTCGTTAATCTTGATTCAAAAGAAGGGCCAGGCACACACTGGGTTGCATATTCCAAGAGAAAACTGAAAGTTCAATATTTCGACTCATATGGAAATTTATCACCTCCGCTTGAACTCGTTCAATATCTAAAAAAATGTGAAATCAAATATAATCACCGCCGATATCAGAAGTTTAACGAAAAGAATTGCGGACATTTATGTTTAGAATTTCTATATAGCTATATGTAGAGTACATAGTGAGTTCAGTATCATGTCGAACACGTTCACACTCAAAAGCACTAACCACGTGCTTACTGCAGATTACTATCCCCCGATTGAATTAGATGATCGATATGAATATGGATTGGGACTTATAGGTCTACACACTTACAATACTATACCAAATGTTTATGAGGGACATAACAAATTCTATTATGATAACGAGGTGTTAGAAATACCCACTGGCTCATATGAAATAAGTGATTTAGAGACTTATATACAAAACCGATTGCCGTCTACAAACAAAAACATATTAGATAAAAGCGGTTTACTAACTATAAAACCTAACAACAACACGTTGAGGTGTGAGATATATAGTATTTTTTCTATAGATTTTACTAAGGAAGATTCAATCGGTCGCATGTTAGGATTCAGCAAAAGCAAATTGCATGCTAAAAGGACCTATGAATCTGACCTTCCAGTACAGATTATAAAGGTTGTTACAATTAGAATCGAGTGCAATATAGTATCTTCTGCGTATTATGACACACGTCCTTCACACACACTCTTCGAATTTTCGCCTGCAGTAGAACCTGGTTACAGCATCAATATAGAACCTAGGAATATAGTCTATCTGCCGACAACAACAAAAAACATTAGCAATATTACGTTAACGTTGCTAGATCAAGAAGGAGATCCAATAAATTTTCGAGGTGAGCAGATCGTTATACGTTTAGAATTAAAACGATTATAATGGGTTTGGAGTTTAACAGAACATATAAAGAATCCCCTTATAAGCAGACGACGGCCATTCAGTCTCCGACGACTAACGTGCTAACACCTATAAATTTAACATTCCTCCAATCATTAGGATTTGTTGTTAATGATGGAAAAGTTAGACATTTACGCAAAGTTAAACTTCGACGAAGCGATTACTAAGGAGGAATATCATACATATTACCCTCGCGCCAATAACTTCAATGCGAACGACGAAATACGTATACCAATAAATAATCAAGATGTATACACAATTCCAGGTGACAGCTACATATATATTGAAGGTACATTTAAACCAAACATAGATGGGACTGGCTCTTGTGAGCTAATAAATAATGCATACGCGTTTCTGTTTGATCAGCTGCGATATGAGATAAATGGTATCGAAATAGATCGTTGTAATAAGCCTGGTATAACTTCTACCATCAAAGGTTTCTTGTCTTTAAGTGATAATGAGAGCAAGTCTCTACAAATGGCGGGTTGGTATCCTTTCGAAAATAAAAGTCAGCCGACATTATCAGGTGATACATTTAGTGCATGCATTCCCTTAAGGTTTATAGTCGGATGCTTCGAAGACTATAGGAAAGTGGTCGCCTATACCTCCCAAGAGCTGATACTGATACGAAGCCGATTAGATATTAATTGTTATAAAAATATTGAAGCAGATGGCACAAAAAAAGCTAAAATAGATATCAGTAAAGTCGAATGGCATGTTCCACATATTGTTATGGACGACTCAATTCGTTTAAATTTATTAAAAACTTTAAACGCTAATAAACCTATCTACATGCCATTTAGAAAATGGGATCTGCATGAACTACCATCTTTACGAAGCAATAAAAAAGATGTGTGGAGTGTTAAAACGAGCACAAATTTAGAGAAACCACGCTTCATAATAATAGCCTTCCAAACAAATAGGAAGGATAACTTAACTGCTGACGCTGGTCGATTTGATCACGTATCAATCAGTAATATAAAACTATACTTAAACTCTGAGACCTATCCTTACAATAATCTGAATTTACAAATGGATATTAAGCGATACGCTTTAGCATATAGGATGTATGCATCCTTTCAATGTTCATATTATGGGAGAACGATCGCTCAACCTCTAATAGATTATAACGCTTTCATTGATTACCCCTTCTTAGTCTTAGACGTTTCTAAACAAGCAGAGAGCATAAAAGCGGGTACCGTAGACATAAAACTTGAGTTTGAGTCAGATAATCCTTTCCCTAACAATACTACTGCCATCTGTTTAATCATTCACGACAGCGTTGTAGAATACGCCCCGCTTACTGGAATAGTGAAAAAAATAGTATAATTATTACTAATAAATCATGTATTTAAAACGATAGCATGAAAGCTGTAGCTGTCTACAGATGCCGTTTTGAAAATAGAATTAGGAAAGTGGACAATATCATTAGACATGTTTTATCGCGCGTTCATCGAGATCGAACAACATATGTACTTGAGGATATATCCGGTCGACCAATACTAGACAGCTTCTATGAACAACTCACACAATTCATGGATAGACAATAAAAATATATTATGATTTTATTAATATTATCTATATATTATACCTTATAAATAAAACATAAATGAATTGATATTTTCTTTTTATTTCTAATTTACATAGTTATATACATCTTAATATGTTAATAAACAGAATCGAATTTCTATGAGCTTAACAGCCATAAATAATTGAAGATAGCATACAATGGAGCTTCAACTATTTCTTCTACCCTTTTAGTTCATATTATATGCAATTTTATATAAGTTCTAATATTAAACTCATTCATATTTTAACGTTTAGATTTTCTACGCGACCAAATGCTGAAGGCTTGATATCTAATAAGAGTAATTAATAAAATTATTAAAACATATTTAATTTCAAGACATTTTATATTGATTAATCATTATTATGTATGGGTTGCGAGATATAATTTATATATTCTGCGTAAAAGCTATTGACTAGTGCATATATTATCATCTACTTAATTTCCAATCTACATAAAATAAGCACACCTTGTGTTTAAGCCTTTATGTATTCACCTTAAATTTCATGGAGTCTTTGCGATTATAAATCACTTAAGGATATACCGATTCACCGCATCTGATTATTTTATTTAATGAGGGAAAGTTTAGTTGAGAAAGCTAGTATATGTGTTGCATAAACAATGTATATTTCCTGCTAAAAACACTTTCAAATATAATTTTCCTCCTCTATTTATTACTTATGAAAATTTTATTCGTATAATTAGGATGTTTGAATTTCGAGATGTTTAAAAGTGGCAGCCTTTCCTACCCCCTATAACATAGATCTTCTAATACCCCTGCATGATCTGGTTGTTGGTGTGGATATTAAATAGACATATATATAATAAATATTTTATTTTATTTTTCAATATACATATATAATATTAGCTTAGAAACTTGTTTATACATAAAATAATTAATCTATAAAAATATAATTCAGTCTATACACATAATATTTTCTTTCTTCAATATACATATACAATATTAGTTTAGAAACTTGCTTATACATAGAATAATTAATCTACAAGCTAAAAATATAATTCATTCTATACACATAATATCTCGATGCCCCCAAGGTAATGTACTGCAACTGTCTTTTATTAAGTATCTTTTATCATCATGAGGACTTAGAGCAATTTTCGTTTGATTACTGCTATACACTTGATGTTTTTCGGATTGAATTAATTTTTGATTCACATATTTCTCGTTAGTATTGTACAAACATTCTATATAATCATCAAAACTTATTCGATTTTTGACAATGTTCTTCTTAACCCCTTTAGCTTTCCTTACTGCATCTTTACCCTCTACTCTAATAGCATACATTTTAGATCTCAAGGCTACAAATTCTGTTACAATTTTCCCATTCATCTCATCTTTCATCATACCTAGAACTTTTTTGTTTACAAGAGGAATACTATAAACATTATCTTTAGGATAATCGCTTGTATCAAATCGTCTATGACAGTCGCGACGGATTAAATCGTAGATATCTGAACACTCAATTGAATAGATAATCGAATCAGTATCTGTGTAGGCTGCTTGACATTTATCTCCAAACATCGGTTTCATATAATCATAGTGAAATTCATAGATTGATGTTTTAGAAATATCTAATATGGCCATTCCTACATAGATAGGTTTATTAAAATAGATCTCTGTTTTGTTGAGTTCAACAGCAACAAAGTTCTCATTAAATATAGTCGCCGATTTGAATTCAGGCTTTGAAATTAAAGCTTCGGCACCATATCGTCCTTTCCATTTATTTACTAGTTTCACTATACTATGTTTGCGTATATTTTCCATCGTCTTCCCGAAAACAGCGTTGTTCATCAGTTTAAACAAATTTTTTTCAAAGTCGTTCATAGCCAATGATCTCAGTTTAGTGTTTAAATCAATGTATGATTTCAGCCATGTACGCTGTTGAAATTGCAGTATTCTATGAATGTTAGCTAACTTTAAACCATGTCTTAAGGATTGTTTTAGATTCTTATAATGAATAACATAACGTTTTTTTTCGAATAAGGTAGCCATTAATTTCTTTTCTTTCGATCCCGGAGCAGCTAGATGTTCAGGACAGAAGGGTAAATCTGAGTGTAAATCATGTAGTTCTTGCGGATACTCTAAATCTACCTCTAAAATATATCCTATATCATTCTCATCGGGTATATCTAAAACATTGAAATTTTCGGCATTAGATAACCATCGAAATCCTCCATAAGGCAGATATTGAGACATTGCCCATCCATATTGATTATTGATATCGTTATACATTATAAATTTGTCTGGTTTGGAAGAATCATAATCCGACATGTATTTATTATTTGCTTTAAGATGTCTATAAGAACATTGGCTGAGCCCTCCTCTGATTCCGCGTTCAATAAACATAATCATATCCAAATCTGTCAGTAATTCTAAGATTATATTAGTATGTTTAAACATACAATCCCATGCGAATCCGGGTAAGGTGAAGTAAAGTCCTGGATCAAGCTCATATGTTTTCAGACAGCTACTTCTAAATTGTTCGAAAATGCAAGCTAATAGTAGCACATCCGTCTTCAGATATAAGTCTGAATATTCACCCAAGTTTTCGATATTAAATTCACTCCAGACCTTTTGCGCATGATCATAGTCTTCATCTGAAATATCTAGATCGTTTAATTGATTGAAGAATTTAGATTTTTCGGGGAGCTTCGTTTCCTTGAATTTCTCTTCCGAGTCGAAATAATCGTAAGGGTATACTCCTTTTCGTGTTAGCAATTTCAATTTTTCATCGCTTAGATTAGAAAATTCAGATATAAGTTCGGGATATTCTATTAAATATGATGCTAAGGTATTGAGTCCTGAAGCCATAAATCGAAAAGAATCAATGAATCTAAATTTAATTATATTCTCATCGATATGTTTAGTGAATGAAATATATTTTTCTTTGGTTGTCGGCAAAACATCTATACGTCCCTTTAAGTCCTCAGCCAAATTCTTGATGATGAAATGTGAGTCGTACCCAGTTAGGTAATGGAAAACCACCGGAACTGTATGTGTATCTTGATAATTTACATTACAATCTTGATGTGCAGCTCCTCGGTATTTTCCACTCAAATGATCATGATCTCTAACCTTTTTCTTTTCATCTGAACTAAACGATTTTTCACAAATATGACATATTGTAGCGTTTTCATACAAATATCGTTCATCAGATGTTAGTTTGTCCATGGGTATGGGGCATAAAAATACTGTTTCTAAATCTTCTGCAAAAGCTTTGAGTTCCTTAGTAAACCATTCTATACAATCTTGACTACGATAACTTCTATAAAATGATAATGACTCATCATATGAACACTTGACATAATATCCAATACTGCATGGCAGATGTTCTTGATATTTATTTTGAATTTTACATGGTGCAAGTAGACACTCCAAATCGGCATAAATAACGAAGGGCGCTTTCACTTTATTTTTGAAATTTTTAAATTTAATAAACTTATTATCATCCGTAGGCAGTCGGATCTTACAGTTATTCATTTCTTGACAATCTAGGTAATGTTCATCGAGAGCTGTTTTCGTATAGAAGTAGTGTAAACAGCGGTCACAAAAATACTTTTTTGTTTTATGCTTCGATAGCTGTGAGGATACGAGGCGTGATAAGTTCTTAATCCAGACATAGTGATAACTAGGAGTTGATTCATTATCATCCTCATGCACTTCATCTTCGTTATAGTAAAAATCTTGAATAAGTAGCAAATTCACATGTTTAGTTTGTTTCATTTTTGTTAGGTATGTAGGTAAGGTGGCGAATTTTTCATTAGTTTTTTTCAAAATATAAACATTTATTGAAACGCCGTTTTGCTTTTCAAACCGTGGAATTTGTTTCATCGTCATTGGGAACTGAATTCCTGTTAAATTTAGCACAGATGATGGGTTTGGATACTTTGTAGTTCTTCGCGTGTTCTTACTCACTGGATATAATGCGGATACAACAGCCCATGCGAAGCATTTTTGATCATTATTTTCTACGTTAACGCAAGCTTTTTTAATTTTAATTTGCGAAGGTAATTCGATGTAGGATGATCCTAGTTGAGACGTAAATTTATTAATATTTACCTGGAGACTGATGACTGTTGATAACGCCCAACCGCTGTCTCTTTCTTGAAACTCTTCAAGATCAGCGAGAATTGGCTGCTGTATGCAGCTAACAAACCATTCTTTTAGACTGGTGTCTCGATAAATTGCAATATTTTTAGTGTTAAAATATTTTAATTCATTAATCTCTTGGTCAGCTTTCTGTATTTTGAATTCGCCACAAAACATTGTATTCACCTTGATGGCTTCTTCCTTCTTTAACACATTCGAAATTCTTCGTTGAAATAGGATAGCAGCATCTTCCATAAATAATATGGGGTCGATATGTTTTAGATTAATTATAACTCCAGTTCGAATACGGTTTTGAAACGCTGATTTGATATCCTCCCATTTAACGTGGTAAGAAGCAGTAGTACGTTTCCTCGGTGCGTAACTCCCTCCAGCTATTTGATGAGCTCGATACATTTGTTTGAAGCTCTTTACTTGAGCAATGGTAGCTATCAGTTTTTGTTTTTCTCCAACACTTTTAGCACTACTCAATGAATTATTTAATACTCGGAGAGTTGAATTACATTTTTTAATTTCTGAAGCCAGAGCATCTTTATTATTTTCAATATTAGCATTGAAGAGCGAAGATTTAATTTGTTGAACGGATTGCATCTTAACTCAACGATGAACACTGATTGCATGATTCCCATATACATATACTCCGCTATATATACTCATTTAACGGGATAATAATGATCACGTGATAGCTTTACTATTTTATATACGCAAGCGCCCTAAAACCACTCTATACATTTTAAAGTAGAAATATTATTTATATATCTTTGTCCCTTCCATACAGATCTCCTACCTACAAAACTACGAGTCTATATCTGTTAAGACATGTATAGACTTGTTTTGATCTATGTACTTGCATTTTAATACTTAGATGCTCTATATATTATTGTATATTATGTTAAAAAATAGATGCTGCCTAAATAAAAATTTATTCTATGTGAAATTATGTTTTATTTTAAACTAAGTATTATTACTCACAAAATTATGGTCATCAAATATATCGAGTATTAAACGGAGTAATTAATACTAATTATATGTAAATTAAACGTAAATTTATCGATTATTAAGACCCGATTGATATATCTACCTATAATAGTAATTCTAATTTAACTTGGAAAAATAATTTATAGTAATTCGAGATAGGTCAGACAATATATATAACTTATAAAATATCCCATTCATATTACCCAGCGTGGTCTCGTGATAGAATCCCGGCGTCTCACTCTAAAGGACCCGAGTTCGATTCCCCGACGTCCCGACATTAAAAATATAAATGTGATATTTTTAAAAATAAAAAAAATCAAATAATTCTAAATATGTTGAACTACAACCGATATCCTGCACACAAAACTATGGTCGTCAAATATATTGAGTATTATATGCAAATTAAACGTAAATTTAACGATTATTAAGACTCGATCGATATATCTACCTATGATAGTAATTCTAATTTAACTTGGAAAAATAATTTATAGTAATTCGAGATAGGTCAGACAATATATATAACTTATAAAATATCCCATTCATATTACCCAGCGTGGTCTCGTGATAGAATCCCGGCGTCTCACTCTAAAGGACCCGAGTTCGATTCCCCGACGTCCCGACATTAAAAATATAAATGTGATATTTTTAAAAATAAAAAAAATCAAATAATTCTAAATATGTGACTCCACCATCTTCGGGGAAATAAATAATTCGGATAATTCGAAATATGTGACGTCATCTCTCTTCTAAATATCTCTGAACTACAGTAACGATAGTCATTGGTTAGAAACTGAAATTTATGTTAGGGTTGCTAGATATAATTTAACATCCGATAAGGCATCCTCGATAACCGCCTTGCAGGCCTCTCACCCCTATGTGAAACTCACCCCCGAACATTCAGTGGGACACCCTCTATATACATTCGTAGATCTGTAAACAGATCTACGAGTGTATATAGAGGTGTCCCGGATTAATATGTCCAAATTGAAAAAGTGCAAAATGAACCTCCATAAGAAAATACATGGGATTTTGAGCTAGAACCCCCATATCTTATCTACTCACATTTAATTTAGTTAATGAAATAAAAAATAAAAAAGCAATATTACTTAATTTCCACTTTATTGAGGTAAAATCCCATTACAATTGTTTCGACATACCGTGTCTTCCTCAGATGGTGTTGTATTGCAAACTAAACCTAAAGGATTTTGACAAATTTAAATTTAAATTAATATTATAATGAAAAAATTATTATACTCAGAAGGATGGTTCAATAATATGTACTTTCTATTCAAGATGTAAACTAAATTACAAAGTTTAGTAGCAAAGTTTACCGAGTACAAACATAAAAAAGGAAAAACCAAAATAAATAAAGGAATCAGTTGTAAAATAGGCCTGATAAGGGAGAATTGCCGAAATCTACCTGATTATTGAGTAAAAGATTTGTGTTTTTATGTTTGAAAATTTCCATAATTTTCAGTAAATTTAATTTTTCAGTGCATAAAATTTTAAGGTTATAATTAAAATTATGGGCTTCTTCTCTCAGATATATTGCATAATGTGAGTCATGCGTGTTATTAATATAGCTACGTTCATGTTCTTTGATTCGTTTAGAAAAGAATCTACCTGTCTGGTCTATATAAAATTTAGGGCATGAACTACATTCAAGTTTGTAAACTCCCGATTTATTGTTCCTATCTACTTTTTTGTTTATTGTTTTTAATAATTATAATTGGTCCTAAAGAGTTGTTGGTTTTGAAAGCTATGTTATAATTATTTCTCGTTAAAAATTTAGAAATATTTGAAATTTCTGAGAGAAGAAGCCCATAATTTTAATTATAACTTTAAATAAATAACACCGAAAATAAATCGCAAAAATTAAATTTACTGTAATAAACTTTACATAAAAACACAAAGCTTTTACTCAATAATCAGATAGATTTAGTCAATTCTCCTTTCTTATGTCTATTTTACAACTGATTCATTTATTTATTTTGGTTTTCCATTTTTTATGTTTGTACTTGGTAAACTTTGGTCCCTTTTTGTAATTTAGTTTACACCTTGAATAGAAAGTGCCTATTAGTCAACCATCCTTCTGAGTATAATTATTTTTTCATTATAGGTTTGTTCTAGCACAGAATCCCTGATAGTTTGATGTACTTTTGTAGTGCGCATGTGCAAGCAAATTATTAATTTGAAATTAGTTTGCAATTGCGTATGCTAGAACAAGCGAAACATTCTGCGCGACATCTGCCCCAAATAAGTGATACTAAATAGCAAATGTATATAGTTTCCATTCCCGATTATTAGGTATTCTGACACCATAACCAATTATATATGTTATAAATATGTATTACCATATTTTTTTTAAAAATTCTTAATTAATTTAAACCACTATTCCCGTTAAAAAGAAAGTGATATCGTTTACGTTAATACACTCGAATTGACCTGAAATACACCTCACCTGTTACAGCGTTATGCGCATGTCCCAAATTTCAAATTTTATTAAAATCCAGGAATTGTTTGGATGATCCACAATCAATCCGTAACTACTATTTTCGCCTGCTAGAACGGCTTGCTATTAGCAAGAAATTAGTAATTTCACTTGCCAGAACACAATATTAGTATTACGCATGCGCTATACAATACCTAATAGTTTCTTACTGCTGCTAGAACAAACCTTTATAATTTAAGTTTAAATTTGTCAACATCCTTTAGGTTTAGTTTGCAATACAACTCCATCTGAGGAAGACACGGTGTCGAAACAATTGTAATGGGATTTCACCTCAATAATGTGGAAATTAAGTAATATTGCTTTTTCATTTTTATTGCATTAATGCATTAATTAAGAATTTCCATCAAGCTACTTCGTACGATTTCGTTTTAACATTCATTTACGATATTTACTACCTCAAAAATATACCTGCTGTGTGTACTTATTCACAAGAATTACCTGCTGCGTTTTATCCGCCATTGTAACAGTTACTTAAATCTAGTCGCGTGACATTATTTTTTCTATTTTGCGTTTGTAATGAACTAATTATCAAATCCAACACAGTATCGAAATGAGTGTAATTTCGATACGCTTTTTTTAATTTTTCAATGCTGGCGTTGTTCGAACACAGAAATAACTATCATTGCTGTCATTTGATTTTAAGAATTTAAGTACATTTGACAGAAATTATATACGTAGAAAAGAAAAATGCTACTTAACCAACATTTATTGTGTACAACTGACAAAACTGTATATTAGTTTCTGTCACTCATGCTCATATTTTTAAATAAAATATCAATAAATGTTAACGAAAATTAATAAATAATATTTCGCTTATTTGAAGCTTTCAAATAATTTCAATTTATTAATGTAAAAAATGTAAAATAGAAAAAAAATGGTATAAAAAACTCGCTTCATAAGACCTATTGTGCTCGTTTTTTAGAAAATTCGTGCGACAAAATTCGTGCCGTATGAAACTTGTGTTTTAATATACTATTAAAATACTTTTCGTGGTTAATCTTTCAATAAAATTCTCTATAATATTAAAATTCCTTTAATTGTATCAAATTTTTAATGATTGTGATATTGTGCTCGTTTTTTAGAAAACTCGTGCGACAAAATTCGTGCCGTATGAAACTTGTGTTTTAATATACTATTAAAATACTTTTCGTGGTTAATCTTTTAATAAAATTCTCTATAATATTAAAATTCCTTTAATTGTATCAAATTTTTAATGATTTCTTCATTTTGGCGTGTTACTGCAAAGGGCAATTCCTAACTGACTACAGTAACCATCCTTCTCCACACCGGTTTGTTGAAAGGATACGATCCTTTGAAAACCAAGACAGATAAACAGGGAAATACAGTCAGTCAGTCGATAAAGCACGCGTAATGAACTGCTCTGTTTAGCGTTTGTATGTCTTGTGTTCGCGGCCTCAACCCACCTTTCCGAGAGAGTATATATATACCGTATCGTGCAATACTTATTTTTTTATTTCCAGTTATTATAACACCATAATAAACCCAACACAACACCGTTTACATTAGATTTATATTACCAAAATACGCGAAGTATCTGTTCCTAAACGCATTGTTTTTATGCTACTGTTTGTGAAATGTCGTACGATATAATTGTTCTCACTGAAACATAGCTTAATGATGCCTACAGTAATGTTTTCTGGGCGTTATAATGTCATTAGGTGTAATCGGAATTTTCTTGGTACGGGAAGATCTAGAGAAGGAGGCGTTTTATTATCTATAGTGAATTAAATAAAATTTTCTATTTTGGATATGAGCCATTTAAAAACTTCTGTTCCTTTAATTGACGTTGTAATTTGCGATTATAGATTGGGTTAGCATAATTTTTATATTGCGGCGCTATATGTTCCAACGGATGTTACAGCTGATGATTGAGATTATCGTTGTCGACAAACCAATTCTCATGGTGGACGACTTTAACCTTCCACACTTTAATAGCACCGATGTAGATGTTTTAAAACGCAAATTTTCAACTCTTTTTAGAACACTTTAAATTTAAAACAATTTAATAATATCTATAATTGTGATAATCGTTTGTTAGATCCTATTCATTGCAATATAGACTGTAACCTCTCAATCGAACGTGAAACACTACCATTCGTAGCCGTGAATCCATATCATCTTGTGCTTTCGTTCTCTACTCAAATTTCATCTAAAACCAAATTTCAAAAATTCCCGATTTCAATGACTGCAGACTTCAACTTTCAATCAATTATATAATGACCTTCTGCTTATTGATTGGACTTTCTTGGGTGAGTTCCGTGATGTGAATATTGCGACTGCCAATTTGTATTCTTCGCTGAATGGAATACGCTCTAAATCTGTGCCACTGACTTCAAGAAAAAGACCTTCTCATCCACCGTGGTTTACTGTCACTGTAATCTCAAAATTTAAACTCAACGATTATAATAGACGACGGTGGAAGATTACAAAGATTCCATTCTACTACAATGAATTTAAGAGACTGAGGATTACCTGCAAGTTTGCAATTTGGTCCGTATACAAAAGTTATTTTAGAGATGTTGAGAAATCAATAAGTAATAACCCACGCGAATGAATTATCCTACTTCATTCGATCTAAGCAGGGTTCGAATACCTGGAAAATTGAGTCAAAATGATTTCTCATATTGATGAATGTAGTAATTATTTATCTTTCTCGCTATTACCTGTAGCAGAAGTGAGCTGATCAAAATAACGTCAATATTTCCTTAAAAGCAAACAGCTGGCAAGGACAACTTTCCAAGTTCTTTAATTCGCGATGCCAGGTTCTTCTTACAAAACCCCTGACAAATTAATACCTGTGTATAAGCTAGGTGATGCTTCATTGCTAGGCAATTACAGACCTATTGCAATTTTCTCGAATTTTTCAAAAGTTTTCGAGCATGTCATTTTATCGCGCATGTTTTTCAGCGTGAAATCCCTACTCTCCGTTGTCCAATATGGGTTTATGCCAGGCAGAGCCACGGTAACGAACTTGATTACCATCATGCAATATATAAATGATGTTCTTAATTCTCAAGGATAAGGCGAAGTCGTTTAAATCGACTTTAACGGTGCTTTCGATGCAACAGATCATAGTATCTTACTTAAAAAGCTTAATTATTTTGGCATGTCTCCCGGCTTCCTGCAATTAATAAAAGGCTATTTATCGAATCAATTAAGTCGAGTTTTTTACAATGGATATTATTCTTACGAATTTCTAACGGCATCGGGTGTACCTCAGGACTCTAACTTAGGCCCATTATTATTTACAATATACATATAAGATCTCCTTGGCATTTTTAAATCTCTTGCATTGGCTTATGCTGATGATATCAAGATATATTATTGAATATCGTGCGAGAGCGATGTTCGAGTCTTGCAAAAGAATGTCGACATTTTATCTCAATGGTGTCGGGATAATTGCTTGAAATTAAGTATCAATAAATGTCAGGTCGTTACCTATACTAGAAAAACTGCAATCATTTCCTCATCATATAATATTGACGAAACAGTTTTAGCTAAGGTTAATGCGATTGATGACCTGGGTGTAGTTTTTGATCGATGGCTGAGCTTCAGGAGTCATATTGAATATGTTTCTACAACGCCTTCGAAACGATTAAAACTTATAAGATGCAGTTCCGGACAATTTAGTAATTTTAGGATTCTAAAGTCCTTATATTTCGTATTTGTTTTGAGCTGTTTTTGTGGAAGCTGCTGAATGGGATTATTCACTGCAGTGATATACTACGTAAACTGAACATCCACGTTCCTTGCCGTCCATCTAGATATGTTTCAACATTTGTATTACCGACGCTAAGAACCAATTTGTTGACAAACTCACCTCAACTTGTATAATATGTGCAGAATAGCTGATAATTATTTTACGGATATCTTCCACAATTCAAAAAGAGACTAACTTATGTATGTATGTGTAATCAAATATATTATTTTTTTGTGTGTTAGTTAATTTCAATTTATATTGAAGTATATATCCATTATAAATTATTTATTATTGTCCAGTAATTGGTTTTAGTGTTAGGCAATAATAATAATTATTATTATACTTGGTCAAAGAAGTTCTAGGAGAATTTTCGGTAACCTATCTAAGCGACTTCTAACTGGATCTCCAAATCCACATGTTTACTCATTGACGGAAAGTTTTTAATCTGTGCCACAGAACTGGAAGGTTTTTCGAGCAACTTGCATTTTTGTTCTCTATATAACTCCCTGGGACCGATATCGAAAACAAAACAGCATGTCGTATTAACAGGGCAATTAATGTCAGCGCCAGAATCGGTTAATAACATCTTGGAATAACGGAATAAATATGTCCTCTATGTTTGGAAGTTTCAAAAAATTGGTTTACGATACAAGGCAACTGAGAAAATGTGTTAATGCCTACTATTTTTGATATACATTTTCTAGAGTTGTAGTAGGTAAAAAAACATGCTTAACATACGGAGGTCTTAATCTACGGCATTTTCTATACAGTTCTAGGGAATTCAGAAATGTCGACTCGGGCAAAATTGTCAACACTCTGGTAGTTGGAATCGTAATTACCAACACATTGTCCCTGTCTTCAATATTATGAATCATTACACAGTTCATCACGGTGGCATGCTTCATAAACTCCAAAATAAGCTTATATGTTAATCATCTAGATATTTCACAATTTTAGTGGATGTTAGTGTCGTGGATTTCTTAGCTTACATCCCAAGAATTAATTAAGTAACTCATTATAATGCAACATACAATTACAAAATTCATGTTTGCACAAAAGAGCAAGTGCGAATTGCGAATGTAACAAATAGTAACAGGTAACAGGAATAGTAATAATTCTTGAGTCACAGCAAAATTTAGAAATGCCAATGATTTGGGTAATAGCAAAATTGTGAAATGTCAATGACTTTGACTCATTTTAACATTCAACTATCACTGTGAAAAACGTGTTCAACACGTTCTGAAAGTCCATTTTTTTCACTCAAACTGCAAATTTATGAAAGAAAGTAAAATTCCGTAGGCTTTCACGGCCGTTGTCACTTGTAGTACAATCTTCTTGCGAGTTTCGCCATGTTGTCTTCAGGATCTGACTGATTCTCTTCCCCTTATATACGCTCTTGGTTCACTGGTCTGTGACCGTCTTGCTCCATTCATCGTGAGGGATTCTCGTAGTAGGCTCTGTGTTGCTGAGGCTATAGCCGTCTTCGCGATTGAAGTTAGGATGTTTTCCTATTTCGATAGCTTCTCTAATAATTCTTAGATGGCAATTCTTCTTTGTAGAACGAAGAACGGTTACAGCAATAAAGAGATAAGAAGAGCTTTAGGAAAGCCCAGAATGGTAACGCCACCAAGGGAAACGAAACGGGCCAGAGGATTCGCCCGTCTATATTATATCTCTGGAGTTACCGCGAATATAGGAAGCACACTTTTCTAAGACCATGGATAAATTACCACGAACTAAGGGAATAGCTACGTCGGACAAACAGGAAAATCGAGTGGAGAAAGAGCTAAGGAACATCAGAGCGACACACGAAGAAACTGAATTGGACAATCAGCGGTTGCAGAACATGCACACGAGAACAGACACAGAGCGAATTTTTAAGTAGTAGAAATATTAGCTACAACTAGGAATTATTAGAGAAACTATCGAAATAGAAAAACATCTTAACTTCATCCGCGAGGACGACTATAGACTCAGCAACACCTAGAAGAGCGTGCTACGAGAATCCTAAAGAAGCTGACAGTATCGATAGCGAAACGTCGAGTGAAATTACACAGCGAAAGCCGCAAGATTATTGTACTACAATATGAAAGAAAGTATCTCTTTCAAACATATTCGTTGTCATGAAGTTGTAGTTTGATTAGTGAAGGCGAAGCTCGCGTTAATTAAGCAAATGAGCGAAAAAATTGACTTTTGAAACGTGATGTATGGTGTTTTTAGAATTGTAAGAAGCGCCTAAGGGTTTGGATAATGATTTAATAGCAGTCTGTTTACACAACGATTAGGGACCAGACGGTTTGCCGTGTATTAAATAAATGAACCGTTACAAAAAATGTTAGGGGCTATTATTAGGTATATATACTTATATACGCACAACCTTTTTGGTGAAAATTTCAGAAATATTTTAATATATTCATAATATAAAATAATCCGGCGGTTACCGCCATATTATCGTATATTTAATCCTATGAAATGAAGCTGGAGTCAACTGAAGAAACATGTTTGTCGTAATAACGTCAATTCAAAATTTAGCGAAACTACATTAAACCTTATTCGGGAAGTTGCTCGGAGTATCACACAGGAAGATTGGAGAAATTGTCATACTGAAATAAGTATTGCAGATTCCGGAGAAGATTAATGTATATTTATATATCTATGTAAATTATTACTTCCGTTTTGATATCCAAGCAATAGAACAACGTATTTCCTATTAGTTTTTAATTACTATCATTTTTCATATTATTACTAATTGATTAAATAATAATTAGAGGCCGGACGGATCAGGCCGAAATTACGGTGAACCATATAAATAGTACAACACGCAGTTATTGAATAGCACTATTCATTCAATTGCGACGCAATTACCTCAATATAACAGTTAAATTCCTGTCTTCATGGGCGTAAATAGAAGCGTAAGCAGATTTTATAATTTATTTTATTTATAAGTTTATATTTCGTAAGATAAATAAAGTACGGTGAGTTAGTTTCTTTTTTTCATTGTTGTAACTGTTAATTACACACTTCGTAATTTTTTTAATAGATCCTGTTTAATATCGTTTCGTCGAATCTACTTCTCCCAATTAGTTTGACGTGTGTCCAGTGAATTTCGTTAAGTTTTATTTGTCAGTGACAGTGCTGCGTGTATGTTAAAAACAGGCAGACTATTAAAGGAAACATATCCTAATATGCTGCATATTACTTGTGTAGCAAATGCTCTCCACAGAATCTGTGAATATATCAGAGACACCTTTCCGGAAGTTGATACACTTGTATCCGGTTTTAAAAAGTTTTCTTCAGAAAAGCACCATTGAGAGTAGTTCTTTACAGGAAAAAATTTCCATCTTTGTCACTGCCTCCCTCTCCAGTAATAACTAGATGGGCAACATGGTTGGAAGCTACTAGTTTTTATGCAGAGAATTTCAATAGTTTACAAAATTTCATTACATGTTTAAACGACGATGTTCTAAGTATTTGTGAGGAACTAATATAAACCCCAAATTTAAAAAAATCAGTTGTACTTTCGTCAGGAACACTTTGGAAATTTGCTAGAACTAATCACTTATTTTGAAAATCAAAATCTCAAATTAAATGATAGATTAACCACATTAGATGTGGCTATTAATAATTTCGAAAATATTCCAAGTGACTTCGGATGTGGCCTTCGGCAAAAGTTAGACGTAGTTTTTAATAGAAATCCAGATTTAATAACATTGCGGCAATTGTGTATGGGAACAATGCCTCAAAATCTAACTACTAAATACGCTGAAGTAAAAGAGTATTTCCGGTATGCACCAACCAGTTGCGATGTAGAAAGGACGTTTTCTATCTACAAGGATATATTTCATTCAAAGAAAAGAAATTTTACAGAAGAGATCCTTGAGAAAGTATTGCTAGTTAATATTAGCTAGTTATATCAAGCTAGTTATATCAAGAATTATAGACCTATTTCCATTCTGTGTAATTTTTCGAAGGTTTTTGAGCAGATCATATACGACACCATTTTCAGAAATGTAAATGTTAAAATATCGGATGCACAGCATGGTTTTGTACGACGTCGGTCTACTGTTACAAATTTGTTGAATATTACGCAGGATTTAAGTAACTGCTTGGATGGCGGGGGACAAACTGATGTTATATATACAGATTTTTCTAAGGCCTTCGACATCATTGATCATGGCTTGTTGTTGAGGAAACTAGATATGTTAGGATTTGATGTGCCTTTTCTAACATTCATGCAGTCTTACTTGGATGGCAGGGTCAACTATGTCTACTACAATGCTTGGACCGCTTCTATTCGTGATTTTTATCAATGATCTCTTCGATGGACTTACATGCTCGCATCTTTCCTATGCCGATGATGTAAATGTCTATGCGGTAGTTAATACTCATCAGGATGCTTTGCGGCTGCAGGGGGACGTTGATGCGATCGTTCGTTGGTGTGGAGATAATCTATTGCACCTGAATATTGCCAAGTGTTCTGTGGTGCGTTATACAAGGAGAAGGAATCCAGTGATGTTCAATTATAGTGTACGGGGTGAGGTGCTTGGGGCTGCTACTACGATCAGGGACCTTGGTGTGTTGTTTGATGACCAACTTTCCTTTTCTGAGCATATTACTGCTACTTGTCGGTCAGCACTTGGCTTGCTGGGTTTTGTAATGCGGAGCTCTAAGTATTTCACTGATCCTGGCGTAATAAAGACTCTGTACGTCTCACTTGTGAGGTCTAGACTGGAATATGCTTCAACTGTGTGGTCTCCCTTATATACTTGTCACATGTTGCAGCTGGAACGAGTACAAAGACGTTTCCTAAAGTATATAAACTTTAAGAGGGACGGTTTCTACCCATCTAGAAATATTGACCACATGCAGCTCCTGGCTGAACATGGTCTGTCGCCCCTGACTACCCGTAGGGAGATTTAGGGGGCCAATTTCTTGCATGGCTTGGTATCTGGGGGGATCGATTGCCCCGCTCTGTTGGCGCAGGTTGGGTTTCGTGTGCCGAGGTTGTCGTCTAGGAGCAGTACTACTTTTTCGCTTCCTCGCTGCAGGACCAATATTGGAATGCGCAGTCCCATTTATCGGATGTGTCGAGATGCTGATAGGATCTTTGCTGACGTCTTCCTGGAGCGAACCGTCAGGCGGTAGCGTGGACGGGGTCAGTGTGTTTGTGTTGGTGTGTATGAGTGTATTTTACTTTTATATATGAGTACTTACTATGCCTGATATATGTATACTATTGTTTTATGTGCGTTATTGTATATTGTTGAAGCGCCCATTTTGGCTTTGCTGTTGGGCTCTAATAAATATTATTATTATTATTATTATTAATACGCCTTTACTCAACTTCAACTACAAAACGAACAAATAGAAATGTATTTCGTATTTTAAAGATCACCAACAATTTGTTTTCCAATTATATAAATAAAATTAAAAACTCTTTAAAAGATAGAAATTTTTAATAGTACACCAATGAGCGATGAGTCATCGGTCTCTCGTTTCCTGTCCCTAAATAATATTTATTTGTGTGTACACACACATACACATTGTATACCCTTCTTAGTATACCCCTTGGTTTGAAATAGACTTTATGCAGTTTCCATAGTATTAAAATGAACGTGAGGAACACGTATTATTAGTCCTATAGAATAAATATTAATATTTAATACTTCTCTGGTTTGCATGTCGATATTATACACACTGTTTGAATTTCTCTAGACCCTCACAGCAGAGTGCCTAATTACCCCCAAAAGTAGTTTTTTCCCAAATATGCAAGTGGAAAACCCGAAAATATGCGCATTAATATGCAAATCATTTAGTCAAAATACGCACAAATATGTTGGAAATATACAAATAAAAAAAATACTTAGAATACATAAATTTATTGATTCTCTTAAAAATAAAGAGACATTTTAATTTTTCTACATACTGAACTAAACCGAAATATACATTTATTACACAAAGCAGGTTGTCGTTAGTTATAAAAACAGTAAACCACTAAATGTTTCTCGAAGTTGTCCTGCCTGAATATAAAAATTTATAAATGGAAAGACTCTTTTCTACATCAACCAATGTAATAGAGGCGTTTTAAAAATTGATTAATATTACAGGATCCAAATCAATGATTCATCAATCAGGGATTCAGTACTTGCCTGCGACATTTTGAAAAGCTGCCTCAGATTGTTTTACTAGCTACTGCGAAACGACGAACATCTACGTACAGCCCTGAAGATGTCCCTTGAAACAGTGGACGAAACGTTGGCAATTACGCCTAACTCGACGCGGTTCCAACACGGAAACCGAGCTCTACATCTAGAGAACGACCGCGAAACCTACACCGGCAAATTATTTTCCTCCATTTGCGTTATTGTTGCTTTATTTCTTTGTTTTCGCATAATTGCTTAACATCAGTGAGGAATTGGGAAGATTCGTCAGCCAATTCTGTAATTAGATCTTTTAGTGGACAGAAATTCTCACAATAAAAAGAACGGCTTCCATCCAAGTGTCCCATCTTATAATAACAGGTTGAGGTGGAAGAGGAATGTTTGGTAGTTTTTCTTTATAGAACTGAACTCTTATAGGCGCTTTAAGGAAGATTTTTTCATGTTGGAAATTAAACTATTTACAAGAGGAAACTGTTTCCTAATCTCTTCAGCAACCCTATCAGGACATGTTACATGTATGAAGTTCGGAAAAAAAAATTTTCAAATTTTGCCCGGCCTTTATCTTGTACGGTATTACATCTGACAAAATGAGCAAAAAATTATCTCTAGGAACAGGCGTAGGAGGAAAAAATGTTGATAGTTTCTTTTGAACAAATCTGGCCACTGTGAGAGCATTAGTTTTTTCTAACTCTTACAAGAAATGAGGTAGGATTTTGGCAGAATCTCGTTACTAAAAACACCAATGAATAAATAAGCAATACAACGTCCTCTTGAACCAGTGGTTCATAATAAAAATAAACAAAATACCACAAAACTACAAAACACAAATCGATGTTATCTCTTTAAAAGCACAATCAGAAATAAAATTCAGAAATCGATTTATTATTTACCTTACTTATGTAAATATAGGTACACTAAAACCCCTGTTAACGGTTTAAAACGACCTATTTTGAATTCTCGAAATTTAAGACTGGGAATACCCATACTCTTGTACCTCATAAATTGTTTTTTTCTTGAGATCTGCATACGTAATAAAATAAATTACTTCATAATATAAGATTTATAAAATTGTTTATCTTGAACTCTTGAAACGCCTGCCAAAAGATCTACATCATTCAAAATTCTTTCAATTATGCACAATATGCTATTTATTAAGAATATATGCAAATATTTAAAAAAATGAATATAATATGCAATATATGCAAATGATGTGCTATGCATATTTGGGTTACGTTATTTGTCACTATGCAAAAAGTAACTATTATTTAATTTATTTATTTCTAATTAGTTTTTTTTTTAATACATCGTTAAGAGGTGTTTGCAAAAATGTGTCTAATAAATATTTTATTTTATCTTGTTGTCGCATCTAATTTCATAGACAAGCAGTGATAAATAATTTTGGTGTTTAAACACTTAACGAATACGTTATAAAAATTTAAAGAAACAAGAATAGTTTGATGAATACATCTAATTGGCAAATGCCTTCAAATTTAATAAAGAATTAATGTAATTTTTCCTAAGAATTTCATATTTTAAGGCTACACGTCTAATAAACGTATTCTCGCAAAAGCTGTTATTCAATCGAAAACTTTTGTGATAGTTATAAACGGATAATAAATTTTGTGATTTGAATTTCTTTGTTTTTGTCACGGTCAAGATCCTTTGTTACGAATTTATTACACGTGAGCGGAAAATACAAGTTCTCTCCCTCAATATTTTGGTTATTCTCTTTCTCTTCAAAATCGTTAATATCAAAGTTCAACTATAGTTATTTATAGATCTTGTATTATACATGAAGTAATAACATTTCATTAAGCATAATGCATACCTAAGAGGTTTCGTAGTGAATATATGTAGTAATAATACTATCTGATCATTTTACCTTAATTTTCGTAAACATGTCCTAATTTTATTTTATGTTTACAGTAATTATATCAAGTAATACTCTCAATGTTCCTTCTTAGTTTACAAACAAAAATATTGTTATAAAACTTTCTTAACCTCTACTTCTCTAAATGGTATATTTGAAAAGAAACATTAAATGGTTTGTAGTATGAGACAAATTTAATAAAAATATAAAAATTAATACAAAAGTAAAGTTTGTTTGTTAACATAATTATATTATATTATAGTGTATAGTTAATTATACTAACTTAACTATACTATAATTATTTTTATATTTTATAATTTAACTTAATTATTATTATTAATGGCTTCATAAGAGTTGATTTCTCTCTCAAGGCTTATGTATACAATTAAACAATTCTTAATACTTATTAATACAAAAGAAAACGTTTTGCATATATTTTAAATTACATTTATACTATCCTGAATGTACATATTGTTAGATAAGTCTTGAATTGTATAGTTACTTTCAGTTTTAATATCTTAAGTAGTAAACAAATATCGAAGTTTAAATTATTGACATTAATTATAGGTAAGTTCCTAAAATTTCTACTTATTTAAAATGAATAACTTTTCAAACGAGCATGTTATTATACTCGTAATTCTCCTCTTGATGTTGTGTCTCTACTTATAGATGTTTTTTGTTAAAGTTTAATTGATCTTAGATATTTACGATGTATTTAGAAGTCATATAGTTTAAGTTGAAATTGTCGAATATACTTGGAATAGGTCATATGTATGTACATAAAATTCAGGTACCTGTTTGCCTAAGTTTTAAATGGACTTTAATACAAATTAACACTCGTAGGTATTCCTTGTTGGGTTGGGTTAGATGTGGGATGAACGGGTTTCTAGGAAATGGAATTCAGGCTTTTAGGTCCATCCAAACTCCTCTACTGCATGGTTATTGTTGAAAAGCCGACCAACAAGTTCTTTTCTCAAGGGTCCAAAGAGAAGAAAATCACAAATCGACAAGTCTGAACTGTAGAGAGGATGCTCCAATACTTCCCGGCTCAGGCTGTCTAATTTTTACCTTGTGACGTTTGATGAATGAGGCCTGGCATTGTCATGAAAAAGAATAGCACTTTTGACCGATTTCGTCTTCCTTTTTCGTCGCAAGGACAGCTTTGCAGCATCCAGAAGCTCGCAATAATATTCCGCATTAATTGTGCGTAGATCATAGAGAAAATTCAAGTGAACAACGCTAAGCCGATAAAAAAAAACAGTTGCCAAAACTTTTCCAACTGACAACCTAGTATTCGCTTTCACCAGGCGGCGATTGTGGCTCTAGTACTCAACGTTTTCACGCTCCTCAGAAAATTTCTTGTGGCATGCAAAAACACGGATTCGTAACAAGGTGTTGCCGAACTGTGCTTATAATCTCAGCAAAATTTCCGTTGGTTTTTCACCCTCCTTGGCCAAAAACTGGTTTTTACTAAGGTAATATAAGAGAATTCGAGTCGTTACTATTCCATCCCTAAACTGCTACCTTAGCCGAAAATCAACCCGCCCCGGGTCAGCGACCTGTGTGGAATTTAAACAAATCAGTCCCATTTAAATTTGATACACATAATAAAGGTAAAGAAAATACACACTTGGTTATTTGTTTCACTGCAATTTTATTTACAAAATACGGACAAATTTGTTTCGAACTTCACAGTTCATTCTCAACTGAACAAGAAAGGTTTACTTAAAATACGAATAGATAATTTGAAAAGTGGGAGTAACACTGTGAAACATAAACGTGAGTTATGTATTATGGGGGTTTTCCTAGTAATTAACGAGAAACAGCCTTAATAATAGGGGAGATTACAAACTCTGTTTGTTCATTTACTATATTTAAAGATTTGTTTATTGCTTTAGATATTTCCATTATTTCCAAAAAGTCTAATCGTTTACTTTTATTTGCAGAGTGTAAAATTTCAAAATTATTTATTGATACCATGTGTTCTTCATTTATACAATGCTCGGATATAACTGAACATTTCTTGGAATATAAAATTGCTTTCCTATGTTCTTCTATTCGTGTGCGAAAACATCTTCCAGTTTGACCTATGTAGAAAGCATCACAGTCTAAACAATTTAATTTATACACGCCACATTTATCTGCTTTTTGAATTGTATCCTTATTATTTGTCCAAAGTTTACCTAAATTTAATTTATTGACTATTATAGTTTTTATGCCTAAAATAAATTATGCATAAATTTAGGTAAACTTTGGACAAATAATAAGGATACAATTCAAAAAGCAGATAAATGTGGCGTGTATAAATTAAATTGTTTAGACTGTGACTACATAGGTCAAACTGGAAGATGTTTTCGCACACGAATAGAAGAACATAGGAAAGCAATTTTATATTCCAAGAAATGTTCAGGTATATCCGAGCATTGTATAAATGAAGAACACATGGTATCAATAAATAATTTTGAAATTTTACACTCTGCAAATAAAAGTAAACGATTAGACTTTTTGGAAATAATGGAAATATCTAAAGCAATAAACAAATCTTTAAATATAGTAAATGAACAAACAGAGTTTGTAATCTCCCCTATTATTAAGGCTGTTTCTCGTTAATTACTAGGAAAACCCCCATAATACATAACTCACGTTTATGTTTCACAGTGTTACTCCCACTTTTCAAATTATCTATTCGTATTTTAAGTAAACCTTTCTTGTTCAGTTGAGAATGAACTGTGAAGTTCGAAACAAATTTGTCCGTATTTTGTAAATAAAATTGCAGTGAAACAAATAACCAAGTGTGTATTTTCTTTACCTTTATCATTTAATATGTTTCACCAAGTGCCTAGCGAGACCTCAATCAATTATATTGATACACATAGTTACACATAATTTTCTCAAAGATTTTTGAAAAATTACACAGAATCGCTATGTATCTATAGTTGTTCAGTGAAGCTTAATTGGCATTTTTACATATGGCACTAAGACTGATTTTTTTCCATCGCGAGGGAAAATGACAAGTGACAAAGCTTGAATTTCTTCGTACGATTCTGAAAGTAAACAGCAATCCACCACTATAGTTTTTCAAAGCGAGTCAAAATCTAGAAAGTTGTTCACTCACGCAGTGCTGCGAAGTAAATAATCGACGATAAGCCAGTGACTTACCACGTCGATATCGGTCGATAAACATTGAAGAAATTTATTCTGCCATTAAATCTAAGTAATCGATATGTGTGAATCAATCTTTTTACAAGTGTCTATTTATGTAATCTAGTAAAATGCGAACAAGCGAAGCAAATTGAAGTGAAAATAAATAATGACGAAAAGGCGTATTTCGAGAGATCTGAGTCAACGATTTTATTAAAGTTGCGTTAAGGTAATCAGGATAAACTTATTACGTTATTAAAGTTAATGTAAGAGGCGTGGGACGAGATATAAGACTTGTGAATATCTAGAGAAGTCAAAAACAATCAAGGAAAATAGGATTATGAAAGAATATTCTACCGGCTTCTTAATACTGTCGACTTAAAATCCATTAGTTCTGGTTGACTTTTGCAATAGGATTTTATTCTTGACTTGAACCGCAATGATACAATTTTATCCTTTGTAACTGATTTAATATCTAATTGATACTAGTAATTGATAGTAATGCCGGCTCTTGGTGAAACATTTTAACCAATAAATTTAAATTAAAACAGATTTGGTATAGTTTCACAAATTTATATATATTTTTACTTCTCTATGTATGTATTGATTAATCTCCTAATGATGTTGAAATGCGAAATATACATAGTGATTCAAAAATATATGTAAATTCGTTAAACTATACCAAGTGATTTTTCATTTTAATTTATTATGTAATTGATACTTTATCACTAACTTATACAGCCTGAGTCCTGTTGCCTGATTTACCTGTATTATTGAATATTCAATCAATAAATGTCATTGTAGATCCTGACATATCATTTGCTTTTCGTTCTTGATATTTCGATAAGTTTGACGTTTTGTAGACATTTCCAGATCTGATTTGATTTGGAACCGTTTTTTAAAAACGGTTCCAAATTATTTTATAGTGCTTCTAGAAGAATAAAATTAAAATCTCGTAAGCAGGTCAGTAGGATTGCACCGCTTGAGTCTACGCCTTCTGATGGGTCGAGTAATTAGAGTATTTGTCAGAGAATTGCGACGATTACTTAGTTTTTCTGGGTATTTTTGGAGAAAGTTTTGAATTCCTCCTTCACTGTTTTTATTTTGAGGTCATGGACTATGATACTAATTGGAACATACCAAGGAGCCTTGGTAATACGGAGTACTTCCGACTAAAATCTTTCTAGTATCTAAATGTTAGAGATGGAAGCAGTCCCCCAGAGTCGTATTGCATCTAAACGGTTTTTAACTTTCGCAAGCAACCAATAGACAGTTATCGGGAGCTTCAAACAAAAAAAAACCCGCCTTAATTTTAGTTCAAAGTTTCACCTTTCTTTAAATATAACGCTTACGTTTGAGAAATGCAATTACTATTTTCATTTATTTACAAATGAATAACAAATAAAATTTTTCATTAGCTCCAGAAGGTGACAGGCTCGCCAATCATATCCTTCTGTCCGTCAATAGAAACCCTTTTACCATGCCAGTAATGTTACCTATATACTATTACCGCACACTTCAAGCGATTGACCTTGACTCAAGGTAAGACATTTTTTGTTTTATTATACTTTTACATAAACCATCACCGGCACCAAAACAACAATTTACCAAACTTTCGTCTCAGTCAGATGAACGATATAGTGGCCTATATAGACCTGGCGGATAATAATTTGCGAACTCTCCTAATAATTTATTATTTTATTTTTAGCTTTTAGATGAATTTTAAGTAATAATTATTTTATTTTTCACTTCAAAACACGGAATTCAAAAAGTTCTTTTTCATTATTTGCTGCGATATGTACACCATAGAATATATGATATGAATATAGTTTTACATTGTTCCACATCTATTATAATCTAAAAGTAGTTTATTAGCAATTAATATAAATTCTGTTCTAAAATTAATCGGGCGTTCATTTCCTACTTTTTACGATTATTAAAATGTTGAAGACATGTGTTTAACAAAAAAATATATTAAAGAACATACGCTATATTACCTTCCCCTAATTATGTTCATTAAAAGTTGTGTGTACCCTTTTTCCCAAGGAAAAACCAAAAGAGGACGACTTGTTTCGGATGCGCGCGGTTCAACCGACGACCGCTAGATGTCATATGGTACCGTATTGAAAACGATTACTTACTTATGTTTACTGATATTTCTTTCACTTCAGTTTTGATGCGTTATGCCGTAACTGTTACTTTGTGGTTTCACAAACTGATATTTTGTAAACAGGGACTTTGTTCTCCAGGGGTAGATTGGACTTTTGACCAATTAACCAGTATAGTTTACTGAGTTTATGGCTTAGTTACTTCCTCTTTGAGAATATATGCTTTCTCTATGTCACTCTTCGGTCCAGGTGCATTACTAGGTATTCGGCGTCTTGTTTTATGGTAAAGCGTAATTATTTAGATACACTACTTCTGGTGGTAAATGTTACTTGAACAGATTTATTTTAGTTGACTATATTTCGCCATTTAGTTAACCAGTTATGAATAATGTTCAGATTTTTCTGCAATAATTGCAAAGCAATAAAAGGATCGATATGTGAGGCAAGGATTGTTGTGTCGTCTGTCTATGTAGCAATAGTGACGTCACGAGTCGTTAACAGATCGGCAGTGTAAATTAGGCACAGAACGAGTCCGAGCATTCTACCATGTGAAACTACAGATTTGATAGCATAATTACCAGTATACGTGTCAAGATGCCGAATTAAAAAGTGACGGTTATGCAGGTAGGACTATAAAATACAGAGGAGTGTTCTGATTTTGTAATCGAGACCAGTGTGACAAACTCTATTGAAAGTCAGTAATATTTCTAAAAATGTTGCGAAGCAATACAATTTGTTTTCAAGGCTTTGACTGATTTTCCTCTTGGAAAATTGTCATGTTTCACATTAAGTAATATTTTTTTGTGTCGGAAGTGACTTTGCACTATATATTAATGAACTTATAAATAAAAAAACACTAATTAGTATTTCTATCAGAAATTGGAGATAACTAGCTGTAAAAATTAATATCGCTCGAACCTTATGTGGTTAGGGCTCGTATTTTAATAATACAGAAGAAATATTCATCTTGGTAATTCGCAAGTAATTCATTGTAGTTTTGGGCGATACCATCCGAGATTGCATTCAGATATTCTACCTCATGCAATATACGAGCGCTAGTGGCAGCACTTCCTTCCAATTCTTTATTCGCGAATTATATAAATGAATAGATTAGATTATTTCAAATAAAATCTAGTTAGTAACTATACATCGAACGATAATTTTAAGTTTGACATATTAAACATTATAATTGTTATGGATAATTTATCGACAATAAAACTTAAAAAGTTTTTTTTTTATTTTTTTATTTTTATTTAAATAAATAAATAATATAGTAATTACTCTATTAATTTCCAATCATGGATTTCTATCTGGGATACTTATTGCCCTTTTATAGTAGGAATCATTTATCCGTCTGATAAAACTTTATATTTATTTATACGATAATCTCAAAAAATATTTAAGCTGTTCAGAAAAATAAAAATATATTTCATTTCTGTTTCTATCCATACATGATACAGCTAAATTAAAAAGGTATCCATGTATAAACAAAAACATGTATAGAAAGGAAACCCTTCAATTTGTATGAACATGTCAGGTTGCGGCTACCATAAACATTTACAATCTACTCGAGTCATGCCATTTGTGATTTTACCCAGGTATTGTATCCCTTATTTAATTATACATTCTAAAGCCTTAGGATTGTAAACACAGTAACTAGTGACTTCCATTCTGATTATTTATATGTAATAGTAACATGTTTTGCGACACGGATTTATAATTACTATACGTTAAGAAATTTTCGTTGATATTTTAGAATAAAGAAATCGCAAAAGGAACATGTAATAAGAAAAAATCACTAAGCAGTGTGATAGTTGCTTATTTATCAAAAATGTATATTGTTTTGGAAATGGATATATATATATATATATATATATATATATATATATATATTGATAAGATACGGAGAGGCTGAGCAGAGAAAAGCCTCACGTTCTGGTCACAATAATATAATAATATAAAATAATGTAATGATACTATAAAGTATAAAATAATAATGATTGTCAGATTAAATGAAATGACAGAATGGCTAGCTCAAATAATACGATAGTTTAGTGATAAATGATAATAAATGCCAGAATACTACTTACTCTCAAGGGTCTCAAAGTAAATTCCGGATACACAGATAAATACTCAATATACATAAAATAAAACGTGAAAGTCAAATTTAAGTATATAAATATATTTAAATAATATAATATCGATAATCACAAGATACAAAAATCATTATGTGAGACATTTAAAATTCCAAAAATTAAGTCCGTGATATAATACAATTTTATGCAATCCTTCGTTCAACAAAATATAATGGGTTGCCTATTCAAAATACTAGACAACCTAAACGTATGTCAAGATCTAAGTTAAACAAGTTTCAAGATTTCTAAATATTACTACCAAAACTGACATTTTAAAGTAATGTGATATGACATTTGAGATAACGTGAGTAAATAATATCAAAATATGTGGCTGCAAGTAATGTTATATCTTTTATAAATATATGGGTTACAATTATTCATTTGAATACCTGATGCTTACGTCAAATTTTGAAGATCACAAATTCATCATATTCTCTGGATGTAGTGCACAGGATACTATCCTACAGTAACAACAAGGTTAGTTGTAAGTTGCTTGACTTAATTTGCTGGTTAATATCCTAGTCGCTGAAATGCTTATGATCCTATTTTGTAGAGTATACCACAAGGTTATGTTCAATATTAGATTCTTGATGAGGTGTTCTTATTTCAAAATAATCCAAAAAGGAATCCAGTATCTTCTTTATGAGCGTTGCATTAATGTAAATTAATTCTTCCGCAATCGAATATATCTATATTCTTCTTATATGGTAAATATATCCAGCATATAACATTATACCACTTCCATGTGTTTAATATATGTCCATAAACATCTTATATGTTGAATATAAATGGAATTTTAATAAAAATCACTATATTTATAAGATGCATGTAATAGTATATTGTACAACTAGTGCTGAAAATAGGATATTTCACACGAGCGTGAAGTTTGAGGCACGAGCCGTAGGCGAGTGGTTTAATTATGCGAGTGTGAAATATTTTCAGCACGTGTTGTACACTATACTTTTCCGACGACCGCTTACTGACAAGAATTAATTTCAATGAAAATAAAAGAATGATTCACAAAATAATGATATATGATGTATTTAATAAATTTTACATTTAAACCATACAACTTAATCATTTGATACTCTTATTTTTATGTAAACTTACCAATTAACAATAACTAATTGAATAATCTAATTTAGACAAAACGAAAACACTAGCCAATTTACCAACACCGCGTATCAACAACAATTTGACATTTGAGAGTCATTTATTTGACAGTTTCCTATTTGTTATTTTATGATTAGTAGGTTGGCACGTCTGTTACTTTGCACACGGTTCTGCGACGATTCTAATTGGCCCTCTTGAACTTTTCAGCACAGTTTTAGTTACAAGATAACTTTTCAACACAGTTTTGGGGATACAATGCAATTTGCAATTTTCAGTGCTAGTAAATCATGCAAATTTGTTCTTTTTACATTGTGGTCGTCGGAAAAAATCTTTTCAATTAATCAAAATAATAATAATCAATAATCTTGTTTTTCGTCGTCAAGACTCCCATAAGAAATTTTGTAATAGCATAAATCAAATATTCTAAGGAAATTTTACAATGGTTTCTAAAATTAAAATAATATAAAAGATAAAATAATAATAAAATCCACTCACGTAATCTCTATTACAAATTTAGAAAATGATGTTCTCAGAAAACATAAAAATAACAAAGCTTACAGAAATTTGTTCACAAATAACATAAAACATAATTGGTTTTAAAAATCTAAAATCCTCACGAAAATAAGTTAAAGTAAATTTATTAATTAGCAAAACATAACAATAGATTAAATATAACATACTATATTAATCGGTATCCTGTTTTTAAAAACCAATTATGAACTTACATCAAAATTACAAAATTCTTACTATAAAATAATATTTCTCAAATCTGAATATTGCAGATATAACATTCTTGGAATCGATATCTTATTAGAAGAAGAAATAATTAATGAAGTTAGTTGACTCACAACAATATATATATATATATATATATATATATATATATATATATATATAAATCGTTAATTATTTTTTTTGGAATTCGGCTTGATAACTATTCATTAAATAAAAATGCTCATTTTAACGTTTCGACTTTTTATTTTGTTTTCATCAGAAATAAATTTAATAATAATACTAGGTGTTTTCAATTTGTATTCTTTTTTCTATTTAATTTTTTTTGCAGCTTGAACTATTTTACTTAGAATATAAGTTGGCCATTGTATATTCAACATATGGAAGTGAACTTGTTGAATATACATTGTGCCAACTTATATTTTAAGTAAAATAGTTCAAGCTGCAAAAAAAAAGAAGAATACAAATTGAAAACAACTATGATGTGTCTCAGAATAAGAAGGAGTGACTCAAATATCCCGCCAAAGCGCGGTCCACACAGTTTAAAATTTGACCTACCGTACGTATACACACCTGAGAGTGTAGTCGTTTGTTGTAATGTCATTTATTTTTATTACATTCTTAGTATAACCTATTTCTGACGTTCCGAAAAACACGAGCACAAATATTTCATGTATATCATTATGTTACCCATATTTTTACAAAATATTGCTAATTTAAAGTAAAATAAAAACAACATTTCGAATTTATTACAAAACTACCTCAAAAATACAACATAAGATTATAAAATTATCAAAATAAAATGAAGTAGAAAGAATAGTAAAAAGTAAAACCTATGCACTATTAGTCTGTTTCACTCATGCTGAATGCTAACGATTACTGTCACTTATTAACTGTCGCTGTTTCCAACATGAATATTAAATGGTTCCAAGATATCGTTCATTAATCCATCTAGGTCCAACATTCTACTTTAATTACATGGTAAATAAAATTTTCCCATTCGTTCGCTGTAACATTTGTAAGTGCTTCCATTAAAAGTTCTTGCGCATGTGATATTTTGAACGTTTTATTTTTTGAAGCAACTTGAATTGCAGCTTTTATCTAGGAAGAAGGTGATACCTTTTCAGTTCTACATGAATGATATGTTGCATTGTCCATCACTATTACATTATCTGGTAACTTTGGCAATATCTTTGCAAATCAATCTTCAAAAACCGTGCTATTCATTTCAGCGTGATAGCCAGCCGAAATAAAAGTTACATATAATAATAACCATAGTTTTTCACTTACACTTACTTGAAATTAATAAGTTTTAAGAATCTGTGTAAAGTAGCTCTACTTATTTTTGGTACAGGTGCATCTCTAGTACTTACTTTGCCATGATTTTATTAAGAGATTTGATTTAGTACCGCGGTACACCTTCATATATATATATATATATATATATATATATATATATATATATAATAACTTCGTGACCTTGGTATGATATGGTAAACCTAATCAGTAGGCGATTAAAGGTCTGTATATTACTTCAAAATATATGTATTTAAAAAACTCTACATGTTTCGGCTATATACGCCTTTTTCAAGAGAATACAAAATATTTTGTATTCTCTTGAAAAAGGCGTATATAGCCGAAACATGTAGAGTTTTTTAAATACATATATTTTGAAGTAATATACAGACCTTTAATCGCCTACTGATTAGGTTTACCATATATATATATATATATATATATATATATATATATATATATATATATATATGTATATATATATATATATATATATATATACTGGGTATCCCTGATTATAGTTTACAGACTGCAACTCCTCATCTGATATATTTACGAATAAATATTTGAAATGATAGTTGCGTTACCTCTTAAATCGTCTAGAATGACGTATTTAGTTTTGCATTTAGTTATCGCTTTGTAAGGTCATTTCAAGGTCAACTTATTTTTTGGACGCGGCATAATATTAATAAAGAAGACGCAAATAACTTTCGTTTTAATAATTTTTGGATTTCTTTTGTAGTTTTTGAAATAATTATTGAGAAACTTCTATAAACACTTTAAAGAAACATTATTTGAACGGAAGGTGTTTTAATCATTATTTAACATTAAATGCTACAAATGATAGAAAACAACTAACAATATTTTTTCTAAAAAAGTGAAATTTTACAACAGGTGCTAATTGTGTGCCACCTGTTTGTACACAAGCCTCCATACGGCGCATCCACCTTACAATGCACGTATTGTCAACGATTAATTATTTAAATATGATTTACCTTAATGGTTGGATTGTTCCTATTAGTCTCTTCGTTCTCCGGACTTGTCACCTCTTGCTTTCTTCCTTTGGGGCTATTTAAAGGAAATTGTATATTCTGGGCATTCTCTCAACTTGGATGATTTTAAGAATAAAATTCGTCAAGGTTTGCCAAACAATAACTCGAGAAATGATAAGTCCTGCGTTAATGTGCCGTATGGAGGCTTGTGCACAGACAGGTTGCGCACAATTTGAATAGCTGCTGTAAAATTTTTCTTCTTTAGAAAAAATATTGTTAGTTGTTTTCTATCATTTGTATCACTTATTAGCAAATAATTATTAAAACACCGGAAAGATAATCATTTATGATAATCATCTATTGTTAATTCGTTGATAATATTAAGAGATGTCTAAAAGATTTGGGTATTTAGATTACCAAATCTTTTAATTTTCTCTTAATCTAAATAATTAAAGTATATATTACCACCATATTATTGAAATAGTTTAATCTGAAATTGTATTAAGAACAGAGCATGTTTTCGACTAAACTGAATTGTTTTGGGAAACATGCCGAATTTTGTTAAACAAATAATTTATAACGAAAACTTGTGTATATTTAAAATATTTTTCTTGAATTTATTACAAATTCAACTGAATTTTTTGTTTCTTCTCATCAAAGGATCTATTTCGATTTCTTATATTAACCAAAAACAGCCGTAGATCCGAAATAATTTTTCTCACATTTACAAAACGCACTAAAGTACTCTACCAGAGATATATAATAAAATATAGCTACTAAGGTCTGTTAAAATAATATGCTTTTGAAACTTTTATTTATTTTAGAAGTAGACATAATATTTTGTACTCCTTGAATAATAAGTACGCGCATAAATTTGACTTTTAATGAACTATTATTTTTTCAATTTTTTTAAAAGATTCTATCATCTAGCAGTACTACAAGAAACGAAATAGGGAAAAATGATATAAAACATTGGCAACTTAGTCATGCCTGCTTACTTTATTCTGTGTGGCATAGGTCTCAAATAATAGAAAAAATAAATTTTTATTGTATGAATCATTTTCCCATGAAATATATACAGTAATACAAAGGTATTTTTAATAATATAAAATATTATTAAAAATCTGCTGTGAAGAACACAAATGCAGGTTCACTATTAATATTTTCTGTGAACCACCAGATTTTTAATAATATTTTATATTATTAAAAATACCTTTGTATTATACAAAACTGGTGGGGTTTACCTACTCATGTATGTTTCAATTATTCTGATAAATATATACAGTACAAATCTCTTCCCTATAATCACCTAGAAACGTGTATTACGTATGTGTGCGTTCAAGAAGCGAGGAGTGGGGACGCACGAAGCGATGCATAGTAATGCATACATGCCATTAGTTACAGTTTACTTGCGAAGTTGGATGGTTTGATCAACTTTTGCGAATAGTCCGTATTCACGATGGATATTTTTACCCTTTAACAAAAAAAATATGTCGTAAAACAGTATCATCTTGGTCGCAGCATAAGAGAAATTGCACGGCTATTTCAAATTAACTTTCAACGTACCATTGCGTTTGAAACGATATTTATTATGTATAGAATATATAAGTTATTATGATTTACCGCTTTATTTATTGTTATTGTTATAGGTATATCTGACATTGTTTTAAACGTTAAAAATATTAAAATCATCCAAAAAGTCCACACTTATTTGTGTTTATTATTACATAAAGTCCCTATTATTGACGGTAGTTCCACATTCATCGACGTTTATACTATGTATGTGCTTACTGCTTACATCCAAACTGATCTACAGTACATATGTATGTATGTATGATAAATTATGATACATACATACATACATACATGCTATGTGCGTCCCCACTCCTCGCATCTCGAACGCACACATACGTAATACACGTTTGTAGGTGACTATAGGGAAGAGATTTGTACTATATATATGTATATATATAAATATAATATCTTCGTGACCTTGGTATGATAAGGTAAACTTAATAAGTCGGCGATTAAAGGTCTAGTTCATTACTTCAACGTATATATATTTAAAATAACTCTACATGTTTCGGCAATGATGCCTTTGTCAAGAGAATACAAAATATAAATGACAGAATATAAAATAAGTTTACCTTATATATATATATATATATATATTTGGTTCTGCCTTCAACTTGACATTTGCATTCAATAACTGACATCTGATTCATCAACACTGTTACTTTATAATGCATTTCTGAATAATTGAACCTGGGTCTATTGTGGTCTAGTGGTAATGACGACAGCCCGGCAAACTGTAGACTTGGGTTCGAGTCCCAACATAGACATTTTTTCAATTAAAAATTTCGTATGATTTGCTTTGTAATTTGTAGACAGCAATGTTTACATCCCCCCTTACTTTGCAATTACATACATACTAACTTGATATTTGTAAATATTTCATATAAAAGCCGAAAACCTCCAATAATTTATCAAATATATATATATATATATATATATATATATATATATATATATATATATATATATATATATATATATATTGTTGTGGGCCAAATAACCTAACAAAAATATATATATTCAACTAGATTTTTCAAATAAAATTTGGAAATTATTTACTTTGAGAATATTATAAATATACCTATTTGAAAATAAAAGTCTTAAGTTTATAATATAAGTCAAAAAGGATAAGCCAAATATTTGAATAGCTTTTTAATCTTTTCATTTAAATAATTAGTAATTAAGTTTCATTAAACTATGTAAGAAGTGTTAATTGTACAGAAATGTATATAGAACTTATATTCATTAACATATCACCTCCGTTATGATATTTTGACCAATGGTAGTTGAGATAATTTTCAAATTTCATCAATTGTTGAATTATCGCGTCCTGGAAGTAGTTGTAGATATTCCATCAGTTACGGACGCCATTTCCTATAATTTCGAAATATCTTAGGCAACCCAAAATTTCTTAAATTCGCGATATATTAATAATTAACTAAGAAAAGTGTTAAATAATATTTTCAAAAGTTAGCCCTAAATATTAGCTACTCATTCTTATCCATTTTATCGACTTCGACAACGTATTTAATTAATTTTTCGAGAAAGAATCCTTTTTAATTTCAAAACTTAAGATGGCGACTACTGATATTTGAGTCTAAAATACAATTTATTAAGAAGATTACCTCATATTTGGTACTAGAAGAAGCATATTAATTTATCCTGAGCATCCTGCCCTTAATCAAGACCAGTTTTTAAGAAAACCGAGAAGATTTTCCGATATCCTTACAATTCCGAAGAATTATTTCACAGAACTTCCTATTTATAACGTCCATCCAGTTTATTTAAGTAGAAGGTACCTGCCTTGTAATTTAACAATATATCTAAATTTAATCAAATCTATTTCAATAATTTAATCGTAATAGCACGATTCTAGCATAAACTATTCAAATACTTCCCGTATTAACATATTTTTGCTTATTAATTATTACTTGGCACATATAATTGATCTGTTCTGTACTAAAACGTACATAATTCCATAGTGTTATTTGGAAGACCTCGTCAAGGTTCATTACTCTCCGATTTAGCTTCGGATTTGAGTTGATATTTCAGTACACATAAGTTATACAGATTTAAACAATCAGGCTTATATTTCTATTGATCAAGTTGAATACCAGTTCTATAAATCAAAGTATTTCACATTTATTGTTAATGTAATATATATAGGTAATATATTTAATAAATCCAATTTCATAATTTACTTCTATACCTGATATTTCCTATGTTCATTTACCCGATAATAAAGGTTATATTTTTGTTGTACGTTTAATGAAGTGTTTTTTTTAATTTTCAACGGAGTTCGTTCTAGCATACTTACTCAAAAGGTTATGTATGGTAATAATAAACCTAGTGAACAACTTCATTACAGTTTTGCCATAGAAGTTCCTACTATTATTACCTAGAGATCAGGTTAAATAACTTCAGTTTGAGATATATGATATTTTTTTCGATCAATCAATAATTATAAAATTACATTCAGTTAATTATAAACCTGTAGGTGAATCCCTCAGCTTCCTCACACGCCCAGAGATACATATTAAAGTAGTTTAAGGGTCTCATAGCCAAAGTTTTGTATCAATAAATATATAAAATGTTTTCTTTTAGGTATCAGCGGGTAGTAGTATGTGTTGTAACTGGATTCCGGGTTTTCTTCCGCGTTTCCACTGTTTGGTCTTCGTAAAGACCGGTGCTGGTTTCTGGACGACGTTTCGGAAAAATTTGCCATCTTCAGGTCTGCGATAACTGTCTGCTTCTGCTTCTGGTTACTCGTAAACTTTACGAGTAACCAGAAGCAGATAGTTATCGCAAATATCGCAGTATCGGCAAATGTGATTTTGCCGAAACGTCGTCCAGAAACCATCACCGGTCTTTACGAAGACCAAACAGTGGAAACGCGGAAGAAAACCCGGACTCCAATTACAACATATATATATATATATATATATAATTTTTAATTTCTAAAAAAAAACAATTATTGAAGTCATTAAGTCATTAATTATTCTAACAAATACACTTAGTTGAAAGCTTTTCCTTATTATATTTTTTTTTAATATCTGTCTCTTTTTCACAAATAAATAATTTAATAAATTTTCGATTACAATCGAAAATTGAAATTGTGTTATTGATTGTTCTGTTTCCTGTGATTTTCTCAAGAAATTTATTCAATTTCATGAGTATGTAAACGAGGAAGGGAGTAAAGCGTTAGCTTATGCAAATTTAAGTCGAATATTCAGTATGTTTGGAAATCAATGAAAGACATTATGTATTCTATAATAACACAGCCTTTTGATTCCTTGCAAATCACATTTAATACATAAGGATATTAACTACTCAGCCAATCTCTTTATTTAGTTTGCCTAGAAGTAGTATTTTAGTTGTCTTGGACGACGGATACAGCTATTTAAAGACATCGACTACAAAGTAACTTCCTACTTTGAAATGTATATATTGTGCTTCTTTGTTTTCCGTGCACATGCAATAAAAGCTCCAGGCATTAGTTTCTACAAACAAGGAGACTGTTTAATGAGACAAATACATACAGTAATACACGGCAAGATTTTTATCTCTTAATTTTAGTTTAAAACTTATTTTAATTTTTATTAAACATTTCTAGGATATTCAAAAGTATATTTATTTTAAAACATAAACAGTGTATTATAATAATAAACATATATATATAATCTATAAATATATAACATCTTTCCTAGACAATGAAGTTTAGAAATGCGTAGAGAATTCAAAAGCAAAATTTCAAAAAATTTATTTACGAATACGTTTTGGTAATTTAATATTGTAGTGAGGATTATATTCCGCTTGTTTATTCTTTATCAAATTCTTCTAATTTTTTATCTGATCAATTGCATTAGAACCATTAAAAAATAATCTCGCAAATTATTACTGTAACATAATAGTGCTAGATCATATTATAGTATCACATTTACTTGGCATCTAATATCAGAACTGAATCATATCTATCCAGTCCGCGATTAATGGACTTAAATAATATAAAGAAAAGTAAACTAGTGCATAAAAGAAGATACAAAATGTTTTGGCAAATGTTACACCATCTGAAAAAACTTAACGAGATAAGTGTCTATAATTAAAAGATAATTATATTGAAAAATTTCAAAAATTATAAAATCAGTGTTGAACTAAGTCTATACCATGCCCTAGATACACTTGCAATATAAAAGTTTGCTTCCAACATAATTGAGTTTTTCCCTTCTATACGCTTTGCAGTTTCTTTCTTTAATAAAATTTAAATACCCTTACAACAACTTGGTTTAAAATCCTAAGTATTTACAGACAACCAAATTGTCATTTGCAGTAAGTTATAGCGAAGTATTTCGCTATAACATATTGCTAATGCTACAGGTAAATAGCAAAAATGTATATCACGAAACTGGCTTCCGTAACTTTTCGATATACGGTAAAGTTCCAAGGACTTACCTATGTGGAAGGGTTGATAATAAAAATACAACTCAACTAGCCAGTACCCGGGCTGAGGTCAGTGAAGACGTCGTGAGGTTCCTTTCGAAACATTGTTACGTGATTAACCAAAATAATGCTATAACGTACACACATGGCGCAATATCTATAAAAGGAGGTCTTACTACATCTACAAATGAATACTCGATAAAATAAGTAATATTCCAACAATATTTATTGAAAATATTTCCCCTCAATGTAATAACATATATCCCATATATAAAATTATGAACAGATCTGTATATATTCTCATAAATATTAACAAATGTCTGTTCCATAAAAAATGGGCGGATTTGTTTATATACTCCAAAAATATAACAAATTATACAATATATACAGTATATATGCGACATGTATTTGATAACCACATGACTGATGGCCGACTAAAGACGGCCGAAGATCTCCGCTATCGTTATAAAAATTTATACAAAAATAAATGCGAAACATACGCTATTTCGTACATACAAAGAAAAATATACGACAATAAATGCAAGTCATAAGTTACTGAGATCGACAAAAAGAAGTAAGAATTAACCACATTATGCAAATTTGAAATATATAAATTAAAATCAAGTTATTTGAGCATTATTGTCTTAGAATACTAATTACTTGTACGGATGGAAATAATACTGTACAACACTTATCCACTTATATTGTGAAAGTGTAGGTCGGATTTTTAACTGTGTCTCCCAACTAAATTCCTGGCGAGATTATGACCACCTGGGCGTTCACGCGCCTCCTAATTTGCTCGAACCCGAATTTATCAATATCAAACCAGCTCTGGTTAAATTCTCGTTCCAGAATCAACTTAGCGGAAGCTTAGTGCCCGACTTAGATGTTTGCGGAGTTATATCGAAGACTGTGTGGGTGACCCAATTGAAAGTTGTCGCCAAAAGAACTCAACGGTAGATTTAATGCCACCACCCTAAAATTTCTGGTGAAGTCACAAGCCAGACTAAATTCTGAAAATGTGGAAAAAGCCTATTTCAAAAAGCGTTTCAATCGGAGATCAAAACAAGCAGTGGGCTCGCCATGTGTGCTGTGTCAGTTGTAGCCTTAAAGGATAGCTACCTTTAAATTAGATCCAAGATTTCTTTCATGATCGCATAAATGTCAAGTGGTTGTACGTTTGTTACTCACCTAAGAAAGAAAAATAAAAACAGTGTCTAACTGAAAGAAAGTAGTAAGTAAGAGCTCTGATTAGATTTGGCCTAACCAAGTGTATAGTAATATAAATCTATTACTTTAGATTAGAAAAAGGATGCAATAAATGGAATAAAGAGAAACTTTATAGTATTAAACTAGAAAAAGAGCAAGAAATCAAATGCCATTTTTTAATCATGGGTTTCTATTATATTACTTGTTCATTTAGTTTATAAACCATAAAACAAATTCGTCCGTTGTTTGTGTTATTTGATTATTTGATTTGAAACTATGCTGCCGTTGTATTTTATTATTTAATTTAAACAATTAAAGAAGATGTTGAAAACGTGTATAGGTATTGATGAATGCGTCATTTCGTTGATAAAATTTGGAAGTAAATAATAGTATATTACATACCGAGCGGGGAAGTGCTCTATTACAGCCGAGCGTCAAGGTAGCTTACCGAGGTGCAAAGCACCGAGGTAAGCTGCAGACGCGAGGCTGGAATGAGTTCTCCCGAGGTATGTATACGATTTTACTCACAATCTACTATTAGTAATTCTATATAAGTTTTATTTTAAATAATAATAATATATGAGTATCGGTATTTATTTTTATGATAATTTGATAAACTATTTTAAGGAAGATACTTGTAAAATCGTTGCTAGGCAATGTAATTAGTTTGTTGAATCTGACAGTTAGGTAATTATTTTGCCAGTTACAAAATATAGTACGGCATTTTTAATAATAAAAAATCTTTATACGTGTATACTAAGAAATATGTCCGACAGTGAACTTGAATGCACACCACCAGAACTGTAAATAGGTTTATTATTGTTTCTTTACTAAATAAATACAGAGTTTGATTCCAATTTATTCTTAAAAACATGTTTTAATGCCAAAATGACAATGATGTCATACTTGTGACTAATGAACTGACACTTGCTAGCTGGGAAAACACTTTTCCGGCTATAGCTGGGAAAGTGAAGTAGGTAAGCAATAAGTCGCTTCCCGACTGTTTCGAAGGGTACAAATCTACAGATTACTAACCGATTGTGAGTAAAAGAATTTTACGTATCAAAATTCAATAATGAAATCGATTTTTTAGGTACTAAGTATTGTTTTCCTTTGTATTTTTAAAAAGCAGAGTATAAGAATTTCACATATTGAATTATTTAACATGATATTCCTATATTTTCAATAAAATATTAAGTAACTAATGTGCAGAATGTGCAGTATTAGCTTGTGTTGACAATCTAAAAGTATACAGGTTTTTCACGTAACCCGTTTGTTAGAAGTTTTCTTTGTTAATGCCTTAGGACATCTTTGAAAATTTGTGGCACGTAATCTTGATACTTGATGTGTTAAAATAAAATATTTACACTCATGAAACACTTTCGCTTATACCGGAAGTCATAGCCAACTTTGTTATTTTAAATGGAATGTTATATTTTTTTTTGCTTTTTTGGATTCCATGTAAAGTGATATAATACTTTATATTAAAGTTTCTTTTGCAAAAAATTAACCATTTTTTAATTATTTTGATTTTTGTGAAATTTTTTGTTTTTTCAATGTAGTTTTGAAAACCATATATGTCAAGCGTATTTGATCTAAAATACGTCATATTTCTACTGGAGACAGCGAAAGGTATACATTTTCGGGTAATATCGAAACATTTAAGAAATCTCTTACAGGGAGTTCGAAATTTATTGATTTAATCTTTAATTAAAGAAAAATCGATTTTTTTTTAATGGAACAGCTTATAGATGAGCACGCCAAAGTAAGTAGATAAACATTTTGCATGGTACAGGTATAGGTTTCTCTATGACTATCTCTCATAGTTTTAGAGTTATTGATGATTATTTTATAAATTGAGCATTATCAAGGAAAATTGTAGAAGTATGCCTTGAAAACTAAATCTGATCTGTCAAAATTGTCACCAAAATATATTTCGTGTCTAACAGGTTTTATGTTGTTCACAAATATGCAAGACGAATTAAATATTTATTCTAATATAGATATTTTGAATCTATTCTATATTCATGGTGAAGCTCTTCAAATTATTGAAAGAACATGTCGACTTTTTAATGAAAGATACCCACATTTACCAACAATGAACATAACTAAATTCAAGCGAATAGAGTCAAATTCCATTCGCTTTGGTATTCAAGTCAAGAAGACAGTTCCAAAACCGATTACGGGCGACGAAGGTAATGAAATTGTTGTTTTGGAATATTTTCATGCGCATCCAACCAGTTCTATACCGGCGGCGTTTGCAGAAGTAGGAATTTCATGAATGTACAGCAGACCGATTTTGATGTGGCCGGTTAGAAGTACCGACCTTGAGATGCGCACAAAATTCATAGGTAGGGGAACCTCTGGCATTCAGTGTTTTATCCCTTTTTATCCCTTACTACGTCCCAATGCACCACTCGCACAAAGAGTTTGCATTTCATTTTTCCGAATACTGTCTCTATCTAACACTGACCCTTACTTGACGCACGTACAAATTCTCCCACCGGCCACATCAAAATCGGTCTGCTGTATATCAAAAGATTTTAAAGAAAAATAAATGCATCCTTATTCTTTCCAATCAGTTTACCCCTTTTGTCTAGGAGATCAAGATAGAAGAATTCAATTTTGCGAGTTTATTTTTATCTAAAATTTTAAGGGTTTTTAGTAGAAGAAATTGTCATCATTGGGCACAACAAAATCCACATGCCATTAGAGAAGCAAATTTTCAAGACACTTTTAGCTCTAATGTTTTTGCAATTATTATACATATCCACGTTGAAAATGAAATTTAAGTGGATTGATTGCAATGGACCTTAGTTTTGGCCACCTAGATCCCCCGATCTGATTTTTCCTTGATTTTTATTTATGGGGTCGAATAAAAAATGAGGTTTATGCATCCCCCGTGCAAAACAGAGAATAGCTTAGAACAAATGTATGAGACGGTTTTCGAAACTTGAACGCTGAGCAAGTAAGAAAAGCAACTACTTAAGCAACAGACTTAAGAAGAGCCATACTTTGATCGCAGATCATTTTGAACATTTGCGAATATCATTATTAACGAATTGTGTCCTTAACATATTGATTTTATTCACTTTTTTGCTTGTTAATGTGTAATAATGTGTAATGTGTTATTTTTGTTTTCTCATATGATATAAAATATTGCTCAGTTTTGAAATTTATTTTCTTTTCTAGCCTTTTCGCAAGAAGTTTGATGAATCTATATATATATATATATAATAATAGACTTTTTCTTGGTTTAGCGACCTTCAATGAATTTCAATTTTTTTACTACGACGTTTCGACTTTTTTTATTATTAAGTCTTTTTCAAGGGATTAGAACTAAAAAATTAATACAACGAAAGGTAAAAAATATATTTACATTTGATTGAATAAATTAAAATTAAAATTAAAATAATAATTATTAAAGTAAAGAAAATTAAAGGATACAAAACTCACCAATTTATTTCGTGTCAAAACACATATTTTGTGTAATATGTATGGTCAGACATGTCGAACGAAAAAGGTCGAAAATTAGTCTTGCATATTTGTGACCAACACAAAACCTGTTACGAAATAAACTTTGTGACAATTTTGACAGATCAGATTTACTTTTCAAGGCTTATTTCTACAATTCTTCTTGATCATGCTCAATTTATAAAATTATCATTAATAACTCTAAAACTATGAGAGATAGACATAGAGAAACCTATACTTACACGATGCAATATATTTATACTTACCATGGTAAGTACATATTCATCTACAGGTTGTCGATTTTTCTTTAATTAAAGATTACTTAAATAATCAATAAATTTCGAACGTCCAGTAAGAGATTTATTAAATATTTAGACATTACTCAGAATGTTATACCTTTCGCTATATCCGGTAGAAATATAACGTAGTTCATATCTAATACGCCCGAAAGATGTGGTTTTAAGAAGTATATTAAGAAAACAAAAAATTTCACAAAAATCAAAATAATTCAAAAACGGTTAATTTTTTGCAAAAAAAACCTTAATAGAAAGTGTTTAGTACTTTACAAGAAATCTAGAAAAGCAATAAAAAGTATAACATTCCATTTAAAATATCAAAGTTGGCTATGATTTCCGGTATAACCGAAAGTGATTCATTAGTGTAAATATTTTATTTTAGACATCAAGTATCCAGATTACGTGCCACAAATTTTCAAATGTATCCTAAGGCGTTAACAGAAAAAACTTCTAACGAACGGATTACGTCAAAAATCCTGTATATGCAATATTATAGATAATACAATTATAAATAATATAGACGTCCTTCAAGCACATCTTAATATTATTAATGAGTGGTTCTTCTGGAACAATCTACAGTTGAACATTTTAAAGTGCTATTTCGTGCCTCTTACTAGGGGATCAACTAGAATTGATTAAAATTATTCTATAGGCAAAGGAAAGATCACTGATATAAAAGAATACAGAAATTGTTTTTGATGAAAATCTTAACTTTTCGAAACATATTTTATTAATTACTACGTCCGCTTACCGAACAATGACAAAAACATTCAGAAAGATAGCTGTAGGAGATGCAATTTCCACCCTTTAACCATAGACTATTACGGCGAGATGTAAAATTCTAACAGGAACAGAATACGAAGGACAAGCTGAAATTATTGAGAATAAAAATCACAGTTAATATTTTGTAGGATTTTATTTTAAATATGCTCAAAGTAATTCACTTCAGCAATGATACACTTGACTATTCTTTCTTTCCCCTGTTTAGAAGCTCCAACTAATCTTCTTTCGGAATACCCTCAAAATAAGCGTGAACTGCAGTATCAATCTTTTCTTCAGACGAAAACCTTCTACCCTGCGTTAAATTGCGTTTAAGCCCCAAAAATAGCCAAAAGTCACCCATTGTTAAATTAAATGAGTACTGCGGATGTTCTATTACTTTTTTGTTTTCTCCAGTCAAGAACTGGAGAGTTAAAACTTCCGTATGGGACGGTGCATTATCATGGTGGGACATAATTCCCTTGTCTTGGAACTCTACTGAATACTTAAGGCAAACATTTTTCAGTGTGCCACTTAGCTGTAACTGTCTTTTGTTCATTTAGCTTAATTGCATTTACTAAGTCCGTACTTCTGAAGAATACCGCATACATAACCTTTTGCAAAACTCGTTGCTTCTTAGTCATTGTAGGAGTTTCCTCATGTTCGTGAGTCCATACACGACTCTCTTGGCGGATAGATTGGTCGACAAAGGGAACACAAGTTTTGTCATTGGTGCCCGCCATTATTTAAGAATTTAAAGTTTCATGGCAAATTCTTACGCGTTCTGCTTTTTGGAAGTCAATAAGGTGATGCAGCACAAAACACTTACCCTTTTTTTAAATGCAAGTATCGTGCATAATTTTTGTAACATCTGAGAATTATATCTTGAGTTGTTGCTTTATGGCCGCAAAAGTGGCTTTATTGTCCTCTTTAATTATTTTTTTAACAGCAGCATGTTTTTGTTGGTATATCATCGGTAAATTTTAGCCAAGGAAGGTGCTTGTTCACTAAAAACTGAATCTAAACTCTCTTTACACTCACAAATGGTTATACCTCTTTTAAAATCATAATAAATTTGATTAGAAAGTGCTCTCTGGTTACAACGAACGTAACTTCAACAATCAAACGTCAAATTACAGATAAATAGTTGCTCTAAATAAACACTGTATGATAGTTTTTCTTACTCTACTAGATTTTCATATTATCAATAAATTCAACTTATCGTTCATATACTACTAGACATAATAAAGTAGCTAAAATACTAAACCCAGCAATAGCACAAAAATACAACCTCGTTAATGATACATATACACACTACTATAAATATACACCTACAAAAGCTTTTGAAAATCAAAGATACAAACTCTACTGGAATATTACGATACATACACACAAATCTCAGCAAATAGACCAGACATCCTACTTCAAGATAAAGCATACTTAATAGACATAGCTGTACCAGCGGACAATAACATTATCAGCAAACACTCAAACAAAATTAAAAAATATACACCACTGAAGACGGAACGTGTATGGAAAAAAAATATATACAGGCTGTACTTGAATTAAAGAGACAATGTATGATAAATGGAAATATGTAATTATATAGAACATAAATCTAAGATATTGTGAGTAAATTAGGATGCGAACCCCGAAATTAAAAACACCCTAAAAATTGTTACGTGACGCCTATGAATTCAAAATTTTCAGATGTGTATAAATAATATCTCTCACACATACGCTACAGCGTATGTTTACATACGTAACAGCCGGATGAGATGGATAATAGCTAAACTATTCTTTTTGTTATTGTCGGTCAACTTAAGATATCGTCTTTTATAATATAGTCGATCGTGCAGTGGCGTGACAATTTTTTTTAAAATATCTTTGTCATTTTCTTCTCGCTTACAAGAGGAAATTTTTGGAAAATATTTTATATTTAGATGCTATATAATTACATCTTCCCATTTTACATACACCCGGCTTAATTACTTACATTCATTATATCAGTTAACCCATCAGTTATATAAGGATCTTAAATCATAGAATTACCATTCAAAGTCCACGAATTAATGTATCGATCAATAATACTCAACACATATAATATAGTCTGTAAGTTTTTTCAAAAAGAATAATTTCGCATCGCTGATTAAACACCCCGATATAAGCTTCTATAGTCTTAATAATCATAGAACTTGCAGTAAATACCGTTTTGTGATATATACCAATAATGCAACATCAGCCGCGTATGGCTCATATCCACAGATATGTGGGTAGAGTAAAATGTTTTCCGATTACAGACTGAGGAAGTGCGAAATAACTCGATGCCATAATAATAATAATGATTACTGTTATTATTAGTCTATTTATTTTTTAACGGCTAAACGACATAAGTGGTAATAGTGTCGGACAACGAGAGTGAGAGATCCGTTGCTTGAGGGGATCGGCATGCGAGAGATCGATTTTTTCGAAATCGGTATCCTCTGCAGTTTCTCTTATATGTTAAATGTTAAATGTCAAAGCAACAGTTTTACCCTCTTATGGCTAGCCGTGGAACACTATAGGTACAATACCATATATACTCTAAGCGCCTCTGGGGTCTTGGCAAGATTTCTTTATTTCAGCTTAAAACATGGGGCCACTATACAAACAACACAAAGAGTTATTATTATTATTATAAGAAGATCGATAATATGGTTACTTAAATAAAATCCGAAATTAAAAATTTGCATTTATCATAAACTAATAAAAATGAATGTACTTTAAGCACATTTAATATATTCGTTTATTAAAAATTCAATTAACGTAATAATACAACTAAAATGTGCAAGCGATTTTATTTTGTAAACCTATTACGGATTACTAAAACTTTGAAACACTTAAGAGTGAAAAGTTTTTTGTTGCAAAATATAAATTAGAATCATAAATCTTTGTTTCAATATATTTTTAAGTATTTTTGGAAAGTTTATGAGGTCAGTCGCCTCCTGAGATCGACGATTTTTTTTATAGAGATAAATCGTCTTTCACTCCAAGCAAGCTGTGTTTCTCTCTATAAAAGGCTGAGTTGGATAATTTACAGACACTAATGAAAGGGAACAACTACGAAAGTAAATATATGTATTGTAAAGTTTCGAAAACATTAATCTTTAATACATGTTGTATTAATATCTTAAAACTATATTTTTAGCATTTTATTATATAAATTTAAAAAGTGGAATTGAATTTTTGAAACTGTAAGTTTTTATACAGGCTGTCCCGTAAAAAACGCCAACATTCATAATTCCGTTATTTATTGTCCGGTTTTATTTAAACAAAAAGTAAATTTAATAGCATCAAAAACACTATAAGATAGCAGTGTTTTATTTGTTTTCAATCGTTTTCATTAATGTCAAACGACAGTCAAGTTTTTTATTTTAAATGGCAACATATATATTTTTGGCTATATTCGGATTGGATTTTTTTTTCTGAATTCAACGATGTATAACATGTTTATTTTTGATAAACTTTATTGCAAAAAAAAACTTTATAAATTTCATCTTTGTCTTCCATTATTTATAAATATTCGAATGTGTCATGAAACATTGGAAATGTAAGTATTATAAATATTATTATAAGAAACAAAACACTTTACAATAAATGTTGAAATTGCCCGCCACCTTGTTCAACACATATCGCACATCTCCTAATTACTCCAAAGGTCGCATTTAAAAGACAAGCGGCAGGTACTTCTTGACAAGTGTTAATAATTCTTTGTCTTAAAATGTCAACATTTTCTGGAGTTGTTAAATAAACTCGATCTTGTTGATAAGCCCACAACCAAAAATCGAGGGGCGTAAGATCCGGTGAACGCGCAGGCCACTCGATAGGACCGGATGTTCCTATCCACCTATTTCCAAATTGGGTGTTCAACAAATCAGTATTTACTCTGGCGTTGTGCGCGGGAGCCCCATCTTGTTGAAAAAATATTCTATTTAAATTTGCCAAAGGTAATTCATCTAAAAAGTTTTGGAGATTTTCGTGTAATAAAGTGTAGTATTTTTCTTGATTTAAGCAACCATCTATGAAAAATGGCCCAATTAATTGATCTCCTAAAATGCCACACCAAACATTTACGTTGAAACGTCTTTGAAAATTATTTTCAATTACAAATCTCGGATTGTCTGCACTCCACTGTCGATGTATGTTTCTATTAAAAATACCGTTGTTGCTAAAAGTGCATTCATCAGACCAAATTATCCTTCTGTAAAAATTCGGGTCTTGTTCTAATGCATTTAAATAAAAACGACAAAACTGGATTCTTCGGCCAGGATCATTTTGTTCTAATGCATGAACTTTTCGAGCTATGTACGGTTTAAGTTTGTGTTTTCTTAAAATACCATGAACTGTAGTTTTTGATACCCCAATATTATGTGCAATTTCGCGAATCGAAGTTCGTGAATTTTGCTGTACTGCAAGAAGAACATCTAATTCATTATCTTCGGAGAATTTCCGTTTTTGTGTTTTTGGTTTGGTAAATGATCCATAATTTCTTAAATTCTTTTCAATTCTCTGAAATATTTTCGAACCTGGAACTTCTCTGTCCGGAAAACGAGCACTGTACCGACGAACTGCTTGAAGGCGATTTTTATTACATTCAAAGAACACTTGTAACTTGTCCGTTAATTCATTGTTATTCATTTTTAACGAAAATACGCTTTTTGTTGCGGCAAAACGTTCAAACAGGATAATACAGAAAACTTAATAAAGTCAAACTGACACTTAAGGCACATTGACATAATGCTAGTGGACTGGGCCAAGTCTACTATAATGAAAGATGAAATTTATAAAGTTTTTTTTAAATTTTTTATTATTAGGAGATATGCGATATGTGTTAAACAAGGTGGCGGGAAATTTCAACATTTATTGTAAAGTGTTTTGTTTCTTATAATAATATTTATAATACTTACATTTCAAATGTTTCATGACACATTCGAATATTTATAAGTAATGGAAGACAAAGATGAAATTTATAAAGTTTTTTTTTGCAATAAACGTTTATCAAAAATAAACATGTTATACATCGTTGAATTCAGAAAAAAAAATACTATCCGAATATAGCCAAAAATTTATATGTTGCCATTTAAAATAAAAAACTTGACTGTCGTTTGACATTAATGAAAACAATTGAAAACAAATAAAACACTGCTATCTTATAGTGTTTTTGATGCTATTAAATCTACTTTTTGTTTAAATAAAACCGGACAATAAATAACGGAATTATGAATGTTGGCGTTTTTTACGGGACAGTCTGTATATACACGAGACCGTATTCATCGTAGAGAACGTTTACTCCTTTTTTTGTGTACTAAGTGAAAAAGTAAACACATTAAAAAGAAATGGAGGTTAACGGAAGGCCAACTCCACTATAACACAAATAAGGAGCTGGACGGAAGGTTTTCAGCCAACCTAATTTGTAGTAACAAAAAATAAATTAAAATAATCACCGGCTTAATAACCGAACATTGTCATTTAAGGAAGCATCTGCACAGTATGTGCTTGATTAGAAAGTCCTGTTGTAGGAGATGTGACAAACAGGAGGAAACCAGACTTCATGTAATATACACGTGTGAGGAACTGAAGAGACATTTCGGAAGAGATCTCTTGGATCCTACGAATGTACTCAAACTTTCCCTGAGAGGATAATGACTTTTATCGAGGACACAAGACTAACAGATTGGAAATGAGAGATATATTGTGGATAGTACAAAGAGCAGTGTGCTCAAGTGCCTGAACGTGCTGGCGTCCAACCGAAAACAGAAGAAGAATAGTTTTTCTTGTTCATTAATACGTGTATCTTTAACGTGTTTGCATACTGATTCGGATATTATTTCCGAAATTTCTCCATACATAAGGATTTTAAGATATTTGCTTAAATAGTTTTTCTTATTTATATCAACAATGGTGCATACCGTATACGACCTAACAGCGTTTGTTGTGCAGAGAATTCACTGTTCATCGGCATAAGCGAAATATTGCCCATTTATTAGATAAACCATACTACCGCTATTTAGGTTTAAAAATTAGAAATAACAATAAGCCTCGTACTTGCTGCGCACAATGCGTTGTTACTTTACGAGGCTTATTGTTGGCGCAGACAAACGTACCACTCCACCTATTGCTACTTTTATTACGCGAAAATCTTCGAGTTTACCAGCAAAAACAGCAATAAGCTTGCTTATGCCAACCTGTCGTGTGTAACTCGACCAGTATTTCATTCCGAAGCTTTCTTCACAGGCTGATTAATTTTCGGCCCTCACCATGGGGATCTCGCTTATTATTGGAGATAGAGTATAGGTTTAAATATGGCAAAGTTGTTAAATTTTGTGTTTGTTATAAATCCGTAAAGAAAATAGACCTGTGACAAATGACCTTCGTTATTTAAAAAAAAACATGAAAACCCCATTTTCTTCTTTTACCTGTAGCACCGACATTTGGCCTTGTAGAGAAAAAATAAAAACACATCCTTGTGTAAATTTCTATACCTCTATCCAGTGGTGTACTCTAAATTTTTATACGACGTTTCGTTTCTTTCTGGCCATCATCAACTATCTAATTTCTTATAGGCGCCATATTGGATTTAGACATCTTCAGAAAGAGTTTTTTTTCTGATTTCAACCATGTACCACATGCTGACTATAGTTTTTGATATTAGGTTTTATTTGAAAGAATAAATTATAAGATTAAATAAGGTAGCCATGGAATTTCAATCTGTCAAACATTTCATTTATTGTTCATTAATAATACAAAAATGTCATACACTAACGAAGAGAAACGAGATATGATAACTATCTTTTATTCTTCGAACCGAAATTCAACAGTAGCGAGTACAAGATATCTACAATTATGTCCAGAACGACAACAGCCTCATCGTACCATTTTTCTAGATCTCGACAGAAATTTGGTCGAGAATGGATCGTTTACTAAGCCGCGTAATGGTCAAGACAACAGGAATTTAAATGAAAATCGACAAGATATTTTACAAATGGTAAATTAAAAGCGTGTTTTCAAGTTTCATGTTAATCTTGTATTTTATAGATAAATACTAATCCATCAATTTCTACACGCGAAGTAGCGTCAGAATTCAATTTGTGCCAGTCCAGAGTTTGGAGAACTTTACTTAAAAGTAGGTTTAAACCATACAGGATCCATGTTAGTCACTCTTTACTGCCTGGAGATAATTTGAGAAGGCTAGAATATTGTATTTGGTTAATGGGAAGGATAGAAAATGACGAAAATTTTTTAAGCAAAATCATCTGGTCAAATGAAACAAAATTTACAAATTCTGGAATGTTCAACAGAAATACGGAGCACTATTGGGCAGTACAAAATCCCCACAAAACAGGGCTAGAAGACCACAACATCGTTTTGGAATAAACGTTTGGATGGGTATTTTAGCAAATCGTCTCTTAGGACCAGTTATGTATGAAGAACATTTAAATGGAGAAAGATATTTAAACATTTTACGTACATACGTATCTGACTATCTTGACGACAATATCCCATTAAATCAATTACAATATTTATGGTGGCAACAAGATGGCGCACCAGCACACAATGCAGCTGTTGTTAGAAATTTCTTAAATCAAGAGTTTGCAAACCGTTGGATTGGAAATAGTGGAGTTGTTGAATGGCCTGCGAGATCACCTGATTTAAGTCCGATAGATTTTTTTTTATGGGGATATGTTAAAATAATATTTATAAAGTAGATGCGCCACAAAACATTGAAGAATTACGAGACAGACTTCAGAATGCCTTCGATGCAGTTCCTAGAAGAACTATACAAAGGGCAGTACAAAATGCCAGAGGGCGTGCCCAATTGTGCATTACCGAAGATGGCCAGATAAATGAACATTTACTGTAATTGTTTATTGTTTACGTTTCTATGTATTTTTATTAATGTTTTTGTTATCTTGTACTAGCTACTGTTGAATTTCGTTTCGAAGAATAAAAAATACTTATCATATCTCGTTTCTCTTCGTTAGTGTATGACATTTTTGTATTATTAATGAACAATAAATGAAATGTTTGACAGATTGAAATTCCAAAGGCTACCTTATTTAATCTTATAATTTATTCTTTCAAATAAAACCTAATGTCAAAAACTATAGTCACCATGTGGTATATGGTTGAAATCAGAAAAAAAAACTCTTTCTGAAGATGTCTAAATCCAATATGGCGCCTATAAGAAATTAGATAGTTGATGATGGCCAGAAAGAAACGAAGCGTCGTATAAAAATTTAGAGTACACCACTGGATAGAGGTTTAGAAATGGCCACAAGAATGTGTTTTTATTTTTTCTCTACAAGGCCAAATGTCGGTGCTACAGGTAAAAGAAGAAAATGGGGTTTTCGCGTTTTTTTTTGAAATAACGAAGGTCATTTGTCACAGGTCTATTTTCTTTACGGATTTATAACAAACACAAAATTTAACAACTTTGCCAAATTTAAACCTATACTCTATCTCCAATAATAAGAAAGATCCCCATGGTGAGGGCCGAAAATGAATCAGCCTGTATACTAAGACCTGGCATAGGGAATGATTCCTTGTATTCAAACGAAGAACTGACTGGTATAGATGATGAATTTGCCATAAAGAAGACGAACCATGCCTACTAAAAAAATTGGAATTAAATGACCTAATTGGAGAGATTAGATTTCAATAGCATTATATAAACAGCACATGAAGACCAAAAGGTAAATAGGTACAAGAGTTTTGTATCACTTGAATTCTCATCGTTCCTTGTTGAAAGTTACAAAAGTTACATATCATGTTACAAAATGTAGAATTTGATCAAGCCAACGCCTTACAGAGCAGTTTAATATAAAACTGTATATTTAAAGCACCTTATTCTCTAGCTTTATTAGGGCCGAACAAAATTAATTGCGATGTGGGAGAGTTCAGCTGTAATTGAGGTTCATCTGCGAATGCGCACAGTTAAGAGATATTTTGATTAATCTTCAATAACATAATGAAAGAAAAGAACTTTGTATTATCAGCATAGAGACGATATTTAGAATGTTTTAATATTAATGGTAAATTAACAGTACAAAATTTGAAAAGTGTAGGGTTTAAAGTGTGGTACTCCGTAATATAGAATAATAAAATCAGATAAAATATCTAGAATACTACATTCCGACATATTCTAAGATGAAAAGCAATGAACTGTGATGGATATTGTCTTTCATAAAATTAGGGGTGGCAGTTATAGGCACGATGAAACCCGCATTGAAATACAGGAGAACATTAAAATCATGAACGAATCCATCCACACTTTCCAAATATATGTGTAAATTTATCGGCTAGGACTTTAGAATCTTCGATATTTTATGTTTTGTGATATTACTAAAGCTGCTTTCCAGATATTCGAACATACTGAATATTCTGGACAATAATTAAAATTAAATATGCAAAATATGGTCGCTCAGGTAAGGAATACAGGTTTTTAGCGTATATGAATTAGCGTTACGAATATCGGTTGCACTCCTATTAATTCTCTTGATTGCCTTAAGATGATCTAATAACTGTAACCGTTTAAAGTTGCAAGAGTTAAAGAAAGATCATGAGTACACTAAATGAGATGTGTTAAAGACAACTTAAAAGATGAAATGAAAAATTCATTTAATTTGTTGGAGTTTTGCAAACGCATCGGTAATTTAACACATATAGTTCGATTAATATTAATATTTTAAAGATCTTTCCACAATTTTTTTTATTATCTGAATCTGAATTTTATGGCGATAGTATATGTATTTGCTTAATAGCTTGATTAGTTCCGTTTCGAAGTATTTCATAAAATTGGTTGAGCTGGATTATTTTATGAAATCTCTAATAATGCCTTATTTCTCGTTTTCAGCACGTTTTATGTTTTGTGAAAGCCGCTTCACTGTGGATTTATAATTCGGTATATTTTTAATAAGAGCATGTAAATCAAATAATGCAAAACTATAAGAATTTAAAAAAGAAATTTTAATGTCTACATCGCCAATGTCGTGGATAAAATGCTAAAAAAAATTTCATAAATTCATCAAAATTTTTGAAAATTGAATAAGAACGAGTTTTAACTATAATTTCACTTTACTGCTTCAACTAGTTTCCAGAGTATAAAATGTGGCATAGTAGCTCGTATTATAGAGTCGAATTACACCACTTAAAAATAGCTAAGTTGATAAGTATCAGTTAAAGTCGATGTTAGAGAGCATGTAAGTTAGTCACTAACCTAGGCCAGATTATACATTTCGAAAATATTAAGGAATATTCAGCATAAAAATCTCTTAAACATAGAAAGCGTTAAATTTTCTAAGTTATCTTTAAGCACATCAAGGAACTGTAATGGTCCATATATTTTACCATCCCTGTGTATTAACATTCAATTATAATTAATGCAGGGATAGGTATTTATTATATCGTTTATTATATATATTGATAAGAAATAAGTACTAAACTTACAGCTTCAAAAATATTTTATTGTAAATCCACTACAATATTGTTTCGCCATACAATGGCTTCATCAGGTGAATAAAAAACTGAATATTAAAAATACAAGTTTGAATAATTATGTACAAATTATTGAGAAAAATAGTGGTGGAAACATTTTTACAATTTTAAATTGAATACAGGGGAGTTGTTTAAATCTAATTGGTCATTTAAAGCTAATCCTAAATTATTATATCTATTAATTTCTAAGTTTCTAACAAGTTAAGTTTTTTTGCTTTTATCTTGAATATGTAAAACTTTGAAATTTGTATTAAATCTATGATTAATTTTTAAACAATGATTTGCGAAAGTTGAATCTGTTTTCTTTTCTTTATGACTTCTCTCGTGTTCTTTCATCCTAATTTTGAACGTCCTCCCCGTTTGTCCTATGTGTACCTTATTACAATCTTCACATGTTAACTTATATACACCAGAGTTTTCTTTGTCTATTTTATCTTTGTTGTTTTTAATAATGTTCTGTATAGTATTGTCTGTTTTAAATGATACGTGTTCGTTATTAAGTTTTTTAATGAAAGCATGATTTTTTTTCCGAAATTTTTCCTAAGTACTTGAATCGCAGGAATTAGTTATATTGTTTTTTTAATTTTGTGTAAATTAAAGAAAGGGATTTAATTTTTGTTGACTATTCAGGATGTTATTAATAATATTTATAGAGTACCCATTGTTTAATGCTATTGTGTATATCCTGTTTAGTTCGAGGTCGAAAATACTTTTACTCATAGGTACGTTAATTAATCTGTACATCATTGATTGGTATGCTGATAATTTTTGCTTTATTGGATGAAATGAATTAGCGTGTATTGTGTTGACTGCGGTGCCCAAACTAACACATAAAGACACCACAACACCTGAAAAATAGCTAAAGAACAAAGTCTATGTACAGTAAGTAGTTATTCTGTCTATTAATATATTCCTAATGAATAAAGTTAAAAGCCATTCATTCAGCTTTTGCTAGCCGTAGTGTTTAAAAGTAAACAGTTTCTTGAATCGGTCCTCATACTCTTATTTATTTCGATGTAGCTATATATAAATTCTAATTATCTTTTAACGTGTCCAACAAAACCATTAAATTTTAACTTTTAATAAAATCTTAAAATCAAGAAACAAAATGGGTACGGTAACAAAAGAAACTAAAATATATGATTGTTTCGGCCTTTACTTGATGAAATTCCATTATAACTATTAAGATAAAATAAAACAAAAAGTGAAATTCATAAAATTTGTTTTATTTTATCTTAATAGTAAAGAAACTAAAGCTTTAGATTGGAAATCTGTAATATACGTTTATAAAGAAATTCTCTTTATTAAGGGTAAATCTTACAGAGAGATATTCTAAGAAAGTTTGTGAATAAGATTTTTCATTGTGTATCCAGCGAAGAATTTTTAAATGTGCATTTTAAGGTTGATAAAATATTATTCTCTTGGATTTTTCGATCTTATCTATACATCTAACAATCAAATTAATACTACCACGTAGTTTACAAAAACCGTATTATGCATTTCATTGTAAACAATTCATTATCCAACATACATAAAAGATGTTTGATTCTTATAAATAGTAACTCAAATTCATATAAGTTCTTCCTATCTGAGGCGTTAAAGGTGTTGTATACCAGGGTACGTAATCCAATTTCTTGACATTGTAAATCTACGTGTGGAAGTAATCAATACACTCTTTACTCTCTTTATACACCTGCTATTTGTTCGATTGATAGAAGCGGTTAAGAGAGCTATTCAATACATAAATAGAATAAAAGACGTGCGGTTGCACTACATGGATAATTTCAATATCAACACTTACATTTACGTAACCTAATATGTACTTTAAATCCATATAACGATGTACTAGGAAGTATTTTAATATTACGAAGCTATTAATTTATATGTAGCATATAGGAGTATCTTTGTATTTTACGCTTTATAGTGACTACCAACGTTTCGTTATGCTGAATATACTTGTAGAATTTGTAAATTTATTAACGAAAACATACCGGAAACAACAAGTGGACGAACTTCTGTCAATCTACACAAAATTCACTAACAGGAATGGAAACCAATTTACGTTACAAAACAGAAAAATCTCTGCTAAAAAACTCTTTTATAAGCCAAAATCGTGTCAAATAAATATGGGCAATCAAATCGCACTTTTTGAAAGATATAAAAAAACATACGGACATTTTGTTATTAATTGATACAACAAATGTTAAGTGCACAAATGGAAATTTGTATACACGCAAAAAAAGATTCACTTTTTGAATGCAACGTCAGGAAGTTGGCAACTATAATTTCGTATACATGGTCCGAGTCTCATACTGAAATTCTCACTAACATGTCGTAGTATTCCCGATATTACGTTCTTCTTCTGTAATCCGTACTTTTAAATCTTGCATTGTTGCTGGAGAATTCCAAAAATCCGACTTGAGATATTTTAAAAAAACATCCGTAAACATCCTCCTTCCTGTTGATGACACGATTCTGCAAAAGTTCTTCCAGAAAGTTCATTATCGCGCTGGCCGGTAATTAGTTGTTGCAGTTTTTTGTAAATGAACGTTCTTATTCACAAAAAGTCGTTAAAGTTGTGGAAAGATTTGAAAATAGCATTCTGATGCTACCGTAACTACGCGACCATCATAATCTTCGAAGAAATACTGGCCAATTATTCCAATCGAAGAGGTCGCACACCAGACTATATGGGTCATCTTCAAACAACTGTACAACATGGGTGCAAGTGTGTATTACCTCCTCGTGGTAGACCCTGGGAAACGTTGAGTTAATTCAACTGCAAAATATCTACATAGAGAGATGCGATATTGCGATATACAGAGCAACATTCCTACTAAGTCCACAAATACTACGTGGCTTGCACGATGTTTATATACTCGTACATCACATGGTGAAGAACCTCTGCCTGCAGGAGATGCACGTTTCTAGAGTACATCAATGGAGATAATTCTACTTTGAAGATACCTTGGATATATTATTTTCTGCATTTATATCGCATCGTAAATAAATCTAAATAAATAAATGTGCTGACAAAACCCAACGCGAATAGATTAAGATCCGGAGTTCAAAGCATGGTCTATTTGCATTTTATACCGGTGAATGTGTAAAGCATTATGCAAAATTCCCCTTACTGCTTGAGTCGAAATTCCGATATCAATGTTGGTGTCTGGTAGTTCTTCGGAAGCTTCTTATAATCGCTACTCGTACGGCCTCCAAATTCTCGGGAGACCTAAAAATTCTTGCACTACCACATCTTCTTGTTGTTTGATCCATTGTTTTAAAGTTATTATCCTCAAAAGAAATGGCTTACCTACTTTATAGAAGAACAAGGCAGAAGATGAAAATGTAGGCGGAAATTCGAATCGTGCATGTAAAGTAACTTTTACCATTTTCTAAGTCTAAATAACGAAACCTCGTTATTTATCGGTCCAACACTGCATGATTATTAAACTTCCAAGGCTGTAGAACGTGGAGGCCATTGCCTACATTAATTACTACACACGTCACCACAATACAAGCTTCTTAGAAACATACGACTTGACTGTCCCAGCTTGTATATTACCGATATGAGATGATGCTGACATGCAAGAAAATCTCAACTAATATTGAAAAGCAAGCATGCCTTTAATAGATAAATATGCATTCAAATTTAAGGTTAAAGACTGGTTTAAAAAATAGTCACCAAACCTACACAATTATTATTATAATATATACCTATATTGCATCCTTTGATCCTTTTCTTCCCTTTTTCGTATCGGAAGCATATCGGCTGAATGCATACATCAAATTTTACAGATAAAATTGGACACGTACAAGGTGTCAGCTAGGTAGGTGCCGCGAATGTCAAACCATCGGACGATAATTTGAAGCGTTTGGCAAGAATTAAGCTGACTTTTAGAAGATTTATTACTGTTGATGAAACCTGGTATCATCATGTTCCTGAATCCAAACGATAATCTTAACAGTGAATATACATCATTATAGTCTTCCCCCAAAAAGCTAAGACATTTCCATCGACATTTCCAGCAAGTAAAGTAAGGGAATGATTTTTCAAAGAGAATCATTTTCAAAGATTATCTTGCAAGGGAGCAAACCGTTATTATGCCCTTCTAATAGACAAAATCTAAAAATAATTTTCTGGAAAACAATGGTCCATAAAAAAGTTTCCTTTCATAATGACAACATGACAACAATTCAGAATTGAAATTATGCCTCACCAACTCTATTTAGCATATCTAGCCTGAAGTTACATTCATTTATTCCTTACATTCAAATTTTTCGTTGGAAAGAAGTTTCGGTCGGATGAAGAACTAACTTATTGCAGTAGCGGAGCAATATGTTGACAATTTTGAGAAAGGTTATTACAAAAATGGTATAATGCCATATAGGAATATACAACAAACTAATTTGAAACATATTTGAATAGGTTAAAACCTCACCAAATTGTAGGTGTCCTAAATCATCATCGTACATATTTATCACATTAAAAAATTCAAACGAAATAGCAAATCAAATTATAAACTGGTAGCAATAACAACATGGTAAAAACGTTAATGAATTTTATTTGCAAAAGTAAAAAAAAAGTGTGTTTTTTACACCCGATTTTTAATATGTTATATTATTAAATTTGTTTTATACAAAATTGGTGAGGTTTTACCTTCAAGTATGTTTCAAATTATTTTGTAATATTTTATCTATTATATTATTGTTTACGTAGTTTTGAATGTATCTTATCTTATTATTCTAATTCGTTACTAAAAATTTTAATAAAAAATATGTATATATTTGAATATTTTAATAGATCGAATTTCTGAATTTAAATAAAACGGAAATATAAAATAAATACGTGACAATTATTTTATTTTAACAGATCCAATACACTGTCAACTTCCGTAGTATATACATACATATAATCTTCCTCTTAGTATACAGAGTGGTTGGTTTTAAATTGTACACTCAATATTTTCGTCGAGAGTTTCATATTTAAAAGAAATCAAAACGTATTCGATACTATGTTTGCCCTCTTTCCGAGCCTGTGAAATAGAGTGCTATTACTTGAAAAACAAAAGTTGATCTAATGAAATTTGTTTCTTCTAAATTACTGGATATTTAGCTAACTTATTCAATTCTGAATATAGTATATTTTTTTTTCTTAGGGCAATGAATAATGACATAATAACAACAACAAAGAAACACATAATGTATATGTATTGGTTAAAGAACAATAAAAAAACAATAACACGATAAAGCAAAACCCCTCTTGAAGAAATTACTCACAATGTCCACCATTTATATTGGTACACATCAGCTCAGCGTAATAAATTATGTTTGGGATCTTCTTAACATATCCGGTGTAATTTTCTGTGCTGCCTATTGTATTTTATTTTCGAATTCTTAAAGGATATTCGACAAAGTGCAATAAATCCTATTTTTTTATAAATCCCCAGCCAAAAAAGTTTATTATTGAAAGATCAGGTGATCTCGGAGACCATAATCCCAATTCATCTATTTTCAAATTTATAAAATTTGTTACTAATTGCGCGTCATGCGGTGGTGTGCGTCATGTTGGAACCACATTTGTTTCCGGATAGCTAACGACAGATGGTCTAAATATTCTTGAAATTAAGTTTCAAGAAAGTTTAAATATCGGTTTTGATTTTGAAGTGTGCCGTTATAAAAATAGGATCCTTGTAACTGATCCCCTATCACACATTATCTTTTTTTTGTAGAAAACCATATTTGGCATCCAGTTTGCTGGTTGCTGCGAGGATTCACGTTATTCAAAATGTGATTATTATGTTCATTAAACACACCATTGTTATGAATATTTGCTTTATCCGTCCATAAAATGTGTGACAAGTATTGTCTTCCAGTATTTAATAACCAATTGCAAAAGCTCATCCGTTTTTGCAGATCGAGGGGTTGTAAATGTTGCATTAAACGAATTTTAAAGGGTTTTATGTTTATTTTATACCTGGTGATTCCAAGCTATTGTACAGCAATTCGAGTTTTGGAAGCGGGGTTTCCTCTAAAGTACGTCAAAATATTTACTTCATCATTTTCTTCGGCATCGTTCAGATTTATATCTCTACTTCTTACTTTTCTTATTTTTTTAAAACTCCCGTGCCCCAATAATCAAGTATGGTTGCAGTTATCATTTGATAAATAAAAGCATTGTAAAATATCTGCTTTCTCTGCATTAGTAAATTCCATTTTTAAATGCTTAATATGGCAAATAACCCAGGGAAACTAACAATAATGATTCACTAATGCTAAACTGTGTCACCTCAACAGCTCGTATACGAACTGATATTTAAATAATATTTTGTTTTTCATTCGGTCACATTTCCAAAGCAAACTTCTTCTTTTTTATTTTTTGTTATTATGGTGTTATTCATTTCTAAACGATACTGTATTCAGAATTGAATAAGCTAGCTAAATATACAATGATATACAGGCAGTTCAATTTTTTTAAAAAATTCATTAGATCACCTTTTGTTTTTCAAGTGGTAGCACTCTATTTCCCAGGATTGGGAAGAGGGTAAAAAAGAAGTATCCGATACGTTGTGATTTCTTTAAAATATGATACTCTCAACGAAAATATTGAGTGTACAATGAAAAACCAACCACTCTGTATACATATACAGATGTTCCCGGAGTGATGCTCTAAAAATTCTAAACTTGACTTTTATTCATGGCGATTACTGTCACCTACGAAGTAGTCTCCTTGCACGGTCCCGTTCTGGTCTAGTTTTGGAAGATATTCTCCTGAATATCTTCCAAAACTAGTCGTTTTCTGTGAACTAGTAGAGTACTGCGTTTTCTGTGAACTAGCAGAGTACTGCTTGCGATTCCTCTTGAATTTCTTCAATGATGTCAAAACATCGACTTTTAGCTGCAGTTTCAGTCGCAGGAAGATACCAAAGACGCAAAGAGCGAGATCTGGCGTATAGGGAGAGGGGGGCAGGACGATAGTCGTTGACATTTTCGTCAAAAAGACTTGTGTGAAAAACTAACAATGAGACAGCGCATTGTTGAGATGCAGTGATCAATTTCCTGCTCGCCAATGGTCGGGCCATTTGTGTCTGATAGCCTCACGGAGTCAGCCAAAAAAATTGTAATAGAACTCAGAATTGATCGTTTGACCAGTTGGAACGATGCCTTTCATAACAAAAAAGGTAATGAGCATGCTCTTCACATTGCTTTTCAGTTGTCGGAATTTCTTAATTGTTGTTTAGTTTCTCAATCATAACTAGAGAACGGACATTCTTACCACATGACTAAGTTCTTCGAATACAATAGCCGTTGTCCATTGTTAACGCTGCGAAAATTAGGTGTCCGAGAAAGTCAAACACAAATACTTCATTGTATTACGACGGGATGTACTCGGCGAAGTTTATAAACATTTCCAATTGCCGATTGCGTTTAATGGAATATATCCTCCTAATACAATAGCTGTGTTGTCCATTGTTATCGCAACGGACCAGATGGCCGGGTAAGACCAACAAATACTTCATTGAATTACGCCGAGTCATGTGGTAAAAATGTCCGTTCTCTAATCATAACCATGAATCCAGCTCTCATCACCAGTAATCACTCTTAATAAAAAGTTTTCATCGTCTGCAGTAAGTTATTTAAACTCAACGCAAATGACAACTTATTCCTGCTTTTGATCGCAAGTCAGAAGTCTCGAAACAAATTTCGGGAAATGTGGTGCATGCCCAATTCTGCAGTTTTAATTCGCCGATATGTACCATATACGATTCCAATTTTATCACAGATATCAAGAACAGTTCGGCAACGGTCTTCGTTGAATTGTTGCGATGTTTTTGGGCGTGGTTTTTCGTCAGGTCTCTCTGTTCTTTCGTCGTTATTAATGGACGCTCTACCAGTCCTAACATGCTAAAACTACTCAAAAGCTTGTGTTCGGCTCATTGATTGTACACCAAATACTTGCTGAATCATTCCATATGTTTCAGTAGCTGTCTTTCCGAACTTAAAACAAAATTTAACGCACACGCGCTCCTCATGTTTTTCATCAATTATAATTATTGCCGCAGGACGCAATTACCACTTTTTGCAATCGCACGTAGCCTAGCGAAACTGCACCAATCATGTTGAAACTTGTCACACACCCTTCGTAGACATATACGGCCGTCTATTTATCGATACACGCCGGTATTATTTTGAGTTGCCATGCTACAGCGTCAGTCCGGGATTGCACCTTGTATTTCCATTTTAATTCTTACAAAATACAGAAGGAAATATGCATTATGAGGTAGATAAGGCAGTAAATGGTTTTGTTTATTACAGAAAGTATATATTCCTCCAATATTTTCCTTATTTTTAATATGAAACAAATGATTAAACCTAATTTCACGTCTTATCTCATCAAATTTAGTAGAAATCATATCGAACTCTCAGAATGGTGACCCTGCTCAAACTTAAACTTCATTCACCAATGAGTAATCGACATTTCCTAATTAATGAAATTTTAGGCGTACCAGGGTGTGATGAGTTTCTAAGTTCAAGTAATCCTTCCTGATTCTTTGGCATTCCAAGATAAATTTTTGTAATTCCAAACTATATTTATATACCATAATCTATGTAAACTTCATTAGTATTAAACTCTTAATTTATTGAATGAAGTACAAACTTCAACTTAAATATGCTAATACAAAGGTATTTTTAATAATATAAAATATTATTAAAAATCTGGTGTGAAGAACACAAATGCAGGTTCACTATTAATATTTTCTGTGAACGTGTCCGAATATATCCTATCCCCAGAGACGTAGATACGTATTTCGCTTTTCTACAAGCTCATCGGTACGCCCCTGCTGGAGAAAGGATATTTCCAGACACATTCACAGAAAAGAACCACCTCGCCCTATCACGTTCACAGAAAATATTAATAGTGAACCTGCATTTGTGTTCTTCACACCAGATTTTTAATAATATTTTATATTATTAAAAATACCTTTGTATTATACAAAACTGGTGGGGTTTACCTACTCATGTATGTTTCAATTATTCTGATACGTTAAATATGCTACTTAAAAGTTTACAACATATTGTTTTATATGTTTATCAGGTTTAAAAACATATTAAAAATTAAATACGAAACACAAATGTGTGATTTTCATAATTATTTTATTATACTTATAATAACAATTGTTTCACCAACTTCGTCGGATTAATAGGTAAATCTAATTCCAGAACGGAATATATAGTCAGTTCAACTAATTTAAGGATAGGAATGTTATACAATTACATGAGAATAAATTTAACAATGGGGATTTATCCAAATCATTTGGTCATTTAATAAATTATTACATTTTTTACGTGTGTTTCTGTTGTTTGAAGAAATGTTAATTTCATACCTTCGTTTTCTGAATGTAAAATAATAAAACCTGAATTAAAGGAATGATTACAAGTATTTAAATTTATAGCATAGTTGGAATCACTTTTGTTATAATTAAAACATCTCTTGTGTTCTAATATTTTTGTTTTCAAAGATCTTCTAGGTTGTTCGATATACCGAGTGTCCTTGAAAGAAAAAACAACACATGAAAAATGGAAAGATGTAATTATATAGAATACTTATATATCCAAAATATTTTTCCAAAATTCTCTAGAGAAGCGAGAGAAAAAATGACAAAGATGTTCATAAAATATTTGCCACGCCACTGTGCGATCGACTACATTATAAAAATTTCAGAGATGATATCTTAAAGTGAAGCGACAGTAACAAAAAGAATAGTTTAGGTATTGCCGATCTTGCTTTAGGTATCGTCTATTCGATATGTTTTACATTTACGTCTTCGATTAAAGATAGATTGTTACCAAATTGGACGTTAAATGTTCGTTAAGCACTAATCTTACATGTTCTTTTAGTACATCGTCTTTAAAAATTCACAAGGAAGTATAAATTTTTAACAGCTGACTCTCGTACAAGGTTTTAGAGCCCTTACCATACAAAGCTGATTGTTCAATGTTATCTTCTACAGCTTTTATAAACATAAAAGTTGCAGTATGTGTATTTAATAGCGGCATTCCAAATCCATATTAATATTTTATATTTGGTACTTCTTGTAACAAAAACATATTCACGTAATACACAAGAAAGGAAAGTGATTTAGGTTAGCCATAAAGATTTCGTCCACAAATGATTCACAGCAGATATATCCGGACGTGTATTGAGGTTATCAAACCCTGGGTAAACAAAGCTGCTCCATTATTTTTATTTTACAACGTCGACAGTCGCCTAAACAAAGTTATCTGTTACAGTTTTTATAAACATAAACATTGCAGCATGTGTGTAAATTCAAAGGAGGTATTTGTAATAGATATTCTGATACATAGGCGGCACATGCTTTAGTTTCCAGGGGGCATTTAATTTTGGGGTTCGCATCGTAATTGACTCAAAATTTTTAGAATGTATTCTATATAATTGCATTTTTTCATTTTTCATACGTTGTGTCTTTATTATCACAGAGCAATCACCGCAAAACAGCTTATAGACTCCAGATTTGTTGAACTTATTTAGTCTTTCTTGTCATTAATTAATCTCCCTAGCCTATATTTAAATCTTGTTTTTTAAGTAACATATGTTATGTATTTATTTGTATTTCGGGCTTATATCATATGTTTCATAATTGAATGTCAATATTGAAAGGGTCGATTCTTCGGGTTATTTTAAGAAAAAAAGTTTATATAAACATGAGTCCGGAAGTACTCTCTTTCCGAGATATAGGCTGTTAAACTTCTAAGAAAAAAGTTTTTTTTTATCCTAACATCCATACCACTTCAGATTTCCTACCGATAAAGGGGTATTTTTCGATGTAAAAAAAATAAAAAATTTCTACCAGGGGCCTTCGAGAGAAATTTGGATTGAATATGTTTGAAAAATAATGACACGCCCCAGCTTTTTCTTTGAAGAAAAATTATTTTATTAATGGTGCATTATTTTGTAACAAAAAATGTCTCTTGACCTGTTTTCGTAACTCTATTTCAGTACAGAAATTAAGAACAATTATTGTTCCTATACTAAAAGTAGAATATTGATAGTAGTTATGTATGTTGTTGTTTTATTAGTTTTAACAGTTAAATTAATTTGTTGGTTAAAATATTTGTACAATGTTATTTTGAAAAAAAAAAATGGTTAATTTTACTAATCTCGAGTTGGCTGGCTTTTATTACATGTATGGTTTGGCTGGTGGCAGTGCACCGGAGTATCAATAGCTCTTTCCGGATAGAATTACAGTTTTCCAGATAGATGAACATTTTCAAACGTACATAGAAGGGTAACTGAAACATGTACTTTTAGGCCACCATCAATTAAAAGGTCCTTATAGTACTACAAGAACTCGAGAAATTGAAGAAGCAGTTTTAAATTGAATCAATTAAAAGGTCCTTATCGTACTACAAGAACTCGAGAAATTGAAGAAGCACTTTTAAATAATTAATTGAAGATAATTATAAAGTTAGTACTAGAAAAATTGGAAATAACTTGAATATCTCGCACATTCTATTGGAGAATTCATCACGTTTTTTTTTGTTATAGCCGCGTTATATTCAACGGGTCTAAGCCTTACTTCCCCGAGATTTTGGTTTGCGTATCGACTTTTGTCAATGATTTTTCTAGAATATTTATAAATCCCATGCTTGATTGTAAAATAATGTTCACAGGAAACCAACTTCTCAAGAAACGCTGTCAGAAATTTTCACAATAATCATATTTGGGCCAAAGAAAACCACCATGCAGCGATTAAGAGCAATTTTCGGTAAATGTCTGGGCTGGAATAGTTCAAAATTACTTAAGCCTTGAGCCTTTTTTGCCACAAAGGCTAAATGGTCATAACTATCGTCGGTTTCTAAAGGATGATTTACCAATATTGTTTGAAGAAGTGTCAATTTTAGTTAGAAATAGTATGTGGTTCATGCATGACGGTGCACCAGCTTATTTCAGTCTAGAAGCAAGAGAACATATAAATCGTATATTCCATAAACGATGGGTAGGTTGTGGTGGATCTCAACCATGGCCTCTGAGGTCCCCAGATTTAAATAGTTTGGACTTTTCCTTATGAGGGCATCTTGAAACTCTGGCTTACAGCACTCCAGTTAACACTGTACAAGAATTGAAGAATTTTTCAAAGAGTGCGCACGAATATGAGAAGAAGAACTGAAGCATGTATCCTGGGAGGTGGAGGGCATTTTCAACAATTTATTTTTTTTCGGTTGTGATTCTTTATTATCAAATTTACTAAAAGGTAGTATGATAGCGCTCCATATCATTCGCGACAACAAAGTAAAGTTCTTACAAAATGTAGTACTAAGAAAAGCATTTTTGAGAAGCCAATGATTTATATTATAAAGATTATTATACGAAAAATCAATTAATGGAGGTGAAGAACACAAAGAGATATGTGAAGGATTATTATGTACATAATAGAGCCAAAGAAGCAGACTTACAGTTTTACGTTTACCGCCGTATCATTGCGTTTTCAACACAATAGAATTGGTACGGGACCAACTTAAAAACACCATAAGGCCACCGAAATTTAGTGAAACTGCCATTACATACAGTACAGTAACAATGCTCTTGTTGAAAATTTGAAAAATGCCGTTAAACATGCAATTACAAAAGAGAACGAATATTTAGACATGTATTGTAGCTCATTTAATTATAAATTTGCAATATGATTCAGACACAGACGTCAATTTACCGGACGATTCAAGCACAGACGATGATTAATGAAAGAAGGTTCTACCCAGTGACAATGTTCGTTTCTTTAACTTAACGTTACTTTACGTTTAATACTTATGTATATACGGAACATGTACCTATGTGTTTGATATATCTATATTACCATACGTCTTGTAATATTTTTTTACAAATGAAGCTGACGAATTGTATTTCTTTTTTATATTTTATTTTTCTATTCTACATTTTCTTATTTAATTAATTAGAGGGCCCTAATTTATAGTCACTACGGTCAATGGATTCGTATACTGCAGGTAGGTGAACCGTGTCCATTCAATAACAATGAGGAAATTATCGCTAGAGGGGGGTTCAACGACACAGTTGTATACACATTAAAAGTTAGTTTCTTATAATTCTGAATGAACTATAATTGTTAAGCCCTTATACTTACAAGTCAAATATCCAAATTGCCTAGGCGCTTCCGCCGTGTATAATGTCATATTTAATCCTCCTTATTGTGACCCTTTTAATGACGCATAGCTATTTGGAAATTTTGAGCCCGCAGTCTTGCCTTTCCTCCTTCATCGCACTTCCTCATGCAATTTTTCAGGGATGTGAAGAAGGGGTGGTAAGTTCCTATACGCCTAACAGACAATTTGATCATATCAATCAGATAGTATAGTTCTAACATTACCATCAACAAGCTTATTCTGTTCCATATAGTGTTATTCATTCTGTTATTTGTAGACTGACAATCTACGTTTCAAGAGTACTAACAATCGCTTTAGTTCCTCAGTCCCAACATATCCACGGAATTACAACCTGTGGATCACTTAGTTGCCACGGCTTTGAAACCGTAATTCGCAAAAGTATCAAATCCACCACGGCAACTACAGTCCACTTTAAACCCACCAACTCCTTCGCGTTACATGGTCCTTCGTAGCCCGGATTTTAGTACCCTTCAAGTTACATAAGTTTGGTTAATGTTTGCAGTCATATAGTACTTTATAGTCCAATATCAGTGCAAGTAACATTCTACTAACAAAAAAGTTGAGAGGATGTGGGGAATCGGGATTTTAATTATTATTTAATAAATACGTCTATTGTAATTGTATATACATTTTACAAACGAGAATTTTAATAATAATTTTTAAAAAATGTAAAACTCGACATCTTCGCATCCCCACTACTTCCAATAAGAGTAATACTTCATTATAATATTAGAACGGGCTACGGTAATGAAACTTTGTGCTTCAACTATAACCTAGAAACAAAACGTCAGGGCATTTAACGAAAATCCCCGGATTCATCAAACTCTAAAAGAACGCATATAACATTCACGGCTTAAGTCTATGATGATATCTTTTTAAAACAGGAGAATAGTTTACAAAGTATTGAACAGGAACAAACAGCCAATCAACAATATTATTGAGAGGTGCTGAAGAGATTAGTAGATTTTGTTCGAAGAGATTTGAATCTGATTGAAAAGATCCAATACATGAGTCATTCAATGTGATAATTCGCTAACTCACAGTTTCTCACAACAAAATGTGACAAAAATAAGTTTCAGGTCTATTTTTAGAAATGTGAACACTTTAAGTCAGTGTATAGATGCACAAGAAGAGCACTTTGAAGCCAATAGTAACTTGCAGTTTATAGTTCCATACGCACACACCGTATATACCGGATGTATTTTTTAACTTGAAACTTTCAAATATCTCGAAAAATAAGCAATTCACGAAATGTCCAGATTTAAAATTTAGTAATTCAATGGAGGAAATATATTAGTGCTAGAATTAATCCCTATCTTGCCCTCTATGTAGACGGGGCGGGGTAACTTTGAAATCTTAAATAGGAATCCATATATTTTATTACAGATTCCAATTCTACGGGAAAAGGTACGTAGGATTTGACTGAATGTGTTTCTTATTTAAGCAAATGTCATAACTTTCATCTCACGCAGAATTAAATATCGTTTGCTACTTTTTAGTAAAGGCAACAACGCTGGTTATCGGAAATCGGTATTTATATTGGTGACGTGAATGCATAAAACTTTACTTGAATCGAAATGAAATAGAATTGACTTTTGATTATTTTGGAAAGATTTACAAAAGGTAAGCACCTCACATATATTTATAAGCACTAATGGTAATAAGAATAATAATGATAATTTCTAATATGATTTCTTTTCTAAATTGAAAATAATTTAAGTTTTATTATGTACCTGACAGAAAAGGTTAAGGTTAATTAATTCTTTTCCCTGGCAAACTGTTGCCAGTCGATGCGGTTCCCTCATTTGTTGCTGCTTCCTTGACTGTGGTTGGCTGCTTTCGAACTCGGGATGCCGTTTGAAACACAAATGCAATTATACAAAAAAGGTTTAAGTATATCAATACGTTAAGCACGTATTACGCATTTGTTACATATGAAACAGACATGCAATATACACATCTGTAACTGTACACATGGACAATACACCTCGTATTTCCACCATTTACTTCTGCTTAAGACACGTGTTTCTACCATCTACTATTAGGCGTCATCAGTTAAGCTAGTTAAGTAAATAAAGCTTAAATCGCCTATAAGATATAGCAAATTTTGTCCTATCAGGTAGCACCATATAATCTAGTGACATCTGACGGACGAAAGAGACTATGCCGAAAATGTCAATCCTTCCCTTGACCGGCTATGCCGGTACAGAAGGGAAGAAAATACGTATATAGGTGTAAGTCCATTAACACGATGCCAGATGGCAGCAAATATACAAAAAAAGGTTTAAGTATATCAATACGTTAAGCACGTATTACGCATTTGTTACAAATGTAACAGACATGCAATATACACATCTGTAACTGTACACATGGACAATACACCTCGTATGATGGCATCTATTTGCTGCCATCTGGCATCGTGTTAATGGACTTATAACTATATACGTATTTTTTCCCTTCTGTACCGGCATAGCCGGTCAAGGGAAGGATTGACATTTTCGGCATAGTCTCTTTCGTCCGTCAGATGTCACTAGATTATATGGTGCTACTTAATAGGACAAAATTTACTATACCTTATAGGCAATTTAAGCTTTATTTACTTCACTAGCTTAACTGATGACGCCTAATAGTAGATAGCAGAAACACGCGTCTTAATCAGAAGTAAATGCTGGAAAATACGAGGTGTATTGTCCATGTGTACAGTTACAGATGTGTATATTACATGTCTGTTTCATTTGTAACAAATGCGTAATACGTGCTTAACGTATTGATATACTTAAACCTTTTTTGTATATTTGCTGCCATCTGGCATCGTGTTAATGGACTTACACCTATATACGCATTTTCTTCCCTTCTTTACCGGCATAGCCGGTCAAGGGAAGGATTGACATTTTCGGCATAGTCTCTTTCGTCCGTCAGATGTCACTAGATTATATGGTGCTACCTGATAGGACAAAGTTTGCTATACCTTATAGGCGATTTAAGCTTTATTTACTTCACTAGCTTAACTGATGACGCCTAATAGTAGATGGCAGAAACACGTGTCTTAAGCAGAAGTAAATGCTGGAAAATACGAGGTGTATTGTCCATGTGTACAGTTACAGATGTGTATATTGCATGTCTGTTTCATTTGTAACAAATGCAATGGCACGCTTTTTCTTTCTGGAATCTTCGGACTTCTAACGGCCTTTTGGATTCAAGTTTTTATTACAAACTTGCCTGGATAAGTATTTTTCTTCTCACTTACGTCGTGGATAATATTTTATAGTGTTATATGCAGGTTTTTCATCTCTTTGTCGTACTTATTTCGGTAGCTTATCGCTGTATTATTTCACTTTCGTTTTAAATGAGTTTTCACCGTAATATTTTGGTGAAATTCGCTTTAATAATCGCACTGTTGTTTAACTTTAATTTGGCGATGTTTTTATTTAAACTAATTGCCTTAGCTTTAACGCTTTTTTATATCACGTTTGATTCGCTACGATGAAGATACGTCTTTCACCGTTGGCGACCTTTATGCGAATCTCCCTATTGCACGGACTGTAACCCCGTCGTTCAATTGTTTTAATTTACGACTTGAAGTTTAGATATTGAAATGTAATTGAAGTTGTTTGTAGATCGTATTGAAATTTTGAATGTGCAATGACCTTTTTAAATAATTATTATTAATATAAATACCTTGTTTTTAAATGTTATCAATATGGATGGGTTTTTACATTGATTCTTTACATTTTCCTAAATTGGTTTCTTATTTTAATAATGAATGTTTCCAAATTGCATCTCAATGATGATATAACGTGTGTTCATTTGTAAAGTCAATCTAGGTTACTTTGAAATTATGATAGAATAAGACGCAAATATATTAGTATGTGTTTGTTGTTCCGTAAACGTAAATCCAAATTTGAATTTGATAATGCCAATCACAAAAAATGTTGCAGAATATCATCAGAAATTTTGAACGGAGGATTTTAAAGTGCATTGATCTTGAAGGACAACATTTTCAACATTTGTTTTAGTTTTCAATAAATACCTATTATTTGTTATTTATTTGTATGTATGAAACTGTCAAAATATACGACTTAGGTAGGTTAAGTAGTAAATTTTAATTTACGACATACTTCTAAATGTTCTCAGTAAATCACATGCTACTAGATTGACTTTTCAAATGAACACTTGTTATATATATATATATATATATATATATATATTATTAAATATACTTTTTGTAGCACTAACTTTTTATAATACTAATTTTACATTCATTATCCATATAATCCATTTGAGGTCAAAGTTAATTTAATTATATTAGCGAGTAAAATATTGAAATTTTATAAACAATTTGTAATTGCAAACCATTTCACACTGTGTAAATGTGGCAGCATTGTACGTCGATTTATTTATTTATTTTTTAATCTAAATATATGTTACATATGGAACAGTTTACATTTCCATGCCAAAAATAGTGGAAACTCTAATTTCACGTGTGAAAAGAGTAATCTATAAATACGATTGTATTGTTTCATTTAACCCAATAAATATAGATTTCAAAGAAGAATATATTAAATGAAACATTTTGTGGTTATTATAAAAAAAAATTGTAAACTCATAATTTTCATGTCAGTGTACCCTAAACAAACAAAAAATGACATAACTTTTAAAATAGATGAAAAATAATGTTTTGTTAAATACGAAAACTACACATTAAATAAACGTATACGCCACGGTAAATTATTATTAGAAAGAAATTGTGAGAAAACTTTGTAATTTTTGTAAATGAACTGGAAAAAAATTGGCTTTGTACCAAACTTAATAGATGAATCACAAATTAAATCAGTTCTGCTTGAAGGGACGGCAGCGAGTCTGGGGAGAATCTCGAAAAGATACACCATTCCAAATATAACAGACGGTAAATTTTACGGTAAATATGTCACGGTGTAGGTGGCAAATAGATCCTGTAATAAAAGCAATCTGGCGGTGATTAATGAAGGTTTGAATTGTGCTAATTACATCATCTTCTCACACGAACATTAATTACATGTTCCTTGGGAAAAGATAGCACAATATATTATTTTGTTGCAGAAATTGTAGCAAATTTGAATTGAGAAAATGATAATATATGTTATTTTATACAATGATACTATATGTAATATCTAGCGAACACTGTCTTGGATATAAAAATTAGCTATATAAATTTAATAAACTTGAAATAGTTAAATTCATTTATTGAAATATTAGAATTAGTTTTTGAAATATATAATAAGCGGTAATTATAGTTCTTTTCGAGATATAACGACCCGACTAAAGGAATAAAACTGTAGTAATAATTCGTCTAATTAGACGTTACTTGAGATGCCGATGTACTTTGATATTTTAATGATATTTATGTCATCGATATCGCAAATCTTAGCTCGCGCTTTTGAATAATTCATTATTCAAGACATAGCAACTTCGTTACCCTCTCCAAACTGAACCATAAACCAATAACCTTTTGCAACCACCAGTGTATTCTTCCACCCAACTCATCCTTATTCTGTTTGCAACTCTTGTAAGATACACATCGCTCAAACTTGACACATGCTGTTTCAGCAGCCAAGCGCCGCTAGGCCTTGCTTTCTATATGTCCGATCGTCCGATTCTTTATATTAATTTTTAGCTGCGTGTTCATCGTACTTGTATATATTGCTACTTTTATTTAATCATTTAATACATTTTAAATCTCTCAATTTCTTATGTAAATATTAGATAAAAATTTTAAGGACAACGTTGTTGTGTTTTATTTTAGTTAATAAGTTGAAATATATTTATTTCAGCACACATTATACACGTTCTGGACCTTAGATGTATCACCAATACCACCATTTATTATTTAAACATTTACAGTATTGTTAGGGCCCTCCAGCTAGCCCGGACAGAACCAACACGAGCCACAAGCGTATATCTTGTAACAGTTGGCACTCCGACGTGCTCAAATACAATTCAACACACACATCAAATAGCGTTCCAGTAACAACAGACCTACACTGGTTTTCCCATTTAAGATCTGGGTAGCATTTCTGATGATTTTTAATGGGCTGATTACCAGAAGAATAATAAAAAAAATCCATCACGTCAGAATATTACTTTATTTAGTATTTAGCATTTCTGATGATTTTTAATGCGCTGATTACGAGAAGAATAATAAAAAAAATCTCTAAATTTGCACGCCTGTGTTATTTACGACTACAACAGATACAACTGTTGAAAATATCGTTTATATAGTTGAGCACGTTTATTTTGTTTCTCTTTTTATTTTGCTGCTTTTTAAGTATTCAATGCAGTCTGGCCTCTGGAATTTCGGTCATCTATTCCTCTTTTTATTCTTCCCTCGTAATGTACTTGTACTTGTAGCCACATTTACGTTCATAAGTAAGCGTTCTTGCTAGTATAAAGAATTGATTATTTAAATTTACAAAAATTTACATCTTTTTAGTTTTTTATAATTCATTAACTGGTTTTTGATTAATATTTGAGATAATTCCTCAAACACTTATTAAAAATAAAAGGGGGGTGTCAAAGTAATCGATTTAATAACTTCGCTGTTCCTGCATCTCTTTTATTTCACAAATTTAATAGAATGGGCAAGAAGATATATCGTTACAGAAATAAGAAAAACACCCTAACCACAATATATATCAATAAATACTATATACGTTTTTCGGCAACTAAGTTGCCACCTTCACTAGAATAACCTTAAAAACTGAAAAAAATTTAACGTAGCGTTTTTGGCTAAGGTAAACCTTAGAAGATATGCTCTTCACCAAATCGCCAGTGGGATAACACTAAATTCCTAACATCGAAATAACACTTATATACTACTTAAACTTATCGTGAAATTTAGGGAACCGTGAAGCGTGAAAACATGAAGCGTACAAATAATGCTATTGTCACAATATGAAAGTATTTATATATATAGAAATAAGAATAAATGAATGAATTCTGACAATAGACCAATCCTTCAGTCCAGTTTGTATTCCTTATTGTGACAATAGCATTATTTTTACGCTTAATGTGTTCACGCTTCACGGTTCCCTAAATTTCACGCTAGGTTTAAGTAGTATATAAGTGTTATTTCGATGTTAGGAATTTAGTGTTATCCCACTGGCGATTTGGTGAAGAGCATATCTTCTAAGGTTTACCTTAGCCAAAAACGCTACGTTTAACATTTTTTCAGTTTTTAAGGTTATTCTACTGAAGATGGCAACTTAGTTGCCAAATACGTATATAGTATTTATTGATATATATTGTGGTTAGGGTGTTTTTCTTATTTCTGTTTCAGATTACAAGCCACAGTCTCCACCAATTTCAGATCACCATGACTTCCCGGTCAAAGGAGTACAATAGATTTCATAGTTTAACGAGTAAGATTAGTTTATTGAAAGCCGATATTAATTTCTTGGAGCAGTGCAAACAAAGTCAAGTTTTTCCTAAATTTATGAAAGTTAATGTTTCATCGAATTGTGAAATTATTGATAAAGTAACTTTTTACGCGAAAATGAAATGGCTGACTTCAGAAATATGATTTGCATTTATGTTTAACTAAAAATTTAAGTAATTATGAATACGAGGACTGGTGTCATTTTCATAGACATGTAACGGAGATAACTGAACATAAACTTAACACTAAGATTTGTAAATTAAGTCAGAAATTTCGTAACCTTTGCCCGTCGGTTCACGAAAAACCAATTGTCAATAGTTCCATGAAAGAGACACCAGTCTCAGTCGTCTGAGAATTTTAATAGGAGATATATCGTTAATTAATAAATTGAATAAAATAGTCCTATCCTTTGATAATCCAACGAACATGCAGGTTCAGAAATTTCTCTTAGATTTTCAATTATCTGTGTTGGATTTAATATTTTCTCTGTTCTTGGCATAAGTTCTAGTTTTCAATTTCAATTAATCTATAAAATGCATGCAATAGTTCATTAATTTATATAAATTTAAAAATTTCCTTTTCGTAAGCAGATACACTGTATTTAATTTGAAATTTGTCACATGATAGTAGTTAGAGTATAGTTCTTTTACTTCGTCTGAATCTTCTACTTTTAATTTACCTAATCTAACCTCTACAATAAATCTGCGCATTATGTTCTCTTGGTTTTGGCTGGGAGCGCATGCTTTTCAATACTTGCATTTTTAGTTCTTATTTAAGGTGATTTCCAAATTTATTACTTTATTAGGGTTAGTTGTTACACATCGTTTTTAAAGTACTTTTATTTTAGTATAGTAAAATAATACGAGAAAATCGATACATAAAGTGGTAAGGAAAATTGCATTTTTATTTTTTACTCAAAATTATTTTTCGTTTTTAGTGTAGAGGCAATTCTTGTTTGTGAGATACTAACGAAAAATGTATAATAAAAAATCAAAGCCTGAATATTTAGCATATTTTCTCCAAACATTTTCACTTCTATTGATACGCGCTGCATATATTGATCTACATACACACTGCTAGGTATGCTTATGTTATTAAATTCGCTATATTTAGTTAGGATTATTCAAAAAAATATTACTGAGTTTAAATTAAAAACTAATTTTAACTTATCTTTATCGAAACCAAGTATTCCTTCTAGACTGTGTCCATCCACAAATTTTCGGAAAAATATTCTACGCTTTAGATTTTTTATGGAATTGGAGAAATTATGTATCAAACAGCTATTGATAAATTTAATGAAAAATGTTCTCGCATTCATGTTACAATTACATAATACATACGTTAAAAAACATTCCAAAATTTTATGAAACAGGTTAACTAGAAGGATGAAAATGTGAAAACAATGCAATAAGGATGATGCGTTAACTTTGTTGATTACGAATGCGATGAATAGATGAAAGTTTAAAATTGTTTCTGCGTAAGAACTGCAGAGCTTGTTACACGAAATGTTGAAATTTTGTTTTATGATCTGTATATCCGACATCAAACGACCAAAAATATCCGGCCTTCATTTTTGTTTTTGATGAATTAACATACACTGGGCATTTTAATATTTTATTATGAACCGTATATTCTATTTTCTAATGCAATCCGAGGATACGCGTCTTCTAGGATAACCGTATTTGAGTGTTTTCCGATAACTTCGTCTGTACAAAGCGCTACACACTGATGAATTAGACACATAGGTTTTTTGTCGAATGAGGTCCCTTTAATTTCGTGCGACATACAAAATTTACGTATACATATAAAAATATATTTCAGGGTTATCAATTCGTTAGACTTCAACACCATTTTATTTAAAAGATAAATACCCATAAATAAAATAAACTACCTTTTAAATAAATACAACAACTTGCACAATAAATTAAAATTCACAATTGAAGAAGAAATTAATAGCAGTATAAATTTTCTTGATATTTCTTTAACCTATAATAGACATAATACTATTTAATACAAAGGTATTTTTAATAATATAAAATATTACTAAAAATCTGGTGTGAAGAACACAAATGCAGGTTCACTATTAATATTTTCTGTGAACGTGTCCGAATATATCCTATCCCCAGAGACGTAGATACGTATTTCGCTTTTCTACAAGCTCATCGGTACGCCCCTGCTGGAGAAAGGATATTTCCAGACACATTCACAGAAAAGAACCACCTCGCCCTATCACCGTAATTATCCAGACCGAGCGCAGAAGTAAATTCGGCGCTACCTGTTGTCAGACAGCCGAAGTACCTCGCATACCGTCCACATAATTAATGTGAAGTAACGACGCCCTTCCAAAGGTTAGCACAGCCAACTCTCTAGAAGAACACAAATGCATAGGATAGGATAGGATATATTCGGACACGTTCACAGAAAATATTAATAGTGAACCTGCATTTGTGTTCTTCACACCAGATTTTTAGTAATATTTTATATTATCAAAAATACCTTTGTATTATACAAAACTGGTGGGGTTTACCTACTCATGTATGTTTCAATTATTCTGATACATTACACATGCGGTTAAGCCGTAGTATGAGTGAAGGCACAAACAAAATGCAGTTTTCTAGAGAGTTGGCTGTGCTAACCTTTGGAAGGGCGTCGTTACTTCATATTAATTATGTGGACGGTATGCGAGGTACTTCGGCTGTCTGACAACAGGTAGCGCCGAATTTACTTCTGCGCTCGGTCTGGATAATTACGGTGATAGGGCGAGGTGGTTCTTTTCTGTGAATGTGTCTGGAAATATCCTTTCTCCAGCAGGGGCGTACCGATGAGCTTGTAGAAAAGCGAAATACGTATCTACGTCTCTGGGGATAGGATATATTCGGACACGTTCACAGAAAATATTAATAGTGAACCTGCATTTGTGTTCTTCACACCAGATTTTTAGTAATATTTTATATTATTAAAAATACCTTTGTATTATACAAAACTGGTGGGGTTTACCTACTCATGTATGTTTCAATTATTCTGATATAATACTATTTCTACAAATTGGTATAATAAACCCACAGCTTATTTTCCATATATGAATTACCACTCAAATGCACCTACAGTATTCAATAAAATGATTTTAAATAATCTGACTGATGGAGCAGTAAAACTATCACATACTCAATACAGAAAAGATAACATCAAGAAAATTAAAACAATCTTAACAGATAATAATTATCCACCACCACTTATAGACCAAACAATTAAAAAAAGAATACACCAAATATACAACACTGCAGACACCAATAACAATTTAAACAATGACACAACATATATCACGATTCCATTATGTTTCACAATTAACAGAAAAAATTAAATATACTTTAAAAAGATATGATATAGCTACAACATATAATCTTGGTAATAGTAATAAACATCTATTTTCGAAACTAAAACCTAAAATTGAAAAAATCGAGAAACACATGTCGTCTATAAAATACCATGTCGTGATTGCGATAGTTACTACATAGGCCAAACTAAACAATATTTATACAAAAGAATATAATCCTACAAATACTCCAAAACATAAAAAACTGCTGTATTTACACCCAAACTACAACGCGATTACCATTTCGATTTTGAAAACACACAGATAATCGATACATAGCAACACAAAATGAAAAGGAAAATTAAAGAAATGATTAATATTAAACAAGAAAAAAATTCAATTAACAACAGAAGTGATATAAAAAATCTAAGCACTATATACTATAATCTAATAATGTAACGATCTGCAATTTACCATCACGAATATTTGTTGTTATTATATAAATTTCTATCATATGTTATTTAAATATCTGTACACTGGTTTATTATGCTGGCAGTTTCGTGTTTAGATCCCTGACTAGGCTGTCCGAGTAGGTTTTCGTGGTTTTCCTTCTCGTTCTAAGCGAATACCGACAGCTTAACATCTTAAGTCGCTCCACGGGCGCAGGTATAATTATAACTCGTGATCTAGCTGTTGAGAGTGCTGAGGCATCAATTATTATTATTAAACTTGAATTTATCTTTGAATATTTTAATTTTATCCGTGATAACTACAGATATATAAATATGACATTAATATACCGTCATTTATATTTTAAATTTCTTTGAAAAGACATTATGGGCCGAGACATGTAAAATTATTTTCAATATATACATATTAAAGTAAATCGCCGACTAATTGAATCTACTATAACATAAATAGGTCAAGAAATAATTATATATGTATATGTATGTATATATATATTAGTATTATAATAAATTTAACAAAAAATTACAATGAAAGTGTCTCTACAAACCTAAATTTATTCATACTTTAGCTCCCGAAGGTTATGTATTTCGATTAGAATTGTTTGTAGATGTGAATGATTCATTGCAAGTATTGGTCAAGAGAGAATTCAAATTTTAAGGAATTTTGATAGCCAAAATGTTTGGTTCCTATTGTTTAGAAGAAATTTGAATCAATTACACTATTTAACTTTGTCATAAAAATACTATAATTGGCAGATAGAATTTAAACAAATAACAATTATTATCACAAATTTAGAAATTTTATATAATATATTATATAATGAAAAGAAAACTTTTCTGCACGTGTTTCTTCACACACTTATTTCAACATTTCTGCAATATCAAGGTCTCTTCAGACATTTTTTCTGGAAGCTCTTCAAAATAATCATTAACAGTAGGTTTAAAGTTATCATTTGAGTAAAATACCCACCCTCGTATTTTTCAACTTAAGGGAAAATATGCCGTTGTAGTGTAACAGTATGTTTTTTTCAGAAAAATTTTGCTAACAATTTTTCTGAAAAAAACATACTGTTCCTTGTTACCTTCGCTTAACAAGTTTCTCTTCTGCTTTTCCATCTCACTGACATTCATTTCTAAATCTTCATATAAAGTTTCCTAACTATTGTCTGGGATATCTAAACCTCCCTTGCAATAATAGAAATTCTACTATCTGTGAACACCAAACCTTGAATTCTCTTTCTTGTTTTCTGTGTTCATGTCTCTAGAGGTCTGTAAGGTTTCGCTTCATCTTCAATTATTCCTCAACTCTAAACAAAATTGTTAATAAAATTTTACTCGATAATGTGATGAAGCATTCTCGCCATATACAGCAATCGTTGGCAAATGGGTAATTTTTTGGCCCAAAATACACTTCGATGTTCAAGATTTAAATCACTGATTTTTCACTTTCAAACCGCTACCGAAACTACAAAAATCTTTCAAATTCAATATCACCTGGTCAGAATACTTATACTAAGTAGATTACATAAAAATTTTCCTTCTCTCCCGTGCACTAGACTATAGACTAATATATTTTAACTACCTAAGAAAGATCAACAATTTCTACATGACGAAAAGTAGTAATGTAGATTCAACACAAACATTAATTTCGCACATTTACAATTATTGTTTAGAAATACAAACACACAAGCCTGGATAGTTTTGCATAAATTTGCATTCGTGTTCACTTAATACATTAGCTTGTCTGGTAATTGGATTATTTTAGACGCACCTTTAAAGAAACTTCAAATAAAATTTAAATACTTTCATAAACTTCATAAGAAAACGCTAGTGTAAAAATTGTAAAATGTAGAAAAATAATATTCTTTCAGTTGCTCTTATAATATTGTTAATATAATTAAAAAATAAATTTTTTCCACGATCCTTTATAAAAAGACATTTTTCGTCACGGAATACTGCAGCGAAAATTTGGTTTCCGTCACTAGTGAAAGAAAATCCCATAACGTTAACGTTCGTCCCTAGTAACGAAAATTACTTACTAATTTTCACCTGCCTGTTGTTGCTATATCGCGTCATTTTTAAATCACGTCAGATTGTGCTTTTTGTAGCTTTATCATGATTTCTGATTTAGAAAATGACTTAGATATTTCCAATACACCACCAGAAATAGTAAATCAAGCTGAGAAAATCTATGCGGACTTATTACGAGAAAAATGTAGAAAGAGGTATGAAGAAGTCTATGTAAAATTCATTGAATAGAGGGCTGATAATAGCGTAAATTCATATTCGAAAATTGTGTGGCTTGCATATTTTGCAAAATTGTGGGAAAATTTGAAGCCATCGACCTTATGGTCTACATATTCTATGTATCAACGTTTAAATCATAACTAATTTAAATATGATCTATAGTTTTGTAATTCTTAATTGAAAAAAAAATATAATTTATTTAAGCTCGCGAACTGTTCTCTCGCTTAAAGAATGTTACTGCCGTCACTCGTTACACAATATACTATTTTAAAATAAGTAAACGCATATATTGGCAAGCAAATGATTGGAACACTAATTGGGAAATTTGTTTGAGTCATATTTATCAAAAATTTCCACATTAGCAACAATTCATTTTGCCTTTTAAGCTTCTGTTCGGCTGTATCATTTAAAATTTTGATTCCTAGGCAATTAACATTGTCAGTTAACACCAGACCATAAATATCGTATGGGGGTAATTCTGGTTCCTCCGGTCCATCGGCTCTTAACAACCGTTTAACATTCTTTATTCCTGGCACATCGGAAAATGAACTTTTCCGAATAAATTTGCGTCTGGTGATGATATTATTTTCAGTTTTATAATACATGACTGTAGATACATTTTTTACAAACCACTTGCAATAATTATTAATCTGTTGTTGAAAGCTGGTATGTTCCCGAACCGTCAAGCGGACTAGAATTTTCCCAATATTTAAGAATGGTGACACGACTCTTTTATCCAATTATAGACCAATATCTATCTTGTAGAACATTGCAAAAGTAAATGAATATGTTATTTATGGACATATTTTTATGGACCAGCGTGAATTTGTACCGGGACGTTCTACCTTTACTAAATTATCTATCCTCGCTCAATATAAATCTGAAAACCATAACAGACGTACTCAAGTAGATGTCATATATACGGATATGTAAAAAATACTAGCTGGTTTTGGATTTGCACCGTCGGTGTTGCGTCTTGTGGAGTCTTACTTGAGAGGAAGAAGTTGTTACGTTTTTAATAATGGATTTTTTCGAATCAATTCATTGCTTCATTTGGAGTTCCACAAGGATCTAATTTGGGATCCTTAGTATTCGTAATTTTTATGAATGATTTGTGAATTGATTTCTCATGCCTCACCCTTGCATATGCAGATGATTTAAAAGTGTTTTGTAAATTTCATCGCAACATGATACTTGTATCTCATACAAATTTCATAGCAGATTGATGTGAGCTCAATAAAATTAAATTAAATATTAATAAATGTTAGATTTTATCGCATTAACTCTCCAATTTTAATAAACTATAGTTTGTATAATATAATCAATCTCTGAATAGGAGAAATGATATTAGAGACCTGGGAGTGATTTTTGACTCTTCAGGTTAATGCGGGTGTACCTCTGCCTATCGTATGCTTGGTTTTACCATGCCTATTTCGAAATATTTCACGAATGTAAACCATCTAAAAAGTTTATGTTATGCTTATATCGTCAACAAAATTTAAATATGCCAACATTGTTTGATACCAAATCTAATCTATATATGTTATGCACTGTCGTTTGACCGTACTCATAGCAAATTTTTGAAAATTTTGTCCTAGAAGAGCGATAGTGTTTATCCTGGGATCCGCACGTGACAAAATCAATTGTTACCGACACATAATATGGCGTCATTTCAGCCACGAAGAGATCGACATGCAGTTAAGTTGCTGTTCAACTTGATAATAATTTTTTATAAATACTCCAGAGTTTCGCTCTGTATATTCGTATGTATATTTGTTCAATTAAATTAATAAACAAATTGCGTTTTCAGTTACTACTTCTATTTTCTTTTTCTCTAATATTCATAGTTTACATTTTCTTTATGTATTGTCCTGTAACTAGGGTACAGCTATTGAACTAGGAAAGATATACACAAAGCATCGCAGTGATATATAAAGCCAGGAGCCAAGGAGTAACTCTGATATGTTTGCCTCCTCATTGCAGCCATCGGATACAACCCCTCGATGTCTCATGACCCCTTGGCTCACAACCCCTTTATCAACGTTTTATAGTCAAGAAGTTGAATATTTATGAGCAATAATCCTGGACAAGCTGTGACAATTTACCAGGTTGCTAATTTATTCGGCAGCAACTCCATTAAATGCAATACACGGTTTTGAAAAAACTGGAATTTGTCCCTTGAATCGGCATGTAGTCACAAAGGATATGTTTGCTATCGCTGCTTCCACAGATGTGCCAGAAATTGAAGGTGAAGACAGACATACCCATCTAGACGCGCCACGTTACCAAACTTCACCACCTCATTTGCCTGTGAATATTGAAGAACAGCCAGTTCAAAAATCTCTTCTACCCCTTTGCCTGCCAGTAGAAGAAGATAAAGATATGTCGCCCCCTTTACAATATGCTTCATCGTCCAATACCCCTAGGTTCGGGCCGTCTCGATTAATTTCACCGGAGATTCTATGCCCGTATCTAAAAACTTCTCCAAGAAGTAATAAAACACCAAGCAGAAATAGAGGTAAAGCATCTGTATTATCAAGTACACCTTGTAAGGATGACTTAAATGCTTCTTTAAATGCGAAAAAGAAAAAAAGCAAGAAATGTAAAAATAAAAAGAAAGCAAGGGGTGTCAACATAAGAATAAAAGAAAGCAAGAATATAAGCGTAAAATATTATGATTGAAAAGGAGGATAGTAGCAGCTCTGACGAAGACGACTCTAGTTGTTTTTACTGTGAAAGTGTTTAATCCAAAAGTAAAGGCGTAGAGGGATGGATTCGCTTGTTCGTTAGCCAGAAATGGATCCACGATGTCTGTGCTGGGGTGGAGAGCGATTAAAAAGAGCCCAGATGCGACAAATGTAGATATCTTAGAGTTTGTAATTAAAAAATGTTTGCAAATTCTTGTTATACATACATATATGCCCTATCCCATTTTACCAACATGTAGGTATGGGTAGAATGGGAAATTAATAATTTTAGATATCCGATTTTAGCAACCTGTAGGTATGGGTGGAATTGGAAATTAATAAATGCTTTAAAAAATATTTATATAATGGAAAATATATATTAAATTTTAATTTTGTATGTTGCCCTCAACAAAAAAATGTTCAAGCAACTCATAAAAAAATTGTGAATGTTTTCGTAGATGTAGGTACTTGTATAAAAATCTCCAAACGTTAAGTATCCCATTTTACACATATTTACCATACACGATTTAGTGCTTTAGTTAAATTTTCGCTCAAAATATGATATATTTCTTAAAGATTCGTTTCTTAAGAACTCATTCTCAAAATCAATTCAATTGTTATTTTATTCGTTGAACGCTGCTTTTCTATACTTAATATCAATATAATATGATAATGTGATCCAAAATAGAAGAAAGAATGTTTTATCTGTTTAAATATGCAGAGTTCAATAAGAAGCTTTCCATGTCATGGTGTATATATTTACTACATAATTCTAATGGTTTATCTGATGAAAGAGCTTCAAGCGTATTATTAATAGCAGGATAAACCGCTTCTATTGTTCTCTATTATTTTAGTAGAACGTTCGTAAATTTTTTATTATAAATTCTAATGACTGGCCGAAATTACGATGAACAATATAAATAGTCTATAACATCGCTAAGTACAACACGCAATTATTGAATGACAGTATTCATTCCGTTAACCGCACACTTATTTATTTGTCATTGAATTGCGACGCAATAACTTCAATTTTACAGAAAAATTGCTTTCTTCATAGACGTAGATAGCGTGAGGAGTTTCTAAAAATTATTTTATTTATTAGTTTATATTTCGTAAGATAAAGTATGGTGAGTTAGTTCTTTTTTCGTTGTTTTAACCGTTAATTACATAGTGAATTTCGTTAAGCTTCAATAATTTACGCTTACATTTTTAATTTTCATTTATTTAGATCTAGAAAGTTACTTTTTCAGGTATGATATGGAATAACGTCGAGGATGGCATCGTGAAACAATGACGAGTTGGATCATACTGATAGTATGTCCATTGCCAGTGATTACGAAATTTATTGCAAAGTCTGTAAAATATCGTTAAATAATAAATAAAGAAATCGCGGACATTAGACCAGTTGGAATCTGACAATTTTAACGAAAAAATCTGTGAAACTTTTGTGGCGGCTCATATTCTATTAAATAAACTTAACAATCCCACTTTAAAAATATTTCTCCAAAAATGTACTGGTCGAAATGTTCCTGATGAATCCACTGTACGCAAATATTATGTTTCTAAGTCCTACACGAAAGCAGTAGAACGCATTAAAAGCCATCTTTCAAATTAGTACCTACGGATAAGTGCCGACGAAACTGTCGATATATTAACGCATATATGACAGCTACAAAAGTTATAAATACAGTTGATACGGAAACAGTAGCTAAAACCATTTACGAGAATATGCACCAAATATTTCATTCGGATGACAGGTACAAAGAAAAAATACTTTTATTTGTCAGTGACAGTGCTGCTGCTATATGTTAGAAACAGGCAGACTATTAAAGGAAACATATCCTAATATGCTGCATATTACTTGTGTAGGACATGCTCGCCACAGAATTTGTGAATATATCAGAGACACCTTTCCGGAAGTTGATAGACTTGTATCCGCTTTTAAAAAAGTTTTCAGAAAAGCACCATTGAGAGTAGCTCTTTACAGGGAAAAACTTCCATCTTTGTCACTACCTCCCTTTCCAGTAATAACTAAATGGGGAACATCGTTGGAAGCTACTAGTTTTTATGTAGAGAATTTCGATAGCTTACAAAATTTCGTTCCATGTTTAAATGACGATGCTCGAAGTATTTCTGAATGCAAGGAACACAAATTCTAAATTAAAAAAAATAGTTGTACTTTCTTCAGGAACACTGGAAATTTACCAAAACTAATCACTTATTTTGAAAATAAAAATCTCAAATTAAATGATGGATTAAGCACATTAGATGTGGCTATTAATAATTTGAATAAGTGACTTCGGCAAAAGTTAGATGCAGTTTTTAATAGAAATCCAGATTTAATAACATTGCGGCAATTGTGTATGGGGACAATGCCCCAAAATCTAACTACTAAATATCTTGAAATAAAAGAATATTTCCAGTATGCACTTATAACCAGTTGCGATGTAGAAAGGACGTTTTCTATCTACAAGGATGTATGTCATTCAAAGACAACAAATATTACAGAAGAGAACGTATTGCTAGATAATATTAATACTCAACTTGAACTGCAAAATGAACAAATAAAAATGTATTCTGTATGTTTTACAATTATATAAATAAAATAAAAACTCCTTAAAAATTCAAATTTTCAATAGTACGCCCTTGGGCGATGAGTCATCGGCTTCTCGTGTCCGGTGCCTACTAACCGACATAACTAGAACGTATATTAAATTAAGAAAAGGTAGAAAACATTATGTTACGTTCCTTTTTACGCACATACTATATAACAAAAAATAGAAATTATAAATAACACTGGTCCACGAACTTTAACTGTTTTAATCATTGGAAATAAAATATTCTTTTTCAAACTTTCCTTTGCTAACTTGTGACATATTTAAGTTTTTTATATATCTGCAGGAGTAACATAAAACATTCAAAATATATAATAGAATTGTATTTTATTTTTTAAACTTAAAAAAGATTACTAATATAGTAATTCAGAATTTGTTTTTTAACACTTCGTTTATGGATTTTATTAGGATCGTCGCAATACAATATCCGGCAATAATATTCTATCATGTTTTGATTCCAGAAACCTTGGTATTGTTTGCTGAAGCTTTAGAGTGAAAACCCTACACACATAACAAAAGAAATCAGCACGATTTTTACAAGTAAAAACAAGTAAAAAGATGTTCAATTTATATTACTGCTAAGTCCTCCTTCTGGGAAAATATGAAGCGATGGCATCAAACGGGAATTGAATTCTTTTAAATCACTCAACAATAGATTAATACTGTAACTAATTCCAAACTGGTACTTTTTAACTCTATGAATTCACTTTGACTGATTATGCAATATCGTGCCTCTTCCTACAAGAAATTGTAGAATTATTTACTATTTACACTTATTACTGCGCAACCGTGCGCGTTAATATGTTTTAAAAGATTATTGGCATTTGTTAATAACGTCTTTTCGGACTATCATATGACCTTATACGGAAAATGGAACAGATTTGTAATCGGCACCTCAAAAATATCTATATTCAGCTAAAATAGCGTGATTATTTTCCTTGTAAACCAGTATAATGTTCTCACTGTGCCTTTCTCTAACAAATACATAACCTGGTCGTAAATAACTGTTTGATAACCTGATATTTATGGAAAAGATTTCTAATAAGCGAAACGTAAAATACATCAATCAAACTATTTTCTGTTTACGTACAAGGCATAATCTTTTTCGTTGGGATATATGCACGTTTGTTAGTTAATATTTGTTAAACTTACTATTAAACACGGATTCATTAGTAAGCAACTTTTTGTTTTGAAAATTCGTTCTCGAGTCAGATTTCTACACACAAAAAAGGAATCTGAATCTATTTGAACACCATAAATTTTTCAAGAAAGTATGTGATGCAACGAAGTATGGTATTTTTACATCCAAAGTGTAGTAGTTTTCGCTATGATATATATATATATATATATATATATATATATATATATATCAAATAATATTAATGCTAATTTACTATGGTCTGTTCCCGAACAGATCGAGTGACCACGACACAAGCACGTGCCAAACCGGTTCTAAATGAGCGAATAGAAATACTCGCTGATTTCGTAGGCGATAGATGTCGCTGTAACGGTGTTATTCTTTTGGCAGTTGAGAAAGCGCATTATTAAAATATGTTCATAACCCATATCTAATGTAATTTTTTTGCAATTTCTAGTTGGGTAAACCTGCAGAATCAAGCACCCATCCAAATTTCCCGCTACGAATATAGCAAACTTACTGCAACGTTGTCAAATCTCTGGTATTTATTTAATTTATTTCTCATTGTTAATTCACCTTATTTTCCAGTTATTAATTTACGTTAATTTGAAATTTTTATATGTTATAGGTACTCCTAATTTATATGTTATAATTTAGTTAGAACTTAAAATACATTGTTAAATGGTTCGTCTTCGTATAATAGTATATTAAAAAGCAAGTTTCATAAGGCAAGGCACCATTTTGCCGCACGAGATCAGTTTAGTTTTCTAAAGAGCGAGTGCGGCAAAAGGCCTTATGAAACGAGTTTTTTATACTATTTTTTCTATTTTGCGTTTTTTACATTAATAAATTGCTTAAATTGGAATTATTTAATTTGAAAGTTCAGAGTTTAATTTTTATATAAAGCATGCAGTTGGTCACATTGATACTTGACATTTTCAAATTTAAATCTTGCTATCCGCGAAGTATATTATATTACATATTATTTAGTAATTTTCGTTAACATTACTTGATATTTCATTTAAAAATATAAACATGAGTGACATAGAAACATATATATGTTGTTGTCAATTGTATACAACATACGTTGTTTGTGTAAAATACGAACATATATCATATCTGTCAAATGTACATAAATTCTTAAAATCATATGACAGCAATGATATTTATTTCTGTATTCGAACAACGCCAACATTGAAAAATGAAAAAAAGTGTATCGAAATAGAGCTCATTTCGATACTGTTTTTGGTTTCATAATGAGTTCATTTCGAACGCAAAATAGAAAAAAAATTATTTTGCGGTTATATTAACAAATATTTACACATCGCTCTAAATCACCATTCTTTATATTAGTAGTGCATTTGGCAACGTTGCTCGTATATTGCCGACATATGATTGGTTATGCTCATCCGTAAATGTCAGTTGAAATGGGAACTTGATTCTGCAGGTTTACCTTCTGGTTGTTTTAAGTATTATGATATGATGATATTTTTGTAATTCTCTGCTCAAGAACTAAAAACGGTATGTTACAGTCTAAAATTATGTGTATGTATATGAATATAACCTTTTTATAGACATAAAAATTGAAAGAATTATGTTCAGCAATAAATTGTTATCAGGCATTGGGGAAGGAAAAGGCAATAATAACGGGAACAAACCAGAAAATATTGAGGCTTCCTAATTTTGGTAAATTCTTATCACCAGAAGATAAATAAATAAGGTAGGTACTATATATTGCAAATACAAAACATGAAAGAGTTTGTCATTTATACATAAAGAAAATTGAAGCACTCCAAATTTACGTATGAAGATTGAATAAGTGTTAAATTGTTGAAAATCAAGTGCCCAAATAAACATAGGTATTGACATATGTATCGATATTTAGAAAATATTGATAGTAGAATACAACTAAAGTACCAATATTAGAGCAAATTTTGCTAGCTTCCGATTTACCGAATTTAAGAAGCCAATCTAATAATTTATTCAGCATGTTCTAATATTTACATGAGTGAATATTTATTTAACTAATATGTTACATGTACACTGTGAAAATAACATTTTACCTAATTGTGTATATTATTTAAAGGAAATCGACAATAAATAAAAAAAAATATATATCTACTGAACAATTACTGCAACAATTATCGCAATATAAGTGGTGTAATTGAATACCATAATAATTTATTATTTATTTGTTTGTTTTATTATTAATAAAACAAACTTATAGCAAGCCTTTGCTTAAAAGTCTATCGAGGCGAGTAGTCTATATTTTTTTATAAAGCACTTATTCATATCTTTGTACGTTTTATTAAGATACAGCAATAAACTAGAAAACTTATTCAAAAATATTACAAGACTAATGTGCATATTACACATAAGCGTATAAATTACATAATAATTGCTACCTAATCGCGATATAATTAACAGCAGGCACGCAAGCAACAAGCAGGTTGCCAGATGTTCGGCCAAAACCACCTCTCCCGGCCTGACCCACCTGAAGGTAGACGTTCCGTCGAAACACCCCGCCGACTAGCTCACTGGAAACGTAGAGCGTGCGAGTCCCAAGATCGCAAGATGTAAAGAAGGCGCCACCGCATATAAGTAATCGACAAGGTACACGCCGTATATACGGTTGCGGGCGGAACACAGGTGGCCTCAGACACAAGAGAGTTGTACCCCCCTATAACACGCTGCTGCTAAATTCGAAGAACTGTGCTCATCCCAACACAAGTAGGGAAAAGAATTCAAACACAAAATATCTCCAACAATAATCAAAACAAATCATAACATTACTTATTGCAGGTCTCAATATTAAAAAAAAAGAAATGGCCAAATAAATTTATGTTTGCCACCCCTACATTAATTTTACGAAGAAGGTTCTAATCCAGATTTACAAAAAAAAGGTAATGATTTAAATGTAGACTAAAATCTAAAAAGTTAGAGATTTGAAAGTTATAGTAGAAGTTTCATGTATTAACAAATCTATCATGATATCGTGAATGGCAGAATTAAGTATAATAGACAGAATGAAAATGTTTTACAAATATATACAGGATAATTACAACAAAATAGTCGAGAATAAACCTCACTGTATTAAGTTCTTTAAGAGACAGATGAAATTCAAAGTGGCTTAATTCAATGTGAAAATACCCCGCAAAATAATTAGCCACAGGGTATAAATTAAAGTATAAAAAAAAAAGTAAAAGAGAATAAAGCCTCAGAAAAGTCTCAGACGTAAGCTAGAGTACAAAAGAAACAGGTACACCTGTTAAGTTATCACCGCCCTGTATACACAGGTGATTAATAAATGAAAGATTTAATAAAAGTACGTCAATTAATCAAGACATAATAAATTAGAACACAAGTTAGGAATTCTTAACAGCGGTTCTGTACATTAAAGTTTACAGAATAATTATCAAATAATTTGATCTTGACGTAACCCCAAATTAGTTGCGAAAGCTCCACTGAAGGTTCTGAGCCTCGTGTATGTAACTAAATAAAGCTACAGCTGCTGGTTAGGCCAGTCAACCAATTAATTAGATTACTAAAAGATTGATTAAGAAAGTGGTCAGGCATTTAATGCCTTTCGTCCAAGTTTGGTGGGTGAAACCCGATAACTGTCTACTGTTAGTGTTTAGTTTATCTCAAAATTACACAGGGAAGGGTAAAGCCCCTCTCTAGAGTACACTTAAGTTTAAATATGCTAACAAGCAAATCTCTAACATAAATTACAAAAGTTGAGATAATTTTGGGCAGACAAAACCCTCTTTTAGTTAAGAATCTAATTCAGCAACACTTAGCTTTGACAAAAAGGGGTGCCTAGTCCTCCTCAATGCTCTCCTCCTGGAAATTCCTCACAGAAGTTATACGGCAGTGACTAATTCACCATCCAAAAATTTCGAACCAAAATGTCCGTTTGGAAACCACGTGGAATATCCACGATAAAATTTCAACGAATACGGTATATAGTGCTAGCCACTCGGGATATAGCTCTAATAACAAATCAATCCTAGGAAAGAAGAAGATTCGAAATAAGTAAAGTTTCAACAGATAAAGTTAATTCTTACCGCAGATATTGCTCCTTCACACATGTGAATACACAAGCAAGCGCATCAATGACTTAAGTACAAGTGCCCAACAGACTTGGAACGAGAAGTGGAAAATGCCGGACATACGTCATATTCAAGATCGGAAAACTGGTGATTTTGAAAGAAGGGAAATTAATTTTCAATAAACTACAAAACAGATGTAGGAGTGAACAGTAAACCAAAAACGTCAAAGGATTAATTAAAACTCCCTAATTAAAGATTTACGACACATAAAAATTGACCGAACGATAAACTAGGTTACTGCAAAAGTTAGTGAAAACAAATGTAGAGAGCTGACGCTCCGAGCGAGAGAAATTAAATAACGCAAATCTAATTGAATTAAATGAGTAAAAAAAACGAATAGGCCCTAAATTAAGTGTATGAATATCTAAAGGAATTTCTACAATAAAGTAATCAAATATAGGAACAAAATCTGTCTAAAATAGAATGTTCGGCACTCGAGACTATGCATTAACATTAATAGATGGCGCATACCTTAACGTGAATGCATCATCATTCGGAAATATAGGGTCGGCCAAAATAATAGAACAGGAATTAAAATTTGGAGGAATTAAAGTCTGGAACAACATAAAATTGAACGATAATTAGCAATATGTAAGCATAAAATAGAATTAATCGTATACGTTGAAAAATGGTGGTATCAAACAGTTTTTGTGTTTATATTTGTTGAATTGTGTTTGAATTATTCTGCGACACTACAATATCGGATGTAAAAGAGCAAAGAACGTGAATCAAATTCTGCTTAAAACTTGATAAAACGACAGCGGAAACTTTTAAAATGCTTAAACAAGCATTTGGTGACGATGTTTTAGGCCAGATGCAAACTGTGTGTGTCATTTTCCGGTCGTTTATCGACGGGAAACACGCCGCAAAATGTGACAAAAGTGCGTGATGGTATCTTGCAAGACCGAAGGAAAAATCCATGACATTTATAACATTGTCGGCTTGTCATACGACGTTTGTCGGCGTAATCTGTCCGGCTAACTCAACATGCATCGTAGGATCCTACACCACGACAATGCACCAACGCACACGTCACTTGTTGTGCGTCAGTTTCTAGCCTTAACGAAGACCACCCCACCCTCCCTATTCTCCAGATATTTCCCCTTGTAAATTCTTCCTGGTTCCGAAGTTAAAACTGAAGCTCAAAGGGCGGTGTTTTGAGACGATTATTTGCAGCACTGCTTCCAGTCACGGACAAGTCACTGGGATCGGTGTATTTATGCTAAATATGAGTACTTTGAAGCGGATGGTAGTGAATAAGTTAAAAGAACACTTTATTGTGTTTTTGCACATTCTGGGAATTTCTGGATAGCACCTTGTATAATATTATTCTCAGTTTGCGTTCACAAAATATAGTGCTATTACTACCGTTGTAACTATCTCTTTTTTATTTATTATTATAAATAACAACTTAATTAGATTTTCCACATTCTAATACCTTTGAGATGCTTCCATTAAAAGGTTGTAGGTATAAAATATAAATTAAAATAAAGGACTAGTATTTTACACAAATAAAAATTACAGAATTGTCTTTACTGCAAATATTTGCTAAGACATATTCCTATTTTAGCTCAGAAATTTATACTCTCATAATTATTAAAATAATCCATACATCTTTGAATTAATTTCGGACTTTACAGAGATCTTATAATACGGTGTTTCCCAATCAGGAAAGTTTCCTACTAAATTAGAATCCCATTATACGATCTTCGATCATCCTCGGAATTGCTCATTCATTAAAATTCATGTCAAGACTGATCCATATTAAACAGAAATTAGGAAGCCTTAATAAACAATTAACTATTGACAGTTAATATTCAACTAGCAGCTTATTGGGCGAGAAACATTTTTAAGTGACGTAAACTGTTGCAAAACTACGGAGAAGCTAAATTTTAATGTCGATAAAGTTTAAAGAATATATGGTTTTTACCTTATTCATGCACTTGGTAGGAATAACACACTTGCCTATATTTCACAAATTTTATTATATTTCTCTAACATATATGTTTCGGCTGTTATGCCATTCTCAAAGAGTTTCTTACAACTAAGTTAATTTACGTAACAGTGTAGCTTATATACCTAGTTTTGTGATGAGGTGGTGGTTAGATGATGTTTATAATGATGTCTATGATGGGGGTTCATAAATTCTAGCTGTGTATTATTATTGACTATTACATTTTGTTACTGGGCTTTCTTAATTTCTAGAATTTCTAATAAATCTAATATTTTACTTTTTATTGCATTATGTACTAAGTTGTAGCTATTTATATCGGCCAAATTGTTTTGGTTAAATACAGTGTTCCGAGAAACCTGTGTTTTTAGTGCTATATTTTACGTCTCTTACATATTCTGATATACGTTTTTTAATGGACCTTCCACTTTGACCTTTATATAACGTGTGTATAAATTGTCGCAAAAGCTACACGCAGCGACATTCTTCGTTCGGTTCTGAAAAAAAAATGTTAATGTTAAAATGTCGTATCATGCTTCGTTTGTTTTCACGGGGTTCTTGAAGTTCAGACTTTTAGTGCGTAACTAACCTTTGCTCTTCGATGTCTGTTAATAGAGATAGATGCAATTTAGTTTAAAGAAAAAAAAATTAATAGTATTATTTCGTAAATGTTTTCTTTTTGATATAAAAGCTTGTTTCTAACATTTACTCATTAACGTACTTCCACGAAAAACACATTTGGCAACGTTGTAGAACAATAAGTTTGTATTTCAAAGTGAGTTCAATTAAAATCATTACTGTCAAATTTTGACATTTACGAATTTACGAAGCATGATACGACATTTTAACATTAAGATTTTTTATTCAGAACCGAACGAAGAATGTCGCTACGTGTAGCTTTTGCGACAATTTATACACACCATGTATATATATATATATATATATATCTATATATAGCTTCACAGTCTTGGCATTTAATGGTATATACTCCAGATTTTTCTAGTTTACCTATTTTATCTTTGTTGTTATTTAACATAGTATCTAATTTTGGCTTACTGTTACATATAATTTTAATGTCTATTTTTCTTAATATTTTGTTTACTTTGTCTGTGATAGGGGGATATATGTTATTTCGTACCAAATGGTTTTATTTAATTCTTTTATTTCCGGGTATAAAAATGTTTCCCGAATATTGTTTTGTTCTTTTTGTTTTATCATTTTATCTATCATATTCCTCCCTAGTACATCAATAATTACTAAAATGTTTCACCAAGAAGTGTCTGCAACATCAATTAATGAAATAGATTTAACCATATCGTTGCCTAACTCTATGTACATACATTTCCAATTTCAGCCGTTCTAAACATTTTCCTATGTTTTTTGAAATTCAAAGAATCTTAACGAGAGCTATTAATGAATTTATTTATATAGGAAAGTAAATCTTGTATTGTAACTTTAAAATGCTGGTATATTAATACTGTCAGTATTCAAGTAATGGATGATTAAGTACTTGGTGGATTCATAGGCAATTCTATACTAATAATTTCATCAATTTGAACCTCCTTTCGTGAAATATTAGAGTTCTAATTATAATAAAAGACTCAAATTCTATGTTCTATGTTGGCACATTAATGTAATTTTTTTTATGAACAATAAAAGCTGAACGGTACCAGTTAGTAATTTTAGCTCCATGTGTTAATATATTACACGATCATGAGTTACAGGAAGGCTATATTCAGAAAGATGGAGCTCGTGTACATACTACCAATGCAAACATTGATTTCATACAGGATTTTTTTGGAGATCGCATCATTAGCCTTGAATACAGGTACTAATTTGGCCACCACGATCTTGTGACTTAACACCATGTGATTTCTTTTTATGGCCATATTTAAAGAATTCGATTTTTGATCTTGACGATTTAAAGCAAAGAATCACTAACAAGATTGAAAAAATCAATCATACACCAGAAATTCTTCAAAACGTTCTTAGTTCGCTTAAAAAAAGAATTACTCTCTACAGAGATATGGATGGTGGCCCTATAACAAATCCTATTTAATATCATTTTTCCTTTTATTTTGCCATTCTATACTTTTTATTCAACATAATAATAAATCACATTTAGCTTTAAAAATGTTTATTATTTATTTCGTTATGAGAAATATTACATCTGCTGACATAATTACATTAAAAAATATATTTTTAAAATAGATTATTTAGTTTGAGCTGTTATTAGATTAAACAAAGTGACGGATTTTATTCATGGCATACTTTTTTTGGTCCATTATATAATAGATAGATATATAGAGATTATATAATAATCCGAACTGTATTATAGTCCCGTCACGACGCAAAGGCTATTTGCCTTTGCGTAAATTTTATGAAAATTTAAACAGCGGCAAAATAGTGAAGAAAAAGTCAAATATTCGCATAATATTGACATTGTGATTGAACTTATAGAAAATGATTCATTCGCTTCCGTTCCCCGCAGCCTACATTTAAGCAACAAAGCAGTAATAGAACAAGATCAGGGCATAACTGTGAATAAAATTTGCCCACACATTTTAAATCAGTAATTCAACTTTTTGGGGGAAGATAATCCATTTAGTTTAATGAATTTATTTCAAACATACCCCTGCAATTTATACGATTACGTCATTTTTATGTATCTAAAGAAATTTAGAGGAAATAGCCCTTATTTAAACTATTTAATTAGGCATACAAAAAACATCATTCAAAATAATCGCAAAAAATATGAATTTGGGTACTGTTATTAATTTAATTTATTTTCAATTCAATTACATAATACAAAGAATTCAAATAAATTTTACCTCAAAGTAGCCCTTGGAAATTATGATTATGTCTTGGCTTGTTACTAATTTTAATAGGAATTTTGTTGGTTATGAGATGAGATATTTGATTGAAATGACAAATGTCAAAATAATAAAACGAACATTTTTAAGTGAATGAAATATGTTTATTTCCAACAAACAAGCAAAATTTTATAAAAATTGTTCAAAGTGTCCACCACCTTGTTCGAAACATTTCTCACATCTTCTTCTAATGGAGGAAAAAGTGTTTTGTAGTATCGCATTGTCAATTCCATTAATTCTTTCAGCAATTCTGATTTGAAGGCCTGCAAGATCAGGTATCTGTACTTGATAAATTGAGTTCTTTAAGAATGGCCATAAAAAGAAATCACATGGGGTAATGTCACAAGATCTTGGTGGAAATTCATGTTCAGTGTTTAAACTTATCAACCGATTTTGAAAAAATTGCTGCAGAATATTAATTGTTTCACCTGCTGTGTGTGCTCTAGCTCCGTCTTGTTGAAAGTAACCCTGTGTTATTTCTTCGTCGTCAAGCTGTTCGATAAATGGCATAATAATTTCTTGTCGATACCTTTCTCCTGTTAAGGATCCGTTAAAAAAAATAGGGCCAATAATTCTCCTTCGACTAATCGCACACCATACACCAATTTTCTGCGGATGAAGTGCGGTTTCAACAAAAAAATTATGTGGTTTCTCATTAGTCCACATCCTCATATTTTGTGAGTTAACATATCCATTCAGATAAAACCATGACTCATCAGAAAAAAAGGTTTTGTCAAGAAGGTCATTATCAAAATTATTTAAGAACCACTGACTAAACGTTATTCTTCTGGGATAGTCGATTTCCTTGATTTCTTGATAACAGGTCATGTGATATGGAAATAAATGTAAGTCCTTTTTCAAAATTGTATGACATGTGCCAATTGACACACCCACTTGTTGTGATAATGCTCGTACGGAAGTTCTGCCATTGTCCGTCAATCTTACGTCCGTTTCGAAAATAAGATTCTAGCATGAATGATTTGTGTTGTATAGTAAAAGCCATGTTAAATCAATTTTAAATTACAAAGCAATTTTTATCAACTATGCATCTGTCAAATTGACAACTAATGCAAATTTAAATTATTAATAATCATACGTTTTTAAAGGAATGGCCTACTAGAGGCAAAGCTTATTTGAACGCTTTTTATAAACTATAATAATATTTGCTAGAACAAAAAATGTTTACTAAATTGTGATCTAAATACCCTTAGACTTAAAGAAAAGAAAATCAATAGCGTGACTGGTAGATTTTCTTTCATCGCAGATTTTATTCAGATTTATTCATGTAAAATTGAAGTGAATCCCCTGCTTTCGGTAAGTGTTCTCTTACATATTCATTACTCAGCTAGTCATTTGCGTTATGTTTAATTAATTTCTATCAAAAATGTATACACCTGTGACGTTATCTTCTTTAACCTGTAACAATAACTAAAACCTTTAGAATTACATTTCGTATACCTATGCGTATTAATTAATAGAATTAAAAGAACAATTTGGTAAGTAAATATTTTCCATCAAAATGTATATTGTTAAAAACGACACTTCATTACACATTGCTTTATTTGTCTCACGTGGAGTAATAAATAATTTTCATTTCTGAGAACAAAATGACATATCGAAATTTGCAAATCTTAACTCTTTAGCAGTAAGTACGTGTTCTTCAGTGTTATAACTATGGCCCGGATACGAGAGCCAATGACTGAAATTTGTACTGTTAAAGAGTTTTTAATTGAATTTATATAAAGGGAAAACAAACGGGTGGTGATCTATAAAATTTTGATTTGTTCATTTTGTAGTTCAAGTTGTGTAAAGCAGTATGAATATTACCTAGCAATACTTTCTCAAGGTTATTTTCTATAAAATTTGTTCTTTTTGAATGAAATACATCCTTGTAGATAGAAAACGTCCTTTCTACATCGCAACTGCTTGTCGGTGCATACTGGAAATATTTTTTTATTTCAGCGTATTTAGCAGTTAGATTTTGAGGCATTGTCCCCATACACAATTGCCGCAATGTTATTAAATCTGGATTTCTATTAGAAACTGCGTCTAATTTTTGCCGAAGGCCACATCGGAATATTTTAAAATTATTACTAGCTACATCTAATGTGGTTAATCCATAATTTATTTTGATATTTTGATTTTCAAAATAAGTGATTAGTTTTGGCAAATATATAGAAATTAATAAACATTACTACCGACGGTGTCCCGAACATGGTGGGAATGAATCAAGAGTTTGTCGGTACATTCAACGAAAAATATTCAGCCAACAACGTGATATTCTTGCATTGTGTGATACATCAAGAATGGCTGAAGAGTATTTTGATGGGAAAAATATATCTTATGTCAATCAAGTCCGATAGTTTATTAAAAAGTTTTTGATATTAAAACCAACTGAATTCTACCTCAAAGACATCAACAATATAATTGTTAAATCTCAACGAGTAATTCAAAATATGGCTAATATGTCATGCGAGGGGACTTTTATGTTATCTACCTAGCTATGAAAGAAGCAAACAAAAAATTATTTTTCAACGTAAGAACCATTAACACTATTTCAACGTTTCTTTAATAACGATATGCCTTCGAAAAAAAAATGTTTTGATAATTCCGCAAAATACGACCTCATCGTTTTCCACGTCGGCATTCGATAAAAATTGACGCCCTCTCAAGTGCTTTTTGAGTTTTGGAAAGAGAAAATAGTCACAGAGGGCGAGGTCGGTAATGTAGGGTGGATGTTGTAATTCCTCAAAGCCGCATTCATTGATTACTGCTTGAACAATTCGTTCCTTATGAACCCTGCAGTTGCGCAGAAGTAAAGTTTTCTGTGCAAAATTGTGCGCTTTTCTCGCGTATAGTTGTGTTCAAGTTCTTAATTGTGTCTTTGTAAACATTTCCCGTTTTTTCGTAGTCCTTCTTGGCCTATACTCAATTAAGAGAATCCCCTTCGTCCCAGAAAACTATAGCAATCACTTTCCCCGCAGAAAATTGTGTTTTTGCCTTCTTGAGCAGTGGAAATGCCTTATGAATCCATTACATGGACTCTAGTTTCGTATGAGGGTCCCAGTGGTGTACCCAAATTTCATCCCCAGTTACAATTCTATGTTAGACGTCTTTATCTTGAGATAAAACAGCCACATTTTCTCCACAAATTTGTATCTAAATGATTATTTAACCAATAAAATAAGAAAAATTATTAAAATAATATAACCCTAATTACACAATCGGTACATGAAAATTAGAAACTCTAACATGTATGCGCTGTCATCGACTAACTAAATACGTAAAACAAGTATACGGGGACTAATCGATAAAATATTGTAACAATTTATATAATTCACCTTTCTTAAATTTATTCATTTAAAGCGACCGTTTAGGATAATAAACATGCAAATTTTTTATTTAAAAAAATTATTATTTTTAAAAACGTTTGAGTAAATTCACACATTTTAAAGACACTTTAAAATAATATTAACCTTCTTGTATTCGTGTATTCCGATGTTAGTTTGTAACTCTAGTACGTACCAGACGAAGCCACTAACGAAACCATTATCGCTTTACAATCACGTACTAATAAACTGAAGATTTTAACTATTAATTTTATTTCTATTTTAAATTAGGAGTCTTCATCAAGTGAAAGCCGAATTAATCCAATTATATTTTGTTCTTATACATAAAATAAATTTTATATTTCTTAATAAACGAAATATTTTATTTTACTTTTTTTTTACATTACATTTTTTTTTAATTTCGTAAAGACCATGAAATTATATATTTTTATTATGCAAAACACTCTTCTCACAAAATACATTGTTTATAAATACGAAAGTACATATTTTTTGTTACGCTATGTAATTTTTTTTCATTTCTTCAAGTGTAGTAGTAGGCGGTTTTCTGAAACACGTAAAAGCAAGGGCTTTTTAATCATTTTTAATCAGGTATCAAGTATACGAACATAACTGTTAAAGTGAATTATCAAACTGTCTAAAACAGATGGTAACTGTAGGCGTAATATAATGAATATTAAAAAGCACACTTTTGAAGTGACAACAATTTCATTATCTTTATTTAAATGTCTTTACTCAACAAATATTGATTTAGCCATAATATTTTTATTTTCAACTTTCCATATCGAACGGGAATTTGATTTGTATGTGACAATATTTTAATTTATTAATATAAGTAATTAAAATAAGTAGAAAATACAGCACATGAAATTAAAACACATGAAATTAAAAGTATGTAGGTATTTAATATTAGTTAACAGTGAATTTCTAATTTCTTTGGATCAAGTAAAGGGTATATACAGGCTGATTCATTTTCGGCCCTCACGATGGGGATCTCTCTTATTATTGGAGATAGAGTATAGGTTTAAATTTGGCAAAGTTGTTAAATTTTGTGTTTGTTATAAATCCGTAAAGAAAATAGACCTGTGACAAATGATCTTCGTTATTAAAAAAAAAACGCGAAAACCCCATTTTCTTCTTTTACCTGTAGCACCGACATTTGGCCTTGTAGAGAAAAAATAAAAACACATCCTTGTGGCCATTTCTAAACCTCTATCGAGTGGTGTACTCTAAATTTTTATACGACGTTTCGTTTCTTTCTGGCCATCATCAACTATCTAATTTCTTATAGGCGCCATATTGGATTTAGACATCCTCAGAGAGTTTTTTTTTCTGATTTCAACCATGTACCACATGCTGACTATAGTTTTTGACATTAGGTTTTATTTGAAAGAATAAATTATAAGATTAAATAAGGTAGCCTTTGGAATTTCAATCTGTCAAACATTTCATTTATTGTTCATTAATAATACAAAAATGTCATACACTAACGAAGAGAAACGAGATATGATAAGTATTTTTTATTCTTCGAAACGAAATTCAACAGTAGCGAGTACAAGATATCTACAATTATATCCAGAACGACAACAGCCTCATCGTACCATTTTTCTAGATCTCGACAGAAATTTGGTCGAGAATGGATCGTTTACTAAGCCGCGTAATGGTCAAGACAACAGGAATTTAAATGAAAATCGACAAGATATTTTACAAATGGTAAATTAAAAGCGTGTTTTCAAATTTCATGTTAATCTTGTATTTTTATAGATAAATAATAATCCATCAATTTCTACACGCGAAGTAGCGTCAGAATTAAATTTGTGCCAGTCCAGAGTTTGGAGAACTTTACATAAAAGTAGGTTTAAACCATACAGGATCCATGTTAGTCACTCTTTACTGCCTGGAGATAATTTGAGAAGGCTAGAATATTGTAATTGGTTAATGGGAAGGATAGAAAATGACGAAAATTTTTTAAGCAAAATCATCTGGTCAGATGAAACAAAATTTACAAATTCGGGAATGTTCAACAGAAATACGGAGCACTATTGGGCAGTACAAAATCACCGACAAAACAGGGCTAGAAGTCCACAACATCGTTTTGGAATAAACGTTTGGATGGCTATTTTGGCAAATCGTCTCTTAGGACCAGTTATGTATGAAGAACATTTAAATGGAGAAAGATATTTAAACATTTTATGTACATACGTATCTGACTGTCTTGACGACAATATCCCATTTAATTAATTACAATATTTATGGTGGCAACAAGATGGCGCACCAGCACACAATGCAGCTGTTGTTAGAAATTTCTTAAATCAAGAGTTTGCAAACCGTTGGATTGGAAATAGGGGAGTTGTTGAATGGCCTGCGAGATCACCTGATTTAAGTTCGCTAGATTTTTTTTTATGGGGATATGTTAGAAATAATATTTATAAATTAGATGCGCCACAAAACATTGAAGAATTACGAGACAGACTTCAGAATGCCTTCGATGCAGTTCCTAGAAGAACTATACAAAGGGCAGTACAAAATTCCAGAAGGCGTGCCCAATTGTGCATTACCGAAGATGGCCAGATAATTGAACATTTACTGTAATTGTTTATTGTTTACTTTTCTATGTATTTTTATTAATGTTTTTGTTATCTTGTACTCGCTACTGTTGAATTTCGTTTTGAAGAATAAAAAATACTTATCATATCTCGTTTCTCTTCGTTAGTGTACGACATTTTTGTATTATTAATGAACAATAAATGAAATGTTTGACAGTTTGAAATTCCAAAGGCTACCTTATTTAATCTTATAATTTATTCTTTCAAATAAAACCTAATGTCAAAAACTTTAGTCAGCATGTGGTACATGGTTGAAATCAGAAAAAAAAACTCTTTCTGAATATGTCTAAATCCAATATGGCGCCTATAAGAAAATAGATAGTTGATGATGGCCAGAAAGAAACGAAACGTCGTATAAAAGTTTAGACTACACCACTGGATAGAGGTTTAGAAATGGCCACAAGGATGTGTTTTTATTTTTTCTCTACAAGGCCAAATGTCGGTGCTACAGGTAATAGAAGAAAATGGGGTTTTCGCATTTTTTTTTAAATAACGAAGGTCATTTGTCACAGGTCTATTTTCTTTACGGATTTATAACAAACACAAAATTTAACAACTTTGCCAAATTAAAACCTATACTCTATCTCCAATAATAAGAGAGATCCCCATGGGGAGGGCCGAAAATGAATCAGCCTGTATACCGCATGTGTCAAATATCATTAGGCATAGGGAATACGTATGAGTACATACGATGTATATGTATATGGAAAAGCCGATCCAATGCCGGCGGAGACCGCGACGGCCGGCAACGATTGTCTCCGCTTGTTTCGCAAATACAAGTTAGCAGCATTTGACTATCGACATAGGTACTTGTAATGCGTTCTAAAATAACATTTACGAATTGCAAGGGATTTGCTTTTCTTTTTTCTTTCAGTAGATGCAGGAAATTTTTAAGCTGCGGTGTATCGCATAAGCAAAAGCGTAATTCTAATAAAATAAAATTAAAGAATAATCCTAATAAAATAAATAAAAAAGGATTCTAAAAATTATAATAAATTATACAAGAGGTTCAAAAATTCCTCCTTGCATAGCAAGACATTGTCCTAGGCGGTCGTAGAAATTAGCTCTTACATTTGCTAACATGTCGGCAGTTAATGAATTCGCATCCTCAGTTATTTTTTCTCTCAAGGCAACTAGATTTTCTGCTCTACCAGCTTCATGAGTATAAACAATATTTTTTAGATATCCCCACAAAAAGAAATCATTTGGAGATAGATCAGGAGATCGCGGGGGCCATTTAATGTTTCATGTTCCAGTAATAAGACGGTCAAGAAAAGTATTTCCTAGAAATTCCTTTACCCTCACTGCATTATGTGCTGGATAGCCATCATGTTGAAACGATTACCTGATTTATTCCAATGTTTTGAATGGCGGGAAGTATTTGATTTTTCAGTAATTCGAGATACTTGTCGGCATTTAATATACCATCGATAAAATAGGGGCCTATAGAATGGTCACCTAAAATACCTGCCCAAACTTTAGTTTTTGAGGATACTGAGTGCGATTTGCAAAATGCCGATGTTGATTTTCCGAAGCCCAATATCGAAGAACAGAGGGATTGTGCTTTCCGTGTAATGGAACAGTTGATTCATCGGTGAAGAGAATATTTTTAAAGAAATTTTCATCTCGATGTATCTTTTCCATAACGTCTTGACAAAACTCCATTCTCCGGAAATTGTCCTCGGGAAATATTTCTTGAGTTTTCGAATATTTAAAACATTTTAAACCATTCCGTTTCCAAATACGTGAAATAGTTGTGTTACTTGTACCCAATTCCTCGGCAGCACTTCTAGTAGATCTAGTGTTATCAATTTCCACAATATTACAAATTAATACATCCCGCCGTTCTCTTTCCTCAATTTTTTGTGGTGATACCTCTCTTGGTTTGCATTTCGTACAGTTATTGAGACAGAAACAAGTTTCAAATTTATTTATAATATTATAAATTGTTTGTCTGCAAGCTACAGAACGATCTGCAAAAGTCAGCGCAGACAAATTCATGCACTCCATTGCAGACTTGCCAGTATAAAACCATTTTACTAACTGAAGCTTTTCAGTGGGTGTATAAAGAGCCATTATACATTAATTTTATTTCAAACGCTTTCAAACTGTAACGGCCGCAACTAGACTGAATGCAAAATTTCCAGTCAATCGGTATCGGAGACAATCGTCAGTCGTCGCGGTCTTCGCCGGCATTGGACTGGCTTTCTCATGTACGTATACATTGTATGTACTCATACGTTGATTCTCTATGCCTAATGATATTTAACACATACGGTATATTTCGAGCTTAAGAAATTAAATAAATTGTAAAATACCATTTTAAGAAATGACTTAAAAATCGAATAATAAATAATTGACTGAAAAATAAAATACTTGAAAGAAACTTAATATTTCCTTATGAATATACAAGGTGATTCTCAACCTATACGCATAAACTTGGGGATTTATTCCTCGTGACAAATAATGATTAATAGGTGAAAAAAATTGTAGCAAAAGATTTTTATTTTGCTAGATATCCGTGAAATTTACTTTCAAATCAACAATACATAGACCATTTTAAAACAACATCACAGCAAGTGTTCGAAATTATTTCCCATATTTTCTATATACAGTTGGACTCGCCAAATCCACGATCTCCCACTAGCGCGGCCTAAACCGGTTTGACGGATTGTCTCGAGAGCAGCATGTATCCGATTTCGCAATTCTTGCTCAGTATTAACTTCGGTGGCGGAAAATACATTATCTAGATGTCGCCGCTTGTATAACATCAAGAGCAACATCTTCGAGCAGTCCCGGTAAATTACCGCGCAAAAATTGTAAAAACGAGCACCAGTTAATTGATTCTCCAGAATGAAATGGCCAATAAGTAGTCCGTTCACAACTCCAGCCCCCACATTCACGGAAAATATTTGTTGAAAATGTGTTCGGCGACTAACGTGAGGATTCTCGACGGCCCAATAATGCGTGTTGTGGACATTGTGAATAGCGTTACGTGCGAAAATCGCCTCATCCGAATAAAACGTTATTCGTAAAGTTTGGGTTCAAATGTTGCTGATGTAGCAACCACTCGCAAAATTGTACTCGAGGGGCCTACTACCAGATTATCCACTCTAGTAGTAGTGCTTGTACACGTTGCACGTGATATGCATACAGTTGGTTGTGCCTTAATATTCGCCAAATTGTGGATTGTGATACCCCATATTGCTCTGCAAGTATTCTAGTGCTTATGTCAGGCTGCTTTTCGACGACATTCATAACCTCCTCCTCGAGATTGACAATGCTTACCGGTCTAACTGCTCCTCGATGTTGCCCAGGTCTCTGGCGAATATTGCCATTTTTCCTACCACGTTGCACCACACGTAAAAAGGATGCACGTGCCGGATGATATCTATCTGAAAACCTTTCTGCATAAAGACGAGCCGCAAGCACAGAATTTTGCCGTGATTCCCTGTATGCCAGTACCATGTCTATAAGTTCTTCGTTAGAGAAATTGTGCGCTATAATTTTTATAAACTTTAATTGTGATGACAATTTAAATTTCACAATTACACAAGCGCACTTAAACAACAGTTGTCAAAATTTAGCGCCATCGTAATTTCACGTAATTTCTATGTACTCTTGATTTGAAAGTAAATTTCACGGATATCTAGGAAACTAAAAAATTTTTATTACAATTTTTTTCATCTATTAGTCATTATTTGTCATGAGGAATAAATCCCCAAGTTTATGCGAATAAGTTGAAAATTACCCATATATACATATATACATATATAGGCTGTAAAAAATCGATAAAATTCCGGACGATATTTTATAACATAAGTTGCTATTCATAGATATGGACCGACTTTCACTACCTTTTGGCCCTAAAAATTTGGAAATTTTTGAGGAATTACAAATCAATTCCTTTTTTGATTTTCAGTTGGACATTTATATGTATTCTTCAGAATCGCATAGCTTTGGAGGTATTTAGCGGTAACCCTGTATATTGTTATGAAATTGATAAAGTAAAAATGAAAAAAACTTAAATACATTCAAAAGTAAGTTATTTTAAGTAGAAAACTGTACTTCATAGTAAGTATGTAATGTAAAAAATATGTAAAATTTGTGTGACAATAATCTAACTTTATAGATTGAATGTAAAATTTAAAAAGTCATATCTTAACTATGGTATATTCCAAAAAGAGAGAAACAAAATTCTGAACAGACCCTTATTGGTTCAGAGCAAGGCAAAATAACACCGTAGAATATTCGCTTTTTGCCATCAATTATCAAATATTTTGACATATCACGTTTGCATTTCTAGAGTTTTGTTATCATATTATTGAATTATTATCATTATTATATTACTTTAACTATTTTGCGGTGTAGATTAGTTCTTTTTATAGCTTATATTTGAAGATTAATATATTATGTAAGTAATAAGAAAATTTCAGTTCTTGTAAAATTATAATTTTGTAGCTGTTGATTTCAAATATGGATGCAGAACTCAGCACCAGTGCTGCTAAAAGCACAGATATGTGTCGTCCCCCAAGGAAACAAGAGAAAGCAAGTCATTTGAGTAGTGCTGAAAAGCAAACAGTAATAAACGCTTATAAACAACTTGTGACGGATACACCCGACATGAGAAAAGGTGACATGAGCAGAGTTCTCAAGTACTAGATAACTGTATAGAGTTCAACATATATAACATATCTCCGTCTTACAAGTTATGACTGTAGGAATTTCAAGACCGACAGTATATCGGGTTATCAACGAATATAAGAAAACAGGGAAAACTTCAGAGCCAAAAAAGATAACTGGTACACATTCTGTTCTGGAATCTTCTGCTGTTAGTCAAATTGTTCACAACATGTTTCAACAAAATGATTGAACTTATGTGGGCCCAAATAAAAAATGAGGTAGCTGCAAAAAATAGAAATTTTAAATTAAATGAAGTTAAGCAACTTTTACATAATGCTATCAATAATGTAACTGCAACAACTTGGCAAAAATGCATAAATCATGTTATTAAAATTAAAGATATTAATGGAATTACGATGAAGTTATAGAACCATTCATAATTTCTCTTGGAGACGACAGTGATAGTAATTTCTTCACCAACCAATTAATTACTACATTTATCATTCTGCTGTTTTAACTGTGGATTTATCTTTTGAACAATCCATATACAATTTAATTTGCTACAGATTTCATATTTCAGACAGATTTTCAAATTCAAATTTACCGTGTAAAATTAATGTATAGGTTGTAATTAGGGCTGGGGGTCTGTTCAGAATTTTGTTTCTCTCTTTTTGAATATACCATAGATATAAAATAAGTAGTCCTGTAAAAAAACGCATGAATTATGGATAGCAACGTAAAAAATATAAGTTAAAAAAATTTATGTGGTCATAATAAAAATTTATTATTTGATGAAGCAAAAAGAATTGGAGTAATCATATAGAAAATACTAGTTATATATACTTCTATTTAATTAAAATGTAAAAATATAAATATTAAAAAGTTTTATAAAAGGAATGCAAACTGACTAAATATTTAATGGAACTACGAATTATTATATGTAATAAAAGAGATGTTGCAGAATTGAAATTATAAAGGACCTTTTTTCAACTGATGTATAAAAAGGACCATTAAAATTGTATAACTTAAAAAAAGTAAATAAACCAAAGAAGACTAAAATTATTACAAACGATTGTCAATTGAAGAACTTATATTTTAAATAAGGCAGTATTGATTAAATTTTCGTGTAGGTCTTTAATAAAAATTAAGATTTAAAATTTAATAACAATATAATATAATAAGTTCAGTTAATAATATAGTTTATATAAAATAAATTAAGAATTTTGTGTGATAATATTTATATATACTAACATAAAAAAAAAATTTATAATGTTTCGATAATTTTTTTTATTCTTGATTTGAATTTTGAATTATAATGAATTTATTTTAATAAAAAAAAAACAAAAGCTACGTATATAAAGTTTAGTTGTTTGGAAATTTAATTTTCTTTTAAAAATACTCATAAACTCTTAAATTTATATTATATCATTATATTTTTGACAACGAACGTGGTACAGCTTGAAATTAATATATTATTGAGGCATTAAAGGTGACGCGCTAACTCTCCACCGTTAGTGGTGAGATCTCCAATACATACCATGATGCTAGTAGTCAATTATCTAATGCGTTTATGCGCTGATTCGCAGATACTCAAACATGTTTTTACATTTGTCACTCGTCGACAAAAATTTGTAGTAAAATCATGTTTGATAGTAAAATTCGATAGCTTCTTGTGTTATTAAGGCAATTTATTTATATAGTTGAGAGCGTATCGTCGTTTTTACTTTATTTTTAGTAACTTTAACTACAATATGAAACAAACATGTAAATAATTTACATATCTATAACTATGCACATGGACAATACACCTCGTATTTTCAGCATTTACTTCTGCTTAATACATATGTTTCTGCCAATATAGGCGTCCTCAGTTAAGCTAGGTGTATTGTCCATGTGCATAGTTACAGATATGTAAATTATTTACATGTTTTTTCATATTGTACAAACGCTTTATACGTGCTTAACGTATTGTCATACTTAAACAAAACCTTTTCGTATATACCGCCATCTGGCAGGTTGTTAATGGACTACATCTACATACGTATTTTATCGTTTCCCGTAGCAGCATAGCTGTTCGAACGATAGGTAGCCCTCCGGACAATGTATCTTTCGCCCGTAAGATGTCAATTATTAAATAGTTGTCTTCTTATAGGACGGAACTTGCTTGATCTTTGCGGGCTATTTCAGTAAATTTAAATACAGATACAAACCAGTTGTTTATAACAGGTTTGTATTAATTTATATAAATTGCTTCACTAGCTTAACTGAGGACGCCTATATTGGCAGAAACATATGTATTAAGCAGAAGTAAATGCTGAAAATACGAGGTGTATTGTCCATGTGCATAGTTACAGATATGTAAATTATTTACATGTTTGTTTCATATTGTACAAACGCTTTATACGTGCTTAACGTATTGTCATACTTAAACAAAACCTTTTCGTAACTTTAACTGACAAATCATTTCTGAGAAACATCATTAAGTTACCAATTCTTTTATTTTTTGCAACATTTCGTTCATTCATATCAACAGCGTTCATATATTAACCCAGACACAAGCATATAATTAAATAAAACTGACCTTAAATCTGGAAACATTAATATCGTTGAATTTATTCAAATGAGATCGTTTTTCGTACATGTCGTGGGAACAAAGGGCAATTGGACATGTGTTGAGTGGTTTGTGCGGCTTCACAGTCACGTAATATTGATTCCAAAAAATACAGATATTTCTTTGTATTAAATTTAATTCTGCCTACACTCGGGTGCATTTTATTAGGAAATTTCCAGATTCACTTTGATCTTCACTGGTCGAGACCAATTGACCGGCATTTGTCCATTAAATACCCATTTCTCTATTACCATCTTTAATTAATTGTGATGATAGGCGCTGATAAAATTAGGAAGGTTGTTAAAGATTTAATCCTCGACGGAGATATTTTTAATAATAATATAAAACATATATTATATGCATATATAGTAGATTAAATTAGTCGTCGATTTAAGGTTTGTTTTATTTTGATATGTATATATTTAAAACAATCTTACATGTTTCGACACATAGTGCCTATTTCAAAGAAATTAAAAATATAAATTACAGTATATCAATGTCAAACTTATATATCTGTAGTTGTCATGGATAAAATTAAAATATTCAAAGATCCATTCAAGTTTAATAATTCATGCCTCAGAACTTTCGACAGCAAGACGTCAATTACGGGGGATTGGCAAGCCATGAGTTATTATTATATCTGCGCCCGTGGAGCGACTTAAGATTTTAAGCTGACGGCATTCGCCTTGAACGAGAAGGAAAACCACAAGAACCAACTCAGACAGTCCAATCAGAGGTCTAAACACGGAACTGCCAGCATTATAAGCCAGTGTACAGATATCTAAATAACATGTGATAAGTAGAGTGGACCAATCCGGAGCGATATTGGTAAATATTTCATATAAAAGCCGAAAAACTCCAATAATGTATCAATTTATATATATATATATATATATATATATATATATAACCAAAATTAATTTAAATTCGGGTTTAAATTAATTTTTGATATTATATCACGGTCGATAATTTTGTTTCTATTAATTATATATTTATATATATATATATATATATATATATATATATATATATATATTAGACTGGTCGCAGCTTGTATGGAGTTTTTTTTTTTTTAATTCTTAGTATATGCACTGTCTAAAATATGAGGTTTGCTGTTATAAATGCGCTATTAATTTTTTAGCTCGATTCGACGGTACCTTCCGGTGCCTAGTGGGGCCCAAAGTACCAGATATAATGAAAAAACATACATTTAGTCCTATCTTTATTGCTTGTCGTAACTACGGTAGAAAATATATAATTCTTTCGATAAAACAGAATTTTAATTAGCTAATAAGTGTTTTTAAACTGAAATTATTGTCAAAGTTTTAAAACTTTGCTAATGCATGATTCACATTCACGAGACAGTTATTAAATGCCTGTCATCAATCCGTGTTCATTCATATGATTCACAAAAGCTGTGAATCAATATGATTGTTTTGAATGTTTTTTAAAAAACCTTATTAATAGTGTATATTGTTGTGCGAAAGCAATGCAAAAGCAATGTTAATATGAGTGGACAGCAAAAGTGAATCAACTCATATATTTCTCTGGTACAGATAACGGTATTTTTGCTCAACATCGTGTTATGTGCGACTTGAAAGAAAGCGTCATTTATGTTTTGCTGATTTTTACATATTCTGCCACCATTAACGTTATAAGTAGTGCAAATTAATATTTGATCACAAATAAATAATATAAAGTGAAATCTTTGTGTTAGAAATATGACTTCTGAGAGTGCAGTGATTTAAAAGAAAAACTTACGCTCTGACCAAGATATTTTTTTAGTGGGCAAATGTGTAAATGAAATTTTGGGAGCCAAACTACCGTCTATTAAGAAAGTACTTCAATTATTTTTTTACAAAATGCGGGTTGAACATAAGACATTCTTAAGTAGTATGAAATATGCTATTGGCGTTGCAATAGAATTTTGGATCAGGGCACACATACCAACGATGCATGAGACAAGTTAGTTGTATGCGGAAATTGAAAAAAATATACGAAAAATGGAGACAAATACACAATAACTGTAGAACCCCATACGAAAAATATCGAAAACAAGAAGAAGATTTTTGTGATGAAATAGAAAATTTTATTTTTGATATCGCAACTCCAGATGCTTTGGAAAAAATGAAAATAAAAGAAGACAAAGATTTTTTAGTGCTCCAAAGAAAGAGAAGTCGCCCAGGAATTATGCATGGTGTAGATAGAATTCTCCAGAAAAAAAGAAAAACGTAAAGAGAAGCGATTGGAAGACGAAAACAATCGTGTTGCAAAGTATAAAAATCAAGGTATTTATTTTACAATTTATTAGATTTATTCTGTTTCTGTAAAAAATCGTCGGCAAATAATTTCAGCTAAATTAGGCACGGATATTGCAGATGACACAGAAGCCGAAGATGTTGAACTAGGTCATGCAATGGACTCCCAAAACGTATTGGATACTGAGAATGTCTTCGAAAATATGAAAAAAACACAGACTCAATCTCGCGGTACTATTCACTTTGTTGATGACAGAATGTTAGCAAGCTTTCTACAAAACATGCCATGCATATTGTTACTTCAACTGCTGCTGCCATTCTAAATAAATTGAAAGACGCTTCTACTGCTTCTACAGCAATAAATTTATAAGATCTGGTATTAAATCGAACCACAATCCATTCTATGCGAAGAGAATACCGTAGAAGACAAGCTAAGCGGATTATCGATGAATTCAATGTAGGTAGTTGATTTAATATTAAATTTTAGAATTATAATAATGCATTTTATTTATTACAATACAGATTCCCCAAGTATTTGTCTTGCACTGGGACGGCAAACTCCTTTCAGACATAAAGGGAATAGAAAAACAAGATCGACTTTCTCTCGTTGTGACCAGTGAAAACATGGAAAAATTGCTAGGTATACCAAAAATAGAAAATTCTACCGGGGAAAATATAGCTGACGCCACCTTAAATTTTTTGCGACACTGGGCACTTGATGGATTGGTAGAAATTGTATCTTTTGACACCACAGCCACTAATACTGGGATTAATAACGGCGCTGCATATTTACTTGAAAAAAAGTTGGAACCCAAACTACTTTTTCTTCCATGTCGCCACCATATTAGCGAATTATTAGTAAGGTCAGTGTTTGAACTGAATTTTGGAAAAACATCCGGACCAGAAATTCTTCTCTTCAACCGATTTGCAAAGTATTGGAAAAACATTGCAGCTAGCAACTTCACAAAAGGGACTTTGGTCGAAGAAGTTCTGCGGAATTTAACAGCATCGCAGATGGAATACGTAAAGAATTTTTGCCTGAATGCATTACAATGTCATTACGTGCGTGCGGACTACAAAGAGTTGCTTCAGTTAACACTTCACTTTATTGGAGAGCATGTACCAGATTTTAATCAATTTCGTTTACCTAGTGCAACATCCCATGCACGATTTATGTCAAAGTGTATTCATTGCTTGAAAATTTTTTTGTTTCGCAAGCAATTCAAAATGACAGCAGCGGAATTGAAAAGTCTTCGCAGTATTTGTTTATTCCTAGTAATTATTTATGTTCCTTACTGTTTCCGATGTGTGAATGCCATTGAAGCGCCGAAACAAGACCTTGATTTTATACAATACGTAGTTACTTATTTCGACAAAGAAGTTTCCACTACATTGTTGCAAAAACTAAGGAAACATTTGTGGTATTTAGCAGAAGCAGCAGTTGGCCTTTCGTTTTTTGATGAGAGTGTCCCGTTGGTAGTAAAAAAGAAAATGGTCCAAAAACTTTACATCAATAATGAAGACGAAGACGAAAATGATGCAGAAGTCTTGAAAAGAAATGTGGTAACAATGGAAGAAATTTTGTCTTACAGTGCAAAAGATATATCGCATTTCGTAATTTCACGGACAAAGAGATTTTTTACTCGACTGTCTATAGATGTATCATTTTTACAATTAGATCCCTCTGAATGGCAGCAAAGAGACGATTACTGTGCTGGCAAACGAGTCTGTCACCATTTGCACGTCGTGAACGATGCAGCAGAGAGAGCAATTAAACTTATAACGGACTTCAATCGATCTTTGACCTACGATGAGGAAGATAAGCAGTTTCTACTTCAAGTTGTGGAGCAGTATCGCCAATTATATCCATCTCACAACAAATTCGCTCTCACGAATTAATACAAAAAATACCACTGGAAATTAATAATCTAGTTCTTACCTTTAAATTGAATAAAAATATGTAGTTTTTTATCCAACGAATTATATTTTTCTTTCGAATAGTTATAAAAACCAATAAAAATAGGACTAAATGTGTGTTTTTCATAATATCGGATACTTTGGGGCCCACTAGGCACCAGAAGGCACCATCGAATCGAGCTAAAAAATGAAGTCCGCATTTGCGTCAGCAAACCTCATATTTTAGACAGTGCATATATATCAATTAAAGAAAAAAAAATTTTGCGACCAGTCTAATATATATATATATATATATATATATATATATATATATATATATATATAAATATAATATTTTCGTGACCTTGGTATGATAAGGTAAACTTAATAAGTCGGCGATTAAAGGTCTGGTTCATTACTTCAAAGTGTATATATTTAAAACAACCCTACATGTTTCGGCAATGATGCCTATATATTTTTTATTCCCTTGACATAGGCATCATTGCCGAAACATGTAGGGCTGTTTTAAATATATATACTTTGAAGTAATGAACCCGACCTTTAATCGCCGACTTATTAAGTTTACCTTATACATATATATATATATATATATATATATATATATATATATATATATATTAATTGATAAATTATTGGAGTTTTTCGGCTTTTATATGAAATATTTACCAATATCGCTCCGGATTGGTCCACTCTAAATTGATAAGTATTTATATAATAACAACATATATTCATGATGGTAAATTGCAGATCGTTACATTATTAGATTATAATATATACTGATTAGATTTTTATATCGCTTCTGTTGTGAATTTTTTTCTTGTTTAATATTAATCATTTCTTTATTTTCCCTTTTCATTCTGTGTCGTTCTTTATCGATTATCTGTGTGTTTCCAAAATCGAAATTGTGATCGCATTGTAGTTTGTGTGTAAATAAAGCAGTTTTCTCTGTTTTTATACACAAACTAGTCCGAGTACGTTTTCGTGGTTTTCCTTCTCGTTCAAGGACAATGCCGACAGCTTCAAATCCTAAGTCGCGCCACGAGCGCAGACATAATAATAACTCATGGCTTGCCAGTCCCCAGTAATTCACGTTTTGCTGTCTAGTGTTCTGAACCATGAATTATTATTATTAAACTTCAATGTATCTTTGAATATTTTAATTTTCTCCATGACAACTACATATATATAAGTTTGACATTGATATACTGTCATTTATATTTTAAATTTCTTTGAAAAAGGCATTATGTGTCGAAACATGTAAGATTGTTTTCAATATATACATATCAAAGTAAAACAGACCTTAAATCGCCGACTAATTCAATCTACTATAACATACAAAGGTTAAGAAATAATTATCCTTATATATATATATATATATATAATATTTTCGTGACCTTGGTATGATATGGTAAATTCAATCATTTGGCGATTAAAGGTCTGGCTTTACTTTAAAGTATATATATTTAAAACAACCCTACATGTTTCGGCAATGATGCCTTTATCAAGGATATAAAATATAAATGACAGTATACAAATGTCATATAATTGAGTTGCTATGGATAAAATTATTCAAAGATACATTCCAATTGAGTAATAATAAATCATGCCTTAGTATTCCAAAAACAGATAGACAACAAAAACAGGGAAAAGCAAGACATGAGTTATTATTATGTATGCGCCCGTGGAGCGTCTTAAGATGCAAAGTTGTCGGCATTCGCCTTAAACGAGAAGGAAAACCACGAAAACCTACTCGGACAACTAGACAGGAATCAAAACACGGAACAGTCAGCATGATAAGCAAATATATGTGATATTTAAATGTAATTGATATTTAAATAACTTAAGATATATAATTATATAACAAAAGAAAAAAAAAAAAAAGAGAAATATATATATATATATTATGATGGTAAATTGCAGATCGTTACACAATTAAGTTATACTCGTAGTATATACTGCTTAAATTTTTTATATCATTTCTGTTGTTAATTGAATTTTTTTCCTGTTTAATACTAATCATTTCCTTAATTTGTCTTTTCATTGTGTGTTGTTCTTTATCAATTATCTGTGTGTTTTCAAAATCGAAATGGTGATCGCGTTGTAGTTTGTGTGTAGATAAAGTAGTTTTGTCTGTCTAAGAGTATTTGTGGGCTTGTATTCTTTTGTATAAATATTGTTTCGTTTGGCCTATATAGTAACTATCGCAATCGCGACATGGTATTTTATATATGACATGTGTTTCTCGATTTTTTTCTATTTTAGGTTTAAGTTTTGAAAATAAATGTTTATTAGTATTACTAAGTTTATATGTTGTAGATATATCATATTTTTTTAAAGTGTATTTAATTTTTTCTGATAGTTGTGGAACATATGGAATCGTAATATATGTTGTGTCATTGTTCAAATTTTTATTGGTGTCTGCAGTGTTGTATATTTGGCGTACTCTTTTTTTAATAGTTTGGTCTATAAGTTGTGATGGATAATTATTATCAGTTAAGATTGTTTTAATTTTTTTGATGTTATCTTTTCTGTATTGAGTATGTGATAGTTTTACTGCCCTGTCAGTCAGATTATTTATAATGATTTTATTAAATACTGTAGGAGCATTTGAGTGGTAATTCATATATCGAAAAGAAGCTGTGGGTTTATTATACCAATTTGTATAAATAGTACCCTGTCTATCATAGCTCAAAGAAATATCAAGAAAATTAATATATATCACGATTCCATATGTTCCACAACTATCAGAAAAAATTAAATACACTTTAAAAAAATATGATATAGCTACAACATATAAACTTAGTAATACTAATAAACATTTATTTTCAAAACTTAAACCTAAAATAGAAAAAAATCGAGAAACATATGTCATATATAAGATACCATGTCGCGATTGCTATAGTTACTACATAGGCCAAACGAAACAATATTTATACAAAAGAATACAAGCCCACAAATACTCTAAAACAGACAAAACTGCTTTATCTACACACAAACTACAACGCGATCACCATTTCGATTTTGGAAACACTAATTGGAAACAATAATTGATAAAGAACAACACATAATGAAAAGACAAATTAAAGAAATGATTAGTATTAAACAGGAAAAAAATTCAATTAACAACAGAAATGATATAAAAAATTTAAGCAGTAAATACTATAACTTAATTGTGTAACGATCTGCAATTTACCATAATAATATATATATATATATATATATATATATATATATATATATATATTTTTGTTATATAATTATATAATCTTAAATTATTTAAATATCATATACATTTGCTTATCATGCTGACTGTTCCGTGTTTTGATTCCTGTCTAGTTGTCCGAGTAGGTTTTCGTGGTTTTCCTTCTCGTTTAAGGCGAATGCCGACAACTTTGCATCTTAAGACGCTCCACGGGCGCATACATAATAATAACTCATGTCTTGCTTTTCCTTGTTTTTGTTGTCTATCTGTTTTTGGAATACTAAGGCATGATTTATTATTATTCAATTGGAATGTATCTTTGAATAATTTTATCCATAGCAACTCAATTATATGACATTTATATACTGTCATTTATATTTTATATCCTTGATAAAGGAATCATTGCCGAAACATGTAGGGTTGTTTTAAATATATATATATACTTTAAAGTAAAGCCAGACCTTTAATCGCCAACTGATTGAATTTACCAAATATATATATATATATATATATATATATATATATATATATATATATGTGTAATGCCACGTATGCATCCCTCTTCATCGCTACGGGATACCATTCTGGGCTACTAGAGTTGAGGGCCTCATATTTTTCAGTAAAACGAAATACGGAGTTTTAGCATTTCTTTTATTTTTTGCTTTAAACATCGTGTATTGAAAATCTTTTATTGCTTTTGGAAGGTTGTTGTATATGTTTGTTGTTGTTGTAGTTAGTAATTGTGTGTGTCTTTGATGGATAAATCTTTCCGTTCTGATGTGGGATATCCTGCGTGTTCTGTAGCTGTGTATTTCTCTGCTTCTGTATAAACGTATATTAATTTTTATTTTGTTCCTGTTTAATTTATATAGTAATAGGAAGTTGCTCAAAGTAATAAGTTGTTTTATGTTTAGCTCTTGAATTTATTGATACTACTGTTTCTGTTGGCATTCTATAAGCCATTTTGTAAAGGATCTTTATAATTTTGTTTTGTTGCCGTTGTTTTTTGTCAGGTTGTTACTTGACGTATTTTCTCAAATATTTATTAAGTACATATATTTGATGAAAATAGTGCGTGGTAGATAGCTTTCCTGTAGTGTGTTGGTATTGCATATTTTATTTTATTCAACGCTGCTATTACTTTCCTATTTTATTTTATTATCTTCTCGACATGCGAATCCCATTTCATATTGTTTTGTATAGTTAAGCCTAGATATGTAGTTACTGTTATTTCTTGTAGTTGCTTGTTCTTTAGTGTAATATTTATTATTAGCTTTGCCTTTGCCTTTGCATTTGTAAATATCATATAGTTTGTTTTTGTTTCGTTGATGGTAAGAAGGTTATCGAGGCACCATTCCTCTAGTACCTTCGCGTCTTCCAATATCATTCTCTTTATATCTTTTATATTTTGTGACGTATATAAAATACATATATCATCAGCGTATAAATATATCTGTTCCCTTAGGCGAAATTGTGGGTCATTTGTGTATAATATGTAGAGGGTTAACGGGAGGTGTTCGCCCTGTGGTAGTCCGTATTCAGCGTATAAGTAAGTACTTTCGATGTTATCTACTTTTGTTGTTTGTGGTCAGTTTTCTAGATATGTCTTAATCAAGTTTAGAGTCTCATTTGTGTAGCCATATCTTTCAATTTTTTCTATTAGTCTTCGCTTGGGTACGGTATCAAATGCTTTCTTCATGTGACATGAAGAAAGACATGAATCATGTCTATTAAGAGAGTCACAACAATTTTGTTTTTATCTAGTCCTTTATTTATTGTGTTTGTTGGGTCGTACGCTGCTGATGTGCTTTTCTGTTCTTGGAATGCGTATTGGTTGTAGTGTATAATGTTGTATTTTTGCATATGTCTCACAATTCTAGTTTGTAAGACCTTCTCTAGAATTTTATTTAGTGTTGATAGTAGCGAAATTGGTCGGTAATTTTGTAGGTCGTTGGTACCACCCTTTTTATATGTTGTAACAATTATCGTTCTTTTCAGGTAATCCGAGTAGATGCCGTCTTCAATTGTGTTATCTATAATCTGTTTAGAATGGGAAGTAGCTTTTGTTTCATGTTCGCTGTAATTTTATCGAAACCAGGCGCTTTGTCTTTCTTCAATCTAGATATTATTTCACTTATTTCTTCTATATTTGTTTCTTCAAGTCTATATGGTGGTATATGTTTGGTTGTTATGGTAGTTTGTGGTTGTTGCCTATGTTTAATTATTTGTTCTGCTAGTCTTTTCCCTCTTGTAGCAAAATATTTCTTTTGTTCGTTCGCAATGTCTGTTGCATCTGTTGCGATGGTTCTATTTTATTTTACTATTTTGCTGCTTTTTGCTTTTAGTTGGTTTGCTGGTTTATGATTTTCCATACTTTGCCCAAGTTTTATTTGTATTTTGTTATCATATTCCTCATGTATATATGCTTAGCAGTTTTTAGTAGTTCTTTTGTATACTTTTTCTGGTTTTCATATTCTTGTTTATAGTTTGCATTGTTTGGATGCCGACTATGTCTCTTGTATATTTTGTTTCTGTTTGCGATTTATTTTATGATATTTTCATCTTCCATTTCCATCTTCCTCCTTCTACGTGTTGATACTGTTTTTTGGTTGTTTTATATGATTTTTTTGTAGTGTAATAGATAATTCTCTGAAAGATCTTATTTGAGATTCATTAATTCTGTTTATTTCGTCCCGTATTCCCTTATGGTTTGCTCTAATGGTCTGGAGAAGTTCGTACTTGTAGCATTTGTTTTTCTTTTAAATATTGAGTGCAATTAACACCGCGTTATGATCTGATGTATCTGTTGGTATTATTTTGATTTTATGAATTTTTTCTTTTGTATTTGTTATTAGATGGTCGAGTATTGAGTTGGGTCCATGTGGATTTTTTCTGGTTAAATACTTCTTCGATGTTCTGTTTATTATTTTATAATTTCTTTCCTCGTAAAGGTTGTGGTATTCCTTCATTGCTGTGTTATTTTCTAAGATATTTATGTTAAAGTCTCCCAGTATTATATGCTTTCTTTTTACTGTTGATGTTACTATGTTTTAGGACATATTTTAAAGTATTAAAATCGACTTGTGGTGGCTTATAGATAACTGTAAGTGATAAGTTGGTACGTCCTATTAATATAGTAATAATTTCTACCAGGGCAATTGTTTTGTCCATGATAACCCTGTAGTTAATATCTTCCCTTATATAAATAGCAATTCCCCCACCTCTGGTGCTTCTCGAATCATACACTGAGTTATAGTTTTCTATCTTGTACAAGTTTTCATCGGTGGGAAATAACCAGGTTTCTGTTATAGCTAGTACATCCGGTTAGTCCTGTACGTACGGTATTGCCTCGAGTTCTTTGAAATTATTTTTTAGGCTTCTTATATTGTGCATATACATGCTGAACATTTTTACTTTATTTTGTATGTTCTTTAAAGTATGGTTTTTTTGTGTCGCCTTTAAGTCTTTCGCCTTAAGTCCCTGATTTTTGTTTTCTCAGTGGAGTCGTCTTATTTCACGTATATCTTTCCTTTCCTTGTCCTTGTCTTGCTTAATAGAATAAATTATTTCTTTTATTCGTTAATTGTTCATTTATGTAGATTCTATTATTTCTACCTTTTAGACCACATTCAATAGTGATTGTTCCAAAATCTTTTCTGGCTTTAAGAATATAATCCTTCTGCTCCTTCATTTCAAGTTTGGCAACAATAAGGCTGTTATCTTTCTTTGATTCTTGTCTATGATAGTTTACTATGTTGATGTTTTCTTCTCTTGTATTTAGCTTCTTTATTACTTTTTCTGCTCTCTCTCTCAGGTTTTTAACAAATTTATTATAAAAACACACTTGGCTATTTCACAATTTTTTATTAGATTATTTCTAACATATGTTTCGGCTGTTATGCCATTGTCAAAGAGTATCTTAAAACTAACTTACAATACGTGCCCTTTTAACTTTTATACCTATTTTTTAGTGCAGGTTTTTATTATTTTCCTGGTGATCTATTCCGTTTATTATTATGTTGTTTACTATTTTCTCTCTTTTTATAGTTTCTATGGTTTTTTCCATATCTTCCTGTTTTTCTTCAATTCATTTAATTACCATAAAATAGTAAACTTCATTCGAATTTGTTTTTGTTGGCTATTACTTATCGATAATATTTTGTAGTCGTGATTACAGCTAGATAAAATATTTTAGCTACCCTGAATTAGTTTTAAAGAACTTGTAACCAATTTTGTTAAATGTTCCATACGTATATTTATGACATTTTTAATATTGCAACATACCGGACTGTGATATTCACCTGCAGATTTTCGAAGTTTTTATTGTTTTCTCCAATGAGTGTTTGCTAATTTTTGGAGATCACCATTCTTCGCAAAAGCTTTTTGTATTTTGTATTTAAACAATGTTTATTGGAAGAGAATGTGTGATTTAAGATTACTACAAAATATTTTGGCGTGATGTAACACTAAACTTGGAGCCTCCTTATCTCTTAAATACGAAGAAATCCTAAATAAGCTTCGACACTTATAAACTTCAATAATTCCAAATAATGATCAGAAGATCATCCAAGAAATAAATACTATTCATAACGTTTTGTACGTTTCGCAATTTCTTACAAGGAAAGCACAGAACTAAGCTTTGAGGCAGTTTGGGTTAAGTTGATTGTTTCTGGATTATTGCTTCAAGTGCTTCTGCCAACTTAACTATCTCAAAGAAATACTTCTGATAAGCTATTGCTTATTTATTGAAACAAGTTATAGTTGTTGTTGATCGTTGGTATGCATGCTACAACATTACATTAAGCAAGATTTTCATTTCATTTTCTGAAATATCATCACTCTAGTAGAAAATTCATGAAGATATAATTCTTAATTAGAAAGCTTATTATTTTAGTAATGTTAAAATTCTTTTTAAAAAACAACAATGTCATTACCATTCTAATAATTAAAAGACAAAACATCGATAATGTTGATGAAACGATCATTTACGGCCATCGTTATATTTCATTTATAATTTCGAAACGTCGACAACTTGTGTTTATCTTATTGACATATGTACAGTAGAATTTAGCAATAAAGTGATATTGAACCATGCGTAAAAACATTGCCTTAACTGTATATTATTAGGTTTCTTGTTAACTATTCATTCTTGTTAACATTGAATATTCAAAATTTATGAAAAGTTAATTTTAAGTTACACTTAATATAAAACAGTCACTTAAATAAAATAAAATAAATCCGTTTCTCATCAATCTCTCAGTATAATGTTACTGCTTGTATTCGGCCATTTTAAAGTTAGTGTCTCGTAAATGAATTTACTGCGTTCTATTCTAAGAACAATGTGTCACATGCAGTTGCATATTTAGCGCCAACGTTAAAGACATACGATGCATGATTATTTAGAATGAGTTGTGATGCTGTAGAAATTTATTTATTTATTTATTATTGGGTCGTCCACATAAGATAGATAATTTATATATTATATAGATCGGGCAATTCTAGGCCCCCTTAAAAATAGAAATTCTGAAAGTGTCATCAAGGCTATAGTAATCTAATACATCGGAAACGTAAGCTTACTTTTTAAAATACATATAAAGAGATACGCACGTGTCTTGCAAATTTTGTATATTGATTGCGAAGAGAAAAATAGTAAAATAAATTATTTGAACAACATCAATTGAAGCTTGTTTTGATTCAGTTTCTAGACGTTTATTTACTTATGTGGCTAAATTTAATACTCTCTGAGGTTAGTTTTCTAATGTACAAATACTTGCATTCTTACACATACATTTATTAATTATACTTATGGAAAATTATAATTGTATTAGAGATTAATCATTTACAATAATTATTATTTACGCACACTACATTGTACAGACGGCACCTACTAAACTGATGTCATAAATTAGAACACAGAAAAACATACATTTTACTGTTCGACATATTGTTATTCTTCATCTTCAATGCTCATAATATCACAACTTTAAATTTCCTAATTTCCATCCGTAGCGATAACTCTTGGAATAATAAACATAGTGAAGGAAGTATACCTTTTTTTTATCATTTCTTACGATGGAAAGATATACTTTTCCAATTTAGTCGGGGCCCGTATATAACACTTTTAAGTCGATACGTTGTAAATAAATCAGTCATAAGTAAATTGCAAATTCTAACTTAATTCAAAAATAAATGGCGATATAGAATTTATATTATCACAAACGGCGGCTTGTGCTTGATATTTGGGTTGTAGTTGCCGTGCCAATAATAATGAAATTATTCTAAGATAACTAAAATAATTAGTGGTGCTGGTGAAGTTCCTTCAAAGGTCCAGGACGTGCGTGGTATTGGTTAATTTTAATAAATCTACAACTTACTTACTAAATAAAACACATAAGCCTTGTCCTTAAAGTTTGTATTTATATTTATATAAGAAAGAAATTGAAATTGTTATATTTAAATGTAATTAAAACAAAAGTAATATATACACGAGGAGCGGTAAATAAGTAATTGAAAACTAACACAAAATACCCTGAAAACGAACGTTAAATTGCGTAGTAAATTAAATGTTAATTAATTAGGATTAATATAACATAACCTCTGTATCGGACAATACAGAGTTACCTGTGAGTGGCGGCCACGTGGTCTGAAGATATACTCGGACAAGTATATATAGAGCGATGTTCGGCCGGAGGAATAAGAAATTAATTAGTTAAATTAATATGAATTCGCTTAAAAGAATATTGAACAATACAAAATTACCTTAGACGCGAAAGAGGCCGGACGGCGTGGTGAGTTGCATTGTGCACTTGAACAGCACAAGGAGTTGTTTAACTCACGAAGGTTCTAAAAAGAAGATCGGACTGATAGTGTTTGTGTCGATAGAACAATGGTTTTTGATAACGGTCTGTTTTATGACCTGAGTCGAAGAGCGGTCGATATCTTGAATAATAATTAATTAAGAAGCGGGACCTGAAGAGTTGTTCTATCGATATTATTAAAATAACCCTTCTGACATAAGCTTTCTAATGATATGAAACACAACATATAAAAGAAGATGTATGTAATTCAATTAAAACAATTTAATGAAAACGAAATAGAAAGAAATTCCACAGTAACGTTGTTGGGTCAGGTAGAAAAGTAAGGGTTTCGGTCAAGAATATAACAAAAGAGATGCTTTCTCTTTGGACACGAATACACAGAAAAATGTCTAAGTTAAATATTTTAAAAGCGAGATATTCAAAGAAGAAATATTTTTAAAAATAGATTAAAATATTTTTATATGCGTAGCGTAACAATATGTAAGGCTGATTCATTTTCGACCCTCCCCATGAGGATCTTGCTTATTATTTGAGATAGAGGTAAATGAAGAAAATGAGCTTCTTTCGTTTTTTAAAAAAATCTCGAACAACATTTAACACAGGTCCTTTTCTCTTCGTGTTCATAACAAACATAAAATTTAGCAACTTTGCCAAATTTAAACCTACCCTCTATATCCAATAATAAACAAGATCCCCATGGCGAGGGTCGAAAATGAATTAGATAATTATTTCTTGACCTTTGTATGTTATGGTAGATTAAATTAGTCGGCGATTTAGAAATTAAAAATATAAAAATTATGTTTTTAATTTCTTTGATAAAGGCCCTATGTGTCGAAACATGTAAGATTGTTTTAAATATATAGATACCAAAGTAAAACACACCTTAAATCGCCGACTAATTAATCTACTATATATAACGGGTGTTCATTTGAAAAGTCAATCTAGTAGCATGTGATTTACAGAGAACATTTTGAAGTATGTCGTAAATTAAAATTTACTACTTAACCTACGAAGTCGTATATTTTGACAGTTTCATACATACAAATAAATAAAAAATGTGATTGACATTATCAAATGTCATTTGGATTTACGTTTACGGAACAACAAACACATACTAATATATATGCGTCTTATTCTATCAAAATTTCAAAGTAACCTAGATTGACTTTTCAAATGAACACACGTTATATATTTGTGTGTGTGTGTGGGCGTGTGTGTATTATTATGGTGTAGTCTAATGAAAAAGTAATCTTTAATTGAAAATAATGCCCCACGTTGGATGCCCCAAATAATATGATTGTGGGGTAGAGGTGGCAAAAGATGTATCTAATAATCATAATAGTAAATTGTGTCAATATTTGATATATTGACTTTTCGAATAACAATTTCTATAATGCTAAAATTTAATCTCGAAGTCAATGATATCAATCGACGCTCTATTGGTAAAATAATTACCAAAATTATTTGTTTATTTATGCACCGGACTAACTCACTGGTAAAGACAATAACGAAATACAGATAAGTAACGTACACGTCGCAACGTCACCTTTTCCCGGTTGGTAGGATAATTAAAAATTCCCGAAAAGTCACACCTATCCTGGAGCGCGCAGATGCATTTCGCTTTTATTGTAGCTTGTCAATGTACGGTATCCTGGGCAGACATAACTTTTCACTTCTATACTTCGTGTATATATATAGTTAATATTTTGAGCTTAGTGCAAATGAGAATTAATTAGTCCATTGACAAGCTGCAATAAGAGCGAAACTAAGTTTATAACCAGTATGCAGAACGCATATGTTCTGCATACTGGTATAAACTTAGTTTATCAAGCTGTAGAAATTAACGTGGCACATTAACGGTATTACACTTATTACGCAAAGTCTATATATAAATTATTATTTACGTTCTTTACAATTTTTTATGGAACATAGAACTTATTAAATATTCCATTCATCTCAATTATTAGTAAAATATACTTATATTATATTGAACTTTCTGCAAATGAGAACTAATGACTATTAAATCTCATTTCTACATGCAAATGTCACCTAATATGTTGCGTTAATTACTACAATTTGACAAACTAAGTTTGTACTAGTATGCAGAACGCAAAACGTCGGGACGTGAATATTCCTAATTGTTAGGATAATGAAAAATTCGTGAAAAGCCACATCTAACCCGGAACGTGTGGATGCATTTCGCTCTTATTAGAGCTCGTCAGCTGTCTTGTAGACAGACATGACTCTTCGCTTCTGTACTTCGTATATATATAATTAACATTTTGAACTTACTGTAAATAAATGAGAATGAATGACTATAAAATCTCATTTATACATGCAAAAGCCGCCTAATGTGTTGCGTTAATTACTATAATTTGACAAACTACCATTATGCATGTAGAAACGAGACTTTATATTACTTTGGAAACCTGTGTTCGAAATTATTCAACAACTGCTTCAGGCGACGAAATCGCTCTCCACGCATTTTGGTTTTGATGTTCAAGAGTAGAAATAAAAATCACAAGGTGAATACGGTCAATGAGTCATTAATTAAACATTTTTAATAACTAACTTTACTATTTAACAATATGATGTGCGGAATGAGAACTGGCGTTGTTATGATCAAGAATAATTATCAGATTTCGTATATTCCTTCTTATTTCGTTAATAGTCGTTCAATCATTTTAACTTAGCATCAACACTAATGACAATAGCAGACGTCGATGGACGACCTACACGAAATTCATCCCTGAGAGGCTGCGTCTACACTAAAATTCAGCAGGCCAACTGTAAACGCCACTCTTGTGCGGTACTTCATCCTCGAAAATCAAATAAAATCGATCGATGCATTGTTTCGGCTTGTGTGTGATTTATCACATTTGAAATCATAAAAAGTTCAATTTTTACACAAAACAATTTTTTTCATTTAAATGTTGTTTCAACAAAATTAATTCACTTTTAAGTAAGAACTACCAACTAAATTATTGGTTATAAACGTCAAATTTTACGAATATCACATTTGAAAAATTCATGCTTAGCTTAAACTGCTAGATTTCAGAAATTTTCTGACCAGCACTCGTATGGATGTTACCGCTTTTAGGAGAACACAAATTCAATTTAATGCTATGCCTTTACCTTTATCGACATTATAATAGAGATTATATTAGTTTTTTTATGGGAAAATATCACCAAACCAACAAAATAAAAGCAAATGCCGCATAGAAATTCACATAACATTAGACGTTTTGGTATTTACTTACGATATTATGGCTCTTTGTAATGGAATTATATTGATTTGCCTTTAATTAAACAAAAATAATGTATCATTAGGCTAACATTTTCACATTTAGCAATATCTGTATAATTTACTTATACAGCCTATAAATAACAATATAAGTGTCTTACATGAATATATTGAATTGAATTTCATGTGTGTTTATAATTGTCTTCCCATACCATTAACATTAATGTAATTACAAAGGTATTTTTAGTAATATAAAATATTATTAAAAATCTGGTGTGAGGAACACAAATACAGGTTCACTATTAATATTTTTTGTGAACGTGTCCGAACATATCCCTCCCCAGAGACGTAGATACGTATTTCGTAAATAAGTATCTACGTCTCTGGGGAGGGATATGTTCGGACACGTTCACAAAAAATATTAATAGTGAACCTGTATTTGTGTTCTTCACACCAGATTTTTAATAATATTTTATATTATTAAAAATACCTTTGTATTATACAAAACTGGTGGGGTTTACCTACTCATGTATGTTTCAATTATTCTGATACATTAATGTAATTATATCCGTAGCCAGAGAATTATTAATATTGTCCATTAGGTGATAAGTAATTAAATAAATGGATTCGTAGCTATGTCTGTTCTTTTATTTCATTTTTTATTGTGACAACAAATAAGAATAGAAAAATTAGGCAATATTTTCTAAATATTTCTTATGTGAATTCTGTCCTTTTCAGAATTAAAAATCGGTCAAAAATCTGAAAAACTATATTTTCATAGTACCAAAGAAACGAAATGTGAATGCGACATACAAATCAGATACGATGTATAGTAAAGACAATAAATTTTTAATATTATAGAAGAACGATTTCTGAGGCTATAGATGACGAATTGAATGAAAAATTTTAAATGTACTAATCTCGATTAACATTTATTTTGTACTAGCTGCGGCGTTGCTCGGCCATAATCGATAGAAAAATTAAAACTTCCTTTGTGTTAACTGCCGATATAAAATGTTTGTTTATTCTCTAGCTAAACAACGAATCAATGATATTTTATTATAATCAATCTATCATTCCAATGGATTTGGATGCACAATATTCTTCGTTATTCCATCTGGTGCATAAACAAACAGAACAGATTGTTTCCCATTTTGCGAACATGCTACATATTGTCATGGATTTTTCTATCCAGAGAGAGAGAGAAAAAGATGGAAGATTTAAATTTTGAACAACATTTGAATTTTATTGATATTTATTATATTTGTAATTATATTTTTGACTGACTCTGTATGTTTATTAGTTTAAACGTATGGATGCGGACAGTTGTGGTACTATTGAATTAGATGTAGGAATTTTTCGCGGTAAATTTAGTCAGAGATATCAAGACTGGCAAAGTAATTGGTTGTAGAGTATAAGAAGTTCATTTTTTATTCTCTGTTTTAAGTAAAGTCGGGTTTTTATTTTAGTTTATGCATTTATTCCTGTGCATGTAACGTTATTTCGATTTTTACGAGAGTTGGTGATCTCGTTGTTGAATTAAATAAAGTATGGTATCTCTCACGTAGTTTTTGTGTTATCAGTGCTTAGATCGATGTAAGTTCGATAAAAATATTTAATTTATATAATTTATACTACGATTATTTTGCTTAAAATTATAATTTTGTGTATAATTTGTGATAATTTTGATATTTAAAGTAGTATATGAATATTAGAGAAAGTTGTCATGTTTTTTTTTAGTTAGTGGAGTTTTTTCTTCAAGATAATATTCTAGAACGTTATAAATTCAGGTTGGATTTTTTTTTAGTTGTGGGTTGATTTTTGTCGTGTTTTATTTGCGCATGACTGTAAGACTGTTACGCGGTTTCAATAACTTTGTAGTTGTTGACATTTTAAATTGTAGGGGTTAAAGTAGAGGTCAAACTTGACAAATTTCTCAATTATTTATTAAATTTATGTTTGTTCGAGAGTCACAGGGGGTTTTTCTCTTTGTGCGAGTCATATTCATAAAAAGTCTTTCCTCCTAAGCTACTGTTAATTTGCTTTAGCTCCCTGTACATTCGGTAAAGGGATTTTTTTTTCTTTTTTTCTTTTATTAAATATTGTAAACTAGTTAAATGTGTCTTTTATTAATGTTTATTGTTTTACTTCAAATATAACCTGGCCCTTATCTGAGAAGATCGACCCGTGAGAAGTGAGTTCAAGGAATCTACAAGACTGAACAGCCGGAAGCATAAGTTGTAGTGTGAACAAAAAAAATTAATAAGCAATCAAAAGCACATTCCACTGCAATATGCACATGAAGATTGATAATTTCCAACTGTTGTAATCACGCATAGTAATTCGATAACTGTGCTCGCAGACAAAAATGCATTGTTTACCTTAATGTCGAGGTAGTGCCATTCTATCGAGACAATTGCTAAGAGACAACTCGAAAACAGTATACATATTGCTGTGAAATTGACCGCGAATAAAAATAAAAATTAAATGTATAAATAACTTAAATATACATATAAGCAAAAACAAATAAAAAAGAAATCACCCGAGGTTGTGTACTTTAAATGCACCTCGTATATCATATCTTAATGATTGAGATTTTAGATGTATATTTCCAAGAATTGATATGTTATGTCAATAAAATTTTAGGTTAATTTGCTTATTAAACGATTAGAATGTAAGTAAAGTAATAAAACATGCTACACACACACCAGAAATATCATAATAGGATATCAAAAGAATCTTTTCTTTGTACAGTAATAACGTTAGTAACCATATTTAATTTCAATTCATTATATTTGTAAATAACCTTGTCAAAATGACATAAGACGTCCAATGCAATTTTAACAATAAGAAAAAAATAATTATATAAGCCATACAGGCGGGAAATCTGGACCAGTGAAGTCTAAAACAACAAGAATAGCAGTCACAAGAAGTAAACAAACATTGTTAAATATAGATAAAGCAATTAATACAGTAATATTATGATGTAAACAAAACAGCGTAATCAAAAGCATATCAAAAGACGCATGCTCAATGAACGCATCGATAGCATGGGTAAATGGAAGCAAAGGACAAGACGACACCATATAAACAAACCTAAGGGAAGCAGGAGAAAGAAAATACTACGGGAAAGTGAAGTTCCTACGGATGGATTCCAAGTAAAGCTAACAAGACTGAACGCAAAATTGAAGCTGTTCTGGGAAGATGAGATTAAAAGTTTACTGTTCCACAACAAAATTTACAAATATTAAAAATAACAACAAAAAGGCAATATATATAAACAGGGAGGCAACACATAGAGATGGAAAAATCGAAACTACCTCCAATTGATAGGGACGCACAGGAATGAAAATATTAAATAAATATGAAAATTAGATAAAACAGAAATAAATAAGATGAAGTGAGGAAGAAGTTCGAAGAAAACTAAAACGCAAGGGAATAAATAGGACTAGCACTGAGCGAAGAGAACATTCACTGATATATTTTCGAATTCATCAATTTAACTTCGACGTTCACTAAGATTAACTCACTGACTTATTGCGATACTTTCATTTCAAAAATTTTATTTTAGATACAGTCAATAATCTCTAAAATTTTGAGTCTGTTGGCATTCTATTTAGTTAAGAATAAATAAAACCTTAATTTCATTTTAATCATTAATATGGTTATCATTATTATTCTCATCATTATTATAAAAGTTTAATAATATACCAGGAGGAGATATAGCACACCAAAGCGGAAAAAACCTAAAATTCCTACACACCAAACTAAAAGACTCACTACCTACACTAAAACAATCACATACAATATATAACATACCCCGCAGGGACTGTGACAAAGTATACATAGGCCAAACAAAACAGTTACTACACTAGAGATTAAAAGGTCACAAATACGCAAAAAATCAGACTGCTTCGAAAAACACCAGATGACACTAAAACATAATTTTGATTTTGAAAATACCAAAATAATAAGAAAGCAAAAAAAAAGGCTAGAGAGGTCTTAGAAATTATCCATATTTTCAAAAACAGCAGAACAATCATCGACCGAAACGAGACTGATGGACTTTCTAAACTCTATTATCCACTCATTAAACAATAGAAGACAACCGACCCCACCCACACACACCAAAAAATTTTATTGTATCCCATTGTAAATACATATACTATGTTTCTCTAACACAAGTGGCTGACCATTTGCTAATTTTAAAACGGAATAAGAAATTTCAATTCCCCAACAAAGACATTTAGTCACACAATATATTCGAAGTGAAGCGGTCATCCCGGAAAAGGTCTCGGTGCAAGTTCCGAATGTTATAAAAAAATGTGTTTTAAAACAGAATAAATCGGTGAGTTTTTATATCATTCAATTATCCTTACTTTATTATTATTATTATTTTAATTTTAATATTTAATTCATTCATACAAATGTAATCATTTAATTTTTCCTTACTTTATTATTATTTTAATTTCAATTTTTAATTTTTAATTCATTCATACAAATGTAAACATATTTTCTTACTTTTCGTAATATTAATTTTTTGTTTCTAGTCACTTGAAAAAGACTTAATAATTAAAAGAGTCGAAACGTCGTAGAGAAAATTGAAATTCATTAAAGGTCGCTAAACCAATAAAAAAGTCTATTATTTTAATATATATATATATATATATATATATATATATATATATATATATATATATAAGGTTAAAATATATATAAAGGTTAAAATAAATTAAGAACGGGTAAGCGGTCTGTCAATTGAAACTCATTTACTTATTGTTTCTATATTTCGCAACGAGTTTGTTGCTTCTTCTGGAGATAAGAATGTAGAGTTAAAAAAAGAAATTGACGTACACCGACATTAAAATTGAATCAATTTTAATGTCCGTGTACGCCAATGTCTTTTGTTAGCTATTACTGATTATATTTTATTTACCGTTAATAATTTTTTTTTGGAATTGTTTTTTTTTTGAATGGCATGATTTATTATTAAAAAGTAAAAGCATACGATTAGCCATATCACAATTTTTGGAAAGATTAGGAACAATTTCAAAATTTCTAAAAATATTTAATTGCTAAGAGAATGTTGTTCTCTCTACTCTGTTGTGTAACTTCTTTTTTGCATGAAATAGGGTACATATAGGTTTCTTTCCTTCAAAACTTTTTTTCCAAAAGTCGTAATATATCAAATTCTACTTATAATATACATACATATTAAAATTATGAGTGATTAATTAATTAATATTTATACTAATTAATGATGACTCTAATAGCTGATTAATATTAATAACACGCCAAAATTCAACAATTAAATCGCTTGATGATATCGACACAAATTATGTTATAAACTCAATTAATATGTGTTTGTGATTTTATATAATTTGTTTTAAACCTACGACTTAGTTCGTGGAGAAACAATAAGGCATAAGTATTAGTCTGCTAGGGATGGTTCGGAATACACAAGTTGAAATGTAATGGTAAGTATTTATTTGTATTTTCTTTTTAATATATTTATCTTTATTTTAAGTAACATGAAAAACTGAAAATGCCAAAAAATATACGTATTTTACGTAAAAACAATTTAAAAATTTTAAATTCAAACACAATTTAGATATGAAAATTTAGCTACATGTGAATAAATGTAGGTATTTTTCAGTAAGTATTGTAAAATACTTGTCTTTCGGGTTTGTTTAAATAAAACTAACGGTAATTTAAAACGCACTATATTAATAATAAAACACACTAAATAACATTTAATAACTAATATCTAATAATAACAGTATAATATTTCAGTATTTATTTCACATTTGTATAACAATGTCAACACGACGGCGATCACTCGTTGATTGAATCATAATCCCTTCCGAACGGTATATATACACACACAAGAAAAGTCTAAGGATATTCTTAAAAATATAAGTATTAAGTATTCTATTAGCAATAACTGATTTCAAAGAATATTGATATTTAAGTTTATTTATTGCTTAAATATGTAACACATTAATGTAAAATTCTTTAATAAAACAAAAAAAATATTTCGAAAATTTGAACAATTAAAACAATGCAACATTCTTAGATTTGCTTTTAAACAATTTTCGAGAAAGAAATTAAAAAAAACACATTTTAATATAAAGTTTGAGCTCCACGTTGATTAAGCACAGTCATAATCTATTGTTCATCAACAGAATTACATGGTCTGTATCTTGTTGTGGCATACGTGCCCATTCTGCTGTCAGAAGCTCCTTGAACTTAACAGCATTGGGAATATTGTCCATGTGTGGAGTAATTCTTCTCTGAAGCATGTCCCATACATACTTGATGGTATTCTGGTCCGGAGATTGTGCTGGCCATGGCAATACATCAATTCCCTCGTTCGTTAACTAGTCCATTACAACACGCGCGACATGTGGACGAGCATTGTCATGCATCAGATGGAAATTTTGACCAACGGCACCGGCAAATGGGGGCACAATGGGCTGAAGAATATTATCCAAATATTGCAGAGCTGTCAAAAAATCATTTGGCAAAATGAGCTCGATTCGACTGCCAATCATTATTCCGATCGATACTATAACAGTACCACCTCTGTAACTATGTATTTCCTGCACAAGATTCAAACGTTCCATATTTCCAGATCGTCTCCATACCCTTGTCTGATGAGAATCAGAATGAAATCCAAATCTGGATTCATCTGTAAACAAAATTGTAGCCCAAGCATTTTCATCCCAGTTTATAAATTCTTGACACCAGTCTAATCTGGCTCCGCGATTACCTCTTGAGAGAGGTGGACATCCGATAGGTCATCGAAAATGTAGTCCAGCTTCATGAAGACGATTTCTCACAGTATCTCGGTAAACAATTAAATTATGCGCACGCTGTAGTTCCGTAACCAACTCAGGTAATGTTATCGTAGTTTGTCTTCTAGCAATTAAAACCAAAAATCTGATTTGAGTTGCCATTGTACAGTTTCTACGACTTAGATGTCGTTCAGCCGGACTACTGGCTTCCCCAAAACGCCTCCACAGTCGACTGATGACACTTTGGGAGACTCAAATCCGGTCAGCTACTTCGACTTGCCGCACGCCACCTTCAAGATGATCTATTGCTCGATTAATTTCATCTAAAGTCAAATGTTGTCGTTCCATTGTGAAACACAATAATTTGCAATGCGGTTTTTTAAAAAGAGCGACGTATATGAATAAAATTACAATCTGTCACTCAATTAAATAAGCACACTAAATTCATTTTTTGCAACTATCGTTTTTATCGAGTTGTTTATTGTTTTTTAGGACGTTCTCAAACAAAATATATTCCCCCTTGAGCATTCGACCTGATATATATATATATATATATATATATATATATATATATATATATATATATATACGTTAAATGTACAATTTAAAATATATATAAGTTTTTATTATAACTTAAAACAAATATCCTTAGACTTTTCTTGTGTGTGTAGGTCCCGCTGGCGTGTCTAGAATATTATGTCTGGTATTTTTTCGGACGGATCTCGAACGTGCTGTCACGTATGACGTCATTGCGTGACTCACATTACATTGCCCCATTTTAAAGAAGAAGTTTCGTCCAGAGACATGCCATCCCTTGGTTCCATCAAGCGATGACGAAATCTACAGGTAGGGTCTTTGTTGCATTGAGACGTCATATGAACGTAGCAGTCCACGGTCTTATCTTGTCTGGGCGGAAAGGAATATTCAGGCCGATAGTTACCATATCCCTCCCCAGAGACGTAGATACGTATTTCGTAAATAAGTATCTACGTCTCTGGGGAGGGATATGTTCGGACACGTTCACAAAAAATATTAATAGTGAACCTGTATTTGTGTTCTTCACACCAGATTTTTAATAATATTTTATATTATTAAAAATACCTTTGTATTATACAAAACTGGTGGGGTTTACCTACTCATGTATGTTTCAATTATTCTGATAGAAAATGTTTAATCTATAATAAATATTTAAAAATAAATACTAGAAGCCTTTCTAATTCAACACTATTACTACATAAATTATTCATAAATTAATATACTGAAAACCAAATTAAATTTTAGATAACATATAGTTTTAGTGAAAACTATTTTTAAAAAATGTATAACGTTTAATAAATATAATTTATGCTTTATGAGAGAATATTAAATCCCAGTGCAATATACACTCGTATATTAATAATACATAAATATTTGTTATTTGAAATTAATAATAATTGTTATCGTTATTAATTGACAAATCAATAACAGTTTGAATATGTATGCGAATTTCATTTAATCGTGTATCTATAAATAAAAGCGTAAATTTGTAATTCCAGTAATCCATTTGTGTACATGCATATGTATGTATGTACATAGACTGGTCTAACAATTTGTTTACTCCATTAATTAAACCTATATTATGTTCAAATGTTTGTAAATATTTCTAAAGCTTAGATTAATAATAGAATTATTTCATTAGCTTTCTTTTTATTATTATCATTCTTATATTACCTTTTAAGATAATCTATAAAAAATGCAATAAAATGAAATTATAAAAATTTTCAGGCGCAGCTCGTGATGATTATGGGGGCACGTACAATGATATGAGTGCTTCGTGTATTCTCGTGTACTAACTGTAGCGTTTTCTTAGTAAGCAACGAAAACACACGAGGCACTCGCATCATTGTACGTGCCCTCACAGTACGCCATCACGAGCCGCGCCTGGAAATTTTAAAAATATTAAATTTTCGTAATTACCAGTGATAGTTTCTGGACGACGTTTCGGCATAATCAGATTTGCCATCTTCAGGTCTGCGATAACTGTCTGCTTCTGCTTCTGGTTACTCGTAAACTGTTTACGAGTAACCAGAAGCAAAAGCAGACAGTTATCGCAGACCTGAATATGGCAAATGTGATTTTGCCGAAACGTCGTCCAGAAACTATCACCGGTAATTACGAAGACCAAACACTGGAAACGCGAAAGAAAACCCAGAATCCAGTTAAAACATATATATATATATATATATATATATATATATATATATATATACATATATATATATAACGAGCCATCGAAAAAATTCATAATTGGAGTAGACTGTGAAATTGGGTTGGTACTTTAACCACTTCCACATAATGACACATTACTTGATGCTTGACAGTTTCATTTGTTTCATTGTAAAAAAGGTTATGGCATTGAAATGATACTACAACAAAAAAGAAAACAAATATTTTATTAAATATCGAAATCATAATCAAAATTCACATATAGCTACAGAAGTTGTTGAAAATGTTGCCCATTTGCATCTAAACACAAACAATTTTCTTAATAAGAGTTTTGAAAAATTTGACACAAACTTATAGTTTCAATGTCAAATAATAAATGTCATTATGTGGAAGTGGTTAAAGTATCAACCCAATTTCACAGTCTACTCCAATTATGAATTTTTTCGATGGCTCGTTATATATATATATACTCAGGATCGTGTGGGTGGTTTGTCGGCTATAAGCTGAGGAAATAAAATATAGATTTCATAAAGCTTTTCTTTCTATTATGTAAATTAATTAGGAAATATATCAAAAACTTAAACCTTTGCTTATATAACCTGACATCATCTCAGGATAACATGAACTTCGACATGCAAAAGTGCTATATTTTCCACTATAACATATATTTAATATCCTCTTTAACATAAGCAATTAATATACGACATTAAATAAACAACACTCCTTTTAAAAAAAACAAAAACAAACATTTATTTGGTTGTAAAAATACTAAACGTGGCATATACAAGGGTGGTGTTATACTGATATTTTGCAAAACAATATAAAAATTTAATATAACTTTACTGTACCACTTCTTTCAGGAATTGTAATATTGTATTTAACAAACGAAGCATAAATAATTTAGGTCTAATTGCACATGTATAAGCTCATGTGAAACAATAACAAGCTCAAATCCAAAATATCGGAGAGTAAAAAACCTTTAGGAGGGTTTACCAACTAAACCGTATTAATATTAAATGAAATATTTACATGAAAGATCAGTTATCTATAATAAAAATTTAGAAAACACTAAGATTAACTGATACGATGGATGTTTGAATAGTTTTTAAGGAATCGTACAGATTACTATTAGTTTTAGAGAAGTATATGTTATCAAATTTAATAAATTGTGAATTTACAAGGCACAGTGCTATTTTGAGGTACCTCTATAACTATTAGAGCTGGAATATGCAGGAGTTAAGGTAGGATCTTCGTGGGAGTCCTCGGAAATTTCTTTGAACGGGAAATATTTCCCGCTTTTCTTAAAAACTGGTCTCAAATAACTTCTGAATGTCTGGGATTTGTGGAAATGCCCCTTCAGGTACCAAAATATGATTATCTTCTCCTTTTAAAAAATTAATTTCAAATTTTAAACTGGTCGGCCATTAAAATTTTCAAGTTCAAAAAGATTCTTTCGTTGATAATTAAATAAACACTTAACGTACGTCGTTAAAATTGCTATAAATAGATAGCTGACACTCAATACTATCTTTTAGATATATTTTTAATCATTTTTAGTCGTTGTATTAAATTTAATTTTGATTTTAAGAAAATATGAAGTACAAAAGATGCTTAAAATTTTCGAAAAATGGCGTCCGTATCTTATGAAATATCGACAACGACTGGTGAGAACGCTTATCCAACAAAAGACAAAGCGCCCCCAATTTTAAAATAGAATCTCACATCCCACTGGCTTGCTTAAACACAACGGAAGTGAAGCGGTAACATATATAAGTTTTAAATTAATTTTCAAAATATCTATTACAATTTCCTTTAGAACCGAATTAAAAACTTGCAACTATTTAACATATTCTAAACTAGATGGTAAAACTATTCAAATGCGTATTTATATTTCCTTTGATCTTTTTAGATTTACTTCATTTGCTTTTAAAGGTCTTACATATTTTAAATTATAATTTTTAATTTGCCAAAATTTTATTATCAATTAATTTATATATTGTTGGAGGTAATTTGCCTCACAACAATATATATATATATATATATATATATATATATATATCAATTGATAAATTCTTGGAGTTTTTCGGCTTTTATATGAAATATTTACAAATACCAAATTAGTATGTAATTGCAAAATAAACATTGCTTTCTACAAATTACAACGCAAGTAATACGAAATTTTTAATTGAAAAATTTTGTCTACGGTTGGGCTTGAACTAAATGATTGGGTTGGACAGCAATATTTACATTCACATTTACTTCGCAATTACATACTAATTTGATAATATTTATAAATGTTTCATATAAAAGCCGAAAAACTCCAAAAATTTATCAATTGATATATTAAATGAACGACTAGAAATTATCCAAATATTTATATATATATATAGTAAATTCAATTTGTTGGCGATTTAAGGTCTGGTTTTACTTCAAAATATATATATTTAAAACAACCCTACATGTTTCGGCAAATGATGCCTTTTATGATAAAGGCATCATTTGCCGGAACATGTAGGGTTGTTTTAAATATATATATTTTGAAGTAAAACCAGACCTTAAATCGCTAACAAATTGAATTTACCATAACATACAAAGGTCACGAAATAATTATCTATATATGTATATATATATATATATATATATATATATATATATATATATATATATGTGGTAAATTCAATTTGTTGGCGATTTAAGATCTATATATATATATATATATATATATATAATTTAAACGAAATTATCGACCGTAATGTATTGATAAAATAAATTAAAATCGGGTAAGCGGTCTGTCAATTAAAAAACTCCTTTATTAAATAACCCTATATTTCGCAACAAAATTGTTGCTTCTTCTGGGGATACCACAAGATTAATGAGAAAAATAACATAAAATAAATAAAAGTATAAAACAGTAGTAAAAATACTTACAAAATGTAGAGTTGAAAAATAATAAAATTAACGTGTGTGTGTGTGTGTGTGTGTGTGTGTGTGTGTGTGTGTGTGTGTGTGTGTGTGTGTGTGTGTGTGTGTGTGTGTGTGTGTGTGTGTGTGTGTGTGTGTGTGTGTGTGTGTGTGTGTGTGTGTGTGTGTGTGTGTGTGTGTGTGTGTGTGTGTGTGTGTGTGTGTGTGTTTGTGTGTGTGTGTGTGTGTGTGTGTGTGTGTGTGTGCGTGCGTGCGTGCGTGCGTGCGTGCGTGCGTGCGTGCGTGCGTGCGTGCGTGTGTGTGTATAATATAACTTCTGTGGTAATATTTTTTTAAATTTTATATCCAATTTTGTCCTGACAATTTATTTTGATACCGTATATAGTTGTAGCCGTTAAATAGCCACCCGTTTATAGAATTGAACGTATACTGAAATAATTAATCAATATAATAAAGAATCAAAAGAAGCATTACCTAGAGAAAGGGAGAACCAAAATTTGTAGAGATTATAAGTACGATAAGAAATTTAAGTAATATCAAACTGTCATAGCAGTGCTTTGTAATTATAAATAAGTATCCTTTAACAAAAAAATGCTATATAAATAAGAAAAAAATAATATAAAACACTAGCTTGTGTGCTGATGCGAATTAGCTAGAAGGCATGATTTACTCTGGTTTTTACTTATCTTCTATCTAATCTTCACAAAAGACAAGATTTTAACAATTAGTTTTATTTCTATTTTAAATTATGGATCTTTATTAAGTAAAGGCCGAATCAATTAAATTATCTTCTATCTATGTAAAAGGCAATGTTCGTATGTGTGTCTGCTATAGACTTAAAAACTAGTGTAAAAACGCGCGTTTTTTTGCAAAATGATCCGCGCTGTCCGGAGAAGTTTGGAGATATTCAAATTCTCGATCTGACCAGCAAGAATGTTAGGGGACTAAATAATATAATATCAATAGTAACAGTGTTATTTACATGTAGATGACGCCACAAGACAGTGCTTAAGTATTGTCACAAATGTCACAATGACATTAGCGAATGACATTACCGAATCGACTAGCTAATGACATATTTGCTACTGAATGACAACGCGAAAAAAGTCGACATTAATGAATTTAATATACCGATAGGTCCAACTCGGGCTATAGGTAACAATATACGTATGGAACGTAATGCGATGTGGCAACGTGTGTACGATGCCTATATTGAGTGACTTTCTTAAAATTTAAATTTATTTTGCAGAATTATTGATTTTTTTACTTTTATCTTTTAGAAAACGTTATTGTTTTTTTATTACTTAAAATTACTTTATATGAAAAATAGTATACCATAAAAGTGTAAACAAAGACAGTATACATTGAAACGAATATTCATTCAATTGTATTGTCATGAAATTGAATTTGTCAATCGTTGTTAAATTTGTTAGAATGAATAGATATTTATATTTATCGGAAAATACTAATACTTAAAGCAAACAAATAAGGTGTAGTGTTTTGTTATAGGAATGTATAATATCCATTTCTTCCTGCATATTGATTATGCAGCTGATGCTTTCGTAATATGCTCATATTTGTATTATTTCAACTTATACTTCGGTCGATACATACCGACTTCCTTCAAACCAGGAGGAAGCTGCAGTTGTAATTAAACAATACTTCCTTTTTTTTATTACCTACGGATATTCACAATTCCAAAATACGTTACAATGTTGCTTATTTTAGATTGTAATTAGCTGAATGCTGTCGCAAAACTGATCTCTGCATTTTTAAAAATGCCAGAATAAAATTAACCCCTGCCCTTATTATAATTTTACAAAGGAACAGACACGTACTTCAATTTCTACGAAAAACTAAGCCTACAGTTCATGTATAATACAGTGATAATGAAGACTGGAGCATTTGTCGACCTACGAAGTTGTACTTTACTTGTTTATTGTTAATAAAAGGCTGATGGAAATATTACGTGAGATTTTGGTATCTGTATTATAATAACATCACGATAATAGTAGAAATACAAATATGAGCATATTACGAAAGCATCAGCTGCATAATCAATATGCAGGAAGAAATGGATATTATACATTCCTATAACAAAACACTACACCTTATTTGTTTGCTTTAAGTATTAGTATTTTCTGATAAATATAAATATCTATTCATTCTAACAAATTTAACAACGATTGAAAATTAAATTTCATGACAATACAATTGAATGAATATTCGTTTCAATGTATACTGTCTTTGTTTACACTTTTATGGTATACTATTTTTCATATAAAGTAATTTTAAGTAATAAAAAAACAATAACGTTTTCTAAAAGATAAAAGTAAAAAAATCAATAATTCTGCAAAATAAATTTAAATTTTAAGAAAGTCACTCAATATAGGCATCGTACACACGTTGCCACATCGCATTACGTTCCATATGTATATTGTTGTCTATGGCCCGTTGTGAGTTGGACCTATCGGTATACTCGTACTTGTACAATCAAATATTCAAAAATTACTTCAAAGTTTATGAAGCGATAATGCGAGTAATAATGATGAGAGTGGTGGAATGTATTTCTTGGACAAAGAAAAAACATTTCTTATTTCAAAGGTACTAGCAGTCATACGTGCACAAAATAATATCGCATTGGCAGTTTCATCATCTGGAATTGCGGCAACTTTTTTGGATGGATGTCGAACAGCACATTCAGCACTTAAGTTACCATTCAATATACGATACAGTGAAACACAAATTTGCATAATTTCGAAAACACAAGGAAAGAGTAAAATACTCCAGCAATGCGAGATAATTATATAGGATGAATGCACAATGGCGCATAAAAATCGTTGAAAGCATGCAATCGAGCATTGCAAGACTTACATTGGAAACGGCCGACCGCTAATATTCTAAGCAGGTGATTTTCGAAAGACATTACCTGTTATTACAAGTTCAATGCCAGCTGATGAACTAAATGGAATGTCTAAAAACATTACATTTGTGGAGACACGTTACTAAATTTTCACTGACGACAAACATACGTGTTAAATTATAAAACAATCCTTCTGCAGAGTATTTTGCGATACAATTATTGGATATTGATAATGGAAAAATTACAAGTGAAGGAACAACATATTGCATTAAATTACGAAACGACTTTTACAGTATCACTCACTCACAAGAAGAGTTAGTTCAATTTTAGAGATTTAGTTTCCTATTTAGAGATATCAAACGAAATTACAAAAGTCATTAATGATTAAGTGGACGTGCACTATTAGCTGCAAAAAATGTGAATATAAATTTCATTAATATCAGTATTCAACATATCTTACCAGGAGAAAAATCAATAGATACTGTTAAAGATCAAGACGAAGTAATAAATTATCCAACTAAATTCTTAAATTCCTTTGATTTATCTGAATTGTCACCCCACATCATTATTCTGAAGGTTGGTGTTCCTATCATTCTTCTTAGAAACATTGGCCCACCCCGTTAACGTGTTCAACAATGCCTGCGATTCGGTCTGGATCTTCTCAATCATTTCAAAACGGCGTCTTTTAAGCTTCAGTTTCAACTTCGGAAACATGAAGAAGTCACAAGAGGCAAAATCTGGGGAATAAAACGAGTGGGGTAGTACGGCCGCTGTGGTAACTGCTGCTTTGTTTCGGGATTGTACCCGTATATCCATGATTCGTCGCCAGTAATGATTCTGGTACTGAAGTTCACATTCCTTTCGGAAGTTTCTTTCAGTTCTGTGCACACATGAACATGGTAACTTTTTTGTTGAATGCTGAGGAACCTTGGCACAAACTTCGCAGCAATATGCCGCATGTTGACAATGTTACAAATGTCATGGATTGTTATCATTTGGTCTTTCGGGATAGCATCACGCACATTTTGCCACATTTTATGGTGTTTTCCGTGGATGGACAACTAAAACGCTCATCATCATCAACCAACACCCGTCCACTTCTAAAACTGTATGTACCAGTCACAGGTTTGCGTCTAGCCTAAAGCATCCTCGCCAAATACTTGTTTAAGCATTTTCAGAGTTTCTGCTACCGTTTTGTCAAGTTTGAAGCAGAATTCGATGCACATTCTTTGCTCTTTCACATCAGACATTGTAGTGTCGCAGAATAACTCAAACGCAACTCAACAAATATAAACACCAAAAACTGTTTGTCACCACCTAGCAAGGCACTGTTTGGCAGACTAACTTAGTATAGACGTAGCTCACACCATCTGGCGCTATAGAACTGAACTACCAACCCTTCACGCGCCACATTCAAAATCCGGAAATTTCTTATTTAATTGTTTAGTAACCGTACATGGTGAATGTGATATTAATCATTTCGTGTGTTTCTTTTTATTTTCTTTCAGAATCTTGTATATTATTATTAACTTTGTGTAAGTTTATTATGTGTAGATAATTCAACATATTTATTTTACTCCTTTGTCCTATATTTGGATATACCGGTATGTATATCTGTTCGGCAATAAATTATCATTATTATTATCATATTTACTAAAAGAAAAGTTTTCTCAAACACATATTTAAACTCACCTTTATGGAAGAAATTCAATAAATTCCGCTTATCTCTTACTTATTCTTACACTTACACATAACTGTTACCATTAATACTGCTTTATCTAACTATTACTTCATTTTGAAAATAGTACAATACTCTTAAACGATTAACTCAAAATGTTCCAGTTGCTTACATTCTTTAACTTGGCATTTAAGAAAACATTAACGTCGTTAACATTTGTGCTATCTTATTTAAAAAGCTTTGCTTATTAATTCGCAAACTGCAATGATTGGCGAAATAAAAGAAACTCTATTATCCATATATGTATATATCTGACACCTAGCAGAATAACATTTACTGACGACATAACTCTATAGAATTATAATTAAATATTGCTAACAATATGATATTTAACATTTAGTAAATAATGAAATTATTGAAAATGACATTGAATTATTGAAATGATATGCGAAGATTGCAATAAGGTATACATAGGACAAACGGGGAGGACATTCAAAATTAGGATGAAAGAACACGAGAGAAGCCATAAAGAAATGAAAACAGATTCAACTTTCGCAAATCATTGTTTAGAAATTAATCATAGGTTTAATATAGATTTCAAAATTTTACACATTCAAGGAAAAAGTAAAAAACTTAACCTGTTATAAAACTTAAAAATTAATAGATACAATAGTTTAGGATTAGCTTTAAATGACCAACTAGATTTAAACAACTCCCCTCTACTAAATTTTAGATTGTAAAAAATTTTTCCACCACCATTCCCCAATAATTTTCACATAAATATTCTAACTTGAATTGTACATATTCAGTATTCATCCACCTGATGAAGCCATTGTATGGCGAAACAATATTGTAGTGATTTACAATAAAAGAATTTTTGAAACTAGAAGTTTAATTACTTATTTCTTAGCGTAATAATAAAATTAACGCTTAAATCATGATAAAGTTGAATTTTAAGCTCCTAAAGTATCTTTGAAGAAATTAATATAGACTCTATGTAACCCGTCAAATCGGCTTTAGACAAAACATATCTCTTATCTTATTTTAGAAAAAATTAAGAAGCTTAACTTGGAAACAAGATTTCTCTACGTAGGGAATTAAAATCTTCCATAAAATTCAGGGAATAATAAATTTTGCCTCCAAGATATACACACAAGTACTTTATTTATTTTATTTAATTACTTATATACACTAATCTTTTATGCTGTTAACGTGCAACCATATACTTTTAGGTTTAAAGGGCAAATGAAAATTAAATGGACATTTGATTTGTACATAACTATATTACTATATACAGATTATTAAAGAAAATTTAAATGTTGAACCACTATAGTATATGCGATTGAAATTAATTCATAATTAAAAGTAATGATGGATTTGTACACAGCGTTGGTCCTACGCTTTATATACAACTGATATAAGTGATTTCGTGAACTGAGTACAGTGTTCTTTGTTTTAATATTCAGAAATATACTTAGGTTATTTTAATCGGCAAAATTAAAAACCACCTGAAAATTGTATGATGTTCCGCCTATGAATTCGAAATATTCAAAATGTGTATAAATAATCAATGACTCTATTGAAGTTACATACACACATACGCTACAGTGTATGTTTACATACGTAACAGCTGTCGACATTATAGAAACTATAACAATGTTGTATGCTAATTGACCTTAGCATACTTAGCCTCGTACAAAATCATCTGTTTATACATTCAAGTGAATTATTAAAAATTAATATGTGTGTTACATTAATTTACAAATCCATTTTAAAAATAATACTAAAAATCATTTATGGACTTTTAGAACTGACATCAATTCATGTGTATTTCGTGAATGTTTTTGATGGGAGAAGTAAGATATATAAAATATTAATATGGATTCAGAATGCCGCTATTGAATTTACATGCTGTTTGTGTTTATAAAAACGATAGAGGATAACATTTTTTTATGGTAAGAGTTCGATAACCTGGTACGAAAGTCAGCTGTTAAAAATTTATACTTGCGTGTGAATTTTTAACGACCATACATTAAAAGAACATGTAAGATGTATGCTCCACGGGCATTTAACGTCCTATTTTAGTAACACTTTATCTTTAATCGAAGACGTAAATGTAAATCGTACGTACGTAACTATCGACAACTAGACGAAACTTAAATTGTTATTGTCGGTCTCGCTGACAATAACAAAGCTATTGTTTGTTATTGAGGGCCATCTTTAAGTATCGTCTCTGATACTTTTTATAATATAGTCCGTCGCACAGTGGCGTGACAATTATTTTTTAAATATCTTTGTCATTATTTTTCTCGGTTTTGAGAGAGAATTTTGGGAAAATATTCTGAATTAATTTTTATATAATTACATATTTCCATTTTTCATACAATGTCTTTTTATTTCAAGAACACCAGGTATAGTAGTTTAAAATTAGTAATACTTCTAATATGATGTTTGCCTGCATTAAAGTTTATCGATTTCTCATGTCCGGTCATGCTCTAGAAAGCCTCTTTCGTGGATTTAAAATGCAAAATTTTCTTATAGAGTCTGATACAAAATCCTCATTAAATTTCCAGACGGTTCGCTTATTATTAGTTCAATTATAATTTTGATAGATCGTTCGAAGCATTTTCAGAAATTCAATGTTCAGATTTGCTACTTTTGAAGACCATTGCTTCCCCATTTTATTTGTAATCATTTCTTTTTAGTTTAAATATTTAATTTATTTTATCATTAATTTTTTCAATATTATGATTATTTATTTGGCCTTAATGAAAACAATTTTAAAGAATCGTCGTTTTATTCTTATTTTAATTTATTTTGAACATTATATTTCCTTCTTCTTCTTTAATAATAATTTAATATTTTATTTATCCTATTATATAAAATATGCCTTATGGTATGTCATATAGGAATGTAAAAAATACAAAAAGACAATTATATGTACAAATGCAAAAAAATCGTCAATAATAATATTACATGAAAGAATACTTTAACGCTCGTTTGAAGCTAATTTTAAGTGATACGCTTTATATGAAGTTTATAGAATAATAGAAAAACTAAATACGTGAGAATTAAACTAGGATTAAGTATTGCACTGGTGGATGTAACTATGAGGTGCTACCCAGGAATTCTCGAAATGTGAAAAAAAAACAATAAATTGCTTCTTACAACTATTCACTACCATCCTCTTCAAAGTACTCTCCTTCGGCATAAATACACCGATTCCAAGGACCTGTCCATGATTAGAAACAGTGCTGGAAGTTTTCGCGTGTTAACGTGTTCTACACTGCTTACTGCTCAGGTTAAATCTCCTCATTTTTCTAAACTGAATGTGGAGAGTGTTCAGCGTCGTGTTTTAAAGTATCTTACTTTTAAAACGAGTGGTGATTATCCTCCTAGAAATACTGACCATAACCTACTTCTCAGGGAACATGATTTGGTGTTGCTGGATGTCCGGCGCGAAGTAACCTATGCTAACTTTCTACGCAGTGTTGTGCATAATAACATCGATTGTCCCTCGATACTTGGAAGACTGTGTTTTGTTGTGCCTCAGTTTGCGTCTCGCAATTCTGCAACTTTTGCCTATCCCGTGTGCCGGAGTAATGCATTGGTGCGGAGTCCGATTTATCAAATGTGTAGATGTGGGAATAAATACTTTAGTACTTTAGGGCGCTTACTAAACTATTATTATTATTATTATTATTATTAAATACAGCGTCCATTGAGCGTCAGCTTCAACTTCGGAAACAGGAAGAAGTCACAAGGAACAAAATCTGGGGGAAAGAAGGGTGGGGTAGTACTGCCGTCTTCGTTGAAGCTAGAAACTGATGCACAACAAGTGACGTGTGGATTGGTGCATTTCACGGCGTAGTATCCACGAATTGTTGCGTCACTTGGCAGTCACAATGGCATCTTCCATTGCGATGACTACTGATTTGTTTATGAATCATACCCCTATAACCATGATTCGTCACCAGTAATGATTCTGGTACTGAATTTCGTATTCCTTTCGGCAGTTTCTTTCAGTTCTGTGCAAACATGAATATGGTGACGTTTCTGTTGAATGCTGCGGGGTGTTGGCACAAACTTCGCAGCAATATTCCGCATGTTGAGTTTCCCGGAGAGAATACGCTTATTAACGCCGTAAGACAAGCCGACAGTCTTGCAAATGTAATGAATTGCTCTTCTTCAGTCTTGCAGAATAGGATCACGCACTTTTGCCACGTATCGTGACGTGTTTTCCGTCGATGGACGACCGCAACGTTCAACATTATTGTCAACCGATAAACGTAGATTTTTTAACCGTTGTACCACTCATATGTTTACGTCTAGTCTAAAGTATCCTCCCCAAATGCTTGTTTAAACATTCTCAGAGTTTACACTGCTGTTTTACCAAGTTTGAAACAAAATTGAATGAACGTTCTTTGCTCTTTCACATCAGACATTGTAGTGCCGAAGAATAACTCAAACACAACTCAACAAATATAAACACAAAAATTGTTTGTCACCACCTAGTAAGTGCCGTTTAACAGACTGACTTAGTATAGACGTTTTTACACCATCTATCGCTATAGAGCTGTACTACCATCCATTTGCGTACCACATAATTTAGTATTTAGAGTATTTATGGGTAGCACCTCGTATTACAACATTATTGTTGCGTAGGTTTCTTTCAGCAGTCTCGCTGCTGCCATCTTCAGGTTATCGTTGTTGCTGCCGTCCTTCTTCGTGCTATCCGGTTATGTGCCGGTATTTGTCTGATGCTAGGAGAAGCGGTGACTGTAACTGGTGTATGTTTGATGCGTATGTGTGATGTTTAAGCTTCTGTATCTGTTCGGCATCACCTCAATCTCTATTGCCTCTCTAATCGTTCGTGCGTGTAGGTATTCGATATTCGCAATAGTTTTAATTGCCTCGAATTGACTTAAGATTTCATGGTCTGTCTGTATGTGTGCTCAAAGAGCGACGAAGATATGTCTTTTCGCGTTACCGCCTTCTTCTGCAAGTGCTTATTCCCAATTAAACCGGCGAATAAAAACCGGCCTGTGAAAAGTGCTACCACTCTGACGAAATTTTGTACATTTTGATGTTGAATTTTAATTTTCTGAATATAAAATAACAACTGTACAATGTAGATACTCTCAAAGCACTAAACGTTTCGTGTGTGCCCTCAAGACTGAAGAGCGCTCTTTCAATGTGGACAATATTTTATGACCACTATAAAAGAAAACTCGAAGATGTACAAAGACGTTTTCTAAAGCTTTGTGGCAAATAAAATTCAATGATTGTTCTAGCGTTGGTTGGTAATTTTTTGCTGGGTGCAACTTTATCTAGGTTCAAATAAAGCTAATTTCCTATTGAAATATGCAACGCGTAATGTTTGTAACCGTATTAAATAGTTCAGGTAGTGATAGTGATAGAGTGATCTCTTGAAGTATTGTTAAAACACAAAATACTTTTTTGAGATATATTTTATACGGTTTGCAATTTATTTTATTAATCGTTAATTGTACCGCATGTTGTAATATAAATACGACATGTTGCGCTTCCTATCTGGCCGCATGCTATTGTAAATTATATATTTATCTTGTTAATGTTTTTATAATTTGTATTTATATTTTAGTAGTATTTATTTATTGATTTTATTACATCGTCATAATATTGTTAACCTGTAAATATAACATGTAAATAAACAAATAAGTAAAAATAAATATACAAATTAGAACTCATTTCTACATACATTTCTTATTGTACTCGTAGTAATAATGAAAGCTGTTTTAATTATGATGTATTTTGTTCTATTATAAAAGCAATAAAATATTAACTATGTGTTTTTGCTTGTTTATAAAATTGAATTTATAACTTACGAATTTATTTAATTTCGAACGTGATATGCAAGAATTTCTGAAAAATGTGGAAGTATAGAATTAGTGAAATTTGATAACAATAGGAAAAATCGCTAAAATATGAAAATTATCCGAGAATTTCTGAAAGATACGAGTACTACCGATCTGAAGAAGTAGGAGCTAGTCAACAACTTCGGTCACACCTGTTAATCCCCAGTCTAGCGCAGGTGCGAAGTAGCGCCAAACAGGGCTGAATTTAGGCTGTTGGGGATACATTTAATATTCTTTCGTAATATTTTAATTTCAAACATATTTATGGTTAAATAAAAGTAAATCTAGGATAGAGAATTCGAAGATAAAATTTCCATTTTTATAAATATTTAACGTTCATTTTCAAGTTTAAGCCACTGTATAACATACTTTTATTAGCACATAGCAAAGACGTTCTTCAAATTCTAAGAAAGCAATATCCCTTACATTTGCAAATCTATTTATTACCTAGGGTTATTTAACAATTGGCATGTTTTTTCAAATTTATTTATTGCTTTATACATTAGACCTCTTGTTTTATTGCCTAGCGTTATTAGCGAACGTATTTAAAAATGGTATTTAATATGACCCCCATTGTTAACTAAATATGCATAATAGGTTCACGATTCCTAAATATGTAGTTACCATAAAAATCCATTACTGAACAAAGGAACAGTCAGAAATACATACTTAGGTTTATGACACTTACTAATACTTAGTCAGTAATGATATTTGATTATGTATTTATTAATTAAGATTAGAATTTTAAGACAATATCGTAAACCTGGCATTGTTGCCATAGGTATAGTTTCTACGAAATAACACAAGAAAAAATCACGGTTATGACGTCAAACAATATATTATTCCACAAATACGATTTTAATGTGTAATAGTTAGGAGTAGTGATATTTTTTTGCCTACTTATAAAACATATATAAAACATATATAACATATATATATATAGTGTAAATAAATGTATTTAGATGAAAGTACATTTATTCATTTAACAAACACCAAAGATTTAAGAAGTAAAGTTTATATAGCCTTACAACCTGTGCACAGTGAAGCAACATCATCGGGGTCGTGATTCTAGTTACTGACGTTGAAGCATCACTGCCAGAAACCGGAGTCATTGCAAACATTTGGTCTATGAGCAAACATCAACCATTGGTCCAACCATCAACATTGGTACATCATCCCCAACACAGCGCTTCCTACAATTATCCCGTCGCATATAAATGAATCGTATTAGTATTGCCTTCCTTTATTACGACTTTAATTAATATTCGAATTTATTGTAATTGTAATTCTAATTTACATCATATATTAATATTTGCATTTAATAGTTTATTTATAAGTTGTCCCGTAAGTGTTAAATAGTTCATGTTCACATTTGTTATCGTAGCATTGTGTGTAACTTGAGATCAAAATGAATTGAGGTAAGTATAAGGCTGCGGTTTATAGAACGCATTTCGTGAATTTTAAATTAAGTAAATCATACTGATGGCACTTAAATGCCTCGTTTATACAAGTTGAATTGACAACTTGGAATATTTGACAAACATCAACAGTTACGAAAATAACACTCTAAAATTAATATCGTTTGTTCTTGAATAAGCATTCTGAATGTGATTATTATACTATTTTAAGAAACTTGTATTGAAAGAATTATTAATCACGAAATATGTTTTACGAACCACAGCCTTCTACTATATCAATTCATTTTGATCTCGCGTTACCTTATGTGCATTAACGGAGATCTCAGGTAATAATTATTTTCACTTCAGGAATATTAAAGTTTGTAATATAGTTTATTTTTATACATATCTGTTGGTATTTATATATCTATATATTTTTGAGATATGTAATAAACGTATGTAATAAATGTTGTTACATTATTAACTTTATTAAAACCCCTTGCTATAGACCTAACTATTTATGGGTATTTTATATATCATCCGTGCGACATATGAACTTTAGTTACAATAACCTTAATTCACGGTGGTGACCTTAGTCTCTTTAATTATAGTCAGACACTTATTAACGCTTCGATAAGAACCCCATGCCGTCTTCACTGACTGTAGTCTGAGCCTGGCTAGTTAAATTGTACCCGCAACACCAAGCCTCCTATGCTGGTAAGTCTGAGAACTGACCCTAAATATATCGTAAAGCATCTGTTTTTGCTACTTGCCGATAGCAAAATATACCTAGATGCCCTGTGCTCTCACAAATAAATCCTTCTTTATGATTTACAAATTAATTTGAAAGAATTACTTGTTTTGTACTACTATATGGAATTGAAACAAAAAAAATAGAATTTAATGTAGATTTTATTCATATTGATTTATATTCAATCATTGCAATATTTACTGTAAAATAAAAACAAACCAGATAAGCTTTCAATATTACTATTATTATAACAACCGCTTCTGAGGTTATTTTCTTGATTATAGGTAAATAAATAATAAAATAATTAATCAACATATATAAATCTGACTTTTGCAGCAGATATTTTGTAACGTTTCAAATGCTCACGTGATTAGTCTATTTATTGGTGGTACAGAATATAGTTGTTTTATGAATGTAATTAATATTTTCATGCCAATATTTACTCAGCCATAAACTACCAAGTCAAGTTGGAATCTACACATTCAAAATTACTCTGGTTGCACAGATCTATAATAATTAATTTTGACGTAAAGTGCACTCACGGCAGAACACTCATATTGATTATAGCGTGGTGGTATGTGTAATTTCCACATCGTTTTGCAATACGTCAATTAAACTAAAAGTACTCTACAAGTTTACGTTATTTAATTAAGTTGATCGTTGTTTTTATATTTCTCTATATACATTGCGTGTTAAAATGTAATTTTATAAAGCAAAGAAAGAACAATTTGTAAATATATTGAATAAAAACTTCGTTTGCGACTAAACACGTTATCATTGGTAGATTAATGTGTGTCTAACAGATATTTTTTCAACGAGATAGTAAAAGTGAATCTTTTTCATTCTAGACGTTGACGTTAAATCGTCATCAAAAACACTCATGAATAGAAAAGAACATTTTTCCTGAAGAGTTTTACATAAAAATTCATAAAATGGATACGGAATTATCATTTCAACCGAATATTTTTTGTCAAATAATAAATTTTCTGTTGATGTAGTGAAATATTTCGTGGCCGTGAAAAGTAAAAGTAAACAAAAGTAAACAACATTGTTTTTCAATTTGTAAAGTGTTTTGTTGGTATTATTTTCCTAAAAATGTTTTGATAGTCATGATATATCAGCACGTAGTTACATTGAAGCGTCGATAATATTGGCACTTTACAACCTGAAAAATCAAAGGAAAAATACAAAGAAATTAAATACAGATTTTTATTTTTTATAAGATGTCTGTGATGTGGTTTTGAATGAAATTTTTTGAAGAGAATATAATCTTCAAAAAATTTCGGATACTTGAAAGATATTTTCATCTTCGAATACAAAATTCTAGACAAATAGACTTTTCAAAAAAGGTAGAAATCCTTACCACAATTAATAATCGTATCCTAAATATATCTTTCGACAACTAAGTTGCCATCATTAGTAGGCAAAACCACTAATCAAAGTATTGAACATGGGACACAGAAAAGCTAACAACACAGAATCGCGTACAACTTTACACGGCGTCTACGTATACACTGACTTTAAAGTGAAAACACAAACTAAAATTACATCAAGTTACTCTTCTTAAGAAAACGGCAACACCATGTGTTTATTCTCAACGCCCTCAACCTTTTCTACCTCTTTTCTAAGAACAAAAAAGAACTGTATAGGATAGTACCGTTGTCCGAGTTAAACGTATTAAATTTGTTTTTAACGATGTGAATACTTTCGTATGCGTCGAGATCTCAGGAGTTGTTGATGTTTTTTACAAGTTTTAACCCTTTTACCGATACGTTGTGATCCGTGGCCAATTAATATGTGATATGTATTCTTTAAAACACGTTATAATTGAGCGATTCGTTTGACCTATTTATTTCAAGTTACAATCGTCGCAATTAATATATCTGATTTCAAATTCAAATTAACTTTATCTTTGGTATTATCTAGGAGACTCTTGATGGTGTTTTCGAATCGAAACGCTACTTGGAGACGTTGTTCTTTAACAATTCTATTAATGTTTTTCGTTATTGGATGGTATAGTAAACACATGTACTTTTTCTCCTGGTTATGTTGAGATATCAAACTTGTAGATTCACGGATTGTCTTTTTTAAATTCGGTTTTTTAATTAATTAATTAATTAATGATTTCTATGTCAAAGTCATTATAGTTCGCGATTTTTTTAATTAAACCTAGTTTGATTTCGTATCTCTCTTTTGATAGCGGAAAGTTTAGTAACCGATTGACTAAGAAATTAAAAGAAGCTCTCCTATGTTGAAAACTATTATTTGAATCCGCGGTGATGAATCTATTGACGTTTGTTTCTTTCCGGAAAATATCAATTTCTATTTTATGCTTCTTTCTAATTACTATATATATATAAAATGGTATCCTATCATTGTTTTCCTTTTCCTCCGTGCATTTAATAATAATAATAATAAATTTCAAATTTAACTGTTTAACGAATATGTCCAATTCACATTTTCGTGTATCAAAAATCGCGAAAATGTCATCTACGTACTTGATCCAGACTCTTGGAAAATATTTAGCGTTATTTTTCAATTCTACTTCAAATTGACTCATAAATAAGTTAGCTATGAAAGGAGATAGGCAATTACCCATTGCTGTGCCTTGTTTCTGTTCATAAAATTTTTCTTCAACTTGGAAACAATTTCGCGCCATGTAAAGAGTTGTCAGTCTCATGTAATTCCTTTACTTTGAAAGGTTAAATGTTATTCTTATAAAGCAACATTTCTAAATATATCAAAATTTCTGGAATAGGTGCCGAGGCAAACAATGACGTTACATCGAATTAAACTAAAATTTTCCCGTCTTCCAGTTGACATTCTTTAATTAATTGAACAAATTCTAAGGAACTACTAACTGACAAACTTTCTGGTTTCACGGGTAAATTTTTGAATTCATTCACTAACCATTTGGAAATCAAGTAAGTCGGTGAGTTGATATCTGACACGATAGATCTCATCGAGTTACCTGGTTTATGTATCTTTGGCAAACAATACATTCCTGGTACTAAAGGATTATTAACATTTAATATATTATATATAAAATAGACACGTGTTTTTTACAAATTCAAATTAGTATCAGGTACCAGGTATCAGGTACCAGGTATCAGGTACCAGGTACCAGGTATCAGGTACTCCGGTTTGGATTATCGTAATCAGCGGGTCCGATTAATTTCATCGCCTGAGGTTCAAAAAAATCGCAAAAATTTCAAAACGCCATAACTCCCTCGTTTCTTATCCGATCTCCGCGAATCTTGTGCCAAATTAAAGATATAGTCATTAGGATTAAAACGCCAGTTAAATGTGCCAGTCTAGGATCAACCGTTTGGCCGCTACGGCTTCGCGTAAATATATGGTTTTATAGTTTTTCTATAGTGTTTCCTTTCTCGTTTTCATTATGTTATTATTATGAATTTACATATTGCGATGAAATTTTATAGGCTAAGGAAGGAAATAAGGATAAATTCATTAAATATTGTATGTTAAGTAGTAGTTACATATAAAGAAAGAATATAAATCAACAGGAAACGAGAGGCGATGGTCAGTTTTGACCACCCAGCCTCTCAGTTATCAAAGGAAAAACAAGCCAGGCTTTCAACATTATGCTGAGGAATGTGTCTCTGGAGGAGGCAGGGATATCCACCAAAACAGAAGGAGAAACAGCAGGAAGATCAGCGTAATCTTGAAAGATGAGACAGTGATTAGGACCACGCTGTACTCGGCAGCGAAACAGGGTTTAATAAAAATTTATACAAAGTAGATCAATGTACAAAGAGGGGGCACTAGGAAGCCAGTTAGTTTTATAATTTTCCAGACATTTTCAAAATAGTAATAATTTTTTTTTGTAAAGAATTCAAATACCTCAAAACATCAAAAACAGTTTATAAATGATTCACTACTGATATATTCATACGTAGTTGTATTGATGTTGCTTAACCCTAAGTAAACAAAGCTGCTCCATTATGGAGTTGTTATAACTTCAACAGCCATCTCAACAATGTTATTTTTTAGAGTTTTTGTAAACATAAACATTGCAGCGTATATTTGTGCATAAATTTAATCGAGGTATTTTTTATAGACATTTTATAGACATTATAGACAGGGGGTTTTTAATTTTTGGGTTCGCGACGTAATTGGCTCATAATTTTTTGGATTCATATTCTATACAATTACATCTTTCCGTTCTCCATACGATGAATTTTTATTTCAAGAACAGCCTGTATATTACAGGTAAATTCCGACAGATCTATGTAACTAGCGTCAATTCTTTAGCTCCTCGAACATGTTCAGAAAAGAGTTTTCAGAAACACTAACGACGACTTCTTGTTTTGCATATTTTGAAATACTCGTACAATTAACTTATGCATATTGCAGCGGACACGAATGAATTAAACTAGAATCAAATAATAATTGAAATAGTTTCGTAGTTAGTAATTAGTCCGAATAGAATTACCAATGTATACATTGTAATACAAATCAAGTATTTTAATTTAATAATAAACACAGACACTATTGGTTGGAAATTGGTTCACAATTGTGTAGATTACCGCCACATAAAATGAGTAAGAACTTATCATTGAAACTAACATTTGTAATTAAACAGAAGACCACAAGTCAACAATTACATAAAACAGCATAGTTAATTCTCCAAAATTTTATGTAATTGTATGCACTTGGATGATAATTTGAAATTTATAATTTTCATATTCTTCGATTGAACGATGAAGTATTTATTAAATTCTTTGTAATTGACGAAATTCATCCATTAAGTTACGAAACACTTTGTACATCTTTCCGATATCAAAGCGCACTTGATCATAGTAAATTCAAACATTAAGAATAATTTTTCTTTTCACGTCATTCGGTTTATTATATACTATGAATAGCAGTATCGTTTAGCATTCACTAATTCGGATTATATATCAGCCACATCTAAAGTAATAAACGTAGATAATTTGACGTTTATTGCAACGACCCATCAACATAAAATTCAGATTTACAACCTAAACGTCATTTAGACTCGTTTCAATTGAAATCACATTTTTATTTATGCATGTATGAACAAAGTGAAATATAAAAAAAACAATTTAATAACATTTAATATTAAACATTGATTAATTATTATTGTTTGAGCATTATTAAAAGTAAATAAAACATATTTTCGCTTCAATTAACAAACTGTTGTATTGCCGAAATTAACACATTTAAATTATGTATATTTTGAAAAAATGTCTAACATTCATTAAAGGTGTAATCATAATGAACTTCTCTTCATTATTGAACATTTTTTCAAAATATACATAAAAATAAGTTAAATTAATATGCAGATGTAAATGAAATAACTTCCCTTTTTAATATAACCTAACAATTAGATTATTAAAGATAACAATTAAGAAACAATACAAAAACAGTTTTTTAATTGTATTTTATTGTAAAAGATATATTTATTTAATTTTTTCCAATGGCGTTCACTTTTAAGAATATAATTTTAGTATTTTGTCAATTTTATTGTGAAAGATATATTTCTTTGACATTTTTTTTCAGTGGCATGAGTTTTTGAGAATATAATTCAGGGAAAATGAAAATACGTACATTTTTTTAGATTATTATAGATCTCGGATTCCGGATTGGAACCGCGTCGAATTAGGCGTAATTGCCAACGTTTCATCCATTGTTGCAGGGGACATCTTCAGGGCTGTACATAGATATTCGTCGATTCGCAGTAGATTGACGAATGCTGGACAGAGACCGGGGCAACTTATATAACGGGGACGGTCAGATGGTGGCCTGCTATTGGGTGGAGACAATGAACCAATCGCATGCATCGTATGGGCGTGGTATTTCGTAGTAGACTTCAATAGAGTTTGCTACGTTGGATGTAGCGCATTCTCACTGCGTCGTCTGTTCGAGCAGTACACCAGCTGAGAGAACATACGACTTTATACCGTCATACGAAGCCGGAAGCAATGGCCGGCCGAATTGTTACTTTAACAAAATTAATACTAAATCCAAACACCACGATCCACTGGTCACAGGAATTAAAAGAAGAGACATTCGAGATAATCGACCGAACGTTCAACGAACGAGATATCCAGCACATTCTACGGACATCGCCTAACATATTTATGGTAGATCCAAACCAGCCAAAAATACAAGTCAGGATTCCAGAAAAAAACACCGAACCGCTCAAAGAAGAAAAAAAACACCACCGAACACAGAACAAGATGCAAACTGAAATCAAAACCGCAGAAGACTTTATATACCCGAAATTCACGAAGAAGCCAAAAATAGACGAAACAACCTCACCTATCGAAACTAAAAATTCTTACGACGCCCTCGAAAACAAAACTGAAGAAAAAATGGAAGAAGAAACTTCCGAATTCACTCCACAGCCTTCAACATCAACTAGCTCGCCCAGGGTAAGTGACAAAACCAACAGCACACATAACACAACAACTAAAACACAAAAACCACACAAAATTGCACCAATAATAGTAATCGAAAAAGACAAATGGACACACATACGACACTTACTTAAATCAAACAACATTAACACTGTAGAAAACAAACTGGTGAAACCAGGAATACACATCGAACCGACAACTGACAATGACTACCGTACACTTAAACAAACACTAGACAACGAACAGATACAATACTACACATTTCAACTAAGAAGCTAAAAGACACTAAAGGTAGTTATGCGTGGCATTCCTACCTTTATCACCGAAACGGACATTACAGACGACTTGACAGACCAAGGTTACCCGACCATAAAAATTAAACGGATGAACGGCAAACATGGAATACCTGCACCTCTTGTACTAATCGAATTAACGAGATAGTACAAGTCAATTTATAACTTACGCGACTGCTGCGGACTTACAATCAAAATTGAACAACTAAACAAACGGACAGACATTATACAATGTCATAAATGCCAGACTTTCGGACATCACCAACGAAACTGCAACGTTAACTACAAATGCATGAAATGCGGAGACGAACATAATACACATCTATGTACAAAGACGAAGACAACCCCACCAAAGTGTGCAAACTGCGGTGGCCCTCACCTATCCACTTTCATAAACTGTCCCAACAATCCAAACAATCCTACAAACAAAACCACACCTCAACCTAAATACATACCAGCACCACCCCCAACAACAAATCCATGGACACAAAGACAAAAAGACACGACACTTAACACAGTTGACGAACTAGCACTTGCCTTAGGCAATATGATAATAACACTACACTCGACAAACGCCACAAAAGAACAAATACAATACTTCGTAACACAAACACAGACAATAATAACACTCTACAATAACAAACATTAAACATACACACAACTGAAACGCAAAAAAAAACGCAAAAAAGCGACTGACACACAGACTTTACACAAACACAATACACACAGGACCGCACAAAAAACACAACAACGCACGATTAAATCAGACTCAAACACGCCACAACCCTGGGTAATACGAAACAACGGAGTGGAAGTGGAGGCAACTTCGACCACAGAACAAATTCAAAGACCCATAACCTAAAAAAGAAAAATGGATGTAGCGTATAGCCATCGTGTCTATTGAGATTGCGGGGATGTTTGTGAATTTCAATAGATGCACGGATTTTCCTAGGGAAGTAATGCGATTCACGGGACAGAACCTTGACATCTTTGAATAGAATTTGATGACCGGTGTTGAGTTTGTTTTCTGCCAACGCTGAACCGACTAAATTTAACAGTTTAGTACAACGTTCATGTTCGGATACACGCACGCCGACTGGCCGCTTAGTTTCGCCAATGTACACACTGCCACACAAAGACGGAATGCGATACACTCCTCGTTCTTAGAGCGGAGATATTTTGTCTTTAACTGAGGGCAAGAGGTTCGATACTTTAGAATGGGGTCTGAAGATGGTTTCGATTTTATTTCTATGTAGAACCTTTCCTATATGATCGGTGATACCTTGAATATACGGTAAGAAGGCGGTGCTGATGTTAGGATCGGGTTCGCTCCGTGGCTTGGGGTTACGATGTCTAACTATAGTACGGTGTATGTCGTGGGCGTTATAATTATTCTCGAGTAAGGTGTTAGAAATATGTTTCCCCGCAGTCTCAATAAAGACGATGACTATACGTTACATCCAAAGTGTCAAACTCTATTGAAATCTACTACGAAATATCACGACTATACGACGCATTCGATTGGCTCATTGTCTCCAGCCAATAGCAGGCCACCCTCTGACACGTTCCTTCCTATATAAGATGTGCCGGTCTCTGTTCTAGCATTCTTCAAGATACTGCGAATCGACGAACATCTACGTACAGCCATCAAGATATCCCTTGCAACAATCGACTGGTCCAAACCAGAAGGCTCTCGAACGCCTACTTCTTGAGTTATGCCAGGAAAACCGTAAATTTCGTAATCGTACAGCCCTAAAGATGTCTCTTACAACAATGGACGAAACGTTGGCAATTATGCCTAACACTGCGCGGTTCCAACCCGGAAACTGAGATCTACAATTAGATAACGACCGCGGAAACCTACACCTACGTTTATTATAGATATTATTTAATGAAGAACGCGGAAGAGGTTGTCTTAGTACTTGGCATCAACATCGTGATGTATTTTGTGTGAGGCTGTATCCCGTCAACGTGATCCGAAACCAGGTCTTCTTCAAAATTTAAGAATTTATCAGCAATGTCGCGGTCTTCGGATATGTGGGTCAAATGAATTTCAACGATTATTTGGAGATTAATAAAATGAATACAAGGTAAAAGGTATCAAAACTTTTCAGATCTTCAGTGCCCGTAGCGTGTGAATTATGAATGTTCGTTCCTAGACCTTTCCGAAGCATTTCGATACAGATGATAATGCAACGATCACACTCCACTATAATCTGTAGTCCAAAGAATCATATAAACCGAGCAAAAGATCTCCGTGTAATGGTACCTCAAGAGGAGAAAAGAATTACAGCTACAGTTTTCTGGAATTGTGAAGAAACATTGCGGTAAATGCTCGTTGCTTCTACATAAATTGCGAGGTATTAAGTAGAAACAATCGGAAAAACGACCAAAGATATGTGACCCTTCAGCAAACTACCATTAGAGATTGTAGTTTTAGTCGGATATAACCCACGTAGTTTTAACTTTATTCCAAGTCATTTTTCCTTATTCTATAATCTCAAAACAGACAAATTTGTTGTTTGTTAAAACTACCGTGATGGAACACATGATGCTAAATCTAAAGATTATTTCTGTAATGATATCGAAACGGGTATTAATTGTTGTAATAAGTCCACTACAAAGAAGATTACGAGGGGGTATTGATATGTTGTTAGTCTAGGCCATTTTCCTTGAACAAAACAAAATCTTGTTATAATGGCAAGAAATAATGATATTTTAAAAGTGTCACTGTAAAATCTTACGTAAAAAAGTTGAAATATTGCTGTGCAGTAAATTTTGAAAGAAAGCATGTCGAATGCAAATGTGAAAATCGATAAATTAGAGTATCGAGACATCATGAAATACTTGTATTTGAAGAGATTAAATGGTAAGAAAATTTACGAAAACACACTTGGTTATCAATTCCCATCATATGCAACCGCCAAAAATTGGACTGCGCCACACAAAAGAGGAAAACTTTCCGTCGAAGATGAAAAACGACCAGGAAGACCGATTTCGGAGGTATTCTTTTTTTAACATAATACAAAGGATACAACAGACAACTCATACAATTTTGCTTATTGTTGACGCATATCAGTGAATGTGTTCCCACTTGCCAAATATCTACAACAAAATAATTTTGTTATATTTCATTGTAGTAATTTTACAGATGATGATATTCAACAAAGTGGCAAATTGTAACAGATGTACTCGTTAGGTCACTTAAGAAGAATAGTGGACAGAGCTTGCAACGGAAATATTTATATCATAATCAAGTCTTATTTTGGTGAAAGTTGTAAACAAAGATTTAACCGTATCCTGTATTCCCGATCCAGAAATTACGACTAAAGAGATTTTCGAAGATGGTGGAGCTAGTGATAAAACAATTGCAACTGAGTCCACACCGACATCATCAAGTTATTCAAAACAGAATAGTGATCCTATTGAAGCAGAAATTTCAAAAAGCTTAAAGAAAGTTCGCCGCCACCTGACGAAGATGAATCATTCTTCATGTCCATCACTCCAGCGGTTAGAAACCTACCAGAAGACGAAAAATTAGAATTTAGAATGGAAGTGATGCAGTTACTACAAAAGCTTAAGCGAAAGTGACATTTTGACAAGGTTGATTATATGTATTCCCCTGGTTGTTCCAGTAGTTTATCTGGTTTGTCTGAGACGTCATCTTCACAACATGTATCACTCTCAGCAGACCCACCCACCACAATAATGTATCCGTCACATTATTCTACAGAACAAGATCAATATACTAATCTGTGAGCTTATTACCTAATTAGTTACTGTTGCCTGTTATTACTATTATTATATTATTATTATTAGCATTACTATTTTTCAATAAGATGTTTGTTTAGTTTCTCACCTTAGTGTTATTGCTAGCATTTCTTTTGGTGGTATACATAATCTCATTTAGGTATTTTGCCTTTGTAATTCAAATTGCAACTTGTCTAATATGTAATCAAAGGTATCTAGGCTCATTCGGAAGTAATTAAAGAATTTTACGTTATGCTGCCGCAGTTTATCGTAAAGTACATAAAATGCTTCTTCTATGTATCTTTCTGATAATAGTGGATGCCTCGCTCTATCTTGTCTTTTTTTCTTTTCCCGTAAATATAATAAATACAACAACGACAACGTTCATTTCTTCATGTCAACAAATGAATTAATAGAAAAGTACACTGATAGAACAATTCGTTACCACTGCACTCTATGATGTGTGCAAAATAGAGAATCCCACGTTGTTATTCCGACGACGACATACTGTTCCGTTTGTGTGAACAGTATGTCTGATACCGACACCGACAATCGGTGCGTGTGAAACCACACTCATTCATAAAGAATTTTTATCGGAAAGACAATCAATTACTGGTGTATACCTTGAAGTGATGAGACTGATGAGATTACTAAAGCGCATTTCTCGAATGCAACCACAATATCGAAAAGGGTAGTTGGTTCTTGTTACATGACAATGCACCGTCACACTCCACAATATAATTGTAAAGATACTTCTCGTGAAGAAAGGAGCTTTTGAGATTAATCGTTCGCTCTAGTCACCAGACCTGGCATCGGCGGAAACGATTTCAAGACGTAAAAGATATTTAGAAAAATGTAACCGCCGGAATTGAACACCAATTCTTTACATGCATTTGTTGACTGTTTTGAAAAACCTATAGAACGTTGTTGCATTAATGTATTAATGTAAATGGAAATTATTTTAAATAAATATAAAACATTTGTTGAATTACTTCAATTGTGTTCTTGTATTTTCTACCAATCCGGAATTAAATTGCCACACCTCGTCTTATTGATTAAGGGGAAAATGACAATAACTATTAACGCTGTATTTGCTAATGTGAGTAAACGTACTGTACATAAATGTCTTAGACGAGAATATTTCAAAAGCTATCATATTCAAAATCATCACAAGTTCATCGATTATAACAGAAGAAATGTTTTCTGTGAAACAATGATGACTACAATTAATAACGATGATAAATTACTAAAATTTTGATTACGAATGAAGCCCCATTTTACACAAATGGAGAAGTTAATTCTCAAAATTTTAGATATTGGAGTTTAAATTTACATCTTTAGAACATTACTAGAACTCAACGACTTCAAAAATTTAATATCTGCGCAGAATTAATACACTGATGGACAAAATTAGCTCACCGCTTAATAAATTTTGAATTAATTCTAATTTAATTTATTGAAATAGAAATTGTTTTTCAATTATAAAAGATAATCCATATTTGTTTCAAATTTTCAGTGAAAACAAGAAAGCAAAAAAATTGAATACACACAAAAGTTTCAGTTTTTAACAGATCTAATATCGTGTATTACCGCCTTTAGATCGAATAACTTCCCTCAAACGTTATGCCATTCTTCAAGAGCCGCGTTTTCCAGCTCAGCCAAGTTTTCAGGAGCAGGATTTCGACGTCTAATTCGTTGTCTAACCTGATCCCCAAAGATCACATTCAAATCAAGGACTATGCGCTGGCCACTCTGAACGTTGAATGCCAACCTCTTTTAGATATTCGTTTACGATATGGGCTCGGTGCGCTCTGGCATTATCATTCATAAGCCAAAAATTGTCGTACCTATGTAAGGTACAAAAAGTGCGACATGTTCTTCCAAAATCCCCTGGATGTACCTCGGAGCGTTTAATGTTCTTCCTCGGATCACTACGGGCCTCGAAAGAAATGCCACCCCAAAACATTATTGACCCCCCATGTCACGGATAGACACTTTCGGAGCTATACATGCTCGTCTGCATCTTTCTCTTAGTCTTCTCCAGATAAAAAAACGGTGTCCATCGGAAGATCTTTAGCCTATTTTACTTCATTAGTAAACAAGACTCTCTTCCAGTCATGCAAATCCCAATCCATATGTTCTCGAATAAACTCAAGCCTAGCTTGCTTGTGAGGCATGGTTAAGAGAGTTGCGGGGTGTCTTGTACTCAATCCAGATTTCTTGAGCCGTCTTCTTACTGTTTTGGAAAAAAAGGAAACATTTCGAATATCTTGAAGTCTATATTTTATCTCGTTTCCGTTTTGGTTTGTGGATCTTGGTCGGTCTTGTCCTGGCCTCCTAGCATGTGAATATATTGCGCTAAACCACTGAAGACATCGACCAATAGTCATATTATGCAAACTTCTGTGCAATCTCATGTTGGCTATACCCTTCTTCAATCAAGGTGACAATTTTCACAGCATCATGTTCACTTAAGTTTCTCACTGGAGGCATTTCAATATTACACAATTCGAACAAAATGAAAATTGTGACCATGAGTTGAGAAAACATAAGAAAATCAAACTCACAACGCTATTACACTTGCTGACAATAACAATGCTTAACTTGCCTAGAAATGACTTGAGAGGAAACTAATTCAAGTGACAATACAGGGTTACTTGTTTTTTTAATAAAATATGTGATTTAAAAGCCTCCTTGGTAAATAAATTTATATATTCATAAATCCATGGTAATGATAATCGATGTAATAAACATTGAGCTGAAAATGTGCGATGCTCAAATTTACGATTTATGTAATTTCATAAAACGTATTTTGAGCATCGTTGGATAAGATGGTGGAGGTAAAGTGTAAAAGGCGGCGAAGTCACAAGATCTTTCACAAAACGATTACGAAGTTATTTCAAAAATCAAGTGTATATTGCCAACCAACACCTTCTTCTTCTTTTGTTGTGGGTTCGACGCCAACACGTCCAGGCACTTGAGTACAATGCTCTTTGTACCACCGCAAATAGATATCTAAATTCCACTCTGTTAGTCTTCTGTCCTCAATAAAAGCCACTATCCTCCTCAGGGGAAGTTTGAGTATCCTTGTAGGATCTCGTAGATCTCTTCCGAAATGTTTCTGTCTGAGTCCCTTCAGCTCCTCACACGTGCATATTATATGGGTTCTGCTACTCCTACACCAGGGCTCGCCAACCAACTTCATGTTGTACAGATGCTTCCTTAAAGGACAATGTTCGGTTATTAAGCCGGTAATTATTTTTTATTTTTTTTATTAATACGAATTAGGTTGACTGGAAACCTAGCGTTCGGCTCACTTAGTAGTGTTTTTGTATGGAGTTGACCCTCCGCTAGCTTTCATTTCTTTTTATTTTTTCATTCGAGTCATAACCAGATCTTCCTTTCAGCGAAACCCTTGACGATTCCACATACAGGTTCTGGTCCTATAAAGTTCTTATTAGTACCTTCCTCGGCCAGTTCGTCGGCTTATTGCCATTAATTCCTTTCTTTTATAAAATAATTATTTAATTAATTATTTTACTTGTTGTAAATGTTCTTACAGTAAATTAATTATACTAATTATATATACGCGACGTATAGAAGTGAAAAGTCATATCTATCCGGGTGCTGATACAACTTAGAGTTTGTCGAATTGTAGAAATTAACGCGGCACATTGGCAACATTTATCTGCAATGTGAGATTTAATAGTCATTGGTTCTCATTTACAGTAAGTCCATTATAACGAGCCATCGAAAAAATTCATAATTGGAGTAGACTGTGAAATTGGGTTGGTACTTTAGCCACTTCCACATAATGACATTTATTATTTGACATTGAAACTATAAGTTTGTGTCAAATGTTTCAAAACTCTTATTAAGAAAATTAAATTTGTTTAGATGTAAATGGACAACATTTTCAACAACTTCTGTAGCTATATGTAAATTTTGATTATGATTTCGATATTAAATAAATTATTTGTCTTCTTTTTTGTTGTAGTATCATTTCAATGTCATAACCTTTTTTTACAATGAAACCAAATGAAACTGTCAAGCAAGAATGTGTCTTTATGTGGAAGTGGCTAAAGTATCAACCCAATTTCACAGTCTACTCCAATTATGAATTTTTTCGATGGCTCGTTACTAACCACATATACGCGTGGTATTGAAGTGAAAAGTCATGTATGTCCGGGATACTGTGTATTGACAAGCTCCAATAAGAGCGAAATTCATCCAAACATTCCGACATAGATGTGACTTTTCACGAATTTTTCATGTATACCGATATTAGTTTGCTCTAGTAAGTACCTGATGAAGTCACTGTGGTGCCGTTTTACGAACAAATATGAATAAAGTGAAGATTTTATCTATTAGTTTTATTTCTATTTTAAATGACAGGTAAAGTCAAATAAGCATCTAATATTAATATAACGACCAAACTAAAGCGAAATGCAATTTTTCTGTCATAATAGCCTTATATCTAAGTTTTATAAGTTATTTTTGATTGTTATTTCTATTTTTTATCTTTCCAGGTTAATTACCAGAGAGCGGACTCGAGCGATTGATGATTCGTAGCCCATAGGCGTCTGCCTTGTATTCGCAATAAGTTTGTTTCTGTAAGTGATCCGTGAGATTCGAACAATTTGATACGTGTGGCCACTGCATAAGTTGCACATACCTGCATATGCAGTATCTGTGAATATACAATAGAGCGAATGTAATAAATGCTTTGGTATCCGGCAGCAACTACTGCTGAAGCAAAAGTAATGATGACAAGCGAACTACGTATCGAATTTTGAATAAAAATAATAACAAAGAACAAAACTCAAAACTATGTATTTTCTGTGAAACATTGAAAGTGTAAAACTTGTTACTATGAACAACTAAAATTTGTTCAAGGTGTTCCTGTGTTAAATTAGTTCTTTTAGAAGTTAAAACGTCTTCAAAAATAGAAAATGTCTGTTCCACATCATAACTGGTGTACATCAAGTACATCATAGTTCGAATGTATAGATTTGTAATCGACTCTGTGCAGAATTGATATAATATATTCAAATCTGGATTTCTGCTAAATATGGCATCAACTTTTTGTCTGAGCTTGTTTCCAAATTCAGAAGACATACTTTTCATTCGATCGATAGCGGTTTCGAAGTTAATTATCGCCTCTTTTAAGTTAATACTTTGATTTTGCATGTAAGTAATCGTATGTGTAAGACACTGGAAATTATCTTTAATATTTTAGCTGGTTTTGTAAATTTTCAATTTGTATCAGGTGTTTACAATTAGAAATGCTTTGCGTATCATCATATTGAAGACGAAGAACAAAGTTTTTTAATTCATCCAAATGTTGCGAATAGAGAAATGCTGCTTCTAGCTAATGAAAATAAAGAGAAATACTACATAACCTACATAAACTACATAAAAAATAAGGTAGTAAATTAAAATTAATATTTATAAAAAATTATAGGATAAATATACAATATAACAATATAAAACGGATTTTTTAAAATACTAAAAGTTGTAACCAAATAACACTGAAAGAAACAAAAACAAAACCAATCCCTTATAGAGGAGAATAGAAAATATACTATCCCAAGAACAATAAATACATATTTGTTATATGCATGTACAGCAGCATGTAAATCCGAGAATACACTTTGGAAATTAGCGGATATAATTTTTTAAGCGACTATGTCAACGAAGTATAGAATTTATGAATGAATAGACGAGGAATGCAATCGAACAAGCAAATAGTGGGGCTATTATAACATGCATACTATACCTGAGACCACCACAACGTTTTATCGGGGCAATTGGTTATTCAATCGCGTCAGTCCGCTCTCTGTCAATTACTATACTATATTTCGTCTCGTTAAAATGCGATGTATTCATTTTTTGAAATATTTGTTTAAATGAAAGATTAAAAGATTAAAATAAGATATAATTACCGTGCGAAAATAATTCAAAATTCAACAATGTTCTTCAAAGTTTCTTTTCACATTCTGAAAATTAAATGAAAACTAAAGGGTCTTTCAAATTGAGCGCCTTTTTTTAATAAATAAAACCCATAATTTACATTGTTTTTCAAAAACCTTTCTTGGTAATTGTAGTAACAGTTGTGACATTTATACACGGAAAATAATCTGACAAGTGACCACCTCTTGCTGATTCACAGCTGTTCACTCTTTTGTTAAAATTTTCTGTTACATTTTGACATAATTGAGGTTCTATTTCACCACTGACGGCAATAATTTAATCCTTTAATTCAGAAATCGATTGTGGTTTCTTCTTATAGACCTGGCTTTTTACGTAACCACAAAGAAAATACTCCAATGGTGTTAGATCACATGATCTTGGTGGTCAATTAACACCATTTCTTGAACTAATTCTGGCAGGAAATTTTTGTCTTAATAAAGGAATTGTTTCATTAGCAAAATGAGGTGTTGCACCGTCCTCTTGAAACCATCTATCCTCTAGATCAATATCATTCAGTTCACGCCACAAAAATTCAGCAACATCTCACGATATCGAACACCATTCATTGCTACAGCTTCACCAGCAGCATTTTGAAAGAAATATGCTCCAATTACACCACCTGATCACAATGCACACCAAACAGTGACTCGTAGAGGATGTAAAGGTCTTTCATTAATCACTCGTGAATTTTTCTCACCCCAAATTCGACAATTTTGTTTTGTTAACAAAACCACCAATTTTATAATGTGCTTCATCAGAAAAGATGATTTTTTGTGAAAAATCATGGTGTTGTTCTTTGATCAAACTGACGAATGCACGACGTTTTGCACGGTCCAATGGCTTTATTTCCTTTGTTGTTTGAACCTTATATGCCTTTGAAGCTAAATCCTTTCGTAAAATACGCATGTTGTTGATTCACTGAGTCCAACTTGTTGTGAACGTCGACAATGGACATTTTAGGTGCTTCAGCAACACTTTCACGAATCAAATCAATATGCTCTTGTGAACGGCCATTACGACTGTATCTTTCTCTTTTTTGATTTTCCACCGAACCGGTCTCTTGAAATTTTCTAATAATTCGATCAATGGATGACCATGTAAACCATAAAATTCACGTAATTTTCTAAAAACATTTTTCACAGAACGCTGATTTTCATAAAATAATTCAACAATTTTAACGCGTTGTTGTATCGTGTAAGAAGGCATTTTTGTCATACACCACACTTCACCCAAACGAATTCAGTGCGCCATCTATATTTTATTTATTTTTTTAAAATAAGGCGCTCAATTTGAAAGACCTATTATGTATGTATGTACGATCTCAATTATAGTCGCAATTTTTTCAACGAATAGTTGCTTGATTCAAACCTTTATATGTTCTTATGATTCATTTTAGAAGATTAATTAAATATGAATTAACATACTATTTTGATCAGATTTTACTTGCAAAAGACATTTTGAAACAAATTAAAAAATGAATAAATCATTATATGTTTTTCATGTCATAAATAATTAAATATACAAAATACGTTCACTTTAACCACAATACAAAAATTCAAACATTAAACACTAAACTAAATATATAGCAACACAACTGAAATCAAAATAAGGCTCTTGAAATATCTCCTTCATGTCAAGTGGACGTCCAATAGTAATAATATTAAGACTACCCTACCCGTCTTTGGTTTCGTGTAAATATTTACCTACTTTAAACCTTAAATTTCGAAATAAGGAAATAACAGTTTGGTTATATTTAGGGTATTATCATACAATGTTTTGAAATGATATTATAACTCTTCGAACCAAAATTTCTGAGAAAATATACCAATAGAATTTAACATAGCAATCGCAGTTAATGTATACAGGGTGCCCGGGAAAATGTGGGAAATCTCTCGGATGCAAATAGAACATGAAAAAATAAGATCGGTTTTTCTTGAATTTTTTTTAAAGTACTTAATGTAATTTAATAAAAATGTAATGTGATAAACATAGTAAGGGCCTCCTAAAATAGTGTCTTTGAAATATATTTAGCTGTTTAGTTTACCAGGGCGGGCTAATCGTTACAACTGAATGCCTAAATTTTTAACACCCTGTATTATAAAGACTTCAAAAAATTAAACAGGATAGCTTGAACAAAAAATAAAAAAAAGATACTCTTCTTTATTGTCGATAAAATGAACAGTTTGCCAGAAAAATTTCGACCTATGTTCGTAAAAAATGTGGGTTTTAGTTTTAATCAGCACCAAAATAATGTATTGCTGTTGCAAACGTTACTATGGTACGAAATAAATAAAATATCCGCCATTTTAAAACTTGTCATCTTTCGCATCGCTGACACATTTATTCAATATTAATTTACTGAGTTTTTGATTTCGTGGTGAATTTAATTTAGAATTTATTCGAAGTATGGAATACACGTTTATTGAGTATGCAGATATGCATCTGATGTACAATATTGCGTCTTGCAATGCTTTAGAAGCCAGAAAATTATATCACGAAACTTTCCTAATCGTGGTCTACCAAACCAGAAGACATTTAAACGAGTTGGCCAACATCTAAGGGAGAATGGTGGACGATTCCAGTTAATAATGTAATATACATTATTGATTTTCTTCATAATTTTAGAAAAGTTTGGAAAAACTAGTAATGATGCTGGTGTGAGAAGTGCGAGAAGGACCGTGTATACGCCGCGATTAGAGGAACATATTTTAAATGCTGTAGATGACAATCCATCAACGAGCACTCGACAATTATCAGCATAGTTTAATACTTCAAAAACAAAACAATAATACATGAAGTTCTTCGTGTCAGCTGTTATATCCATATCATTTGCAAAAAATACATGAAATAATTCCTGAAGATTATCCTCATAGCATGCAGTATGCAAACTGGGTATTGCGTCAGCAACGAAATAATGTAAACTTCATGATCATTATTCTTTAGACGAATGAAGCTAGGTTTACCAAAAATGGTGTCACCAATTTACACAACACACATGTATGGGCTGATGAAAAATGAAATCCTCATGCCACTATGGTTTCGCATCATCAACATCAGTTTACTTTATTTGGAGTTCCTTTAGAACACTTTTCGAGATTTAATAGAGCACTTACCACTTGAAACCCGCTTAAACATGTACTTCATGCACGATGGCGCACCACCACATTCCAGCATTCGTGTGCGGGAGCACCTGAATAAAGTCTATCCAAGCCGTTGAATAGGTAGAGGAGGACCTATTGCCTGGCCTCCTCGATCTCCCGACCTAATGCCGTTGGATTTTTATCTGTGCGGACACCTCAAAAAATTGGTGTATTCCACTCCGGTCGACATTAGGGAGGAACTTCTACAGAGAATTACGTTTCATTGTGTTGTGATAAGGAACACGATTGAGGTATTGTTGCGGGTACAACAGTCCTTAATTTGCCATGTCCGCGAGTCTATCAGACTTCACGGAGCCCATGTTGAACTCTTATGAAATTTTTTAATAATTTCGTTAAGGTGCCTTCAGGGACACCAATGCGTTTATATTAAGTCTGTACCTGTATATGTATAAATTAACATCACATTTTCGTATGTACTACGACTAAGGCTTGTAAATGGTAATCAAAAGTGATTTTATTCAGCATTACTTAGCATACGCTGTCTGTAATTAACAGATTTTTACAAAATATTGTCTTTTCTGTAATCGTTAAAATAAATTTAAACACTATTTAGCTTGTTTCGATGTTACCAAATAAGTAGAAATAAAAAACGAATAAAAGAATGTAATAGACAAATGTTCATAATCAAACGTTGCGATTTTTAAATTAACGATTTTTAGAATTTTAACAGATTTTGAAATTTTAGATGTTTTTTTAAGCTTTTTTACCGTTTTTAAATTAAACCAAGTTTGCATCACTGATATAATCGTTATAGTTTGTTTTATTTTGTGTTTTTTCTATGCATAGGCGATACGTATTTATGAGGGTTGTGTGTGTATGTTATTATTGAAAGAACAAACTGGGGATTTCCCTTCTTAATAACTGGTGTTTTTTTTTAATTACGGTGCAGTGTTTTTTCTGTGCATAGAAGAAACGCATGTGTGTTGTGGGAATTGCCCTTTTTATTAGCTGGTTCATTTGTTTAATTACGGTGCAGTGAGTGAGTGATTCGAGTGCTTTAAGATTTAAATTGAAATCAGTTTTAAACCTCAATAAACATATCACTTTGGGAAAAAGTAAGTGTAAAAATCATAAATTTTGGTGGCTTTTTATTTGCTGAATGTTTGTTTATCATCTAGGATATAACAATGGAAAAAAATTAAAAAAAGAGACAAGCGATATCACTGGAAACAAAAATTGAAATTTTAGATCGCATTTCAAAAGGAGCAAAATATACCGCACTTGGAAAGGAATATAAACTAGGGGAATCAACAATTCGAGCTATTAAAAAAAATGAGATTTCAATAAGAAAATCCGTAATTTCAGGCACAAAACTAAGCACTAAATATTCTTCTTACTCAAGAGACACGTTAATTGAAAAAGTGGAAAAAGCTCTCGTTATATGGATTGAAGACTTAACGAAAAAGAAAATTCCTGTTAGCGGATACATGATCACAGAAAAAGCTTTAACATTTTATGAGACAATTAAAGATTCTGAACTGTCAATTTCTAGGCCAAAGGATTTTACAGCAAGTAAAGGATGGATGACAAGATCTATTAAAAGCAATAACCTCCATAACATTCAAATTAGAGGTGAGGCAGCTTCAGCAAATGAGAGCGCTTGCGTAGCTTACCCAGAAAAAATTAAAAAAATTATTGAAGATGGAGGATATTGCCCAGATCAGGTATTTAATGCTGATGAAACTGGTCTGTTTTAGAAAAAGATGACAAGTCGAACCTACATTGCGAAATCAGAAAAACGAGCCAGTGGATTTAAAGCTTGCAAGGAAAGATTAATGTTTTTACTATGCAGTAATACTTCAGGAGATAAAATATTAAAGCCGCTAGTAGTAAATAGGTTTTTAAAGCCACGAGCTCTTAAAGGTAAGGATTTGACTCGTTTGCCAGTTCATTGGATGGCATATTCTAAAGCATGGGTGACAACTTCAGTGTTTACTGAATGGTTTCAAAAATCCTTTGTTCCAGAAATTGAATCTTATATGAAGAAAAAACGTCTTGAATTTAAAGTTTTGCTGATTGTAGACAATGCACCCGGCCATCCTCATTTGGAACATCCAAACATTAAAGATTTTTTCCACCCAACACAACTAGCATTCTTCAGCCTTTAGATCAAGGAATAATTTCCACTTTTAAAAAATACTACATAAAAAGCACTTATCAATTCATTTTAAACAAACTTGAAAATGAATCACTTACGTTAAATGAAGTTTGGAAAAAATTTACAATTTTGGATTACATTATTCTGGCAGCATCAGCGATCTCTAAACTGCGACCGCAAACATTAAATGCATGCTGGAAAACTACATGGCCAGATTGTGTTGCTAGAAGTACTGGTGGGGAAATATCGACACTGACTAAAATTAAATTATAGATTTAGCTCATCAAATTGGAGGAGATGGATTTGACTCGCTAAACCACGATGATTTAGAAGAACTTTTAGCTGAAGAACCATTAACCGATAACGACGTTATTAGTTTAGTTATTGGAACTGAGAAAAACGTGGGTAGTGAAGACAGTGATTCCGAAGAAATTGTTGAACATTTCACTTCAAAAAAAATTGGTGATATCCTCAGCACAGTTAATGCTTTACAAAATCAAATTCTTAATATGGATCCAGATACGGAAAGAGCATTAAAGATTCAACGCGGACTGACTGATCTGTTTTCCGGATATCAAGAGTTGCATAAGCAACTTAAAAATTCAAAATCGCAAAGTTTGATGACAAATTATTTTGCAAGAAAAGAAACAATTGAAGCCCCTAAAAATTCTTTGATCTCGTCCCCTATTCACGAGATAAATTCTAGTGATGAAAATGATATTTTACCATATGATGACTATATGATTAATATCATCTAGTGATGAAAGTGACGTTGAACCAATTCCAAAACGATGCAGACAATTATTCAGTGATTCAGATTAATCATACATATTTACAGAATTTCCTTAAAAAATGTTTTAGCTTATTTTTTGGATCATTTTCTGTTTTTTCTGTAATTAATGAATTAATATTATATTTTTTTTTATTTCTTTTTAAACGTGTTTTGTTTTTATTGTATAAGTAAATGAAATAAATATATTTTTGTTGATTTTTTTATGCGATTTTGTTTTGATATTTTAATTAAAATTTGAATTTATGCGGTTTTTCAGAATTTTGGAGCGAATCATTAGTTTTTATATGAAGCTAGAGTATCGTTTTATGCGAATTCAATTTACGCGATTTTTTTTGGAACGCATCTATCGCATAAAACGAGACCTGAGTGTATATTAACTGTTTGCGGTTTTTATTTGAAATATAGAAGTGAGAAGTTTTATAGAAATATAGAAGATAATTCCCTTTTCCCTCATATGCACCTCCACGTAACGGAAAAATATCAAATAATTGAGTTGACTCGGCTTTTATTTGATGAAGATTCATAATTTAAAATATAAATACAGTAAAACCTGGCAATAACGGCCACCAAAAAAAAAGAAACAATATTGGTCGTTATGTAAAGGTGGCCATAATTGTCAGGTTTTTCGTCTTACAAATAAAATACATAGGTTGTTTTTAATATTTTTCTTTATGTTATTAACTTATTAATTAAAGTAAATACAATATGATCATTTATATTTACCCTCTAGCAAGCCATGAAATTATTTCTTGAAAATATCGTGTTGGTAGTGACAAATAAAATACATCTGTCATTATGTGTATGTTCTGATAAATAAAACTCATCTGTCATTAATGTATTTATTAATTGACACTTAAAAATGTTTACAATAAATCAAAGTTTTTCTGATCGAATCATACTTTAGGAATGGTGTAAAATTAGAAAATGGAGAATGGTCGTACTCCTTGCAGCCTTGTATAGAAGAATTTCGGGCAGAATTTCCAAATTTTCCAACAACATATGACAGTTTGCGGCAATTAATTCAAAAGTCAGTGGTTAAATTCCGTGAAACAGGGTCTGTGTCTCGAAAACCAGGTGCTGGTAGACCACTATATCGGACAGTTGAAAATATAGCAGATGTTGAGGGACGAATAAATCAATCACCTAAGAAATCGATTCGTAAGCTTTCACAACAAACACAACTGGTCATATGGGACCTGCCAGAGAATCCTTAAAAAAGACTTACAAAAATTTCCATACAAATTTCATTGCGTGCAAGAGCTTTTACCAATCGATCATGTAACCAGAGTTAATTACTGTCAGTGGTTCTTAGGTACGATTAATAACGATGACGTTCTTGACAAATCCTTCTGGGCCGATGAAGCATGGTTTCATTTATCAGGATATATAAATAAACAAACAATGCGCATCTGGTCTAGTGAAAATCCACATGAAATTCTTGAAACACCCTTGCATTCACAAAAAATAGGCGTTTGGCTTGCTGTTTCTCGTAGACGGATTATTGGTCCAATATTCTTTAATAATACGATAAATGCAGAACGATATCGTAATAATTTATTGCTACCATTTGTAAATCAATTACATGATGATGAGCTCCGCGGGGGATATTTCCAGCAAGATAATGCAACAGCCCATAAGACAAGAGAAACGATGGAATTATTGCATGAATTCTTTGATAATCGAATAGTAGACTTTCCACCACGATCTCCGGATTTAACAATTATGGACTATTTCATTTATCCACATCTAAAAAATAGAGTATTTACGAATCGTCCACATACAATTGAAGAACTTACTAATGCTATCCGAAATGTCTGTGAGGAAATTACACCACATAATTTAAGGAATGCCTTCAATAATATGAGACGAAGAGTTGCGCTATGCATAGAAAATGAAGGAGCTCACTTTGAACATTTATTGTAGCTGTTTTTATTATTAAACTTTTTATTTTTTCAACTGAAACGTTTGTATGTAATTATTTGTCGAAATGACAAAACCTAATCTGTCATCAGTATAAAATAACCTATATCACACACACGCTTCAAAATAAGTTAACTTAAATTATGGTACCAACTTAAGTTTAAAAAAGAAAAATGTCATTGCCTTCTATAGGGTAGAAATATATGATCATATGGTACTATATATTATATGCCTATTATATGCAAATTTGCCTTTTCTATCATTATCTGAAGTTATTTTGTCTACATAAATTCTCATTTTTAGTAATTTATGTGTTTTGTCTTTTAAATTACGAGAGTAAAACTTATTAATATTAATTAATGGTGAATGAGGTTTATTCTATCAGGGATGCATATCAGGGTTTTTTAGAAGAATTTCCAGATATTGCTATCCCATATAATCAATTTTCCACATGCATTCACCGTTTTGTGCAATTATTCAAGGAAACAGGAAACGTGAATCGCAAAAAGGGCAGTGGTAGGCCAACAGTTAGAAATGAGGAAAATGTTGAAGCGGTAAAGCAATTGGTAGAAGAACGTCTTCAACTTTCTGTGCGACATTTACACCAAGAATTAGATCTTTCTTATAGCACTTGCAGACATATCCTTAAGCATGATCTACATTTACACGCCTACCGTTTGCAAGCAACTCATTAAATGTCCTGTGGACAGACCGAAACGACAGGAATTTTATCAAAGATTTATCATTTTACCATTTTGTCGTTAATGATGGAGACATTGAAAAGGTTATGTTTAGTGCTGAATCCTGGTTTAATCTCTCTGACTACGTAAATTCTCAAAACATAAGGTCGTGAAACGCAAATAATCCGCCCTTTCTGTGGAAGCACCACTGCATCCACAGAAAATTGGAGCTTGGGCATCTGTTTATCAGAGAAGGCATGTCGATTTAAAATAAAAAATTTTAAGCAGTAGCCAAAAAATGCTTACGCCTTTTAGGAATATTAAACGCTGCGCGTTACTGATTAGAAATCTTGATACCATTTGTAAATATATTATACGATGATGGATTATAGGAAGGCTACTTACAACAAGATGGAGCTGGATTTAATATCGTGCGATTTCTTTTTATGGCCGTACTTAAAAAGTTCTGTTTTTGAACACCTGTTTTTGTTCTTAATGACCTGCAACAAAGGATCATTAACAAGATCGTAGAAATTAATAATTTACCTTGATCCTAGAAAATGTTATTAACTTTGTTAAGCGCTGTAGAGATGAAGGCGCTGGCCATATTACGCACCTTATTTAATGAAAATTGTTACGTAATAGATTGTGTTTTGTTCTTCTTTTGATTTAAAAAATAGGGTGAACGGATCATCAAAATCCCACACGCCAAACTTCAATGTCAATCACAGATGACGAAGATTACTTCTTCCAATAAAAAAACGTTTCTTTTCAGAACCAACACAATTGTGTTAAAAGAAAAAATTAATGATTACTTCAATATCATACTTGCTTGTTTTGTATACTGCATTAATAAATTGCTGTGCTTACTTTAATTAATAATTCATCTTTATTCTAAATATTATATTTTACATACATAATGTTGCTTATTGTTTTTAATGTTAGTTTTGAAATTTTATTTTTCGGTATTTTTACATTTTAAAACAGACAGCATTCCAAAAAAAAACTATATTTTTTATAATAAATAATTGTAATTACACATTTCCACCAAAACTTTCAAATAACCGTCTTTTCTCTGAAATTCAATTTTTCCATAGACTTAAATATTAGGTTAGCTTAATGTCACTTGGCAACTCTTATTATCGATTTAACCTATTATTAGTAGTACGACATGTAGGTTAAATTACCGAATCAATCTAAGACATAACTGATTTAATCCATGGCATATTCTGAAAACTTCTTTTGTATCTCACTCCTTATAACTAAAAGTATATTTTTTTGTTAATAAAAAATGTGAGTACTTATTCTAATGGGTAATTCAATTCAAGTTTCCTATATTAGCTACGCTGTAAATTAGACGGTTGTCATTAATGTGTTTGGCACATGAAATGTTAGTTTCAAACAACACATTTACGAAATGGATCTCTTGACCACTGCTCAACGCATTAAAATTGTTCAATTGTTCTACAGCAATAACAATTCTGTATGAACTATGTATCGGCATTTACAGGAAGATTATGGTCAACTTAATCATCCTAGAGCGAACGATTCGTAATGGAAAAAATTGAGGGAACTGGAAGCATTGGAAATAGGGTAAGCTGTGTGGGTAATCGTGGCGCACGTTTATCCGAGGATATTGCTGCTGTGCGTGATAGTGTGGCTGAAGACCGGGATTTATCGATTCGTCGTCGTTCGCAGACCTTGAGCCTTTCCTATAGATTCCTTTGGCGCATTTTGCATAAGGACTTGGACCAACACCCGGTCCTTGCTTTTTTAAAAACGATAAAGGTCAAACAGGAACAGTCACAAGACAGACAAGTTTGTAAAAATACTCTAGCAAAGACGTCAACTACTACCATAAGATCAGAGATCTCTTCGCCATTAAAAGTCATGAATCCCGGAATTCTGGATTTAATTAGATCTGTTGAGGATACATCTAATATCTTTCCGTAATATTTTAATTTCAAACATTTTTGATTGTTAAATATAAGAATCTAGGATATAGAATTAAAACATAATATTTCCAATTTTATAAATATTTAATGTTCATTTTCGAATTTAAACCACTGTATAAAATAATTTTATTTGCATATTCAAATCATAAAACTTACTTGATGTACTAAGAAAGTTATATCTTTTACATTTACAAATTTATTGCTTTATGATGCAGATTGTTTGTTTATTACCTAAAGTTATTAGTAATCGGTATCTTTTATATTTACAAATTTATTTATTACTTTATACATTAAACCACTGTTTTATTACCTAGTGTCATAATGAACATAGTGTTTAATCTGGATATCAATTGTTAAGATCGCGTTTCCTGGATATGTATAATTAATTTTATTACTGAACAATGGAAGTTTGTACGGAACGACATACTTAGATATACAATACCAACTAATAGTTAATTAGTAATGATATTTTATTATTTATTAGTAAGGCTTAAGACCCTATCGTAAACCTGGTACAATTTCTACGAATTGAGCACAGAAAAATTCCCTGCTACGACGTCAAACACTTCAACTTACAACAAATACATGCATTTATTTATGTAATAGTTTGTAGGGGTAGAGGTATATTCTTACCTACTTACAGTCTTAACACAACATTCTCAAACACAGTATCAACTCAACAATAGAGCAGTCATACATCAACAACAAGACACACAGTCTTACATAAACATCAACATAACAATCATACTTTAACAAGGGGCACCAGTTTTAACAGCAGTTTTATGTTAGTATAAGTCATTGTAGATCCAAAAATAAATGTAAATACTGTAAATATATATATATTTAGATGAAAGTACATTTATTCATTTAACAAACAGTCACCAAAGATTTAAAAAGTAAAGTGTTGCTAAATAACTATTTAATATATAAATATGTGTTTTAGTTGTGAGACATTTTTTATTACAATATTACATTATATTAATATTCAATTATATTTCATACTGTATATATTCGTAGACGTAAGTCACACATTTTTCTATTATTATTATTATTTAGTCTAAGTTCTTGTATTATTCAAAATGTTCGCATATGTCGTTTTACCAGCTGTGGTCCCACATTGTGTCCATGCACTCTTGTTTCTTATTTTCATAAAATATGTATGTTTATTAGCAAATAATACTAGTCTAGTGGCGAACATATTGCCACATTTGGTAACATCAAATTCTCAGTGTTGTGATATTTTTACAGTTGCGATACTTGCTTATTTTCGATATTTATTTAAAGTTAGTTTCAGAGATTCTCTTATTATCTTGCTTTAAACAGGGTGTCAAACAAAAAACGCCCCAATCTGTAACTCTGTTATTTATATTTCTATTGTCATGAGACAGCTACTAAATAAAATGGTTCGATGAATACAATGTTTGAGGCTACGTTTGCTATTTTCCAGCGCCATCTTCAATTTCTAGCGATTGCCAACTTTTTTTTTCAAATTGCTCGGTATATATTTTTTGCATCATTGGATAGAGATTTTTTGTTTGAATCGATTGATATGCAATACATCAATTTTAGTTAAATTTAGAGAAAAAAATTATTAAAACACTCTCCGTGTACTCTCTTAGTCACTTACTGTAGTGTGCGATAGAAAAATAACGCATTACGCATATGTAACTGTCACCTTTTACTTTTCTGTACTAAGCAAGCATGTTTTGACATTTTTTAAATAAATCATGAATTCCAATCAACTTACTGGCATTCTACAAGTTTATTTTGAATGTAGTAAAAATTCTAATCAGGCGTTGCGAATTTACATGGAACATTTTCCGGAAAGAGAAGTTCCAGAACGTCGTAAGTTTAGACGACTTGAAGAAAATTTAAGAAGATATGGATGCTTCAAGAAACTGAAAGTAGTGCGCAGGAATTTTTTTGATAATGTGGAACTGGACGCTTTGATAGCTGTTGAAGAAAATGTCAAAACCTCGATGCGTGAAGTTACGAACATAGTTGGTACGTCCCGAAGTACTGCGTGTGCAGTACATAAAAAATAGAAATTTAAGCCATACATTGCCCAAAATATACAAGCAATAGATGAAAATGGTCGAATTCGAAGAACACAGTTTTGTAATTTTTACTTAACAACTTTGCAATAAGACCCATTGTTTAATCGCAAACTTATTTGGACAGATGAATGTATTTTCACTAATTATGGAATTTTTAATCACAACATTCATTGCCAATGGAGCCAAGAAAATCCTAGATATGTCGTCGACAATAATTTTGAACGTCGTTTTAGCTGTGATGTTTGGTATGGCCTACTAGGACAAATTTTTTATCAACGGTTCCTTAAATCAACAAGATATCAACAACTATTAAGCGAAGATGTAGAAGGTTTTTTGGATGAATTACCGCTGATGGACCTGCGTGAAGTATATTTTCAACAAGACGGTGCTACTCCGAATAATGCAGAATAAAATGTTGGTTGGTTGAATAGAAAGTTTAATGAACAATGAATTGACACATATGCACCTATTCGTTGGCCTGCGTGTTCGCCTGATCTTACGCCTCTAGATTTTTGGTTTTGACGATATATCCAAGATCGAGTTTATTTAACAGTGCCCTAGAACGTAAACGTTTTACAAAACCGAATAATTGAAGCTTCTCGGGAAATACCTAATAATTTCGTATTAAATGCCACCCATGGTGTTATAAGGGGATGCTAGTATTGTATTGAGCATAACGGTCAATATTTGTAAAAATTTTTTTATTTTGAATTTATTTTTCAGTTTTGTTTATCTTTGTGAATTAAAATTAGTTACATATGGGCAATGCGCTTTATTACACTTACTTTTTCATTATAACACATAAAGTCACTTGTATTATAATGAAAAAAAGAATGTTCGGAAAGTGTTTTAATTTTTTTTATGTTCTATATTTGCAATTAAAATGGATCTATTAATGGATCGATGGATTCAAGAAAAAAATCTCTATCCAACGATGCAAAAAATATACACCGTGTAATTTCAAAAAGAAAATTGACAATCGTTAGGAATTGAAGCTGGCGCTGGAAAAAAGTAAAGGTAGCCTCAAACATAGTACTCATCAAACCATTTCATTTGATACCTGTCTCATGAAAATCTAAATATAAATAACAGAGTTACAACTTGGGGTGTTTTTTGTGTGACACCCTGTATATAGTTTCTATGAATGTTCACTATTATTTTTACCAAGAATTAGGCGGCCCTTCGGTCCGCATTAACTTATATTATTTATATATAATACTAGTAATGCAAGGTTACGTAGTTTGGTTCAGACTAAAAGCTAGACATTAATTGAGTAGACATAAAATGATACACATCGTAGTTTAAGATATACTTGTCGTGTACTCATGGCTTGTAAAACGTGATAATTGCAAGCGAATAAAGAATTATATTCGTTTTATTCCTAACGAACCTGGAAATACAACAGCGTATACAGACAACCTGTGCACAGTGAAGCACCATCTGGGTGATTCTAGTAACAGGAGCTAGCTGAAGCATCACCGCCAGAAACTGGATACATTGCAAACATTTGGTTCCACGAACCGACATCCCCAATATTTTGGTCTTCGACCCGCATAAGGATTTTATGCTTACTAATTTTTGTAATATTTCGTTAACTAAACGAATGACCTATTTATTTTTAAAAGTACGAAATGAAAAATGTGGTCCGCGGGTACTTACGGCATAAGACTGCAAGTAATTAATTGAAGGTTAATGGCAGTATAGTTTATTTCAAATTATAAGAATATAACTTTGAACGGCTCTAATGCTTTTATTTCACCACCTGCGGCAATAACTACCTGGCCGCTCAACACGATTATCTTTTACGCAAACAAACTGCTGAGGTCCGTAATGACAAAATTTAAGTAAATTGTAATTACTGCAATTTAGATGAAATAAAATTTAATAATAATATAAGTACCAACAGTTGTTAATTTGAATATATAGTTATTATATATAGTTAAATGGTCATTAAATTACAATTTAAATGAAATAAGTGCTTATATTTATTAAACAAAATTTAAGTAAATATAGTTAGGAGAGTTGGTATATATTACATCTAATATTGAGTCTATTTATCATTCATTGTTAATCTTTACTGCTATATACATATTTGATTTTTCTCTCTTTACTTAACGAACATGTGGCGACCTTTTGCTGAAAGTGTTAGTGATTATAATGTGGATAGTGTGGAAAGCATATATCAGGTGATGCAAAACAGATAATTTTCAATGTCTATCATACCCTGGTGGAAGAAAATAACGAACCGCAAACCCAGAACATTCAACGAACGTCGCAATTAACCAAGGTGCCTTTTAGAACAATATATAAAATAATTAAGAATAACGCAGGACCTCGAAAACAAAGAAGTGACAAAGGAGCACCGAGAAAAATTGAAGAGTATGAAATTGATACTATTAGGCAGCAAGTATACTCCTTCTACAGAGGAAATGTTGTATCTACACTTGACTGCTTACATAAAAGAATCAGTGATGAGCCTATAAATATTCAGTGTTCTAAAGCAACCTTGTGGCGGGCGCTAAAGGAAGCCGGTTTTAAGTTTGGCACTATAGACAAACGTCGCACAATTATGGAAAGCCCGAGGTTACAGAAACTTCGATATGAATACTTAACGGCAATTAGAAGGTATAGACAGGAAGGAGGATTCATATGTTATTTAGACGAGACATGGTATGACACCCATGACATAATTTGCAAAGGTTGGGTGGATAGTTCAAGTATGTGTCAGTTGGACGCGCCGGTTTCGAGAGGAAAGATAATAATCATTCTTCATGCTGGGTCAGAAAAAGGATGGATCGGACAGCCGCTATTATCTGCTAAAAATGTTAAATCCTCAAGTTTAGATTACCATGAAGATATGACCTCATCTTTATTTGAAGAATGGTTTTGTGACCCTTTGCTGCAAAATTTACCAAAAGATAGTGTGATAGTGATGGACAACGCTCCGTATCATTCTCGACAGCTAACCAAAGTTCCTACAAAATGTAATAATAAGAAAGATATTAAATCATTTTTAGAAGCAAATGATTTATATTTTGAGGATCATTATACAAAAAAACAATTAATAGAGGTGATGAAGACAAAAGAATATTAAAGGATTATTATGTGGATAACAGAGCCAAAGAAGCAGGACATACAATTTTGCGTTTACCACCATACCATTGCATTTTCAATCCCATTGAATTGATATGGACCCAACTGAAAAATACCATAAGACGAACAAATCAAACACCGAAATTTAGTGAAAGCAGTGTAACACACATAGAAAATGCTATGGAACATTTAACTGCTGTAAATTGGAAAAATGTTGTTAAACACGCAATAGCAAAAGAGAATATATGCGCATATACAAAATAGTAGCACCTTTGATTATAGATTTGCAATACGATTCAGACACAGACACCGATTTGCAAGACGACTTAATCACAGATAATTTATGAAATGCGGTGACACATAAAAATTTTATTGTGTATTACAAATAAATTAGCTTTATATATCTATATGTATCCACTACACATGTTTGCCACACGATTTGTAATTTTTTCTTTGTATACAGGGTGTCCAGAAACTCTCCTGACAAACGAAGACCGGAGTTTCCTCAGATAATTTTAAGACAATTAAACCCAAATTCACCTAGTCCGAAAATGCTTCCTAAGGGAGCTAGAGTTCTTTGAAGATGGCGCCTTGTATTTATTTTTTTTAAATTCCTCCAGAACGCTTCTATTTACAAAAACAAAAACTGGTATGCTTATTTATCCTCCAGAGATGAATCGATTCCATCAATTGCGAATTTCTAGTACCGGTCATAGGCGTCCGTTTTGGGTAGGTCAACAGTTATTTTAAGGCATAACTTTTTTGTCTTTAACTTTTAAGCATTTGTGACACTAGATTATTAAATTTTCAGGTATTCCAGTACTAAAAGGTACTCTTACTTTAAGTCGGTAGGATACACCGTTTTCTAGAAAAATCGATTTGTAAATTTTTCGTTTTTTCTTCATTAAAGTTAAATTTTTTATTTTTTGCAATAGTTAGCTCTGAACTGCCAACAGAAGTAAAACCTACGTTTTTCATTGTCAAATTGTTGTCAGTTCGCGAGGTTTATCTTTTCATTTTTTACTTTGTGTTATTCAAACACAACGATTTCAATTTTTAAAAAAATGGTTTTTACTAATGAGGAATACGCCGATATGCATTTAGTTTATGGCGAAATGAGGTGTAACGCTCGAGCGGCGCAACGTAGATACGCTGAAAAATTTCCCAATCGTCAGCATCCCACTCACTCAACATTTACAGCTCTTCATCAACGATTAAGAGAAACAGGTTCAGTGGTCCCAAAAAATAATGAAACAGGGAGACATAATGATGTAACAGCAGAACATGAAGATGTTATTTTAATGGAAGTTGAGGAAAATCCAGAAATTAGCGTTCGAAGACTATCTGCCATGTACCCCACAATTTCAAAATCTTCCGTAGGAAATATCTTACACAAAGAAAATTTATATCCTTTTCATTTTACAAAGGTGCAAGCACTGCTAGAAGGAGATTTTCCTGCTCGCGTAGAATTCGCTAGATGGTTACAAAATCAGAAAAATCAAGATGAAGATTTCTTCAGGAACATTTTGTTTGGTGACGAAGCTACATTCTCAAAAAATGGAATTTTTAATGTACATAATACACATTATTATTCGTACGTTGGTGACAATCCGCACGTTGTTCAAGAATTTAAGTATCAGCATAGGTTTAGCATAAACGTCTGGATAGGAGTAGTTGACGATTATCTACTTGGACCTGTGCAATTACCTGCTCGTTTAAATGGTGCTGATTACTTACATTTCCTGCAAAATATTTTACCTGATTTCTTAGATGAGTTGCGTTTAAATATTCGGCAAAACTTATGGTTTCTACAGGACGGCTGTCCGGCCCACTTTAGCAGGAATGTACGAGACTTTCTAGATAATAACTACAAAGACCATTGGATTGGAAGAGGCGGTCCAGTTGCTTGGCCAGCAAGGTGGCCGGATTTGAATCCTTGCGATTATTGTGTTTGGGGATACATAAAAGCATTTGTTTATTCCGTTCCGATACAAAATCGTGCACAACTCTGGCTAAGGATCCAAGATGCTTGCAACGAATTTAGAAATAACTTTGGAATTTTTGCAAGAATTCGGCGTTCTCTAAGCAAAAGGGTAAACTTATGCATAGAGACGAATGGTCATCACATCGAGCAACTTTTGTAACAATCTACCTTTGATACTTGTTCTTTTTTTGTTAGATTCGTTCCATTGTAATAAATAATTTGTTTTTAATTTATTAAATTAATTTTCATCCATGCCTTGATAGTCCAAGCCAACTTCGTCGCTAAAAATAAGTAGGTACATAATAAATTGAACTTTAATGAAGAAAAAACGAAAAATTTACAAATCGATTTTTCTAGAAAACGGTGTATCCTACCGACTTAAAGTAAGAGTACCTTTTAGTACTGGAATACCTGAAAATTTAATAATCTAGTGTCACAAATGCTTAAAAGTTAAAGGCAAAAAAGTTATGCCTTAAAATAACCGTTGACCTACCCAAAACGGACGCCTATGACCGCTACTAGAAATTCGCAATTGATGGAATCGATTCATCTCTGGAGGATAAATAAGCATACCAGTTTTTGTTTTTCTAAATAGAAGCGTTCTGGAGGAATTTAAAAAAAAAATAAATACAAGGCGCCATCTTCAAAGAACTCTAGCTCCCTTAGGAAGCATTTTCGGACTAGGTGAATTTGGGTTTAATTGTCTTAAAATTATCAGAGGAATCTCCGGTCTTCGTTTGTCAGGAGAGTTTCTGGACACCCTGTATAAATCCAATGTACAGATATTTTTTATTATATACTTCAAATTAACAGCGCTTCATTATTATATTATAGGGCCCTAATTTATAGTCAATACGGCCCCTAGATTCATACGTTGTAAATAGGTAAACCGTACCCGTTCAATAAGGAGACCAGGTATAATAATTATCATCACAAAAGGTGGTGTAATAAAAGCATTAGAGCCATTCAAAGTTATTATTCTTATAATTTGAAATAAACTATACAGTACTATATAACAGATTCGGAATAAACGGATACGTACATACTACATATTTCTTTAAGAGAGTAATTCATTAGAGATGTTTTTATTCAATGAAATAATTTTAAAAAATTCCTGGAACTTTTTTGAAAATATATTCTAAAACTTTAGTTTTTATTACACGAATTCGCCATTACAGTAGATACTATTCTAAATATTTGACACTATTACTAAATCAGTGTGTACATTAAACAATTTTCACTATGATTTGTAAATGCAAATATTTAACAGTTTAAAAATATAAATCACTGTTTATAGACAGTAAGTAAACATATTTTTCAACATGTCTCGAATAAAATCGTTTCTCCACGAATTTTTATTCTTGCCATATGTTCAACATTCGTACGTGTATTCTTTGTTTCTCTAAAGTAAATTAATTAAAATGCACATATTTATACACGGTAATATTCAATATAACTAGAACATGTAAATGTTTGAGAGAGAACGTTACCACACTTCAGGTTTTAATATCTAAAAATAATTTTTTATAGATGATATGCAGACGCAATAAGTGTTAAGTATCTCATTCAATGAGATTAAATACCATATAACACTACACGTGAAAACCATAATGATAAATTTCAGACATTTTCCATTATATTTTTTTCGGGATAAAAATGATAATGACGCTGATGACAACTATTTACTTTCATGTTGAACTATTATTCGAAAACTATTAGCATTAATGCGTATTTATTTAAACAAAAATATTCTTTTTGTTTTTAAGAGACGTGTATTAATGTATTTTAAAAGCAAATTGTCAGTAAACAACATGAGGATACTTGAATCATACATAAACTCAAAACAAACTTTCATAACAACCATTAAAGTTCTTTATTACGTATTTTGCATAGTGCATATCGATATAATGCGTTCATATTTTCTGTAAGTAAGAACACTTAAAATAAATTTACTGGCAGCAAAACATTGTCGATTGAAAATGTGTTATTCTTCAATAAACACACTAAAGTGAAAAAATAATAGGAATCAAAATAATTATCCAAACTTTACATCTTCTCTTCGCTTGGAAATAAAATAAAGGTTATCCAAATTGAATTGCGAAGTCATTCGCATTATACGAGCGTTGGAAGTTTGCATTTTTACTGTTTGTATCTAAACACGTGGTAAATTCATGATGGCGCCTTATACTATGCAGAAACTCATAAATCGTACAAGTTTATTGTGAAAACAGGCGGTTTGCTACGTTTACACAAAGAAAACTTGGATCATTTTTTGGACGCAATAACATGCCACGGAGCGTACAATACGTGATCTATCGAAAAAGTTTTAAGCACATACAACTAGTTGCAAGTTTAGTCGTGGCGAAAAGTTGTTGGCAATGGATGATTAATTGAGTAGTTATTTGGTCTATTTCCATCGTTTGTAGGATTTGAATAATCCGACGTTTCGGCAGTCAATTGTCGTCTTCAGAAGGGATGGGCTGGTTCTTGCCAAACTCATGTCTGACATATATGTCCTCTTAATTTTTCTAATTGGTGTCAGTCGGAGGTGAAAGACTCTTCTACTTTAACCCTTCTAAAAAGCGGTAATTTTTAATAACAAAAACTAATTACTTACCTTATTTAAAAAAAAGTCTATTAGACAAGAAACTGATATTGATAAAAAAATTAATATTAAACTTTGTACTAGATTTGCAGCCTTTTATTCTAATAAAGGATTCTGGGTTTAAACAGCTTATACAAGTCTTAAATAAACCAAGAAGCTAATAAAGCTTCCTAACAGGCATACTATTTCAAAAATACTAGTTCCAGCATTGCATGAAGAATGTGTTCCAAACGTAAAAACTGTATTAGTATCGGCTTCTAAACTGTGCATTGCCACTGATCATTGGAATTCTACATTTTACAAGCGGTTTTCAAAACTAATCCTATTAAGAGCACATTAGGATTAAAAGATATGAATTTGCATATTTTAACTAATTCTGTACGGAAATTCATTTATGATATGTCTAGCTTTTTGGAACATTTTGAAATAGCTACAAAAAGCATAAGCAGGGAAAGTTAGTCCACGGCTTCTTGAATCATACCCGTTACGAGCGAACTGGTTAACGAGTATAAGTAATTTTCAAAAAAATAATTTTCTCCACTAATACAAAACATCATAGCAACAATATTTCAGGAAATAAATAAAAGATTAGGCAATGTCGAAAATAGCATTATGTTAGCTACAACTACTTTTTAGATCCTACGGTTAAAAATTTAAGATTTTCAAATGCATCTGTTGCAGATTACGCAAAAAAATTATAATTGAAGAAGTGCCAAAAAAATGTACATATCAAATACAAAAATAAATTGAGCGAGTTGCTTCAAACATAAGTCCAAATAAACTAAATATCTGATCTTCATTTCATAAAAGCATGTCAGTATTTGCTCCCAAATAAACTTCTTCTCAAGCCATTATAGAGGTACAAAGATACTTAGAAGAAGAAAGTTTAGATTACCGTGATAATTCGTTTTTATGGTAGAAAAATTACCACCCCGTCTCCTGATTTGGCTTCAGTTGTTAAAGAAAGGTTATGTAACCTATAAATTATTTTAAAATGTAATGCGATATTTTAGTGTTGGTATAATAATCTCTTGAGGACCGTGTTGGTCTAGTGCAGCGATTCTCAACCTCAAGACAAGGTTGTACAACAACAGATATTTAAATTATGGATGGATTTAAATTATTAAATGGAAAGCCACATTACATTACGTTGTTTGCTTTCAAGTTCTCTCCAATGAAAGCAAAATTACTTCGACACTTAGACACTAAACATCCCGCTCATAAAAACAAACCTTTATAATTTTTCGAAAGATAATTACATACCTTGAGAAATCAACACACTTCTATTTGTAAGTCAAGCCATACTGATAAAAGTGTAGGTAGGTGAGGCATCTTATTTCGTAACATTAAGAATACCTATGATGTCCAAACCCCATACAATCGATGAAAACCTCAAAATGTCTGATGCCATTGATATGGTCAGTGCTTTAATATGATTTATTGCAGTATGTAGTGATGGTAAAAAAGTAATAGCAGGAAAGAACAGTGGTTTAATGAAAATATTAAAAGATCATCTTACATCAAGGGCGGAATGGACGCACTGCTTCCTGCAGAGAAATGCTCTTGTCGCAAAAAACTTGCCGGAAAATCTCAATCAAATTCTTTGTAAAGCTGTAAAAATGGTTAATTTTATTAAAAGCCAAGCGTTATAGAATAGTATGTTTGCTAAACTATGCAATGAAATAGGCGAAAATGAAAATTCTCTTCTTTTCCATACAAATATAGTTAGATGGCTATCGCGAGGGAAAGGGTTTCCAGGGTAAACAAACGCCATTCTCGTTGTTTTTTTACAAAATAATGAGTTATGTTGTTGTTGGCTTACTTAACTAATGTATTTCCGCATTTAACCGACTTGAGTGTGAATTTACAAGGACGGGATAAAAATATTTTATTAATGACAGACAAAGTTCATGCTTTCATTAAGAAGGTTGATATCTGGATTATTAGCCTTCAAAGCAAAAATTTGGATATGTTCCCACTCACTTCGGATTATATGAGAAAAATTTTAATGAACAAGACACTATTATTCACCACAGTTTGGATTGCATGAAGATGCATTTGCGTTACCTAAAAACTCAGTTGGTGGAGTATTTTTCGAAAGATAAAAATGATTTTTCGAAGAGATGGGTACTCAATTCGTTTAGTGGAAACGTTGCTGCCGCTGCCAAGTTACCAGTTGAGATTCACGACCAGGTCATCGAAATGTCGAAATGCCAACAAAACGCTACAACTACAATTTACACCTGAAGATTTAAATACGTTTTGGCTTGCTCGTCGAAATGAATATGGAAATTTAGTCACAGAAGCATTGAAAATATTAACCCCATGCCCCACGTCTTATCTCTGTGAATAGCAGGCGCGGCTCGTGATGACGTACTGTTGGGGCACGTACAATGATGCGAGTGCTTCGTGTATTCTCGTGTACTAACTGTAGCGTTTTCTTAATAAACACCGAAAACACACGAGGCACTCGCATCATTGTACGTGCCCTCACACTACGTCATTACGAGCCGCGCTTGGTGAAAAGGGTTTTTCGTCTATGGTCGCGCTAAAAACTAAATACAGGAATCGCCTCTTAACACTCGAAAACAATTTGCTTTTGTATGTTTCTAACAATAGAGAAACTTTTAAATTTAAAAAAAATGCAAACATCACATTTTTTTTCTTTACATTGTGTACTTATTGTAAGTAAAATGTTTATAATAAATGATTTTTGCTGATAAATTAACTCCTATATAAAAATGTCCATTTGCGGGTGACACTTTTGTCACTTTGACAGCGATACAAACCTACATAGCTTTTTATCACCGATAAAAATGCTTCTTCCTCCGATAAAAATGCTTCTTCCTGTTACATATCTAGTAGCCCTGCATCACTTAATTTATTTTGGCAGCTGACAGGTAATAACTATTAAGTATCGTTGAACGTAAAATGTACGAGTCGGTTTGGGGAAATTTCAACAAATATCAAAAGATCAATACCGCAATACACAAGAAATAGAAAATCGTCATATAGAGACAATTTAAAAAGTTTTATTCATGTCGCTCGAAAAACTTACATTAGAAAAAATCGCTCGACCTTTCGGTCTCGCGATTTTTTCATGTAAGTTTTTCTCGTCAAATTACTGATTGGCAAAATAATTTCGTTACAAAGAGAAATTTATCCGATAAAAAAAAGCTCTTGTGTTTTTACTTATGATAAAATTATTTTTCATTATTGTTTAGGCTATTTCACGACCCTCCTTTAATATCACCGCGACCCCAGGTTCGGAAACGTCTAATGTATAGGTCACCAGACTAATTTGATGAACCAGCTTCAAACCCTTGTCTAGCCAATAATATCGATGGCGTTTTTTACGTCCAAGCTCGACTCAATCCGACAAAAAAGAGCAGCTGGAGGTAAAACTCTGAGGTAATAATAGCGGTCGGTAGTAGCGCTAGCCACGTTGTCATCCTAGTGTACCGAATGACTCAAGCTGTAACAAGCCTACCGTGTTACTACCAATGCTAGTTACGAGGACTATTATTATTATAATAATCTCTTTCCCTTTTGGTATTTTAGTTATTGTAATTTTGTAGATCGTTTAAACATTTATTGTCGTTAACAGAAGAAACACATTATTGCTTGAAATGTTTTGTTTTATCTGTTTTTTCTTTTTATTTATTAATTTACTTAAGTGTATGTAGATTGTAGATGCAGTGAAAGAGCGAAACATAACGATAATGCGGGCAAGTCATCAATTTGCTTCCCGAAGATGTCAGTTCACTGTTACATGACAAAGTAATACTTAGCTCAATAGAGTTACTATACGGTGAATTAATACTTGTAAGAGGTAAGCGTTGATTCAGTTACCATTTAAAATCACGGTGATTGAGAAAGGACGGTCACCGATCACAGCCTTCTTTAAAAATCATGGGATCGCTCATCTCTACACAGATTTATTCATTTCCATTGGCAGTTCTTGATAGCGTACGATGTAATGTGCTATACGGATGAGACAGCTTTGTTTAATCTTAAATAAATAAAATAAATACGTTTATTGTTGTTAAGACACTTACATGTGTATACAACTCGTCACATAAGAAAAATTAAAGGTTAATTATATAACATATTAGTATAATACTAGAGTATAACTCCACTTAAAAAGAAAAGAAACAGATACAAGCAAATTCAAAATGAAAAAGATTCATCAAAATACATAACAATACAATAAAAATAAAAACTAATAATTGATGATAAATCATAGCTGTATAAAGTAACTGTAGTAGTAACCGAACAACAGAAAAAACACAAATTACAACAAGAACTCGTCGACTGAATAGTACATTTGCTGAAGCAGAAACGCTTTAAACTTAGCTCTAAAGGAGTTGTATCTCCCAACCTATTTAATATGTTTGGGAATACAATTGTAAATTTTAATGCCAATGTTATTGACACCCAGGTTGGTTACATGTAGCGTACATTTGGGATAATGCATCTGATTTTTTGTTCGGGTATCGTAGTCATGAATTTCTGAGTTTCTTTGAAATGACTCGACATTCCTGTAAAGATGACAACCAGCTTCCAAGATATACAAGCAAGGCAAAGGTAATATGTTAAGCCTCCGGAATATAGGTCTACATGAATCGGTATAACGGGCTCCAACGATGTTTCTCACGACTGCCCTTTGAGACAAGAACACCCGACGATGGACCCCACAATAGAACACCATATTGAAGTCGCGACTGGATCTCCGAGTAATATAGTGACATTAAAGTCGACGTCGAAACTTGCGATCTTAAACAGTGGAAAGCATAAGATTTGCTGGAAATTTTGTTAGAAAGACCATCGCAGTGATCCGTCCACAGCAGCGTATCTTGAAGAGTAACTCCAAGAAATCTAATGGATGAAATAATCTTTCATCAGTGTTAGCAACCGCGATTATCAAAAACCCACCAAATAAATAAAAATGTCTCCCTACTTTTCCCTATGTTTATAAACTATGTCCCTATTTTTAATCCATAAATTTTCAGAAAATTGACAGGTTCTATTTTGGAATTACAGATAATGTATTGTATGTATTTTCTATCAAAATAAAGCAACAGTTTTATTAATTTTACTTATTTGTACAATCTTTGTTTGGCCATTAATTCCATATGTCTTCTTTCAATTTCAAAAGTAGAACAATTTTTATTTTTACTCCCTAAGTAATTTCTAATAACGGCAACCGCATTTAAGGAAGTTTTACCCAACTTATTTCTTTTCTTAGTTATACAATCATTCACCATAGAAAAGACTCAGTTTCTGTTTTTAAAAGTTGAAACACCATAATCATCTTAGGTAAATTTGAAATATATGAGAATATGTATGCATCATTGTAATCTTTTGTTTCGCTTACATTTCAAAACTTAGCGCTTTTAAAGCTTTTTTGTCTTTCTCATTATAATATACAGGTAGTTTGTTCTACTCCATTTCCGTTTTCTCTACGTCAACAAGTTTGGTGAAATATTTCAATACTGTATGCAGATTTTCAATTACAAAAGGTCTCTTAGTGCTTAAAGCCAATTCCGGTTTCATAAAACACAAAGAAACAAAGAATTCAATATCATTAGGAAACCTCTTTTTTAGTTCCTCAAAAGCTGTCACATAAAATTTTAGGCTTTTTTTTTCTTATGTCGGAAGAAATTTCATTAGGCGTATATTTGATAAAATTACTACATTCAATACCTAATTCAATTCTATTTAGTTCAATGTAGTTTGAATAATGAGTATAATTAAAATGAATACCATAGAGATCCAATACTTCTGGTTTAACAAAATTTACCAAAAGTTGTTTTAATAATCTCTTAAATTCTTTCATTAAAAAGCTTCCTTGACTAAAATAATCCATGGAAACATTTAAAAAAATTTTAAACATATTTTAAGAAAAGTAAATATGTTTTAGTACATTGATTATGTTTCAACGAATCTAGAATAAATTCACATTGTTTTGTTTCGTCTTCAAAAACTCCGAATGTAAAATACTGTGTCAAAGGCTCCCAATTTTCAAGGATACGTGTTACACATTGATGCATACTTAACCAACATGTACCACTTAAATGTTACATCTTTTTCCTTTGAACTTGAAAAAATTCTTGGAATTCTGACAATTCTGCCACTCGTTTGGATACTGATCTTAAAAATTCTTCAGATGTTTTTGGAAGCTTATCACAAACTTTGCTAGCCACAATAGCTGAATAATTGCAAACACGAAGTATTGCAATTAAAACATCTGTCACTTGTTCTAAATCTACTCTTAAATGAATTGTTGCAATTTACCATTACATTTGCATTATCACTTACCATTTCTAACGAGCCATCGAAAAAATTCATAATTGGAGTAGACTGAAATTGGGTTGATACTTTAACCACTTCCACATAATGACATTTATTATTTGACATTGAAACTATAAGTTTGTGTCAAATTTTTCAAAACTCTTATTAAGAAAATTGTTTGTGTTTAGATGCAAATGGACAACATTTTCAACAACTTCTGTAGCTATATGTGAATTTTGATTATGATTTCGATCTTAAATAAATTATTTGTTTTATTTTTTGTTGTAGTATCATTTCAATGCCATAACCTTTTTTTACAATGAAACCAAATGAAACTGTCAAGCATCAAGTAATGTGTCATTATGTGGAAGTGGTTAAAGTACCAACCCAATTTCACAGTCTACTCCAATTATGATTTTTTCGATGGCTCGTTATTATCTTTCTTATTTGGTATATTGTTTTTCTCAAACATTCTTCGAAAATTTTAAAAAGCTTCTCAGCTGTGCCATCTCTACCATCTATTGTTAAAAGTTCTAACAAATTGGTTTTAATATTATTATTTTTACTATTCCAATATCTAACAAGAACTAAAATATAAATTATATTAAATTTAATATTTATATAATAAGAATAAAACTAACCTACATAAAACCATGATAATTTTATTTCAACGACTAAAATAAAACGCAATTGTTGTTTAGTTTCAAAGAAAATATATAATTACACTACGTACGATTTCAACACACGTTGGCTTCATCAGTTGGATGAATTTATCCACTTGATGAAGCCACAGTGTGGTTAAACGTACGTAGTGTAACTATATATTTTCTTTGGAACTAAACAACAATTGCGTTTTAGTTTATTCGTTAAAATATAGTTTCAACATGTATATCCTTGGTCGATTAACAATTTTATTTCAATTTGTTTAATATTTTCTTCAAGCAAACTAGATTTATCAACAGTACGAGATTTAAAGATGAATTTTTTCACTTGTACAGATCTGATATTTCTTTCATACATTTTAATTGTTGATTATTAAGCTAATCTGTATTGTATACTTCCTTTACTTTCTCTGAAGATGAGTGCATTGTATCAGAATAATTGAAACATACATGAGTAGGTAAACCCCACCAGTTTTGTATAATACAAAGGTATTTTTAATAATATAAAATATTATTAAAAACCTGGTGTGAAGAACACAAATACAGGTTCACTATTAATATTTTTGTGAACGTGTCCGAAAATATCTCTCCCCAGAGACGTAGATACGTATTTCACCTTTCTACAGGCTCATCGGTACGCCCCTGCTGGAGAAAGAATATTTCCAGACACATTCACAAAAAAGAACCACATCACCATATCACCGTAATTATCCAGACCGGGCGTAGAAGTAATTCAGCGCTGCCTGTTGTCAGACAACCGAAGTACCTCGCCCCGTCCACATAACCAATGTGAAGTAACGACGCCTTTCCAAAGGTGGCACAGTCATCCCTCTAGAAACTGCATTTTGTTTGTGTCTTCACTCATACTACGGACTAACCGCATGTGTAATGTATCAGAATAATTGAAACATACATGAGTAGGTAAACCCCACCAGTTTTGTATAATACAAAGGTATTTTTAATAATATAAAATATTATTAAAAACCTGGTGTGAAGAACACAAATACAGGTTCACTATTAATATTTTTGTGAACGTGTCCGAAAATATCTCTCCCCAGAGACGTAGATACGTATTTCACCTTTCTACAGGCTCATCGGTACGCCCCTGCTGGAGAAAGAATATTTCCAGACACATTCACAAAAAAGAACCACATCTCCACATCACCGTAATTATCCAGACCGGGCGTAGAAGTAAATTCAGCGCTGCCTGTTGTCAGACAACCGAAGTACCTCGCCCCGTCCACATAACCAATGTGAAGTAACGACGCCTTTCCAAAGGTGGCACAGTCATTCCTCTAGAAACTGCATTTTGTTTGTGTCTTCACTGCGGTTAGTCCGTAGTATGAGTGAAGACACAAACAAAATGCAGTTTCTAGAGGGATGACTGTGCCACCTTTGGAAAGGCGTCGTTACTTCACATTGGTTATGTGGACGGGGCGAGGTACTTCGGTTGTCCGACAACAGGCAGCGCTGAATTTACTTCTACGCCCGGTCTGGATAATTACGGTGATGTGGTGATGTGGTTCTTTTTTGTGAATGTGTCTGGAAATATTCTTTCTCCAGCAGGGGCGTACCGATGAGCCTGTAGAAAGGTGAAATACGTATCTACGTCTCTGGGGAGAGATATTTTCGGACACGTTCACAAAAATATTAATAGTGAACCTGTATTCGTGTTCTTCACACCAGGTTTTTAATAATATTTTATATTATTAAAAATACCTTTGTATTATGAGTACATTGAACTGAATCAAATAGAAATCATTTACATTAAATGACTATCTTTATAATTTACCATTTACAACTATATTTTCGTGTCCACACTTCTACATAGAAGGTTGTAGAAGACACATAAAAGCAGAGTAAAAGGTAATATAGGATGGGTAATAAAACGTGATTGACAAATTTAACAAAGAAATTGAAGAAATTCCCTATATTAGAATACTAAAATCCCCCTACATCTTTTTCTTATCAGAAAATCCCTAAATACAGGGATATATCCCCAAGGTTAGCATTACTGGCTTTCATATATACAGATAAGCAAGTAAGTAGCTGCTACCGAAATTGTCCGAAATTATTCGAAGTAGTATTGTATCCGTCCAGCAGCTTACATTGTACGTCATCAATAACCTCCACTGTTCATTTCTCATGTATTTTAAATCAGGAAAGAGATTTCAATAACTTCTGGATTTTTTTTGTATCACATAAACAATTTTTGTGTGAATATAATATTTTCGTATCAGAATTGATTATAGGTGCATATTAATATCAATAAAATCAGCGTAGACAATTTATACATGCCCTTTTAGACCTATTTTATTTACTAATATTTTATCTCTAGAATGCGTAGATATATTTATATATAGAAACACAGTTTTATAACTGTGACTGCATTACAGCAAAAACCTGCATTTTTTATGAGAATTTAAAATAACAAACTATATACTTTATCATTCTGTAACATTTACAATATGTGCAGATGTATTTGCCAGGGCGCTAGAAAAATTTATTGTTATTTTTTTTTTAAGAATACTACCTACATTGAAATTTTTAAATATACAAAATACATACATTACGTTAGTTTTTTCACATTATCAAATAAATTCTGAATCTTGATGGTTGAATAATAAAATATATTGTTTAGAGATTTCTATTAAAATACGTCATAATCTTTTATACTTTGAGCTGATTCATGCAAAATTTAGGAGTGTGTATCCTACACCTACATATTTATAAGAAAAAAGAAAAAGTATATTAGTCCATTTTTAACACTTTATTGATAGTATTTCATTTTTATACATTTTACAACTCCTATAAGTTTTTATAATTATACTTATATAGCGCAAAGAAATAAGGATTTTTATATGTTGAAGTTGAACTATTCGGTTATATTCGGCGCGTTGGGTGTCGCGGTTACTCACACCGGAACAAAAACTGAATCGTTTGAGTATTTCTCGCGACCTGGCATGTTTTCGCAATCAGAAGGACGCCGTTTCATTACCGTCGATGAAACCTGGGTCCACCATTACAATGGACAAACAGTTTTTCGCCACCAAAAAAGGCAAAAAGAGCTTTGCCAGCAGGAAAGATTATGGCAACTGTTTTTTATGATTCTCATGGAATTATCTTGGTCGACTACAAAGGGTCGACAAAGGGAAAACAATAAATGCGGAGTATTTGCCAATTTGTTGCAACAATTGACCGACAAAATCAAAGAGAAAGGGCCTGATTTGGCAAAGAAGAAACTGCTTTTGCATCAGGAGAACAAGTCTGCGATTGCAATGGCAAAAAGTCATGAATTGGCATTTGAATTAGTGCCTTATTCACCCTATTTCTCAGATTTGACTCCAAGCGATTATCATCTCTTTCTCAAACCTGAAAAAATAGCTCGGCGGTAAGAGATTTTCGTCTAATTTCGATGTGTTCGATGCTGTAAATAGCCATGGATTCAAAGGCATTACTAATTTGGAATATCGTTGGAATAAGTGTGCTGAGCGAGCAAGAGACTATATTTAAATATAAAATGTTGTTTGCCAAAAAAACTTGCGTTTTCTTTGTTAAGCCACGTAGTTTCCGTACTACCCTCGCGAATGTTATCACGTGTTGTGATCAATAAGGCCTAGCCATTTTATTTTTGGTGAAATTTATGAACATGTCAACCATCTATGTTAAAATGCCGAAACCGGAATCTTTGAGACGATTCGGAGTTATTTCTAGAACCAGAAAAGAAGAGTGAGTGGATAATGAGTAGTAAAGACGGGAAGAACACGTGCGTAGGCGCGTGATATGATAGTGGACGGCGCTACGATATTTATTTCTAATACTAAGGTAACAAGGTTACACCACAAATCTTTATGGAAACTCAGCAAAAATTGTTACAAGTTGATTAGAATATTTTGTACTTCCACCGTCTAGCTTGGACTTTGTATCTTCAGATTTTTATTTACATAGAACTTCTACAAAACTTTCTTAATATTGTAAATTTACCAGATTTGAATTGTTTTCAAACTTCTTAGATCAAGTTCCTGAAACAAGTTCTAGAAATCGTTTAGAGGAATTGTTTAGTTGTTAGAAAGATTAAAGTAAGTCATCAATAAAAATGGTATACACATACACATTCAAACAAGGAACATATTAATATTTTTGAGTTAATATATCGCTTTATATTATTGCAATTAAATTATTTCTTTAAATTGTGTTATTTTCTTCATAACTCGCTCAGCGAATGGCGTAAGTTTAGCCACTTACAGTAAACGCCAAATAAGATGGCGAGCGGTGAGAATGTAGTCGTTTTTAATCGTTTTTAAGAACGCGCACGCCCGCTTACTTGCAACATTATGTAAAACCAAATACGAAGCTTGCCACTATTTCTAATATCAGCGCGGACTTACTCCCACCGCTCGCCATCTTATTTAGCGTTTACAGTACATTAATTTAGGAAGTATAATATGCACCTTATAAATTACCGAAATAACTAATTTTGTTAATTGGAAAAGTCAAAGATAAATATGAAATTTTTATTTTATAGATTTATATAGCATTTAGAAATCCAACATTGGCAATTGTGTGTAAATGATTGAAAACATAGTATTTCCCACAATTTAATTAGTTACTAATAAGTTACTATAATATAATAAATATTATCAATTTTTTAAGGTAGTCTACTTGCAATTCGGTATAATATACAGAGTTATTTAAAAAGGTGCACCCAATTTAATTAATTTGAATTTCACGAAATATAAATTGAATATGAACAGTTTACATACCGAAGGAAAGAGAAAATACCAAAGTTTTGTTTACCATCGCTTGGGCGGTGATAGGATACTCGCGCCAATAGGTAGGCATTTCGTATCACCGTCAGTTGTGAATGAGATTCCTACAATGCAGCAAAAAGTTTTCTGCGTTCTTGAGTTTACAAAAAGTGAGTTGGCAGTAACAATGCAGCTGGCATTTCGTCTCCGATTCCGCATTGAACTACCAACTAGGAACAGCATAAGCCGTTGGTTTAGGCAATTTCAACAAACTGGATGTCTCGGCAAAGGAAAAAGCCTGGGCCGACCGCGTGTGTCAGCGGATGACGTCAGAAGAATAGAAGACAGTTTTTTTAATACTCCAACAAGTCAACCAATAGAGCTAGTACAGGACTAGGAATACCCCAACCAACAGTATTGCGAGTTTTGAGACGGCGCTTGCTGTACAGGCCCTACTGCTTATAACTTGTGCAGGCTCTCTTTGAAAGTGACAAAGAAAAGCGTAGTGAATTTTGTGGTGATATGCTAGAAATGATGGAGGATAACGCGTTTCTACCGCGCTTAATTTTAACGACGAAGCTACGTTCCATTTTAGTAGAAAAATGAATCGACACAATGTTCACATACGGGGTCTCCAAAATCCCCGTCCAACATTGCAACATGAGAGACGCTCAGCGAAGCTAAACGTGTTCTGTGCCTTATCACGGACAAAAGTTTATGCGCCATTCTTTTTTACGGAAAGCACTGTAAGTGGAATAATGTACCTGGACATGTTGGAACAATGGCTTTTTCATCAACTTACTGAATATTCAGAAGACTTCACTTTCCAGCAGCGTGGAGCTCCGCCCCATTGGTACCGTAATGTCCGAGGATTTTTAAATCGATCCCTTCTTCAGCGATGGATAGGTCGCATCGGAAATCAAGATCTGGCTCTACACTTCTGACTACCTAGATCTCCTGGTCGCACGCCTTGTGACTTTTTCTTGTGGGGCTATGTTAAGGAGGCTGTTTATGTCCACCAACAACACTGGTCGACCTTCGGAACCGTGTTACTTCTACGTTGACCTCAATAACGCAAGACATGCGTTTTCGCGTGTGGGACGCGAAAAAACATGTCACCCATAAATATTCAATGTTCCCCACATTGAATATTTATAACCTATGTTAAAAAAAACTTTGAAACTTCCTCTTTTCGTTAGTATGTCGATTGGTCATGTTCAATTTATACTTCATTAAATACAAATTAATTAAATTGGGTCCATCTTTTTGAATAGCTCTATATTCAGATCTTCGTTTCCTAGGAGTTTTAATATGTCCCAATTTGTACCAGTAAACCATCCATCTACATAATTGCATCTCATCACCATAAAAATGACAATTGCGATTATAATAGATCTTTGATAAAGCAGAGTTGCAAAAACAAAGTTTAAATGTTTAGACAGCATAGTATCTTAAAAAGCTTAAAACGGTTTTTAAGGCTATGACATTAAAAAGGAGACTTTTACAAGATACGGTGTGCGTTATTTCTTGAAGGCATATTTAAATGTGATGTACAATGTTATGATTAGAGAACGGACGCAATTTCCATAAAACGCAATCGGCAATTGAAATTGTGTATAACGTCGCTCAGTACATCCCGGCGTAATTCAATGAAGTATTTGTTTGACTTACTCGGACACCTGGTCTCCCCGCGATACCAATGGACAAGCCAGCTATTGTATTCGGAGAATATAGTGTTTTTTAAAGTGTTTTCATGAGCGTATATAGAAGCGGGGTTTTTATAATGTATTTTATTTATTAGTTTATATTTCGTAAGATAAATAAAGTGCTGTGTGTAGTTTCTTGTTTTCATAGTTTTTAACTGTTAATTACATCGTAATTTTTGTGATAGATCCTGTTTAATATCGTTTGATTGAATCTATTTCTACCAATTATTTCGACGTAAGAGTGTGCATTGAATTTCGTTCAGTTTCAATAACTTACGCACACATTTTTAGTTTTCATTTATTTAGATCTAGAGCATTGTTTAAGTTACTTTTTCAGACATGATATGGAAGAATGTCGAGAACGGCATTGTAAAACAATGGCGAGTTGGATTGACGGTCATACTGATTGTATGTCCATTGTCAGTGATTCCGAAATTTATTACAAAATCCGTAAAATATCGTCAAAAATTCGTCACTTAGGATCGCAATCACATCTGAACTCTGTAAAACTTTTATGGCGGCTAATATTCCATTAAATAAACTTAGCAATCCCACTTTAAAAATATTTCTTCAAAAATATACTGGTCGAAATGTTCCTGATGAATCAACTTTACGCAAATATTATGTTTCTAGGTGCTATACGAGAACAGTAGAACGCATTAGAAGCCATCTTTTAAATCAATACATATGGATAAGCGCCGACGAAACGGTGGATATGTTAGGACGCTGTGTGGTAAATGTTGTAGCTGGTGTACTACATCCAACTATTCCCTATAACTCATATGTAATAGCAACAAGTGTTATAAATAGAGTTGATGCGGAAACAGTTGCAGAAACCATTAAGGAGAATATGCAAAAAATGCTTCATTCGGACGCCACGTACAAAGAAAGAATACTTTTATTTGTCAGTGATAGTGCTGCGTATATGTTAAAAACAGGCAGACTATTGAAGAAAACATATCCTAATATGCTGCATATTACTTGTGTAGCACATGCTCTCCACAGAATCTGTGAATATATCAGAGACACTTTTCCGGAAGTTGATAGACTTGAATCAGCTTTTAAAAAAGTTTTCAGAAAAGCACCATTGAGAGTAGCTCTTTTCAGGAAAAAATTTCCATCTCTGTCACTGCCTCCCACTCCAGTAATAACTAGATGGGGAACATGGCTGGAAGATACTAGTTATTATGCTGAGAATTTCGATAGTCTAAAACATTTCGTAACACTGCTAAAGGAGGATGCTAGAAGTATTGGTGAGTGCAAGGAGCTCACACAAATCCCAAATTTAAAAAATCAGTTGTACTTTCTTCACGAACACTTTGGAAAATTGCCAAAACTAATCACTTATTTTGAAAATCGAAATCTCAAATTAAATGACGGATTAACCACATTAGATGTGGCTGTTAATAATTTGAAATGTATTCCAAGTGACTTCGGATGTGGCCTTCGGCAAAAGTTTGAAGCAATTCTTAATAGAAATCCAGATTTAATTACATTGCAGCAATTATGTATGGAGACAATTCCACAAAATCTAACGGCTAAATATGAAGAAATAAAAGAATATTTCCAGTATGCACCTATAACCAGTTGCGACGAAGAAAGGACGTTTTCTATTTATAAGGATGTACTTAATTCAAAGAGAACAAAATTGACAGAAGAAAACCTTGAGAAACTATTGCTAGTCAATATTAACACTCCTTTACTCAACTTGAACGACAAAATGAACAAATAAAAATGTTCCAATTATAGAAATAAAATTAAAAACTTTAAAAATACAACTTTTCAACAATACATATGTATTTCGTAATTTTATAGATCACCACCCGTTTGTTTTCCAATTATATAAATAAAATTAAAAACTTTATAAATACAACTTTTCAACAAATAAATATGTATTTCGTAATTTTATAGATCACCACCCGTTCGTTTTCCAATTATATAAATAAAATTAAATATTTTAGAAATACAGCCTTTCGCCAGTACTGCACTGGGTGGTAAGCGTGTCCTTTCTCTACCCATTATATTACTCGGAAGCTATTCATTTTTATTGGGCATTTAATCAAAATTTTATTTTACACAATTTACGAATTTAATTCTGCATGTACTTCAGCAGTTCTAAAGATGTTATGCTTAACTACCAGTAAAATTTATGACACATAGATATAAATAAACCATTAATAATTCATCTAGACTTTTGAAGAAAGTACATTTAACATAAACATTGCGATCGCCTCTATGTAATACTCATTCATCCCCACTTCTTTAACATCTTTCACATACTAATTTTTAAAAAACGTTCTACCCCTAATTAAAATCTATATCTCGTAGGTACATACGAGGTGGTATTGATTTATTCTTAGTCTACTATTGAAACAATTTAATGTTGGAAGATTATATTATATTATTCAACATAGTTTTTAGTATTTAACCCTTCTAAAAAAAAAGATTCTTCTTGATCTGCAAACCAGCCCTCCACAGCTTCATTACCTCTTCGTTACACAAAAATTGACATCCTTTTAAACTTTTTTCAATCGAGAGAACAGATAATAATAGTCTGAGGGGGAGAGGGGGGCTAAGTCTGGGGAATAGAACGCGTATTCCAGTAATTCGAATCCTAGATCCTGAATTGTATTCATGGTAATGCGAGGTTTGTGTGCAGGGACATTATCCTGCAAAAACAACACACCTTTTGCTAACATGCTGCATCTTGTTTCCTTAATTTTCTCTTTCAGGGTGATTAGTAATTTAGAATAAGAATCCCCAGTGATGGTCTGACTCTTTTTTTGGTAATCGATCTTAATTATTCCACGGATATCCAAAAAAACTGAAGCAAGAACTTTTCCAACGAATTTTTGAATTCGAAACTTCTTAGGTAACCCTTTAGCTTGCATCTTTAATTAACTGTTAATTCTTTAGACATCACTATTTGCAATATGATTGATTGTGCTTAAATTATATCATAAAACCCATCCCGACCCAGTACGACCAGTTATTTAGAAAACGGTAAAAGAACACTCTCCTGTTTTCCAACCACCGCACCTTCAAGGACTACTGTTGATTTCCAAAATGATATCTATTGCTAGAGTAGGTAGTGCGCAAATTAAGTCATCCACATATTTATGTATGAATGCAAATTCAAATGGTAGTACTTTAAGTATGTTATCTAAGCAAAAATCCATTACTAAGTTAGCAGGGATCGGGCTGAGCGGTGAACCCATGGGTAAACCGGATACCTGAGTGTATGATTTATTATTAAAAGTAACTATTATTGTTATTATAGTTATTATTAATAATAACTATTATTAAAGATGAAGTTCAATAATTTAAAAAAGGAGTCATAAGTTAAATCCGTCACCTCCGATATTTCACTCCATCTGTTTCTTAGTACATGTAAGACCAAACTAGTTGGTATATTTGTGAACAAATATATCACGTCCAATGATATTATTTGAAAGTCATTTGCGCATTACCTACTCTAGCAATAGATGACATTTTGGAAATATTTAACTCATTCCACCCTAACATTCAATTCACTATCGAACGCGAAAATGAAGGAGGTGTGCCTTTCCTAGACACGAAGATAATCAGAAACAACAACCACTTAATGATTGACTGGTATAGAAAACCCAGTAATTCAGATAGAATGTTAAATTACCACTCTAATCACTCTAATAGCCAGAAAATAAATCTCATCTTAGGTATGAATCATAGGGTTTCTAGAATAAGCCACCCTTCCTTCAACAAACGAAATCTTAAAATATTGGGTAGGATTTTCTCAAATAACGGTTATCCACGTAGTTTGATTAACAAACTAATTTTCACCACACCTTCTTCCTACAATCAAATTCCAAACAATACCATTGCTGAACAACCCAAAACATTCAAATATTACAGACTTCCCTACATTGTTGGTGTATCAGAACGGCTCTCTCGTGTGCTCTCCACAGAGGAAATTAGATTAGGTTTCTACAATTACAACCCAGTACGAAACTTTTTCAGTAAAACCAAAGACTTGATGCCTTTGCCCTTCCGATCCAACGTTGTGTATTGCATTCCTTGCAATGAATGCAGTCAGGTGTACATATGTCATACCTCCACTTGGCTAAAAATTAGACCCGCCACGCGCAAGAGTGACATTCGGACTGGTAAGAGCAGATTCGCCTTGTCTTCACATATAATTAACAATGACCACACACCTAATTTTAATAATGTTAAAGTCCTTCAGACTGTAAACAACATAAAGTGTAGAGAGTTCTTGGAAATGGTAGAGATCAATAACAACGCTAATTCGATGAATTTAAGATCTGATACGAACAACCTAAGTGCAAATTATGCTTACTTGCTAACAATAAACATAAACTCTAAACAACAAACCACACAAAATAACTTATCTGTTACCGTTTAACACATTGGTCCTCCTCAGTTTTTGCTCATTTATTAATTTTATAACACGTTTTTCTTTTTTTTTCTTTTCTAATGTAAAATTCTGTGAGACGCCACATTCTGAAGAATAGCCCACACCAGTGCATAAAATTTGTGACCTTGATTATGAATAGTAACTTTTTCAAATTCGATATTACACACCTGGAATCCAAAAAAAAACTTTACCGGATCTTTTACACTATCATCCTCTAACATTTTAAGTATTAACTTTGTGACAAGAATATGTGTGTGTACGATAAATTCTTTTGTTCGTCAATATTGCACATGTGGCTTTCTTTTTAGATGTGGTTGTCCTGTCTTTTAAAATGTAATTTCGAAACAACTAAGTGTACGTCCGTTGACATTAGTTTTATTAATTTACAATATTGCAAACATAGGAGTAATTTCTCCAGAAAAAACAAGTTCACATTTGTAAGTATTAATATCTTTTGTTAATAAGTAATAAATTAATGTCCATCTATTCTTAAAGTGATCCCCTGAGGAAGCACTCGAATTCGCTGCGAAAGATTGGGCTAAAAAATAAAGAACTGACTTAATTAATAGAGTTTTATTTTACTGGAATCCCCAAAAAAACCCTTCCATATATATATATATATATATATATATAGCAAGGATAATCGTTTTTTGGGGGAATCCAGCAAAATTGATTGATCTATTACTTAAGTCAGTTCTTTATTTTTTATCCCAATATTTCGCATCAAATTCGTATGCTTCCTCAGGGGATCACTTTAAGAGTAGATGGACATAAATTAAGTACTTATTAACAAAAGAAGGTCGTTAATACTTACTAATGTGAACTTGTTTTTTTTTTAGAAATTACTCGTCTTAATATTCATATGTTTGTAATATTCTAAATTAATACAACTAATATCAACGGGCGTACACATAGTTATTTCGAAATTACATTTTAAAAGCAGGACAAACACATCTAAAAGAAAGCCACATGTGCAATATTGACGAACAAAAGAAGTAATCGCACAAACACATATAGGTATTTTCAATTCAATCATTTCGACATATACACTCCAAAACAAAATTTTAACATATTGAATTTAAATAATTTCGTATTTTAACATGTACAAACTGTTTAAATTTCGAATAAACATGTAATGTGTGAAGTTTCAAAACTTTTGACGCATGAACTCCTGTTGTCGAATAGAACAAAATCCTATTCAGCATATATAAATGCCAGCAATACTCATTTTCTCAGTCATTTTATTAAATTTTTTTAGTCTAGATTAGATCAAGTTTGAATAATATTTTTAATATATTTTTCGAATGGCTGATAGTCCAATACAAGGGCGGATTGGTATATAATGTCTCCAACAACGCCATTGTCAGAGTAGTGGAGATAGAAACAAGTTCTAACCTGCGAACGGCAACTTCGAATATCTCGACTTAGCATGCAAAATTTCATTTTCCTATGTACCATCATTGATTGGGTAACAGTGCCATTTATCATGAGCTAGATTTCTGAGAAGCGCTACAAGCAACGATCCGTGATAGAATTTTTAACGCTGGAAGGTTGCGCGTAATTTAAATTTACAGGGATTTGAAACTTGTATATGGCAATGATTGTATCAATGTGAAGAATGTTACCAATGGGTTCAACGTGCAAAACTTAGTCATAGAGGTGAAATGAAGGTGTTTGACGAAAAGCGATCGTGTCCACCAATAGCAGTAACACATGAGAAGGATAAATGAATGCAAAAATTAAAGGAAATCGTCGGATTACTCAAAAACAAACTCCTCGGCAATTAGTCAAGAAAGAGTCCAGAACATTGTTCAAACGTTGAATTAAAGAAAAAATTACACCGTTGGAGTCCCTCTACAATTAACGGATGTCATTAAAGAACAAAGAAGTATTTGTCAAGAACGCCTTAACTAGTATCGACGCGAAGAGGATGACTTTCTTATGAACATCACCACCCGGAACGAATCTGGGGTCCACCATTACGACTCCAAATACGAACAACAGCTAATTGAATATCGTGGTCCTGATTCTCCCTGTACGAAAGTTCAAAAGAGTTCCAGAAAATCATGCTCACCATTTCCTGGGATACAAAGTGAGTCATTCATACCGAATATCTGCCAAAGGGATTTACGATTTATTCAATAAGATACTGCAAAACTTTACGAACACTAAATAATAAAATATACAGAAATATTACAGAAGAGCAACGAAATATGATAAGAACGAGTCAAAAAAATTTAAAAAATAAGAAAAAACTGGGAGTGAAGTCAGCAAAGGAAATATTACAAGGAAACAATGAGATGATTTGTGCGTCTAGGGATGATAGAAGAAAAAAGACAAGTGAAAAGATTTTGGAGGCAAAATCTAGTGGAAAAACAAAAGAGACCTGAACATAAGTGGAACAGTGATGACAGAAGAAATTCTAAACATCGGAGGGAACTCAGCCAAAGAAATTGTAGAATACAGAAGAAAATGAAGGAAATATATTATTTATAAAAAAGGAAGGAACAAATCAGGAGCCTTGAATAAAACCCCAACACTTTAGGGTAATTAGTTCACGAAAAATATTATGATAACGATGATGCCTAAGATCTCAAATTTCAAATAATATTCAAAATAAAATTTAATTACTTTATTGAAGTACAGTTTATTAAATACTAGCTGCCCGTAGCCCGGCGTTGCTCGGCCACATTCTATAGAAAAATTAAAACTTTCTTTGTGTTAACTGCCATTAACTGTTTTTGTTTATTCTCTAGCTAAACAACGAATCAATGATATTTTATTATAATCAATCTATCACACCAATGCCTTTGTATACACAATATTCTTCGTTATTCCATCTGATGCATAAACAAACAGCGCAGATGGTTTCTCAATTTGCGAACATGCTACATATGCACATGAGGATTGATAATGTCATAGCAATTCAATAACTGGTCTCGCAGACAAAAATGTATTGCTCACCGTAATGTCGAGGTAGTTGCCATTCTGTCGGGACAATAACTAAGAGATAACTTAAAAACAGTATACATATGTGCAATTGCGGCCCTTGAAAACCCAGATACTTAAATACAAAAACATTTTAAGCGGTGTGAACTTTTTTTAAACGCTACTCAAACCAATTATCGGATTAAAATGCAAAATGTATTATAAAAACAGTAAATTTAAAAAAAAATGTTAACAAAACTGCAGATAGTGTCCTGCTGTACTTAAATTTCAAAAATATTATTTCGAATATCAGAATACAAAACTTCTTCAAAATTAGTATTTAGTTTTGATAATAGCTTTTTATAATTCTGATAATTGCGGCATTTTAAAAAATAAACTGACTATGAACTTGTCAAATATGACATCGTCATCAAAATGACTAATGAAAATTTGATTTAGACACATTGCAAAATTTTAAATTTTTGATATTTAGGTCAAAATCGAGCGTCTGAGTTTTCGAGGGCCGCAACTGTACATATATGCATAGAAGACTTTCTTTATTTGGCCATTTAAGGTCTATTTTAATTGATTATTTATTTATTTAAGATGCTTTAAGTCTTAAGTACATGTTTCAGAACTTATGGCATTTTTCAAAGAGTTTTTATAATACAAACAATAAATTACATATAATTATAAGTGACAGTACACTCGTATTACATTTTGTACTGTCATATTCTATATGTCACGTTGTCATGGTTTTATACAAGGTGTGTACAAATTGTCGCAAAAGCCACACGTAGCGACATTCTTCGTTCGGTTTTGAATAAAAAATCTTAATGTTAAAATGTCGTATCATTCTTCGTAAATTCGTAAATGTCAAAATTTGACAGTAATGATTTTGATTGAACTCACTTCGAAATACAAACTTATTGTTCTAAAACGTTGCCAAATGTGTTTTTCGTGGAAGTACGTTAATGAATAAATGTTAAAAACAAGCTTTTAAATCAAAAAGAAAACGTTTACGAAATAATACTAGTAAAAATTTTTTCTTTAAACTAAATTGCATCTATCTCTATTAACAGATATCGAAGAGCACAGGTTAGTTACGCACTAAAAGTCTGAACTTCAAGAACCCCGTGAAAACAAACGAAGCATGATACGACATTTTAACATTAAGATTTTTTATTCAGAACCGAACGAAGAATGTCGCTGCGTGTAGCTTTTGCGACAATTTATACACACATTATATAATGATTTAAAATTACATTATGATGTTTTCTTATAGAAATTCATGTTTCACATATTGTTATTTCTTTAATATTTGCCGATAAAATTTGGAAAAAAAATATGAAAACATCCTACCACACAAAATAAGCAACATACACACCAAATTTTATCAAAATCGATTATGTAGTTTGTGAGTCTATAGCGAACAAATCAAATGTTTTTGATTTATGGATATGTAGATTTTAAGAAAAATAAATGCACTGAATTTTAGAAAAATTCTGTAAGCATCTAATTTATAAATTCCATTTAAATGTTTTCAGTAGGTATAATTTAATTGAAACCTTTTCGCTAAAGAGTAAGATAGCAGTGTTCCCATAGTATTTACAGTATTGGTTGCAAAACCTATCAAATAGATTAATTTAATTAAAGTACCATTTCAAACTATCTCGAGAAGAAGATGCACCTATAGCTTTTAACTTAAGCAAAAGTCAGATTCTCTTCCATGAATTGCTCTCAAAAGCATATAGATGTGTAGCCCTTTATTAATTTTATATAACTAAAATACGAAATAGCTACATCTTCATTTTTCGTACCTACAAATTTCAATTACTAACCATTAGTATATACGAGTCACTAATATTTTTTGTCAATTCAATGTAATAACCTCTTCACAATTTTGGCAATTTAAATAATCTTTGACTACATGGTGAAAATAAAATTAATTGCAATTACTATATATGCTACAAAAATCTGATAGCATTTATAGTAATTGCGATTAATTTTCTTCTGTCTTATTCATAATTATTCTGTTTATAAAGTGAAAAAGTAAACAACGAAATTATTTAATATTATATGAATTATGTTACCTGTGTTCCTTGGCAACCTCATTTTGTTCCCTAGTGCATATAGCTTATACTTTCATCCTAAAGTGTATTTAATGTGTTTAGAAATTCTTTGAAATTATTCGCGGTTCTTTAAAAGTAATTAAAGAAAAAAACGTAGCTTAAAAACCAGTTTCACCAGTGTACTTCTAAAATAAAAATAATGTATATATGTATATATATATATATATATATATATATATATATATATATATATAATATAAATATATTGTGGTGGGGCATACCCATTTACATGAGAGGCCCTGGAACAAAAATACAGGATATTTATAAAACTTATTATAATAATTTAGAAGATAAGATTTTGTCGGAACTGTATATTTCACATGTCAAATCAATGAAGTTAATTCCGCGTATTTATTGCTTAAATAAGAATCATGTATTTTATTATTTTCTATAAGTCATTTGCTTTAGTCATTTTCATCAATATTATTGTATTACCAAAGATTTTTAACTTGATTGATTGAATATTTTATAGACATATACTTTGGATATAGCTGTACTTATTTGAATTGTTTACGGCGAGAAATATCCCAAATTAGTACAGGTATCTAGCGAAAGATTGTACATATCAAAGATAGTTTCTTGTATCACAAAATTAAATTTATAATTTTTGTAAAATATCAAAACGATTTGTCGTAGTAAATTACTTAATTTTAAAAATTTAATATTAGATTAAAAAGTACAAACAAGAATCACGAATAAGAAGCCTGGATAAAAAACAAATGCGAGTTAGCGTTGTGGTTGAATTTAATTTTGCACGCGTCAAGATATTGTAAAAAAAGTGTTCCAAGAATTTAGTGAAAAATTATTATTAAAGTATAATTATCAAACCCGAAGATATATCCTACGTATCACCAACCAATAAAGCTTCGATTGACGAAAAATCCAAATCCTAACTCCTTCCTACAAGTCTTTAAATGAAAATCCTATCCCGAGGAACGCTACCTGCATAATTCCTTTACCAGAACCTTAATCCCGAGGAAAAGAATCTTGAAAACCTTACGAATATCCAGTATCCACATACAACCAAACTTGAGTACTTTTTTTATATCTATTTCCTATAACATTGAAATTATTTATATTAATTTTTAAACACAATCGTTGAAGTTATCATTTTTATGCAAAACATTTTATTTACTGATAAATTTACCTTAATATCGGAAAAATACAGTTCCTTGCGTTTTAATTAAAGTAATTTTAGTAAATTTCGTTGCATTATCTAATTACAAATAATTAACCTAACAATTATAACCTTATTTGATCACATGACTATTTATAGGTTAATGCATCATATATTCATGTTAACACTTACCTTTTTGAATAAGAATATTATCAATTAAACCATTTATTTATGTTCTACACTCTCTTGTTTTAATTTATTATATTATTCATCCAGAATCATTCGATATATAACAACTTGTTTAATCACACACATTTATCACACTAAGTACCAGACCCGCACTATTGTTGTTATTAAGTATAATTTCACCACAAAGACTAGAGCTAGCTGGCGCCATATAGATATACATTTAAAAATTATAACAATAAGAAGAGACCTATTAAGTTAAGTATAAGTTATTTATTTATTTACATATTGTTTATGTTTTGCCCTTATTTTAGCGACATCTGTAAACTCAAACCTTAGCTACATCTATAGGTCGAATATTGAACTTTGCTAGCGGATTCAATATTATTTTAAATTACATAATTAAATTAATTCATAACTTTACATTTATTTTAATTATAACGTGATGACATATTTTTAATACACCACCAAATGCTTTTCATCAGGCGCGGCTCGTGATGACGTATATGGGGGTGCAAGTACAATGATGCGAGTGCCTCGTGTATTTTCGGTGTTTACTAAGAAAACGCTACAGTTAGTACACGAGAATACACGAAGCACTCGTATCATTGTACGTGCCCCCATAGTACATCATCACGAGCCGCGCCTAAAAATTTTTATAATTTCATTTTATTGCATTTTTTATAGATTATCTTAAAAGGGAACATAAGAATGAAAGCAATAAAAAGAAAGTTCATTGTACTTGCACTCCCAAATACGTCATCACGAGCCGCGCCTGCTTTTCATCATTGTATAATATAATATATATATATATATATATATATATATATATATATATATATATATATATATATATGTATATATATATATACATTTGATAAATTATTGGAGTTTTTCGGCTTTTTTTATATGAAATATTTACAATTTGTAAATATTTCATATAAAAAAAGCCGAAAAACTCCAATAATTTATCAAATGTTATATTTAATGAACGGCTAAGCAATTATCTAAACACTTATATATATATATATATATATATATATATATATATATATATATATATATATATAATACATAGTAATTCTCGGAAAGAATAATTTTCTGCTAAATATATTTAAACAAAATTCACTCATCGGTAGGATGGTATTTATTATTATATTATAATATAAAATTTTGACGGCCTTTCCACACAAAGCAGTAAATATTCTTAGGTACTCACAAAATGTTAACGAGAACAATGGCTTGAAAGAAACAAAAGGCTCCATAATAAATTCGATGACCCATGAAAGAAAGACCTAATAACCAACGATAATAACCGCAGTGGTAAAACTCCGCCATTATAATGAAGTGCAATTATTACCCGGTAGAATGCAAAAGTAAGTAACTACGCTATACAGAATGCCGTTGAAATAAAGAGACAACGTATGAAAAATGGAAGGACGTAATTATACAGAATATAAATCCAAAATATTGTGTCAATTACGACGCGAACCCTAAAATTAAAAACCCCCTGAAAATTTTATTATTTTCCGCCTATGAATAGAATGTGTATAAATAATAAATACCTCTATTGAAGTTACACACATAAACATACACACATATGCTACTGTAACATTACCACTATTTGAAACATATACCGCGCTCTGCCATTGGTAACGTTAGTATCGATTATAATTTTAATCAAATCTGCCAATATGCGGGTCGTTAATATTTGTCTTAATTAATTCTTAAGCCATTGACTGGTTAAGTTAGTAAGTTTTTGCTGCCGCCAACAATCAGAGGCCTGATCGCAACGACCGCTGTATAGCTAAATAAAATAAACCTTATTTTCTAGTAGCGATCTCTTCGAAAGCGTCATGGGTCGGAGTGTAACTGGTAGCAAATTTTACTTAAATCTAAATGAAACAATTATACGTACAATGTATTGGTTCTACTTAATACATAAATCTGTATGCACTTCCTATCAGAAAGGCGAGGGCTGTTGCTAATAAAATCCCAAATGAAAATCTAACAACTCGCACTTGCAGGTTTGTATCCTTTCCTTTCTTCTTTGAACCGAACTCACTGGTTCACCTTGTTTTACACAGGACGATGATTTTAAGATAAAATTAAACTCTGAAGTGATATGAACACCAGAGTAAAATAAAATAATAATTTAAGTTAAAGCTGTGCTTCTAATTCAGCGTTAACGACGAAAATTATATGTATCCGAAGATATATACTTATTTGCTTGGAGAGAAAACTCCCTCGAACAGGACTCTTGGTTGTTTTCGTAGTACCGACGAATCTACTTACTTCTGACTGACTTCTGTCTGACTTTGACCGACTGCCACAGACCTCTGTGTTTCAAGCCTTTTTAACAACTTCAATAACACAGAACACGCCTTTCCAAAATTTTTGTTATCGAACGCAATACATCGATTTGTTCTATGTATCTTCTTTCATTCACGTAATGTAACTACCCCTTTCAGATTTTCAAACCCATATTTCTTATTACTGACTGTTCAGGATGTCATCCTTTACAAGTTCATTTCGCAAACGTGTCAATTTATGATCCGTAACTAAACAATGGAATTTGGAAGTAGTCACGAACTCACAAAGACAATAAGTCTAGGAAACAATATACTATTGTTCAAAAGCGTCCATAACATGTACTGTATGTCAACTCTTCAGTGATGGATACGTACACTGTATATTCAAACAAAGGGGTTCTACCGACCTGTGTGTATGGCCTTTACACATTAGGTCATTTCTCGAGACATTTAAGTAACTATTTCTTTACGGACACTCGACCTCTATTTTGTTACGGTTTGCACAATAGACCCTGTGTGACGATCGACTTCCTACCGATTCTCAGTACTTGCATTTTTGGGTAACAAAATTGCAATTTATGAGCCTTCTACATGTTCGAAGTTAATTACCGATATCCGGTCTTTCACACTAAATTTATCGACAATAGTTCATTGTTGTAGATTGCGACAGTTTTTATTGGTCTATTCACAAAAACGTGCTTTGCGTTTAGTATATCTCTAACTCCCACTCGTCAATAAGAACTAAATATTTTAGTTATATTTACATAAATTTGAAATATTTCTATTGCGCGGTTCCAAATTTTGAATGAAATTAAAAATAAAAGAAAAACAAGATCTAAAATAAATAATAATAATAATAATAAAACGAAAACTAAATATGGACGTTCTAAATAGATTTCCATTTTACAGCGTATGTTTACATAAGTAGCAGCTGTGGATGTTATAAAAACTATGACATTATTGTATGCTAAGGTCAATAACCTCAATATATTTACGAACAAAATTAGGTATTTCATGTTTATTAAGTGAATGTTTTCTTTGTTACGAGAAGAAATAAATATAAAATATTAATATGGATTCAGAATATCTATAAAAAATATTACTATTGAATTTAAACGTGCAATGTTTATGAGACGATAATTAAAACTAACGGACAATAACAAAACTACTCGTTTTGTTATTGTTTTTTTAAATATTTTTGTCTTTTCTTTTCTCGCTTATAAGAGGGAATTTTGGGAAAATATTTTGGATTTATATTCTATATAATTACATCTTTTCATTTTTCCGTTGTCTCTTTATTTCAAGGAGAGCCTGTAAAATGACTAATGTAAAATTTAAATACGTAGACTATTTGATTTAGAAATGTAATAATACGTTACCATATGTGCCTTTATTTTAACAAACAATATTTTGTAATCCTAATTTAATAAAATAATGCCAATAGTAATCACCGCACTCAGGTAAGTAAGAGTTGAGAATACTTTTGGAAAGGATGTAAAAAAAAAACATTCATAAAATTTATAAAATGATATTGTTTTTAAAAGTATTTTTCAACACCTGAACCTAACACAAAATTTTTGAACAAAGATTCTTTGATGTACTTGATGAAATACGATAATAGATAGAAAGCCGACATCCTTCATTAATTTATTAAAGTTTTTTTATATTTTCTGTAATTTAATTTGGAAACTGAGTTATTGTTTTTCTCTTTTCTTGTTATTGCAATGTAGTGATTTTTTTTATTAGTGAAAATTGCTGCAGTTTTATTAATTCTTTTATTTTCCCTGTAATGGAATTGTTTTCTGAAGGACAATAAAGTTTATTATTATGTATAGAAAGAATATCAACGTAGTTAATTAAAAAATTATTTAAAAAACTTATATAGTCAATTCATAAGAATTAATACAAATAAAAATTCAAGAAAACATGAACTTTTTACATTTTACAAGATTCCGGAGACTAAAATTTATTAAAACAGAAGCAATTACAGCAGTAACAAGATTGCGCCACTATCATTAATATTACACGCGAAATTAGAAGGTTGAAATATTAAAACCCCTTAAAACTCTTTGTGACAAACAAGGGACAACTTAATTAGTTTCCTATTTATATACATCGTGTCAGAGCAGTGGTAAATGAATACGCAAGATCTAACATTAAATGTTTAATAAGTTCCAAATTTAACGGAACTGAAATACAGGTGTCAACTTTCAACGAAATCTGGATTCGCTTTATCAGAAATTTAGACACTATATGTATATTAATTACAAACTAAAATTTTTATGTCGACCCTCATGTAAATTGCATTTGGATCTACTCAATTCTTAAAAAACTCACTTTCTTTATGCCACGGAAAGTTGATCTAAATTTAAGCTAACGCGTTACGTAGAGTAAAGAAAATAATTATTTATTCATTTCCGTCGATGCATACGTTATATCGTTTTATAAATACAAATATTGAAACAACTGCCTCAGCTCGAATTTGCTATTATATTGAAGTAATACGTAATTACTTAAAGACGGCAGACTATGTGCCCACACTGTTAAATTTAATAATAATATGTTTATATACTGAGAAGGATTGTTCGACGTTGAGAGATGTTATATTTGCATAGTTAAAGTGCTCTTTGTATCTGTACAATGGATCTTCAGTATTGGTAAAAAGTTGCCCTAATTTTGTAAAATCTACATTTTTATCTAATACGTAATAATATGTGTATTATTAAATTTAACAGTGTGGGGCACATAGTCTGCCGTCTTTAGGCCAATTACGTATAGATTTAGAAGACATCAAATTAGTATCTGTCTAAGTTTAAATCGAACAGTAGACTTCGGAAACCTGGATATAGTATAATTCCTAGCGTTTTACCAATAATCTCAACAAACTCGACATTTAAACTATATTTTCTAATAAATTCATTATTTTTAAACTAATTATAATTTGTATGTATTTAAGATAACGTTTTGAGATATTCTGACTTTGCTTAATAAAATAGTAGTAAAATAATATAAAACACTTATTACTTTATTATATTTTTTATTTATTTATTTTATTTATTACCCAACAGAATTATAATTCCATTTGCAAGATAAAATCAAAACAAAATTGTAAATCATACACATAACAACAAGTACTATTAGAAACAAAAAAAAAGTATTATAAAGACTTAACATCCTAAATATAAAATATAGAAGGAAGCCTAAAACAATACACAATACTCAAGCTAATCTAACAATTAGAGAACGGACATTCTTACCACATGACTCGGCGTAATTCAATGAAGTATTTGTTAGTCTTTCCCGGCCATCTGGTCCGCTGCGATTACAATGACAACACAGCTATTGTATTCCGAGGATAAATATCTATTAAACGCAATCGGCAATTGGAAATGTTTATAAACTTCGCTGAGTACATCCCGGCGTAATACAATGAAGTATTTGTGTTTGACTTTCTCGGCCACCTGATTTCTCCAGCGTTAACAATGGACAATGGCTATTGTATTCGGAGACTTAGTCATGTGGTAAGAATGTCCGTTCTCTACCAATAATATATATGAATATAAACAGAAGTCTGCACAAGTGATTTAAACCAATTAAAACAAAAAAAAAACAAGAATATCAGGAATTCATTGTCAAGATATATATATACTACAACGAATATATTTCGCAGATGTTACAGAGAAGCCGTTTGAAGGTCAACAAACCACAGAAATGTATATCCATTTCAGAAGAAGCCTGATTGAAGTAGCCGCTCATAACGTAGACAGGAGACCTGACCAAAACATTGGATCGAGGAAAAGAAAGTACGGGAAGGACGTGTGAAGAATAGTGGGACAAGAAAATTAAAGTATGATAATAGCGTTGCGCTGTCAACTTCGTTGTGAAGAAACCTGTGAAGGAAGTTGAGGACTTGAATGTGATCAAAGCCCCTGTCGAGATAGACGCCGACCACCTTGAACCACATATATTTCAAAAATCGCCGCTGAACTTACTTTTGTGCTTGATAAAATGGATACTATATCAAGCTGGCAAATTTCAAACGTTATCTCGCTAATGAGTTAAATAAGGAAGTCAATACGCTCACTTTAGAAAGAGTTTCTGTGGCCTGCTTAGACACATCGTTGATATGCTCATTTAAAGTCAGTTTTATGTCTAAGGTAACGCCCAAGTCTTTAATTGATTCAACACGGGATATACTTATATCCCCAAGTTGGTAATTAAAGTACATAACATTAAGTTTTTTAGTCAAAGATAAAATCTTGAACTTAACGGGGTTCAAAGGTAAATTATTATTTTTGCACCAAGTTTGTATGTTAACCAGATCGGCCTGAAGTCGAAGGCAGTCCCACGAGTCGGAGACTCGAGAAAACAACTTCAAGTCATCGGCAAAGAAAAGGATAGCCGGTCTGAGAGATCGTTAATGAAAATAATAAAAAGCAGTGGACCTTGTGGACCTTGCGGAACTCCCGAAGTGGCAATGTAAGGTGTTGATAAATATCCGTTGTAGAATACAAGTTGAGGCCTATTATGTAGGTACGAAGTTAAGAAGTCAACCAGTGGTTTATTAGTGTGATCCACTCGATCAAATTCCTTGTCAAAGTCAGTAAATACGACATCAACCTGTGACCCGCAATCCAACGCGTCATCAGCGTATTGAGAAAATACCGCAAGGTTAAAAACAGTAAAAACGCTTTTTCATGAAGCCATGTTGATTCGGTGATATTGCAGTCTTAATAAAAGGGTATACCTTTCGGTATAGTGCAATTCAAACATTTTTGCGAAGTTCGACATGATGGCAATAGGAGCGATAATGTCTGAAGTATCACCAGCTTTTAAGACAGGATCAATTTTAGTACTCTTCCAAATAGCGGGAAAAAGGGATGATGAAAGAGAAAGTAGAGAGCCAAATTAAATATCTTCGCTAATGGTGTAGCAAACACGTTTCCACAGTCCCTCACAACAAAAGCAAGAATTCGATCATCTCCTGAAGTCAATTTTTCCTTAAGCATCTTACTGCTGAGCAGCACATAATCATTCAATAAGTGATGCAAATAGAGAAGCATTGAATATGTTGATAGGAGATCTATGTTGTTAGTCGTAGAGGGTGTATTATAAGCGTTCTTAAAATGATCAGCATATGCGGATGTATAGATTGAAGATCCTCAAGACTGACCCTCGAGAGCTGCATTCTACCTGGAATAGGACCTGTCTTCTTCCTTTCACCAATGCAAGACCAAAATTGTCTGGGATTATCTCTAACCTGACGTTCAGTATTTCTAGAATAGTCCTTATAAGCTGAAGATATTTGTTTCTTAACTAATGCTCTCAGATGCCTGCACAGTATGCACAGTGTTAGTGATGCAGTACTTTTGGTGCTTCTAAAATGCTTAAAGTATTGGTATTTTGGTTTTAGGTTACAAATTATTTCGGGAGTATACCATTTAAGAAAACGTTGGTGGTGATTCACGTAAGTCAGAACGTATTTTTCGAACACAGAATATAGAGCATCGTAGAAAACTTTACACATGGTATCAACATCGGAGACATTGTCCAAAAAGTCCCAATTAATACACATCAACGCATTATATAAAAGAGGAAAATTTGCTTTACGAAAGTTGAAAGATTTGTTAGTGCTAAAGTTGGCCGAGGTATCTGAGAAAATGTAAGTAATAATTAAAGGACGATGGTGAGTGTCCTCGGGAACTAATGGTGAATTGTCACGTGTGACTTCGCATTCCATATCAGATAAGACAAGATTTAGCAATTAGTTGTTAGAATTAGTAATGCTATTTTATTGATTAAGGTTGCACATGTCGATAAAAGATGTTACAATTAGTTCCAGAAACGATTCGAAATTTGTAATCGAAATATAAGGCGGTATATAGAGAATAATAATATGGAAAGAAGCCAAATTTATGGTACATTTGCCTACAACAATGTCAACATAAGGAAATTCACAAAACACATCAGATAAATTTAAATCAATAAAACTTAAAGTACTCCTGTATGCTAGCAAAACGCCTCCTCCGCGAGACTGCCGTAGTTCTTCAAATCGTTGATCACAACGGATGACTGAATAGATGTCTGGAAAAAATTCAGCACTATAGATATCACTCGAAAACCACGTTTCACTAAGTCCAATAACATCAAATGGCGAAGAAGTAACAGATGGAAAAAACTGAATGGCCTATGTTCACGATCCACGCACGTTCTGATAGTAACAGGTAAGATTATTTCTGTTGGGCGGAACTAGTTTAATGAGACCAGTTTAGGAACACCCCTGATGTACTTAATTTACAGAGATTCACCGTTCCCCACAGGCTGTCGCAATTCAGTCCTCAAGAAATTGAAATGTTGCTGCTGCCGAGAAGGTCGGTCAAAAGTAATACGAACGAACATCTTTAAAACTGCCATCCCGAAGAGATCCTCTAGCTCTACGGATAACATCGTGAAGCTGTTGCTCATCTTTCAAAGTTATTTTGATGGGCCTAGGATTGGATTTGTTCGGAACCACTTTCCCCAAACGCACTGGTGGAGCGCCAGTGTCAGTAGAGAGTTGGCTTAAGATGTCACGACATGTATCATCATCCCTCTTTCGACGATCAGTACCCTGGCAGGGATGCGTCCTCAGGCTCGCCGTACAATATTATATTGCACTTTCTCCTCTCGCGCTCCGAGATTTCCTGGATTACCTCCTCCTGAGCGCCCAGGGAATGGTTTTGTAGAGTTAAAAAGTGCTTCCTTAATATTAATTTGGTTCTTTAAGACAACAATTGCGGCTTTTAATTCAGCCATATTGCTTCCAATGCTGGTACACTGGACGCATGTCCAGGAAACGCCCCGCTTTGAACGAATAACCCGCACCTCAGAAATGTTAACATCCACGCATTGGTAACGAAAAGAAAGAGTTCCTATTAAAATAATCTGAATACAAACGCTTGTAGTTTCTTCCCGCTAAAGTGAATCACAAATATGACAAGAAAGACAAAATTTAGCGCTATTTAATGATATAGAATACACCAAATAATTTAGGTTTTTCACTCGTATTAATCACAAATAAACGTAGAGTGCGAAAACGTGTACGATACACATCTATGACCACGTTAAATTTTCAATATATTATTGAGGGAAATTAAGTCACAAATACATATGGCATAATGTAAAATATACCATACAGCATAATGCATGATCGTTTGAATTTCCGGAAAGTGTGCGCTCGTTGGGTCCCCTGACAACTGACCAAGGAACACAAGAAAAATCGAATGGGCCTATCCTTGCAACACCCTTTGCAATACGCTACTGAAGATGAGGACATACTTGACAGTCGAATTTATTGAATTATTGATTCCATAAGTTGTTCGATGGTAATACACTAAAAAGACGTTATTTCTTGTAAATGCCATTGATACTCTCATATTGATAAGGGACACACCTTGTAATTGTTGAAGAACTTGAATCGGAATTTGAGATATGCTTTCCTCCGTCTTGATTCTAATGATTTAAAGCCCAATAGGCGAAAACGTTCCAAGTAATTATAGGCATTTTTATCGATATTCAGTTTACAAAGTAAGTAATTTACCATTTTGCGTCGGACTCTTGATATGTAGCAGTATAGGGATTCCATACAATACAATATTCTAAGATTGTCTGCACTAGTGAATAGTACAATTTTATAATAGCAATAACATTTTTAAAATTACGTGTCTATGCGTTTATATGCTCTACATAAGATATTATCAAGGTGCAAGTGGAATCTCAATTCGTAGTCATGAATGATTTCCAAATCTCGGATCGATTCTACTCTCTCAAGAGGAGCATTATTCACAAAGTATTGTACTGTATAATATTGACTGCCATGCTTCCTAATAAACCATGAGTGAAAAGAATTTAAATCTGATTGAAGTGTAGCACAGTCGTCAGAAGAACAAATACTTAAGAAAAGTTTTTTCATATTACCAGCAAATAAAAAAAACGACAGGAACGAAGACAAAATTTTATATCGTTTATAAATAATCACTAGTGATGAATCTTGGGTATCGCTACCAACCTGAATCAAAACATGCGTCAAAGAATTGGGAGCATGCTTCCTCGCCCATCAGCAAAGAATTCAAGGTCAGACGCTGAGCTAGTAAGGTCATGCTAACACTGTCTTGGGATTTCAAAGGAGTAATACTTGCCGAGTTTACAAAAAAATGTGAGACTGGAAATGCTCAGTTATACTCTGATGTTTTTTTCAAGCTTCGGATTTCCATTCGGAGAAAACGTTCGAGTCTATTGCGCAGAGATGTGCTGCTTCGTCATAATAACGCGAGATCTCATATAAGTCCTACAGCATCCGCCTTACAGCAACAATGGGATAAATGTCAACATTGGTGGAGATTATGTTGAAAAATAAAATTGTTTCAATCACTTCAAATTGATCGAAAAAAATTATTTCAACACATTTATGCTAAACAAGGCACAATTCCTATACCAAAAGTTCTGTTTTACAATTATACCCTCCTAGATTCTCCTCAAGGTATTGTTGACGCATTTGCCAATAAATTTTCTTCTGTACATTCTATGAGTAGATTTTTGTTACATTCACGAGAACACTAACTATACTCCTTTTACGTTAGTGTCAATAACTGCAGACGGAATACTAAGTATAATGTCAAAATTCCCCAAAAAACATATAGCGAATCTTAGTTTTATTCTACATGATTCGCCCTCGTAAAACTGGTGACTTTTATTATTAAGGCGACAATTCGAACCGCTACTTTCTCCACCATCTGGAAGCGAGTTAGTACAAATCCAGTATTTAAAAAATATGATAATGCTCATATTGATACGAATTTTTCTAAAGTATTCAAACATGTAATTTCCCCCTGTCTGTACCATAACACCAAATGTCCCCATTTCAGTATGGCTTTATGCGAAGGAGATTAACAGCGACAAATCTTGTTAATATTTACCAGTTCATTACTGAGCAGTTTGATACTCCTGGTCAAGTTGACATCATATACACAAGCTTTCGTAGTGCCTTTGATGTAACTAGCCACGGAATTTGACTTACTAAGTTGTCTGCGATTGGCTTAAGTCCTTCCCTTTTACTTCTTCTACAGTCTTACTTACCTAATAGGTTTCATTATGCTTTTTATAGTGACTATAGTGATAATCCTTTGAGTTCTCTCCTCTATCCGGAGTCCCACAAGGTTCACATTTAGGTCCTCTCCTATCTATCTTGTTTCTAAATGATCTATTAGCATATTTGTCTTGTCCACTATTTTGATCTGAATATATTCACCCATCAGAGCCTGGAATGATGTGTTATATTTGCAACCGAATTTGAACATTTTCTTAAAATGGTGCTCAACTTGTAAATTGAGATTGAACATCAACAAATGCTACGACGTCTCTTACACAAAAAAAGATTCAATTCTTAATAAAGTCGATAGTAATAGGTGATCCAATTCCAGTTTTCTAACTTTTATTTAAGAAAAAACACAAACGTAACATTATTTTTTTATTAATCGAATATTTGGTATTATTAATTAATTATGGAAAACTGTGTCAGGCAAATGTCCGCCTCTGGACCTTCTCCAGCAGTTAATTCGTTCGAAGTAATTGTCGATGATTTTCCTGCTGCTCTAACACCCAATCTGCGCTGTCTATGATCTCTAGGCTTCAGTTCTTGTATTAAGTGAATTTTATACGGGTCTAAGTGCAAGTCGTTTTCTAAAGTACTTGTCATTCAAAATTATTGGCGTCTATCCAGAGTGTAATATTGATAACACGAAGATGTGTCGCATTGATGATGTATTCTGTGAAGACATTTTCTTCAATGCAATAGCATAAAAAAGAAATTTACTTTCTTGTCTTTCTAAGACTAAATATTTGTATGCACTTATTATTTTTTCACGAATGTATGTTCTTTAATTTTTCCTATTATTGTTTTTTTCCTATTGCACAATAAAGCTATTGTAATGATTAATTTCCATCGATTCGATTTTCAGCGAACACTGAATTACAAATAAAACATAAAATATACTATCTATACTAATTTTTAAATATTATGGTCAGTTATAAGTTATAAGTAAGCAGATCATTATAAAGGGAAAACCTAAACCACATAATATAGTGAAATTTTATATTCTGCCCACAAAGGTAAGAAACTGGATCTCCTAGAGGCCAAATATTTAAATCCGGCCGCAACGGTATGAATTACAACTCCTTAATGACTAGACTAATTTGATATATACACCTCTGTTTTCTGGTCGTAATGACCTGTGTACTCATAACTGTCCCTGCTGTCATAATATTTAAAAATTGGTATAGATAGTTTACTTTATGTTTCATTTGTAACACAGTGTTCAGTGTTGATCGAAACTGCAGTCACAGTTAATTATATTATAGTGATCTAACAAAGTAGTACGTGTTTCATTTTATTTAGTTCATAAAGGTTGGAGTTTCCAACAATGAAATGATACAGGTGGCAATACTCATTTCTTCTGTTATCTTTTTGGGCACAGAAAATCATAAAAATCATCTATTACGATTATGATATATCTGCTAACTCGTTAAAAGGACTAATATTGTGATAGTTCCTGCATTTTTATAGTTCTTCTTCTTCTTCATCTTCCTTTTTTAAGAATTTTGGTTGTTCACTAAAGGGGTAAAGCCTCTATGAAATGTTGTCGCTCCAACTTTTTCTGGGTCGACCGATGCTTCTTCTGCCACATGGTGACTTACCTCTTGCTATCTTGACTAGTCGTGTGTCCTCCATTCTAGTTATATGATCGTTCCCCTCCCTCTCTCTATCCAATGTCCACTCGTTTATTTCTCGCACACCACACGCATCGCACCTTACTCGGTCTGTTAATGTATTCCCTGTAATCCTTCTTAGAATACTCATTTCCGCCGTCACGAGCATCTTCTGTGTTCTATAGGTATCGGGTCTTGTTTCCGATGGGTACGTCATTACTGGTCTTATAGTAGCTTTATATATTCCTGACTTCATTTCTGTGTTGATGTGTTGGTTTCGCCACATGGCATTGTTAAGGCATCCTGCTAGCTTGTTGGCCTTCTGTACGTGATTTACTTCTCTCTCCACGTCTCCATAACTGGACAACGTGATACAAAGGTATTATATTTCCGATACCTGCTTAATACTAATAATAATAATAATAATCCATGCCTTAGCATCCCCCAACAGCTTGCGCCAATTACAGGGGGCATCGGCTGGCCATGAGTTATTATTACGCCTGCGGCTGTAGACCGACTTAAGATGTTACCTTTCCGCATTTGCCGTGGAATTTGGGAAACTACAGAAAACCAAACTCAGAAAGGAAGCACCGGGGTTCGAACCCGGTACTGCCGGACTACGAGGCAAGTGTGCAAGCCACCAAGCCACTAGCCCGACATATAGCCCGACTGACGCCATTCCAGTTTGAATCTGATCGGTTCTGAGCTAATTACGATTGTTTTTGTTTTCTGGGTACAGATTATCATTTTGAATGCTTTAGCTGTTATGTTAAATCTGCTGGTCAAATTTGCAGGTTATCTTCAATGTAGCCTTCAATGTGCCACTATTATTGCATCGTCCGCGTAGCAGAGTATTTTTATTTCGTTATTCTGCATTTCGCATCCTCTTTCCTTATCAACACTCCCGATAATTTTGTCCATGATTAGGTTAAACAACAGAGGGTTAAGTGAATCGCCCTGCCTTATCCCGTTGCCTATGTCTGTGGGGTCCGTAGTCTGCCCATCTATTTTGACTACCATCTTGTTGTTTTGGTAGATGTTCTCAATTGTTTTGATGATATCCAACGCCATTTCTTTCTTATATAAAAGATGAACTATGTCAATAAGTCTTACGCTGTCAAAAGCTTTCTTTAAGCCTATCGGATAGAGAAACGCTGGCTTATTGTACTCTGGAGCCTCCTCTGTGATTTGTTTTATGACAAAAATGTCATCGTTACACGATCTTCCTTTACGAAAACCCTGTTGATCATCTGCTAGGTTTATCCTTTGCGTTATTTATTCGTGCAAAATTTTGGTTGTGAGTTTCAGAGTAGTATTTTGTAGGTTTATACCTCTGCCGTTCTCTTGTTGTTTCTATCGCCTCTCTTGAACAGCAAGATCAGTATGCCCGTCCTTTACTCTTCTGGTATTTTATTGTGTTTTATAATTTTGTTGATCAGTGTAGCCAGTTTTCCCGCCATCATTTTTATAGTTAAAATAAAATATATGACTTACAAAATTACTGGAAATTCGTCGAAGGATACTCAAATAATTGATTGATGTCATAGTAGTTTGGCATAATTTGTGTGTTGGATTAAAAGAGTCATAGCAAAAAATAATAAATGTTTAATTTAAACTTAAGTTACAAAAAAAGGAAAGGAATTTAATGATAAAAAAGGTTAAAGCTGAAAGTACTCAAAGAGTCTAAATAGTAACTTGGGAAAAGGAAGTTACGTTAAAGTAGTAAAAATAAATATTATTAACCCTTTCGCGCCGATGACCGTATTTTCCCGCGCGAAAAAATTGTGACCAACAGTCGAAGACCGTATTTACCCAATTCATTGTATTTAGGCGACGATTACCGTACGAAGCCGTCCGCTGCTGTTTTATGTATTACATGTGTTTATTTGAAGTTATAGACAAGTTTAAACTTGCAGGTTATTCTATTTTTCATGTGTGCATTCGGCAGTAGCAGTTCTTATTTCATACTGTGTACAGGTTTTCTTTTTAAGTTGTTTACTTTATAAGAATCGGTGTTTATAGATTTACTAATATTTGTAGTTTCAACAAAACATAAAAGTAAGTAAAATACCTATATAACGTATATAATATATATGATAATATTATATTTTGTAGAAAATGTCTCAAAATCGAACGAAATATTTAACGGAAAAAGAAATGAACGCACTGCCCTTGATATGATGGAAGATGACACATTAGAAGACGACAATGCGGAAATTAGTAGTGGCGAAAGTGATTCCGATAAGGATATTGAAGGAGATAGTGAAGAAGAAATTATCGATGGAGTAGACGAAGAAATAAATGGAGATGATACAAATTCGACAGACGACTTAACATGTAGGTACACACCAACCTGGACTCCTCATGAATATGATTTTGATGAAAGTAATAGTGGTATTCAAAACAAAAATATTACTAACGAATCAACAGCTCTAACAATTTTTCAAGAATTTCTGAGTGAAGAATTAATTAACAAAATATTATTGGAATCTAATAATTATTATAAACAAATAATTGAGAAAGATGCTAATATGAAAAAGAATATGAGAAGTTTAGAGGCTGATGAGTTCATGTGTTTCCTAGGACTAACATTACTTATGAGTAGAGTAAAAAAATTGGAAGTTCATGAATACTGGTCAACAAATACCCTAATAGAAACCCCTATGTTTACTAAAGTAATGAAAAGGGACAGGTTTAAATTCATAATGAAGATTCTACACTTTTGTAATAACGATGAACAAACTAATGATAGACTGTGTAAAATTAGTTCCATAACAACAGGAGTAAAAGAAATTTGTCAAAAAAATTTTAAGCCGTACCAAAATCTCTGCATCGATGAAAGTTTACTACTATACAAAGGTAGATTGCTTTTCAAGCAATACATCCCATCGAAACGCAATAGATTTGGAATAAAAATGTTCATAATAAGTTATTGTAAAACTGCATATGTATTTGATTTCATTATCTACAGTGGTTCAACCACTGAAATTACAAATCAGAATCCTGAATTAGGAAAGTCAGGACAAATAGTTTTAACTCTTATGAAAAATTACCTCCATAAGGGACATTCTTTATATGTGGACAATTGGTATACTAGTCCATTATTATTTAAATATTTGCATCAACAAGAAGTAAATGCTTGTGGTACTGTTAAAAAAAATAGGAAATACATACCAGATTTTTCACAAAAATTGCGAAAAGGAGAAGTAATTTTTAATTCGTCTGGACCAATCCTTGCAATAAAATGGTGCGATAAGAGAGAAGTTCATATGTTAACAACCATGCATGAAATATCAATGACTGTTACGGCAAAAGTTGATAAGGCAACAAAAGAAAATGTTCAGAAACCTACTGCAGTGCTCGAATATAATAAAAATATGGGTGCCGTGGATAAATTGGATATGATGCTAAGTGCTATAAAAAGTAACAGGAAAACCATCAAGTTGTATAAAAAAGTCTTTTTCCATCTTGTAGATATTTGCATCTACAATTCTCACATTTTATATAATATTCAAAAAAAGACTCCATTAGCAGATTTTCAACTGGAATTAATTGAGCAAATATTTGAAAAATACAACAACCTTAAGAAATCTATAACAATAGGTCGAGCTCATGTTAACAATCCATTAAGATTAACAGGACGGCATTTTGCTAATAAAATTCCTACAGAAGAAGGAAGTAAGCAGAAAGTAAGAAGATGCGTTGTCTGTAGCAAGCATAAACTGAGAAAAGAAACCTCATATTATTGCAAGGATTGCATTGCACCTCTTTGTGCAATCCCTTGCTTTGAAATTTATCATTGTAAGCGTACTTACTAAAAAAAATGTTAATTTTAATTAGGTACTCTTATTATATTGAAATAAAGTATAAAATTGATAAGCTATATTGTTCTTATTTTTACTTTTCTATTAATTATGAAATTTAAACATACGTTTCTAGTTAAATACAATATTCAAGTAAAGACGCCGGTGAACGTACTTTTCCGATACATGTATGCTATAACGACGATTCCGAAACCTCATAAATAGCCCGTCTTATGGGCATTGCTAATGGAAAAATAGCCCGTCGCGAAAGGGTTAAGGCATATAATTGTTTCAGTCTTTACTTGATGAAATTCCATTATAACTATTATCAGGATAAAATAAAACAAATTTTATCCTGATAATATTATTAAGGCAATTTTAAGTATAACAAAATCAAAAAGATAAGTAAAAATCATGAAAAAGTTGGAACATGAATAAATATGGACTAAGAATAAATCAAGAAAATGCACAAAATATATGGTGATGGGAGATACAGATCAAAAAGCTAAAGAAGAACTGAAAATATAAACATGTGAAGGTGATAGTTATACGTTTAAGAAAGTTAAATCCTTCGTATACTTAGGGGACGACACGAACAGGAAGTGGCAGCGCCAAAATCGCAAGAAGTAGTCAGAAATATGAAATACTACGAACACTAATGAGAAAAAAAATATTTCTACAAACACAAAAATTAGAATATACATAGCGAAACCAGGGTACTAAATATAGATGTGGCTGGTAAAAGTTCAAAGATTAAGGTCGCTAGGGCAAGTAGAGAGAATGATCAGAGGTAGAATGGCAAAGATCATCCTGTTTTGGAGACCAATAACAGAGATCAGAGATTGGAAGAGGAATAGGTTACGAAAAGGAAGGAATAAAGAGACATTATTAAATGTTTTGCAAATTCAGTATAACGTGTGTGTTCCGGTTTCCCGGAAATATTTATAATAATCTTATATAATCTTATTTTTTACCTTTAGTTTCCTTATTAATATCATGTTATTTAATGTATGTTTGCTTTTGGACGCACCTGTATATTCGCATACATATCCATATAATGTGCACAAAAGTATTTAACTAGAATTATTTTAGAATAAGATATGCAAATCTCGTTAACATTTGTATTACAGCCTTTATACTGCAAGGCCTTCGAAGGTAATTATCCCCTAAGTTTAGGAGATGGGAATTTGTGTAGCTTGCTTTGAAAGGTCCGATCCGTTTATTGCCATAGAATGAATGCGTATTATAGCCATGGGTCATAAGAGAAATTGTTGTATCGATACATTTTATTACGGTCATTTTATTATGCCTTGTAAAGATATTGCAATAATTATTTGTTCTCGGTTTAAAGTTTGGAAATGCCAAAAAATACGTAGTCAATTCATCTGAGAGATATTGTTGCAATATCTACTATGAACCGTTACTTACACCAACCCCCTTTGATAAGGGTGGGGACCATTTTTCGCCCAGACAAAGTAATGTAAGAAAAAGGAGTGTATTCGAGAAGTTCACCAAGGCAAGACATAACATGTCTTGGTCTTTAACGCAAAAACGAGAAATTAACTTAGCAATTGTTATGTATCAAGTGTATTAATCTCGTAATAAATAAATCCGTATACCTATTTACATGCGAGTATTATTTTCAACAAAAACAAAAAAGTGAAAAATCCAGCGTAAATCGTTCAGTGTGTTTTGTTATATATAATTTTGTGTACCAATGTTATTTTATATACCTGAGCCCTTCAAGGCCTAAAGAGGACTTGAAGTTTGGCGAAAACCTAATAAAAAAAGGTGGAAACATTAACACATATAATTAGAGCAACAAATGACAAAGTTACTGCAACATCATTTGCACAAAAAATTGGAAATTATTAGAATTAGAAATGATAAAAGAATTAAATTGTCAACTATGCGAAACTAAAAATACAAAGTATAGACTAGAGTGCCTATTAGTACAACTTAATGTTTATATTACTTAAATTAAAGAAGTCACGTCTTTTATTTAGAGTTTAATTTATTGTCTGTATATGATACAATTCTAAAAAAATATTTTATAGGTGCATTATATGCAGACACAATCAATCGATAACACTGGTCTGCTTTTTAACTTTTTTGTCTGAGGTCAAAGTTTTTGTAACTCTTTTTGGGTAAATGGTATGTGCTGATTTAAAAAATGTAACTCATTTTTTTAAATCAGATCGAGTTTTTTGGTATACGTATATTTTGAAAAAATTAGAAGCTGAACTATATGAAACTAAATACTTCGTACAAATTTAATTTAACAAATACAAATTAAAAATGTATTTATTTAAAGTGAGGTTATAATGATATAACAATGCTGTACAAAAAAATATTATGGCAGGAAAGGTTTTTTCAAAGATTTTCGTGCGTGCTTGACGTCTTGAACATCCCTTTTTAGGCACCAGCAATAGTCTGCCAGCATATCCGCCTTGCTCTTCACTAAAATCTCCGCAATTTTCTGGAAAACAATCCAAATACGAACTTAAAAAATGCATTTTTACAGATATCCGTGCACCAAGAGACTGCTAGCTTTGTAACAGGTTTTCGACCACTCGTTGATACTCTTGAATTCGGTAGTTTCCTAAAAAGTTTTAGACAATGGATTTAAATGCTAACCATGCATTTTTTCATTTCCTCCCATTTTCTGTTCAAATTCTTGGTACATCAGTTTTCGGATTTGACGACCGTCAAAAATTCCAGCTTTCTGTTTGAAATCACTGATGTTTGGAAATTTTATAAATTCTTACCTCGTAGATTAGTCATACAAAAATAACGATCAGAAGTATGGTCAGTCCCATCCCGCCAAATCATCGGGATACCAAAAGGTAGGCTTCTTTGTTTCTTGGTGCTCCAACGTCACAAACCTTCTACGCATATTGTACGAATGAATTGTCTTGATCACCCAGTTTGATTCCAAAGTAGGCTAGGTACATTATTTGCAGAAAACTCGTGATGCTTGATTATGATTAGGTAAAGTGATTTGTCCACATATGTAACAAAACCTGTCTGGGTCATTTTCACATTTTTTTTCTGTTCATTATGAAAATACTAACATTCGCACGCAATCAAAAATACACGTACTACAGCTCGGATAGCGGTAATTGTGAAATTTCCTTTACTTTCTGTTATTGATAAATTAATACTATTTTTTTTTACGATAGAATGAAGACTTGACCTGATCGAACAAAATTGCACGCTGTTCTAAATTCAGCATGCAAAAATGGTAATAAGTCACCTAACAAAACCATGACCTCAGAAACGTCGCAGACCAGTATAATTCCACAGTATAAAATTTATGTATGCAAAATAAAAAAACTCAATATGCAGGGTTGGGCAAATGTATGGATCCATTCGAATATCTTTGTTATGGCTACTTAGATTTTAAATGGACTTTGCACAATCAATTAAATTCAAAAATAGGGGATTCGAAGACTATATTTATATCCGAATCAGACTTCCGGTTTAGTCGGAAACGATGTTAACTTTTTTATTTTAAATGAAACACATATTTTTACGAATTTTCTCTGCTCTGGAAGTTTAGCAATAATAAGGTTTGGCACCCTTTTGTTCAACAACGACGAATATATTTAATTAAAACTGATATTGATGTTTAGTAAACCTGATATTGATATTTATGTTTAGTAAACCATGGAATTTAAGTTCAGTACTTGACCTAAACTGTCAGAAATAACTTTGTAGAAGTTCAAATATTAACAGTGGTTCAATTAACTGAAACAGAACGTATTTAAATTCTGATGATGATTAGTTTTGGTGACCGCGTCAGAACTCATGAAGAAGTATGCGATTTATTTAACAATTTGCATCAAGATCAGTATCCAATATCACGAACTGTCGTTGGAAAGACTTTGAGAAGGTATAACTTAACCGGAAATGTTAGAAATTTACCGAAAATCGGACGACCAAAAGTCGCAACTAATTATTTCTCAAGATATTGCTATAGCATTAGAAAAATTATTACAAACTTTTACTACATCCCTCGCATTAAACTATAATCTAAGTTGACGCTCAGTAGCCAGAATATTGAAGCACGAAAAATATCATCGTATAAGTCGCATACAGTGCAAGAATTATTGGACGTACATTATGATCGTAGAATTGCATTTTGCGAAAGAATGACGGAGATTTGCAAAAATGGCCAATATTTTATATGAATTTACTGTTTTCCGACAATTTTGTTTAAATGGTACCGTTAATCGCTATAATTGTCGATATTGGTCAATAGATTGGTTAACCCTCATTAGATGCTAGAAGTGCATACACAACATGAGCAGAAATTAAACGTTTGGGCTGTTATTTTCAGGAACCGTATTATTGGTCTTTTTTTATTCATGGTACACTAACATGGGAGAGATATTTATATCTTTTTGTGATCAGGTTGTTCCTATTATTGAAAAAGATGGGAAATTACCTATAAGTGTTTGGTTCCAACAAGATAGAGCACCCCTCGTTATGCCCTTAATGTTAGAAGTTTTTTAAACGAAACATTCCCAAATCGGTGGATTAGTCGTAGAGGATTCAGCAAGGCCTTCAGATTTAAATATTCTGGATTTTTCCTTTGGGGTCATTTAAAATCTCTGGTTTATACTAGACGACTGCATTATTTGGTCGAGTTGCGGCAGAGAATAATTGAGGAAGTGCAATTAATTCGTGAGGAGGCTTTAGCAAATGCCACTCACGAATTTGATCACACACTTGCATATTGTCAAGAAGTGAAAAGTTGTCATTTCGAAAACTTTCTTAACTGAGATTGATTTTGTTTACATTTTTTGTGTTAATTTTTCTTATTCTCAATAAAATTTGCATTAGTAGATTTAATTAAAAAAAAATTCCGTGTTTGTTAAACAAACAATCGAAATTCATAAAAATGTACAGAGTATTCCATTTAAAATAAAATAGTTTACATAATTTTCGACTAAACCGTGAGTCTAATTCGGATATAAATATACTCATCGAATCCCCGATTTGCATTTAATTAATTGTCAAAGTTCCTTTTAAAATCTAAGTAGCCATATCAAAGATATTCGAATGGATCCATACATTTGCCTAACCCTATATAAAGGGTCTACCAATAGTGGCTTGAGCACTTTATTTTTTAATAAAAAACTTAATGTGCAAGGTACAATGCTAATTTTTGTATATATTATAAGCTCAGAGTGTGCTGTTTATGTTCGAAATAGGATATCGTGTAAATGTCCACCTCTTCCTCGTGTGCAGGCACGCAATCGCTGAATCCAATTTTTAATTACTTTTCCCAGTAAATCCGGTCGAATTTGACGAATTTCCCGTTCGATTTTTGTTTTCAAGTCGTCAATCGTTTGAGGTGTGTTGGAGTAAACATAACCCCATAGGAAAAAAACCATAAAAGTTAAATCACACGAAGAACTGGCCAATTGAAAGGTCCATTTCCTGAGATGATTTAAGCACCGAACTTTTCTTCCAATAAGGCGATTATTTCATTTGCAGTGTGGGATGTGGCACCATTCTGTTGAAACGACAACTCCTCCACGTCCAGTTGTTCCAATTCCGGCCACAAAAAGTTTCTTATCATTGCTCGATATCTCTCTCCATTCACTTTTTGAAAAAAATATGATCCAATAATGCCTCGAGACCACAAGCCGCACCAAACAGTCACTTTCTGTGGATAAAGACATTTATCTTAAATCACTTGTGGATTTTCGACTAACCAATAGCGCATTTTGCTTATTAACGAACCCATTCATCCAAAAATGAACCTCGTCACTAAACATGATTTTCTTCCCGAAATCGGCATCATTTGCCAGCTGCTCCAATACCCAATCTGAGAACACACGACGCATACGATGGTCAGCGGGCTTCGATTCTTGTTGAGAACAATTTTATGAGGGTGTCTTAAATTCTTACGTAAAATACGCCACGTTGTCATTGCAGAAAGTCTAAACGCCCAAAAATGACACAACACCGACAAATTAGAGTTTTCTGCTACACTAGCTTCCAAAGCTGCGATATTATTATTGCTACGGGCGATTCTTACACAAACGCGTGGCTTTTGGTCGAGCAAAGTAAAGTATGTTTCGAAACGATTGATAATTGCACGATTAGCTTGTTCACTAGGCCGATTATGACGGCCAAAAATATGGCGTATGTACGTAGTTCCAATTGATTCTGCATTTTTGTAATAAATTTTTCCAAATTCCAAACGTTGTTGTGGCGTATACTTCGTCATGATTAAAAGGTTAACTTTACCACCTAAAATGCACACTGACAGATGTCAATCACATTTACAAAATGATGGCAATCTACTTCGAAAGATTTCACGTTCCTATTGGTAGACTATACCAAAAAAAAACAAATAGTACCAATGAAAAAAATATTTTTTTGTCATTAAGTTCACATAGTCGTTACATTTATAATAAAATCCGTAGTAAATGTTCGCGTTTCAACACAATATTTACGTAAAAGCATTTGAAAGCTTACAGACATGTAGTTCCAGTTCATGTATTTAATATATGCATACTCTATTCTGAACATTCCTCTTTTAAATATTCATAGTTAATCATTTACATTTAGGTGCCGCAACTAAGAGTATATTTAACAAGAGACGCTTCGAATTTATCATGAAAAATACAAGTAAATAGATTTCCACACGCTAGTCATTAATAGAAAATTTTATATTTTTAAATATAAAAGCACATAGTAAAATATAAGCGCACGTACTAACCTTATCGCTGTGATTACAGTGTTATTAGCTGTAACATTTTATGTTTCAACTAGTTTAAAATAAAATAAAGCCTTTATAGGGCCCGAATAGATTTCTTAAAATGACAGCGTTTTATTTTACAATTAAATGGAATTCAAACTATCAAGACTAGAAGTAATTGTTTTATTTATATATATATATATATATATATATATATATATATATATATATATATATATATATATGTATAATCCTAAAATACAATTAATTTTTCAAATTAAAAACTATATATTAATAAAAAGATTAACAATGAACACGCAAAAGTCTTGACACCTGGAAATAGCCCTATGTTATTCACGGAGAAAAAAAAATTGGAATAGCACAGAAGAAAGCAAATATGTAGTTGTAAAAATTGTATAACTTACAACACGCAAATGAATAGAATTATCAACCTTAATATTGTTACACTTCGCATATATAGAATATTTTAATTTAATTGTAAATAATATTTCTTCCACAAATATCTCGCATTTAAAATATTAAAATTCAACTTAGACATTTTTCTGAAAGCCTTTCTTTTATTATCGCACTAGCTGGTAGACTCTTCGACATCGACCTGAACTCGCATTTAACGTTCCCTTTGAATTTCTTTATACATTTCATTTTTAAACTTAAGTTATTAATTTAATTACGTACATCTCTTATAATATATCGTGTCGCATATCGTTTGAAAGCTTGTCTTACAAGGGATATTTTAATGATATCTGTGTCATCTATATCACAACCTCTTAACTCGCACTTTTGATTAATTCATTATTCAATACATCGACAACTTCGATCGCTTTCTCCAGCTTATGAGGTAATAAAACCTTTTTTCCCAAGCTAGTGTTATCTTCTAGGAAAATTCCTTCTCCTGTAATCAACTCTTGTAAGTTACACATCGAGTAAACTCTACACGTGCTGTTACAGCACCCAAGCGTCGTCCGACCTTGCATTCCACATGCCCGACTGAGGCATCTCCCCAACTCAAAAGTAATCTATATTGTTCGATATATATTATTCTTATTTAATTCACCTTAATTTAATTAATCCATCTAATTAATTTCTTCGCCCTCCGGACAAGTATCGCTTTACATACTTGTCCAGGTACATGATGCCGACCTCGTAGCCGACAAACATATGCTTCAACAGGTAACTTTTTATTGTTCTGCACAGAGGTTATTTGATATTACTCACAATTAATTCGCATTTAATTTATTGCCTAATTTAATATTCTTTCCAGTTTAATCTTTGTGTGTAATCTTATTCGACGCTCCTTGTACATATTACTTTTATTTACTTTACTTTAAGGACAACGTCGTTGTGTTTTATTTAGTTAGTAGGTTGTAAGATATTTAATTCAACATTATTATACACGTCCTGGACCTTTGATGATACTTCACCATCGCACCAATTATTTATTTCAAATTTTATTGCTAGCACAACACCAGCAAAAACATGTTAGTAATAATATAAAGAGTAGAAAAGTCAGTAGAAGTCAGAGAAGATCTACCGACTAATAAAGAACGAAAATGTTTATAGACAAACCAAATAACAACCGAGGAACAGCAAATTATATCTACAACTACAAGAAGTAGAGAAAGCCATTTACTTTAGAACGCTTGACAGAAATACCTGCGGTCACACTCAGGAAATTACGAAAAGCACAAGAAACAAAATCCGTACTTGTACAATTTAGTAAAATATAGCGAATATATAACATATACATAGCTGTATATCTTCCCTTTATTTGAGATATTCTTAATGGTATATACACAACCAAACTAATATGGAATCACTCAGTAATTACTAGAAAACAGTATTTCACTTGACAAAAATCATTTACAGATATAAAGCGGTTTATCAAAAGTCATTTTATTACAGAAAAAAAAATTTCGAAACAAATTTTGTAATTATAAAAGATAACAAAATTGTGAATGTCTCTGAATATTATAAATGAAAATTTAAGAAAGAAGTTTTTTTAAATTTAATATCCTCTAGCTTTAATACAAGAACGAATTCGACGAGGCATGCTCTCTATTAAATTATCAATTTCTTAAATAAATAAAAAATTAAAAACCCTTACCACAATAGAATTTAACAATTCTATATGCGTATTTCGACAACCACGTTGTCATCCTCAGTAGAAAAAGCAGTGTAACACTTGAAAGCATAAAAAACACACAACACTCACTCAGCGCTATATTGTACGGCTTCTCGTTTAACACTAAATTTTAAAATTTTAAAAACCTGAATACTACAGAACTTACCTCATTGGAAAAACCCTACTTAAATACGTACATGGATTAAGATACCATTAACCGATTAATGCTTTATTCTATAGAAAGGCCCTTTAGAAAATTACACAAATATAAAATTACACTAATTTAATATACATAAAGAAACCATATAAACTCATCTTAAATTACAATATGTCAATTTGAAATTAATATTGAATCATAATATCTGTTAAAGGCTAATGTTGTAACGAACCGAAATTTAAAAAATTACATAGAATTAGATTAATTTGTTAATGGTTTTCTTATCTTTTTTAGTTTAAACTAAGTGAGCTCAGTGAGTGTTGTGTGTTTTTTTGTGCTTTCAAGTGTTACACTGCTTTCTCTACTGAGGATGACAACGTTATTGTCGAAATACGTATATAGAATTATTAAATTCTATTGTGGTAAGGGTTTTTAATTTTTTATTCACTTAAAAGCCACAGTCTCCGATTTTTCAGTTATCAATTTCTTATTGGGAAATATTTCTGCATTCTTCTAAAACTGCTCGTATTAATTGTTCTGCGTTACCAAAGTTACTTTGACGTGCTCTAGTCCTTCTTTTAATGGTATCCCATAAGTGCTCGAATGGATTAAGATCCGGTGAATAAGAAGGCCAACCTAAAATCATTACATCTTCCTCTTCAAAAAAATTTCTACTAGCTCTGCTGGAATGCATAGGTACATTATCGTGCATAAATAATAAAAAAAACCATCCTCTCTAGAGCCTTACTACGGGTTAGTACTAAATCCACATGCCTTGAACCTGTTAGCGTTTGTCTAATGAGAATTAAAGAAGTTTTTCCACCAATCATAATGCCACCCCAAAACATTTCAATTCCTCCTTTGTATTTGGGAACAGAACGAGCAGCTCGAAGCCTAGTCTCACACGACCTCTTAAAAAACGAATTCGCCGATCGTCTGATTATAGACCAATTTATAGGTTTCACCCGAAAATAAGACATTTCGCCAGTCTTTGATTGTCCGGTTTTGATGTTCCAAACACCAATTTAAACGGTCAACTTTATTTTGCACTGATAAAGCTGGAACCTTCAACTATATTCTGCTGAAAAGTCGAGTTCGAAGTCCTTTTCCTGATAGTTGCGATCGAAACACTAACACTTGTAGCTTGCAAAAGTTGCCTTTAAAAGTCGGGATGGGATGTTGTGAGACTTCTTCTTGCTATTTAAGTTAAACAGCGGTCTTGAGCTTCTATAGTGACTTTTCTACCACTTCTCCTAGGCTTATTTCTTACGATTCCCAACTCCAGAAACCTTCGTGCAATGTCCCTTTGTGACATGCCCTGTTCCGAAAGAGCAATAATTCTCCCCTTCTCAACTTCTGATAATCCCGCTTAAGGCATTTTTAATTAAATTCGCGGAAGGATAAAACTTATAACCTCACTAATACTTTACATCAGAACAGTGAAATCGACACTGCAGGAACAAGTATTATCATGTTTGTAAGTATCCAACGGTTTTTAGTAGTAAACACATTCGCTTTTTATTCGCTTGTAATTTATTCGCTAGATAAAATTGTTTCCGGTAAATACTAGGTGATTACGTATAAGTTTGGTTGTTTGTATGCATGTAAATGTGACTATTTGCAAGCTTATTTACTATAAATCGAACTTAACATAGGCACACACACTTAAATTTAACTTCTACTTCAACAAATCTACTAATGTTACTATAACTAAGTAAATAAAGAAGTTTCTTTCAACCATATCTTCAAGATACTATATTTTGATTTTATAAGAATATATACGAGGGCATATTGATAAACAAGGTGTCCACCTCTATAAGATAAGAATTAGCCAAGAAAAAAAAATTAAACCAGTCTCAAAATTAAATAAATTTACTAGACATAAATTATACACAATTATTTTTCCACATAATCATAATTTAATGCAACACATTTTCTCCAAACGCCAAATCCATTGCTTCATTTTGTCCATGAAAAAACTTTCTTGTTTACTGTTGATCCAATTACGAACAGCAGTCCGAACTTCAGTGTCTGATGAAAAATGTTGACCTTCCAATACTTCTTTCAACTTTGAGAACAACCAGAAGTCTGAAGGTGCCAAATCAGGACTATGCAGAGGCTCGCCACTGTCTTCATCGTGAATTTGCTGCAATACCTTCTGACGTTGTCGTGGAGCAACGAAAAATTAGTTCTTTCTGGCCTTACTATACGAATACGATTTTTTAGTGATCGTAAAGTTTTGCGGTATTTTATTAAATTACTTGTTGATTCTTCGGCAGATATTCGGTATAAATGCATCCCAGAAAAAGGTGAGCACAGCTTTTTGCGCTGACGGAACTCTTTTGCATTTTCGTACACGTGGAGAATCAGAACGACAATATTCCATTGACTACTGATTGTTTTCGGAATAATAAGTATGAACCCTAGATTCATCCATGGTAGTGATGTTCATCATGCATACTAGCTAAGAAGTTTTTGACATATGTTTGATACCGTGCGCACGCAGGCGCAGTCTTGGCGTAATGAAGATGTTAAAAAAATGTCGAGACCGGTAGTCGTAAAGCACAATATAAAAAGGAGCCTCTATTTATTGTGTATGCCCTTATTCAATGCAGACGGTCGTGGATTGACTAAACAGATGGTAGCCTCCGTACTTAAAACTAAGAGCGCTTAGTTTTATGTACGGAGACTCGGGACTGAAAACTAAGAAAAGTGTAGCGCGATCGTAGGCGCATGCGCTTACAGACTGCTAAATTGAAACAAGCCAACGGGAGGGGTACCTAAATTCAAAATAAGGAATCGAAAATAGTTAATAAGAAACGTATAAGAAAGTATTAACAAAGTGGCTTTCAAACCGCAAACGAGTTTACGTTGCAATAGAATGACAATTGAAAAAGAACACTCAGTATATTATGACATTAATATATATCGAACATAAAACAGAAATATTACATTAAATTTGTATCGTATCAGCCAAATGCTCCAAAAATATAGTAAATTGAGTTAAACTGCAAAATGCACCAAAATATGACAATTTAGTTATTCAAGCGATTTTAAATAAACTTATACCTAGGATAAAAAATATAGTTCTACGTTAGATCTGTAACAGAACCTTACAATGAAATCAATACAATATAATTCGAAAATGTTACACAAAGTGTTTGTTAAAATTACTTAATTCGGTGAAATCATCTCAATTAACCATTTATTTAAATATAAAATTATTTTTAAAAATAAATTTTTTTAATAAATACGTGAATTACATTACAATTTACCAACGTTTCAAATATACATGTATACGAATATCACTAAGACTATATGCCGTTTTAATTGACATCAATAATGGAAATCGATATAAAAGCAAATATAAAAAAGAAAGAGAAAAATTCGACGAGGATTTAAATTTCACCAAGAAGAAAAATGAGTCTTTGTTGAAGTACTTCAATCGATATATGTGCGACGGAGATGGATGGACCCACAGCTGGTACGTGTTCTTCGACCAGATGTTCAGTTAAGACGATGTTAACTTGATTTTTTGTGTCCGTTGTTTAATTGGTTGACTGTCTTCCTAGTTGCAAAATATACATATCCCGTTTGCCGGACCAAGAAAGCATAAGCCTAATTACGTCTAAGACGCCCAAATTCACTAACGGTAGCAGACTTTCTAGTAGCTACCACATAAACCCTCTTGTATGTGGTAGCCGCTTAACAGCGAAAATTATTATAAAAATTAACGTATAATGTGGCCTTTTATCTCGCTTTACGTAGCGCACCAAGAAACAATCTACACACTCGCACGTCTAATAAGGTAATCTCGTAAAATCGCACCGCTCGAGCTGGGCCAAAATCAATGCACACAATCGATTCTAGATGACGCAGCCGGGATCACAAAGAATATAATGAACTAAATTTGATAAATATCTTTATCTACAAAGAGGACTCTTTCTTGACTAATGTCTAATTGCCGAACAATTTATTTTTCGTAACCCGGCGTCGACGTCACTTGTCTCACGTGGCATTGATACTGGTTGACCCGATCGCTTTACGTCAAATACCTTCACTGTAGAGTCTCGGATGTCGAAACCACTAGCAAACATTCTTCATGTCCATCGTTACCGGAAAAAAAACTTTCAAAACCTTGTAAATTTCCATGGACGCGCACCCTTCCAGTATTAGAAATTATATCACGGATTGTTGCTTGGTACGCATCTTCGAAATCAAACTCATAATACATGACACTCAACGATGGTACACAGGAAAATGAAACTTGCATACCAAGACGAAATACTCGAAATTACTGTTTGTACTCAATGAAGTTGTTAGAGACCTTATATATCAATCCACCCTTGTATATATTTTCAGTATGAGTAATTTTTTCTTGTATATATGCATTTTTAGTACAAATAATTTCTACGATTAATGGATACATTTTTATGTATGGATATTATATATTCTATGTAATTATATTTAAATATCTAGAAATAAATAAGTGGTAGTAGATGTACTAAATCTTTTACATAAAATTGTGTGATATATACTTTAAGATATCCTGTTTCAATGAACAATAATGATGATTAAAGACGTCTGTATATTTATCTATTCGCTTTGTCATTAATAGTTTGTTTATACCTACGTATTTAATGGGGTTGTATTTGTAATACATCCGTTCTTAACTGTCGGTATAAATCTGTTTTGTACATAGAAACATACTTTCTTTTTTTTACTTTTAAAAGATATCCGAATTTATTTATTTTATTTTAAAGAAATATCATTATTTAACTAAGAACTCATATTGTTAATTTTTTATAGTTCCAATTACGTGCTTCATAAATGTCTATTAAATTTACGAATTGTAAGTACAATTTAGATATTAACTAACAACATTTTCCGTATTCGCGTAGTTGCATCTTGTCAATCGAATTAAAAGCATTTGTTCCTTTTGCATACACTTTATCGCTATTTAAATATTGGCGACATAGTTGCACACAGAAAAATTTGAGGAGGGACGCTAAATATATATTTTAGTAAGATGAAAGTGTGATACTGTGCTTAATATATTTCTAAATATTTTTATTCTTATCATTGCTTTTTTTATTTCACTACAAAATCTATTAGGCAATAATTTTTTCTAGACAATTTTTTCTTATTTCAACATTATTAACGTCGATTTAAATTCATTTAAATTATTTTTCTGAGATATTAAATATTTTACTTAATGTCAGGAACAAACATATATAGGGTGGAATTTGGAAATTTGTATGAAGATGAAAGATCTGTACAAGTGTTAATTTAAAGCGTGTTGTATCTAAAAAAAGTAAATTCAAATTATTTTTAATTGATTATGTAAACGTATTTTTTAAAAATTTTGGAATAATTTTAAATAAATTTCATACCTTATTGAATGTTACGTATTCACGAAGATAACTGAAAGCATTCGAGTAGGGTATAGTAGATCCCATTGAATGACCAGTGAACAACGTAATTTTGCTTATTTGCCTTAATTAATCAATTTAGGATGTATTTAAAATATTTTAATTTATATTATTATGCGAAATTAAAACATAATAGTAATAATTTACTTAATAGCAAATTATTAGATTTACTCCATTTGTTCTTATATCCACAACTTTCTAACATATAAGTTTAATATATAACCCATCTACCAGGTCCTAAGCTGGTGAAATATTGTAAACAGGTCCTCAACAAACTGGCACAAAAATTTGTGATTTCTGATTACTAATTCCTTTACTATTTACTGTTTTAAAAATTTAAATAAACTGCAGTGTATAACGAAAAGTAAGTTCACGTGATCGAAATTTATCGTTTATATTTACGAGTATCTTTTACCAAAATAGCTCGTACACAAATGCAGAAAGCAATACAAAAGCTATACAATTTTATATTGCGAAATTTTCAACCCTTATACATGGCGCAGGTCGTATATTGCAGGTAATGGAGAGTATAAAAAAATTAAATAATTGATTGGACTGTCAGTTCTTAGTCATACATTTCTATCACTAACAGATTAAAAATTCAAACATTTGATTTTCTTTCACATTGTATTATAAATTGTGAAACAATAAGAAGTTTTAGTTTATTGGAGGTTACTAAGAGGAATACGAAAATAGTTTTAATATTATTATTAATAATATCAGAACTAAGTAAATGTTTTTTGGCAATACGTTACATAAAATATTTTAAAAATATATCAATTTTGGTTACAAGATTACAAAAGAATTAAATAATTGATTGGACTGTCAGTTCTTAGTGATATATATCTATCACTAAAAGATAAAAAATTAAAACTATTGATTTTTATTCACAATTTATTATGTGTTATTAAGTTGTGAAACAATTTTTTGGGCGTCCTAATACGAACTTCAAGTAAATTCAGCAACACGGCGAGTTTTAAATGTTTATTCTATGCTTATGTGCGCAGGATACTGCAGTATGCTGCAGTTGTGTGGTATCCATACTACGTCTACCAACAGATCGCTTTGGAGAGAATTCAGAAGCGTTTTCTTATCCGTCCCACGCATTATCCAATGCGTGGGACGGATTACAATGCTTTGCTCAACAGACATAGTTTTCGCTCTCTTACTAGTAGAAGGGATGAAGCAAGTGCTACCTTTATTTGGAACTGGTCAACAACTACATAGTCTACTATCTCAGGTTGATTTTCTTGTGCCGTCTTACTATACGCGTTTGTGCGCCACGTTTCTATTACTAACGGCCAGATCGAACGTTTTGAAGAAGGCACGTCTGGTGCACTTGATGCGAAATTACAACACCTTGGATTGCTTTCTTTTACTCTTACTTTCCTTTTTTAAAGCTGTTTCCATAACATAACCTTTATTAAAATTTTTTATATGAGCATGTCTTGTATTAATTTTGAACTTTCTTTTTTTGGCAATAAAGTAAGAACTTTTTTTTAATAAATAGAAGAAATGGTTTTAAAATATAGCAACCACATATTCCAGATGTAGTATAGTTCTTATTGAAATTAAATTCTATAAGGATAACGCTATTAATAGATACTAAGGATAATAAGAGACTCAAAATTGCTATTTAATCCTGTGCTGCATCCTTAGGTTATTTTTTTATTATTGCTGTCATAGTATTTTTAATTCTATATTAAAAATTTACATGGAATAATTGCAATAAAAGTAGGAAATTTTATTTCACGCGAATAAAAATAAAGAATGAAATAGGGATACATTTAAGGGAAATATTAAAAGAACTAGAGAATGTTACTGTTGTTCTTTTAATGTCTTTTAAATAGTATCGTGTGGCCTTATAATACAGAAGCTGACAGTATGTGTCAAATTTTGGTTAAGTTAGCATTACTGCACTTGATCTCGACAGCAACAATTAACATTAGCGTCCTATGCGGTAATAATTTTTTACGTAAAGATAAAAATTGATAAAATCAAACACAATAACCTTGCTTTTCGAAATGTTTATTGGCAATATTTGCTAATTACAATTACTTAAGAAAATGGGATAGATTGGAGCGCGTTTGAAAAAAGAAATGTGAATAATAAAAGCTAACGAAAAATGAACATGTATGACTATGGCAACAAATGTCAAACAGCAATTGACAATAACTATAATTCTCAGTGTGGTAAAGACAAAACAAAGAAATTTCCAAAATTTGACAGACGTCAGCGTCAGTATTAAACGGATACCCGATACTACTACTACAACCCATATTTGTAACTAAAGTCATGGAACTTTTTGAGGGATCTTCTTCGATAACGTCCAAAACATGCTCGTCAAAATCGGAACCTCCACACACACTCACCGTACATTGAGTGCATATCGGCATACTCAGAAAATCTGTAATTTGTCATCTTTATTAATCACGAGAAATATCTTAATGACAATATAAACAAATTTGACACATTTATGTCGTTGCTAACTTGACAAACTTATATAGCTAACAAGAAAAATCTATAAATGCATAAAAAGTTGCCTAATATGTCAGTCGACATTAAGTATTTTAAAACCATTTAACTTTCCAATAAGGCGTTTCCAGGACAAAAAGATACTAAAAAAGTTCTTCCATTTATTACCTCCCATTACCGCGAAAATTTTATCGGTGGAATTTAGACGGACCCTGTATATACTGTTGTAGATAGCAACCGCTATAAAATTGTGATAATTATTATTCTATAAACGGATTGCTGTTGCATAATAAAGGTTATTATTATTATTAATGACTTTAGTTTTATTCTATATTGACAACTATAAAATAATATTCATTCTTAGTTGCATTTATTTTTAATGTAGGCACTAATAAGTATTCATTGAGAAACATAAACAACACACATATATATATATATATATATATATATATATATATATATATACTTGTGTTGCAAAATCAAGTATAAACATAGAGCAAGTGGTATCTTTTCAACGGATCACTAACAAATCTGTACGTATAAGATTTAAGAATAAGTATCGTGCGGTTTTCTTAAAATATCTGCTTTAATTAATTTTAGATTTCCCTAGTTTAACAAAAAAAGTTATATTAAAATTGGTTTCTCAGAACTTTATATTTAATTGAAAAGAAAACACCACTTTCTGGGAAATCTTCTCATTATTTCTTGGCAGCGTATGTATATTCCAATAGATATTTAAAATTCTATGAAATAAGTTTTTGTAAAGAAACCTAATTAAGGGCAGATATAAATTTAAATAGACAATGGAGTATCATGGAGAATCATAAGTTTTTTCCGTATTATGTTATTATACTATATCAGCCTTATTATAAGGATTTATGAGTGATATTTGTACAAGAAAATCCAATAACTAATCGACTGAATAATATTTAATTTCTCTCCTTCTTTATTTTGATAAATGTTATTATCATCTGTCTGGAAACGCCAGTTGGCTCTACGCCACCCTATGTATTTCGATAATAAATTTAAAAAATATTGTATCTGGTATTTTCTTTTTGGCTCAAAACATCAATAAAATAAAGAAGTTTAAGTATAACCCTCACGCTTGTCATTAAAAGGGGGCAATTTTCGTTTAACGACGAATATACTTGATATAAGAAAAAGAAGTTTTTTATATTTAATGTAAAAATTTTGGACAAAATCAAAAAATACAACAAACATCTCTTAAGAGACATATCGCGCGTTCCATAGTGTTCTGATTTTCCAAAAAATCCGAACATCAGAATGAATCGACCAATTGCAATGAAATTTTGTATACTACTCTGTTTTGTCTCTGATAAAAAATGATAACAATATGTTCGCAAAAATATAGCAGGTGGACAATTCTTTTTATTTTGTTTTATAAAAAAATTATGTTTTTAAATTCGCGTTTCTTTAAGATTGAAGCAGTATTTCGAAGCGATTCCTTCTCAAATTATGAAGTCATTATGCCTAGTCGCCGTTTACGGAACAATTACAATCATTTAAGTGAATTCGAAAGGGGCGCATTGTTGGTATGCGGGAAGCCGGTTTTTCAATAAAACAAATTTCCGACCGCATGGGACGCAGTGTATCAACGGTGTTACAGTGTTGGTGCAAGTCGTCTAAAGAAGGAATCCATAACCGTCGTCATGAATCCGGACGATCTCGAAAACTACACCACGGGAAGATCGTCATTTAAAGATTGCGACTTCACAAGACAGAGTTACCACGACCTGGTCGGTTGGAAATGCTTGGTTGGGAGCTTTACAATAAAGAGCCTCTATGGCAACGATATATCGCAGAATACGCGTTTTTGGGCTTCGTTCGTATAGACCATTTTTATGTCTACCACTGACACCTCGACATTGTGCTGCTCGGATTGAGTGGTGTAAAGCTAGATCAAATTGGGATGGTGAATGGAATCATGTTGTGTTCTCTGACGAGTCTCGATTCTGTCTGTGGGTGCACGATGGTCGCAGAAGAGTAAGACGATTTCGTGAAGAACACAGAAATTTAGAATTTGCTATGGAACGACACACGGCCCTTACACCGGGGGTGGTGATATGGGGTGCAACAACATACGGTAGCAGTTCGTCTTTAGTTTTGATTGAAAGAAATTTGAATGCAAATGAATACATGCGAAATGTACTGTAGCCTATTGCACTGCCATGCCTACGAAGGTTAATGCAACCCCTTTTCAAACAAGACAACGCACGTCCTCATACAGCAAGGGTTACAACAAGGTTCTTACAAGAAAATAACGTGGCCCTGCTACCATGGCCTTCTCGCTACTCAAACTTTTCACCAATCGTACATGTGTGGGATATGATTGGCACTCTGTGTAATTTACCTCAACCACCTAATAACCTACTTGACCTTCGTCACCAAATTCAAGAAGCCTGGGATTACGTTCCCCAGGATACCATAAATCATTTAATTTCAAGCATGCATCGAAGAGCGGCGGACCCACTCATTATTAAATGACATTGGTATTTTTTAATATTTCAGTTTGAAAATGTAATAATTTCTTAAATTTGATTAAACAAACATTATGTATAAATTTTATTAAAATTGATCACCTCCAACTGGGTGTTCGGATTTTTTGAAAGTATTGGTTAATCAAGAATCTAGCATCAAATTATTTTCTTTCAATTTATTTCAATTTGCACATATAAATTTACTCTGCTTTTATTATGTGGATTTGTAATCATTCAAAATTATTGCAAACAACTACAAATTTTCAAAATAAAACGAACCAAAATTAAGTGAAATAAATAAATCCTGAAAAATAATAACTTGTTCTAAGCTTTGTAGGACTTCACCCTATCAGTATTAAAATAATTCTATTATTTACGTAAGGTAGGTAGAATATTGATATGAAAAGGAAACTTTCCATGTCATCAAAATATATAAGAATATAATTAGTAACCTATAATTTTCAAATCCTAAATCATTAGAAAGATTTACGACAATTTCCAAGTTTATATGACGAATTTGCTCCAAAGCTGCTCAAGCTAAAATAAATAATAAAAATCATCTCAGCTGAAAGTATAAGATTTACTGAATTCGCAATGATTACTCTTTCGGTTTCAATTATTTCCTGTGAATATTTAAGGCTATACTATAACTATCATAACTGATTATCGAATAGAGGTTATTTTAAATATTCTTTGATATAACTGAATTAATACGTTTACTTTCAAAAAACTTTGAAATACTTATTTCTAAATAATTACGAAATATGCTATATATAATAAAATTCAATTTGTTTCATTGCAATTAATATTAATTTTATCTATACTAAAATTTAATGTAAAATCTAAATGGAATTATTTATTTGAATATTTTTAAAATAAATATTTTTTACCCTTTGATGTGAAGCTAAAAGAACGTAGGCGGTAAGAGTCTTCATCATCCTCATTATGTCCAACATTGTTTTTTGTTTCTGGAACGTCCAAGAACGCTGCCGATTTTCTATGATAAACTGAAGTACCGCGTCTTGAACCTTTTCTACGAATATTTGGGGATACATCCGGAGTACCTTCACCCTGATCCAACTTAGGTTCACTATTACAATGACTTTTAACTTCAGCATTGTTATTTGCCGCCGCGGCAATTGCAGCTCTTTTTCTGATAGATCTACCACCGGTAATTCTAGCGCTCTGAGAACGTGCCGCAGGTCTTCTTCGGCTACTGACCGGCGTACCTGCATCTGGAGTGCCACCACCAGTGGGCGATATTGCCTCCATGCTTGTCGAAGTCGCTGCACATATCGACGCGGAGCGTCCTTTTGCGAGGCGCTGTACGTATAGACGGTCGTCCGTCATGACGCTAACTGACGGCGACGCTCTCTTGGCCTAGTTGTAGCGTCGTTGGCTCGGAGTAGATCGCTAGAGAGTTTCAAATGCGAACACCATCGTTATTTTCGGCTCGACATTAACCTCTCCCTTGCTTACGAATTCTGTTAAGTTTAATGCAATTACAACTGTAACTTACTATCTGAGCGTAGTATTTAACAAGGAATGGGCACTGACACTGTGACTTTATTTTTGATATCCCATGTTTGATATATTTTAGTTACATTTAAGGATGCACTTATACGTTAAAGTAAAACAATAACTTAAAATTTAAAAAGTTATACCGACAATTACAACTTTAAAGGTACAGTGAGATTAAATAAATAATTCTATGAAACATTGCAATCGTGTTTGAATATATCGTAAAATTTATCGATATAACAATAAGAAAAGTTAGTAGTTGCAATAGTTGACACACACACACACAGAGAGAGAGAGAGAGAGAGATTAGAAGGAATTCCTTATTTTCTTGACCATAATTAAATATAAAATAAAATGTAAGTATTTCTTGGGAATAGCGGCCGGGTAATTAAAACAATATTTAATTTTACATAGTTAATTGATGAAGGAGATGCTTGTTGAAACTTCATTATAACGCTAAGAAATAAGTATGTAATTAAACTTCTAGTTTCAAAAATTCTTTTATTGTAAATACCACTACAATATTGTTTAATTACTTATTTCTTAGCGATTTAATTTTACATTTCGGTACTACATATAGTACCTTTTTCAAAACTGTAATGTTTAATACAAAGGTATTTTTAATAATATTTTATATTATTAAAAATCTGGTGTGAAGAACACAAATACAGGTTCACTATTAATATTTTTGTGAACGTGTCCGAACATATCCCTCCCCAGAGACGTAGATACGTATTTCGCCTTTCTACAGGCTCATCGGTACGCCCCTGCTGGAGAAAGGATATCTTCAGACACATTCACAAAAAAGAACCATATCGCCACATCACAGAAATTATCCATAACGAGCGTAGAAGCAAATTCAGCGCTGCCTGTTGTCAGACAGCCGAAGTACCATGCCCCGTCCACATAACCAATGTGAAGTAACGACGCCCTTCCAAAGGTGGCACAGCCATCTCTCTAGAAACTGCATTTTGTTTGTGTCCTCACTCATACTACGGACTAACCGCATGTGTAATGTATCAGAATAATTGAAACATACATGAGTAGGTAGACCCCACCAGTTTTGTATAATACAAAGGTATTTTTAATAATATGAAATATTATTAAAAATCTGGTCTGAAGAACACAAATACAGGTTCACTATTAATATTTTTGTGAACGTGTCCGAACATATCCCTCGCCAGAGACGTAGATATGTATTTCGCCTTTCTACAGGCTCATCGATACGCCCCTGCTGGAGGAAGGATATCTTCAGACACATTCACAAAAAAGAACCATATCGCCACATCACAGAAATTATCCAGACCGAGCGTAGAAGTAAATTCAGAGCTGCCTGTTGTCAGACAGCCGAAGTACCTCGCCCCGTCCACATAACCAATGTGAAGTAACGACGCCCTTCCAAAGGTGGCACAGCCATCTCTCTAGAAACTTCATTTTGTTTGTGTCTTCACTCATACTACGGACTAACCGCATGTGTAATGTATCAGAATAATTGAAACATACATGAGTAGGTAAACCCCACCAGTTTTGTATAATACAAAGGTATTCTTAATAATATAAAATATTATTAAAAATCTGGTGTGAAGAACACAAATACAGGTTCACTATTAATATTTTTGTGAACGTGTCCGAATATATCCTTTCCCAGAGACGTAGATACGTATTTCGCCTTTCTACACTCTCCTCGGTACGCCCCTGCTGGAGAAAGGATATCTTCAGACACATTCACAAAAAAGAACCACATCGCCACATCACAGAAATTATCCAGACCGAGCGTAGAAGTAAATTCAGCGCTGCCTGTTGTCAGACAGCCGAAGTACCTCGCCCCGTCCTCATAACCAATGTAAAGTAACGACGCCCTTCCAAAGGTGGCACAGCTATCTCTCTAGAAACTTCATTTTGTTTGTGTCTTCACTCATACTACGGACTAACCGCATGTGTAATGTATCAGAATAATTGAAACATACATGAGTAGGTAAACCCCACCAGTTTTGTATAATCCAAAGGTATTTTTAATAATATAAAATATTATTAAAAATACCTTTGTATTATACAAAACTGGTGGGGTTTACCTACTCATATATGTTTCAATTATTCTGATACTGTAATGTTTATTAAACTGTAAAAAAAATGGTAAGAGAACATTGTTAAATTAAATCTACTTACATTAAATTTGTGTAATTAAAATATGATAATGTATTTGTTTCGCATTTATAAATAAAACTAAACTTGTGCATTAGAAGGTAGTTCGTTTTCGGACGTGTGTTTATTTTTATTTTTTGACTGCTGCAAGTTTTCTCAGTTTCACCGTACATACGGGGGGCGTTAGTTTAGTTTAGTTAGCATGTGCTTTTTTTATTTTTTTACGAGGGTGTTATATAATGAGCAGATATCGAAAGTGTGTTTGGTTTGTTCGTTATGTTTTTTAGAGCGGTACTATTGCTTGAAAATTTACTCCCATTTAAATGCTTTTGTAAGCATTGTATTGTTTGTCCGATGTATGTCTACACCTTCGTAGTGGTTGCATAGAATTTCATATATAACGTCTGTTTTCTTTAATGTAGGTATTTTGTGTTTTAATTTTGAGCATAGGTTAAGATTATTAGAGTTTTTGTAATCTAGTTTTATGTTATATGGTATATATATATATATATATATATTAAGATTTTGTTGCTTTTTCTGATAGGCTATTTATATAAGGTATTGGGATATAGAATATCAGACAAACCCAACACACTTTCAATTTCGAAAAAACCTCTCTAATTACATCTGAGAAAAATAACAAAGGAAGAAATATATTAGAAAGCATCCAGAAGAAATTCCATGAATGATAGAATAGACATAAATAATCTCAACAATATACCTGTATATATATCAGAGCCCATTACATAACACCCCTTGTATACCGACACTAACAAACATCACAAAAAATTTAAAAAATACCTTAGAGAAGTCTAAACTAACGCTCGCCTACCCCCCCCCCCCTTCGTATGTACGGTCACATTGAAATAAATTAAAATAAACACATCTCCGAAAACGGTCCACCTGCTAATACACAAGTTCAGTTTTATTTAGAAATGCAAACAAATACATTACAAAATTTTAATTGCACAAACTTTTTGTAAGTAGATTTAATTTAACATAGTTCTCATTTTTTGACGACATTTTAATAAATATTACAGTTTTGAAAAAGGTACTTTATATAGTATCGAAACATCAAATTAAATATTGTTTTAATTACGCGGCCGCTAATCCCAAGAAATACTTACTTTTTATCATATATATATATATATATATATATATTGTTATCGTTCGGGACGCTCATGTACAGAAGTTCCTAGGAATGAGAAAAGTAGAAATTAGTTAAACAAAAAGTAAAATATAAATATGTTAATCAGCTTTATTACAATTTATATATATATATATATATATATATACTCTTGAAGTTACCATTGCAACGAGAAGATCCTCTAGAAAAAGGTGAAAGTGATGTCACCGAAACGTCAGGAAGAAAGTTGTCCTTCTCAGGACGAAATCATCCAAGCGCGGCGAAATATCAAGAAGAACAACGCTTCATATATATATATATAGAGAGAGAGAGAGAGGGGGGGGGAGACGGAGAGAGAGAGAGAGAGAGAGAGAGAGAGAGAGAGAGAGAGAGAGAGAGAGAGAGAGAGAGAGAGAGAGAGAGAGAGAGAGAGAGAGAGAGAGAGAGAGAGAGAGAGAGAGAGAGAGATTTATTGACCTTTGTATATTATAGTAGATTTAGATATTCGGCGATATGAGGTCTGTTTTACTTTAGTATGTATATATTTAAAATAATCTCTTACTTATTTCCGTAAATATTATTTTTATCAAAGAATTATAAGTGGCAGTATATTAATGTCAAAGTTATATAAGTAATGTTGTCAGGGTGAGAAATATATATTCATAAATACATTCTACATTCAATTCAAATAATAATAATTCATGACCTAACATTCCCAAGAGCTAGACGCCAATTATAAGGAGATTGGTAAGTCATGAGTTATTCCTGTTGGGAATGTTAGGCTAAGAATTATTATTATTTGAATCGAATGTAGAATGTATTTATGGACAACAAAAGCATATTTTCTACCCGGTCAAGTGTGTAATCATCAGATTAAAGATATACTCGTATATTGAAAAAACCGCACAGACACACAGACACACAGATATAACGAGACAGAAATACGCAACACGTTTTTTTTTCTTAAAACTTTGTCCATTAGGAATATCTCTAATAATATAAATGCCAAAGAGCAATCATCCTCTTACGCTATTATCTACAATGATTTAATGAAATATACTTAATTAATTAAATAAAATTAAATTAAAACCACTTTAAAATATTATTTTATTTTTACTTCAATTTATCTAAGCACATTTTTCAATTTGGCATTTTCCACCGAATCTTTTATGTCATGTCACTCATGACAATAGTTGTTTTCGTTTGTGTATTGACTTATTTTTCAACAAATAAGTTTTTGTAATACTTTTTTCGGTTTCGAGGTAAAAAAATACTTGTGTCAATAACTGTTAATCTCAGATAAATTGTAAAGACATATCTAAACTAGATTGAAAATAAATAGTGTGAGAAAAAACATATATGAATGAGATTATAGATAGTAACGTAAAATAAATAATAAGACAAAAATTTAAGTGGTAAAAATAATATTGATTATTTTATAAAATGAAAAGAATTTGATGAAATAGTAATGAAGTACTATTTACGGAGCTTTTTAAATAAAAATTAAAAGTAAATGTAAATATAATAACAAGTTTTATAAAAAAGAATACAAAGTGACTTAAGATTAAATGGAATTATGAAGTATTATATTTACTAAAAGAGAAGAATAGGTGAAAAATAATTAAATTTGCCAAAAAAGGAAATCTAATACAAAGGATTGTGTATTGAAGAAGTTTATTTTTTGTTAATGAGGAATAAACTTTAAGAGGTTTATTAAGGCAGGAGCAATTAATTAATTAAAAAACGCCAAAACCGCTGAAGAGATTTCTACAGGTTTTTTTCAATATTTATTAAGATTTTAGATGTTAATTATAATTTAGAAAGTTTTGATTTATTTAAAATAAACTTAAAAATATGATATAGACTTTGTGGCAAAAATTATAATTTTATATAAATTGCAAAAATATGTGTAAGACATGATTAAATACAACATTATAATGCTAGATAATTTTGTACCATATATAATTATGCGAATAAAAAAATTACACAAATTCATTTATAACATAATTGTTGCAAGTTTTTATTTGTTTATTTTATCTTTATATCTTTATATCCTCAAACAGAAAAGTATATAATAGGACAAATTTGCATTTTAATAAATCGAAAAAGTATTGCGTACAACCAAAGACAAACAACCTAAACATGACATTCATGTAAAATAGAATTGTCTCCACAATTATATTGACTATCTATGTACATCAAATTCTTGGTTTGCATTTCTTTATTTTAGCGTATTTCTATCGTAGTATTTTTTTTTATTGTTTATTAAAAAAGTTAAAAAAAATCGGTTTATGCGACGTTTCGTAGTTTTATGAACTATATTTTTAAGTGCGTAAAAATTTAAATTATTAGAAATAAGTATTAAAAAAAAGTATTTAATTAATTACATTACAATATGGGAATTAGAAATGTCCACACTTATTTATTAGATGCAAACCGGCAAAATAGTTAATAAATTTGACATAAGTAGTTACTTTCATTCTGTTTACTGTCATAAAGATCTACAATTTTTTGACATAATGCACTATAGTGATTTTAATTTTTGTTCACGTAGTCAGACCATTTTAAGAGGGACGTTAAGCTGTACTTTTAATAACATAACGCAGACACCACGAGTCAATTGACATCAATTCTTCGAACTTCATCTAACGTGCATTTCTCAAACATGAATTTCTCTTTTTCATTTATTTTACAACGTAATCTTAAGACAATTTTATTTTATTTTTAACGTTATCATCGTGTTAATTTCATTAAATAAATTGTTCAACGGTATTTTATGTTTCACTTAAATATCAGAACAAAAAAATTATGATTTTTTTAGAACGTACTTAATTTTTTAATAACGTACTTATTATATAAATCTGGTATAAAGCAGTATGCAGTACATGTTAAATATCGGCGGATTACCTTTCTCGACGGAACAGTAGAAGCTCACACACCACAATCGCTGTTAGAGGCATTTGTTTGGTTAGATTGTTAAATGCAACTTGACATAAACATAAATGACATCTTTAATGCTGAAGAAACTGACTCGTTCCACAAACTTGCACTAAATCATACACTAAAATTTAAGGATAAAAATGCGATGGGAGCAAGCAATCGAAGCTTAGATTAACTGTTTTGGTGCACGCTAATATGGCAAGCACTGAGAAACGTAAACTTTTTACAACAGGAAAATTCAAAAACCCAAGGTTTTTTAAGACGAAACTTATTTCGTCTTAAAAAACCTTGGGTTTTTGAATTTTGCGATAAAGATCTAACGAAACAGAAAAGAAAAATTTTATTATTGGTAAACAACTGTCCAGCTCATCCCCGTATAAGTGATCTTAAAAATATTCGTCTGGAGTTTCTACCACCGAATTCCACGTCCGTGCTCCAACCACATACTTAAATAGATATACCGCGCAAAAGAGACGTCTGACACGCAGAAACATGGGGGCTGCCATTTTTACATACTTCCTGAAGGATGATAGACTATCCAACTTGTAAATATTCTATATTGATTACATAACTATCTATAAAGTTAACATAAATATTTCAGTTAGATGTAATTCTACTCGTTTCGAAATTTCATGAAAATATATTTTTGAACATTTTATTTTAAAATAACTTCTTGATGTTTAAATATTGGCAAAACACCAATTAATTTTTATTCTTAAAAACAAACCCAATAACATTGGATACTGCTAAAATTCGCGGAAACAGATATTCCTTGAATTGCCAGCATTCACAATTATCATGTTCGTAAAATTTGACATTTTTAACCTACAATTCAGTTGACAGTTCGATTTAAAACTGAACAGTTTCGTCTCAACAGAATTTAACAAAGTAATAGTAATAGTTGCGTCAAAAATGGAAATTCTGAATCGTGATTTTCGAGTGATGATTTTTTACGATTTTCGATACTGTTTGACACCAAAGCAATGTATGGAAAAGCTTAGTTTGGTATTTGGGAATGAAACACCATCCAAAACTATGGTTTACAAATGGTTTGCAGAATTCAAGCGTGGAAGACCAACGTTTGGTGACGATCTTCGTGATGGGCGTCCATGCACCTCTGTTGTTGCGAAAAGTATCGATGTTGTGCGTGAAATGATTTTATCAGATCGACATGTGACATACAGTGAGAGAGAGGCGTCCTTATACATTACGGCGAAACTAATTGCACGATCATTTACATGTCAGGAAGCTTTCCAGTCGTTGGATCCCTCAAAATTTAAAAGACGAACAAAAATAGGCACGTGTCAAGTGGTGCAAGGAAATGTTAAAAAAATTTTATTGTGGTTGTTAAAATTCTGTATATAACATTATAACACGTGAAGAATCCTGTATATATTCAAATGAGCGTCAAACTAAACAGCAATCAACTGTATGGGTGTTTGAAAATGAACCTAAACCAAGAAAAATGGCGCGGTCACGAAGCGTTTCGAAAAGAATGATTGCTTGTTTCTTCGAAAAAGGGAGTCATGTTGCAACTGTTTCATTAGAGGATCGACGAAGAGTTAATGCTGACTAGTATACGCCAATTTGTTTCCCGGAAGTTATCGATGAAGTCAGAAAAAAACAACATAAACCGACGAATCATTGTTCATTATGACAATGCAAGCGCTCACACAGCACGACAAACTGTCGAGTTTTTGACCAACAGGAACATCGAATTAATAACTCATTGCCCATATTCGCCCGATTTAGCGCCCAATGACTTCTTCTTATTCCGAAACGTCAAAAATAAAATGCGTGGAAAGCGGTTTTCATCGCCTGAAGAGGCTGTTGAAGAATTTTAATCAGTGGGTTTGGAGATACCTCGCTCAGAATGGAAAAAGTGTTTTGCAGATTGGTTTTATAGGATGCAAAAGTGTATACATCTTAAAGGGGAGTATTTTGAAGAACAGTAAAGCGATTTACATAGCGTAATTTGTACTCCAACTTAAATTTTTCTCTCGGTTGCTACTACAACAATTTTAGTTAGTAAAATATCGTTTTTTATTATTTTCCCCGGAATTATAAGAAAAACGAACACACGCTACTAAATAAGAGTTTTATTATTTTGAAGTCGAAACTTATATTAAATATAATTATTAAAAAAATGAATTATATATAAATATTAAATCATATCCACACATCGGCACAGTCATATAACATAAAATATTTTAGAGTAGAATACAGTTTAATTTTTTGAATTATTTTTTTGAGGCTAAAATGCAAGCGATACTGGATACTGGAGCATATTCATGCAGTATATGAGGAAAGGATAAATTCCAAATTGGAAGGATTTCCTCCAAACTCTGGTGCAAATTCTATCGTGGATTGGATCATGTGAATGGTCATTTCACAATTTGTGGATCCCTGTAGTCCATAAAAAGAGTAAGAAAATCTAGCCAATGAGTTCCATGTGAACTTCCCAAACTTAGGAATAAAATATTGCTACTGGTGATAAGAAATGGAGTCACTATAAAAATATCAAGCGCCGAAGACGGTGGATGGAAGATGCATACGGATCTCGGGCTAAAGAAAGTCTCTTCACCCATATAAAATATTGTTATCTGTTTGACAGGATAACAACGGAGATTTACTGCGAGCAGCTGGAGTGTCCTAAACCAGAGTCAGAAAAAAAATATACACCTTTTCTGTTAATTATAATTTTCCTAACAATCAGGAGGTTGACGTCGCAACTTGTTACTTTCTGCATACTGGTACAAACTTTGTTTGTCAAATTGTAGTAATTAACGCAATACACCAGGCGACATTTGCATATAAAAATGAGATTTAATAGTCATTAGTACTCATTTGCAGTAAGTTCATAAAGACCTTTTCTAGTTTCAAAATTAAAGGTATTCCTCCATCAGAATAATGTCCAATGACATGTAATTAGAAAGACAGTAGAAGTGCTGACGGAGTTTCAATATGAAAAGATGTGCCACCATATTTTCAGGATACCGCCTGATTGTCATTTATTTCGAAATCTACGAAATTATTTAGACGGAAAAATATGAATTATTTAATCGAAGTCACAACAGTACTAGAAATACTTTTTTGCGTTAAAGACAAAATAAATGATCTTTAGAAGAGAGGCATTAAAAGTCTACCAGATGGAGGAGTATTATATAAGGTGTTAAAAAGGTTGTTTTGATTTTACCCACTTATGGTTTATAGCAAAAAGTCTTAGTAAACCTAGGTCCTAAAACCAGTCGTGTGTAAGTTATAATTGATTTTACATTTTTTCATCAAAAGCATAACTAGACTTTTGCTTATGTTACCCATGTACAATAAATGTGTATTCTAACTTTTATTTTTCGTTATTTACTGTCACGTCATATGTTATATTGATCTCGCTTTTACTGTCGGTTAAATATGGATAGATACACAAATGCAGATATGGCAGACATTCACTTTATGTATGGTCCTGCTATTGGTAATGCTTATGAGGTGCTTTATGCGGAAGCTTACACTAACCGTATTTTGCCTAGTAGTAATTTTTTTACAAAACTGCATAAACGTCTGTCAGAGGTGGGTTCATTTAAACCAAATTATCGCGATGAAAGAAAGCTTCGATCTGTTTGTACTCCTGCAGTAGAAAAGGATGTTTTATGAAGGGTTGAAGAATATCCAGGTATTAGTGTTACAAGGATCTCTACTGCAGTAAATATTAGCGCTCCTCTAGTTTGAAGGACTATACACCAGCAATGACTTATCATTTATCACAACGAGTGCAAGCACTAACTTCTCCTGATTACGTTTCGCGAAGTGTGTTTTCCTGTCCTACCTTTCCTGCTATAGCTTTATTCAGCGATGAATTTACTGCATTTACTAAAGACGGCATTGTTAATTTTCATAATAGTCACGTTTGGGCGGACGAAAATCCTCACGCTGTTATGGAACCATGGAGTCAGCATAGGCTTTCTGTTAATGTTTGGGTTGGTATTCGAAACGATCGACTGATAGCACCAGCTTTTCTTCCTAATCACTTAACTGCTGAAATTTATCTGGAATTTCTGCGAAACACTTTGCCAATATTATTAGAAGATGTACCTCTTGAGGATAGGTTACAGATGTGGTGTATGCATGATGGCGCACCTGCACATTTCGCGCACATTGCTCGTCATTATTTAAATAATGAATTTAATGGTAGATGGACAGGACGGGGGAGTCCAAATGCTTGGCCACCTAGATCCCCTGATCTTAATCCGCTAGACTTTTTTGCTTAGAGTTAAAGTGGTTAATTTATTCCACACCTGTAAATGACATAGAAGATCTACAGCGACGAATACAAAACGCATGTGAAACAATTCACCACTCTCCAGGAATCTTCGAAAGAGTGCGAGATCCTTTTGTGCGTAGATGTCAAGCATGTTTGCACGTGAAAGGAGGTCATGAATGTTTTCCTATTAAAAGAACATTTAATAACTAAACCGCTTTATTCAATAACAATATTGGAATTGTTTATATCTCCGAAGCGACTGATTTTAGGACGTAGGTTTACTAAGATGTTTTTCTTTATCTGAATGAGAACCATTAATGGGTAAAATTTGCGAACAACTTTTTTACACCCTGTATGTTATAATGAATAAAAATATCTTTTAAATTTGAAATGGTTTCGGTTATCTTAATTTATAAAAAATATATAAAAGAACGAATTGTTTACGGGATAACATAGATAAAGTTTAAAATACTTCTTTTAATATTCTGTGACAGTTTTGTAATACTATTTTCGACGTAATAGAATATACAAGAAGCAGTACTGTATTTATATAATCTGCCAATTTGTATACATCTATACATTCAAAAACGAACAAAAGAAAGTTTCAGCATTACGTATATATTTTATAATAAGGAAGTATCTAAGTCTTCAATTAAAATACATAGATTTCGCCGCACGTAAAACCCATTAAATTCGTTCATAAAAGTTGGAGATTGACTATTAAACAGAAGATATATACTTTTTGGATACTAATGAAGTTAATTCAATAAATATGTACATGTGAAATATAGCAAAATAGGTAACTCGAATGTCTTACTTATAGAGCGAGATTAATTTAATTATAATTTTAATTGAGTTCATAAATTAATTTCTTTATCCAATTATTTTCGAAATAGCTTCTCTTTATACTTTTCTCTTTATACGAAGTTTATAAAGTAAAAGGAGGAAATTGCGGAACCAACTGTACAGTTTAGCTCTGATTTAAATTAAAATTAGCAAATGACTTCATTTATTCTATGCAAAAATTCACGACTTTTCTTAATCAGGATTATATTGAACGATACTACAATATAAGAATAGAGTAATGTAAAAAGTTATTTATGTTGCGCTTTATTACTTGAGAAGGAATAAATTTAGTAACATCTCAAAATGACAGAGACCATTTATAATCGAGGAGTACAGATAATACGACCTAAGCGAAAATTGTGTCAAATTTACATTCATTAAGAACTTTAATCTTATATACGAACAGAATTTTGGTAATACCTGTCTTGTGGATTAATTTCAGTAAAAGAAGTACTTTCTTTCACGCTTCCTACAGCAACTAAGGGGAAAATATTTCACATGCTATTCGCCAATGCGAAAAGACAATTTTCATAGAAATTATACGAAAAATTTAGTATTTATTAATGTCAATATACAAATTTGTTAATAATATTTTTAATTGGGATGGTGGATTGTTATTTATGCGATATCGTTACCAATATCAGATTCAGTCATAAAGTATTAATGAAAAAGACGAACTGATATCATCTATTTAAAGATAATATGCAACATAAGTGATTCCCAGGCGTAGAAATATCCGGTTACGGTAACCTAAAAAAAAGGAGTAGGTACGTAAACGGGTTAATAAATCGGCGAAAGTGTCAGGATGCCTGAAGAATATAGTGTAGAGAAACAGGAACCCCAATTTAGAAAGTAAAGTCCATATCTATAAAACGTGCGTAAGACCACTTTCGACGTATGCAGTCGAAGCAAAGGCAGATACCACAGAAACCAAAAGAGTTCTGAGAACAACAGAAATGAGAATATTACGATCTATCGTACGCAATACACTAAGGGATAGAATACGAAACAATGAAATCAGAGAACATGCACAATACATGCACAAATAATAAGAGACTAGAACCAACACGCAAACAGAATGAACGGAGAAAGAATAGCAAAAATTGCAAGAGATGGAAAACCACCAGGAAGACGACCAGCAGGAAGACCTCCAAAAAAGTGGAGGGATTGACGTCCCAAGAAAATTCACTGTAATAACAGGTCATGGTTTAACATAAGAATAAGAAGAAGAAGAAGAAGAAAAGTAATTCTTACAAAATATTTACTACACTTTACAACATAGTTGGCGTCAGGTTATGAATGCTACGGCTGTATAAGGTTGCAGTCGCCAATTTTCATGTAGTGACCATAATCTAATTCTTTAGGGTTGGACACCAATAAGTCCGGGCACTTGAGCACAGTGCTCTTTGTATCACCCCGAATAGATCTCTCAGTTCCACTGTGTGAGCCTTGTGCCCTCGATATAAACCACTATCCTCCTCAGGAGAAATTTGAGGACCCTCGTGGGAGCCAATATATCATTTCCGAAATATTTTTGTCTGAGGCCCTTTAGATTCTCACAAGTGCATTTACATCAATGCTGGTTTCCTCCTATTTTTCACATCTTCTACACCAAGGCTCGCAAATCAAGTCCAAGGTATACAGATGCTACCTTAAAGGACAATGTCCGGTTATCAAGCCGGTAAAAGTTTTATTTTTTTTACTACTACGAATTAGATTGGCTAAAAGCCTAGAATCTACCTCATCTAGTAGTGTCTTAGTGTAGAGTTCACCTTCCGTTAGCCACAACTTCTTTTTGTATTCGCTTTCTAGCCATATGTATATATGCCTTCTAGCAGAATCCTTGGCGATTTCATGAAGTTTCCTATGAAGTTCCATTTTGGGCCTTCCCTGTCCATTGTATCGGCCATCTCATTACCTTTAACACGTAAAAATGTACTGCGGACACTATAATGGCCCGTATTTTATACTATTTTAAATGAGTGTTGAATTGCTATGGTGAAAAATAGATAGCTTGAATCATTATTCATTAGTGTTTTATAGAGAATGGGTAAGGGAAATGGGGAAACACTATATTGGTCATCTAGTACGTACATTAGTCGTTTGTTTACACATGTGCTGAACAGACGTATTCTTCGTGATAAAACGGTACTTGTCCATTTCGAATGAAAAACTGCCTTGTAATCCTATTATGGATGATAAAACTAAACAAGGGTAAGTAGAATTTACAATAGTCTTAACAAAAAAACATGATTTTTTATTATTAGAACCTCAAATAATTAGAAGCGTGAATTTTATGTTTTGCTAACTTTAGCATATACAGCATCCGGCATGTTGTGATTATGAAAAATTAATATATTCGTTGTTTACAGTATGTCCTTAAAGCTTTGCAGTATATATTTTCATATTGCTCAAAATTTACTGTTTATTTTTTCGTAGTAACAATTAAGCTTCATGAGAGGTATTTAAAAATATAACATATTTAGCTTTACTACTATTTTACACGGAATTTTTTATTACAGTCCCAGCGATTTACAAATCGCAAAGTGATAGAAAAAAGCCCCTTACGCATGATGAACTTAAAAACTTAGTATACCGTTCTAAAGACAATCTAAGCAATGACGACCCTTACTCGAACGATGATTCGCCAATTATTACTGATAACGAAACCGAGCTTGAAGTTAATGACAATAACTTAAATAACCTAATCAAGGTATTGATGCTAATCTTGGATGGGAATACACCGGTTTTGACCATATAGTTGATTTTGATAGAAAACCTGCTTTTAATGTAAACTTGCCGCCTACAAGGTTTTTTGAAATTTTTTTGACGACGATATCATGAAAACGGCAGTGGAAGAAACTAACCGCCGAGGAAATACTTTTTATCATAATTAGGCTCCACAAACAAGGAAATGTCGTTGAGATACTTGGAAAAACGTGTCAGTTGACGAATTGAAAAAATTCCTTGGTCTATGTCTGTTGGGAGGTACTGTAAAATTTCCTGCCCTATTCAAGCAATGGAGTCAAGATTCGATATATAACCACCCAGCTTTTGGAAAAACGATAAGAAGATCTTGTTTCCAAAAAATTTTAAGAATGCTTCTATTCGAAAATCACAAAACTGTTAACATTGATGATATACTCCACAAAATCAAAAACATTTTAGATAAAGTTTTAGAAAACATAAAAAAATTTCTGTCTACCCTAACCATCATTTCTCCATTGATGAATCAATGGTATTATGGCAAGGACGTTTTGTATGTCGCCAAATATCTCTAATAAGAGACACAAATATGACATTAAACTATATGAGTTTACGACTTATGATGGATTCATCCTAAACATTATTGTTTATACAGGAAAAGGAACTCTCGTGAAAGAAGAAGTAACCCACACTGAAACTGTAGTTTCCGAATACCGAAACACTCTCTTGGACAATTTTTACACCAGTTTTTTTCTAGCAGAAAGATATATTACGTCGTAAAACGTATATTGTCGGAATACTAAGAGAACACCGTTTAGGAAATCCTAAAAATCTTCTAAAAATTAGGTTAAAAAAAGGAGAAATGGTATGGAGAAGAAAGTAGTTGTTACGAAATGGAAAGATAAACGTGACGTCCGCATGATAAGCATCGTACACAAGCATGCGATGCTAGAAAAGTTAACAAAGCGCGCAATAACAAAGAAGAAACCATGGTGTGTTTTAAATTCCAAAAAATAGATGAGCAGTATTGATCGCTCCGATTAAATTATGAGCTACTATTCAACTCTGAGGATAACCATTAAAGGTATCGGAATTTTTTTTTCATTTATTGGATGTCTCGCTGTGGAAAGCCTATTATCTGTACAAGAAGTTCATTGATACCAAAATTAGATTTTGGTCTAAATACAAAAACACCTAAAACTGAGAAAATTCCAGTAGATACAGCGGAATAATTTTATTACCTAGAACCTATCCCTAGAGAAAATCAGAAGCCATTACCTTCCAAACGCTGTCAACAATGTACTAACTATAAAATAAGAAAAAGAACTAGATACCTTTGCCCCAAATGCGATAGATGTCCAGGATTATGCATTGATCCATGTTTTAAGAAATGACACAAAAAATAAAAATATCTGTTTGAAGTTTTCTCTGTACATACTTTTTTTTAATTAAATATTTTTCTTCAGAAAAGTCAAAAGTTTATACATCCCATCATAATGGCAATTGGTACATCATGTTTATGTTTTCTTTAAATAGACCAGTGGCCACTATGGTACTCAATGTCACAGGGGTCAAGATTATATGTAGACGGTCTATTAATCATTTATGTCGCTAAGAAATAAGTAATTAAACTTCTAGTTTCAAAAAATTATTTTATTGTAAATACCACTACAATATTGTTTCGCCATACAATGGCTTCATCAGGTGGATGAATAAAAGAATTTTTTGAAACTAGAAGTTTAATTACTTATTTCTTAGCGTTATAATGCAGTTTCAACAAGTATCTCCTTCGTCAATTAACTATTTAATCATTTATGTCTAAGTTTCCAATTCGGTCCAAAGTTATCCACTACGGTACAGCAATAAAGACCTGGTTATGGCATTGTTAGTACGTGTTAATCTCCTCATGTCCTGGCCACCCATATTAGTGACTCAATGTTGTTTTGTGCCAGCTTGTTGAGAACTTGTTTACAATGTTTCACCAGTTTAGACCTGGTAGATGGGATCATAATAGCTTTAATAATCGCCTGAGTATGTCATTATGTTAATTTTTGTGTTTGCGCAGCTGGTTTCCCGGTATATATATATATATTTGTGAGTGTGCGTGTACGAAAGAAATTTTAAAGTTTTCAAGCTATTTTTTTAAATCGTATATATATATATATATACATACGTTGGGGTTCAAGTCCCCAACGTAGACAATATTTTTCAATTAAAAATTTCGTATGATTTGCTTTGTAATTTGTAGACAGCAATGTTTACATCCCCACTTACTTTGCAATTACATACATACTAATTCGATATTTGTAAATATTTCATATAAAAGCCGAAAAACTCCAATAATTCATCAATTGATATATTTAATAAACGGCTAAGAAATTATCTAAACACTTATCTAAACACAATATATATATATATATATATATATATATATATATATATAATGTTATATAATTAGATGAGGTATAATAAATGGCCGCCACGTTTGGTGCCAAATGTTATATAATACGCTGAGGGCTCTAATTTAAAGGGCCTCTCGTTGTGCTAGCCCAATGATGAATTACTGAGGAGGTGATAATAAATATAATGAACGAGTTCAAAAAATATTAATTTTGAAATTAAAAGATGGGCGCCTTTATATAACTCCTCAAACTGCTCTATCTGTGTTCTAAATTGCCAACTAGTCGGATCGCATGAAACTAAATTAAAAAGCTTAATTAAATGTGAAATCTCAGGCTCTTCGTTAGTAATAAGTTGTTGCTTCCATAAAAGTAAACTATTAATGTTAAGGCTTAAAGAAATAACTCCTACAAGTAAATATAGACAAATAAAAGATTGATATGATAATAAAAATATTAAGTTTATTGCTATAAAAGAAAACTGTAATAAAATAACATGTATTGCAAAGGGTGAAATTAACGAAACTACATATAAGAAAGACAACAAGGTGTTACTTAAGAAAATAAGGTGGTTATGTGTGTTTTAACTTATAAAAATGTGGATAACAATATAAATAATCTTTTAACGATAATGGTGAGTACCTTTTAATTACTATTTCTACGTTTAAATTGGTTGTTTATTAAATTTTAATACAAGTATAGGACGTTTAGGTTAGGTAAACAAAATCGAGAATTTTATTCGTTTATACGTTTAAAGAATTAAAAATTTTGAAAAATAAATACGTTTTATCTGTAACCTGTGATTATAATAATCCTGATGTTTATTTTGTAGAACGTACGCATCAAATGGGATGATTCTCGGCGATCGAAAAAAGTCCGATTGCTGTTCGAATTGTTGACGGCGTGGGTGGCTGTTTCCAATGACGCTTTCGAAGATTTTCTTCGGTCTTGGTCTCTGATGCCTAATTTCTCCCTGCGTTCTTATCTAGCTGTTGGATTACAGGTATCGATGTAGATGAACGATAATCAATTCCGTAGATGTTCTGTGAATGTTTCTTGACAATATTTCTTAAGAATTTCTTGCGATTATGGTGAAATTACGTCTATGACGCTTGGTTGTACGTAAATACGTTAAAAATCGAAATTTCTTGAAGAATTTCTCTCGTCGATCGGGTTTATTTAAAGGCAGGATACTTTTAATTACTTTTTACTAAATTAGCGATTTTAATTAATGATATATAAAAATTTCTAAGGATCGGTCAAAAAAATGCGTCTACTATTTTATAAATTTCAAAAGATGATGCCGATAGCGCTTGTCTGTTTTACCAAACTTAGCTATCTAATGATGCCAAAAAGTCTCGATGTTTTACCTTATCAACATATTTAAATAGATGGAATTTGACTAATATTACTATTCTTACAGATTTTAAAAATTATTTAATAAATTAACAAGTTAGGTTAATGTGAAACTTAATATTACAAATTGAGTACTGCGCACGATAAATATTTACATTTGCGAGATGTCAATTTGTAGGCGTGGCTTACTAGCGTCGATATAAATTGAAAATGCATATGAATTTGAATATGTGTTTTTCGCGCTAATATTTGAAATTTGAATTAGAAATAAAAAAAAGAAATTAATGAAAGAAATATAAATATAGAAATTTAAGAAAATAATGATATCGTTATTAAAATTCGTATGCACTTCGACACTACTAATACTTAATAATATCACTTACATACCCTTTTCTTACTTCGTATATCTTATTTTTCCCATTTCAGATGCAGCTCAATGTGTATGCCTTGCATCATTACAATATATAATATTTTGATAAATTATTGGAGGTTTTCGGCTTTTATGTGAAATATTTACAAATATCAAGTTAGTATGTATGTAATTGCATAGTAAGGGGGGATGTAAACATTGCTGTCTACAAATTACAAAGCAAATCATACGAAACTTTTAATTGAAAAAATGTCTATGTTGGGACTCGAACCCAAGTCTACAGCTTGCCGGGCTGTCGTCATTACCACTAGACCACAATAGACCCAGGTTCAAGTTATTCAGAAATGCATTATAAAGTAACAGTGTTGATGAATCAGATGTCAGTTATTGAATGTAGATGTCAAGTTGAAGGCAGAAGTCAGTTTTGAAAGCTCATGTCAGTCTTGATAGCAGATGTCAGTTAGTGAAAGCAAATGTCAGTTACTGAAAGCAGATGTCTGTTTTGAAAGCAGGTGTCAGTTATGAAAGCAAACGTCAGATTAGAAAGCAGATGCCTATTTTGAAATTAGATGTGAGTTATTGAAAGTAGATGTCAGTGTTTTGAGAGCAGATGTCAGATTTGAATGTTTGAAAATGCTAATTATTACTCCAAAGCTATATGAGTGATTAGATAATTTCTTAGCCGTTCATTAAATATAACATTTTGATAAATTATTAGAGGTTTTCGGCTTTTATGTGAAATATTTACAAATATCAAGTTAGTATGTATGTAATTGCAAAGTAAGGGGGGATGTAAACATTGCTGTCTACAAATTACAAAGCAAATCATACGAAATTTTTAATATATATTTTTATATATATATATATATATATATATATATATATATATATATAATAACTTCGTGACCTTGGTATGATATGGTAAACCTAATCAGTAGGCGATTAAAGGTCTGTATATTACTTCAAAATATATGCATTTAAAAAACTCTACATGTTTCGGCTGTGTACGCCTTTATCAAGAGAATACATATACCATATATATATATATATATATATATATATATATATATATATATAAGGTAAACTTAATAAGTCGGCGATTAAAGGTCTGGTTCATTACTTCAAAGTATACACATTTAAAACAACCCTACATGTTTCGGCAATGATGCCTTTGTCAAGGGAATAAAAAATATAAATGTCAAATAATTGAGTTGCTATTGTTTAAATTATTCAAAGATACATTCCAATAATAATAATAAGTCATGCCTTAGTATTCCAAAAAATGGATAGCAAGGTGTGAACATATGTGTTGTTCGCTGCCAGCAGCTTGTGTCTCTTTCTGGGTATGAACCTGTGTGTTGGTTGCTGCTGGCAGCTTGCGTCTCTCTCTGGGTGTGTGATTTTGTATTTGTGTGACCGCGTAAGTGTAGGGTTTTGTATGTTAGTGCGCTCGTGCGTGTGTTTAGTGACCGGTCGCGTAAATTTAGAGAGATCGGATAACCAGCCGTTGCGTAGGGCCGCCAGCCCTTTCCCGGCAACTTCTTTACTTTTCCGAGCAGTACTTCGACGGCCCGACCCCCGCCCCAACGAGGCAAGGCGCAGACCAGCGAAGCGCACCCTGCACGGGGTTGCTCATCGCCAACCGAGGGAACACTCTTAGTGGCTACCTCAGTCGACAACGGTCACACTTTGTGCCATCTTAACGATTTCCGCAAATTTGCGGAAATACATATACATACAGATACATTCCATTTTAATAATAATAAATAGAGCAGACCAATTTCTGTGCGCGCCATGAACGCCGGAATGGGAGTGTAATTCGTAATATATTAGAATATGCGATAGAATAGTGACGCAACATGAGCTTGTTACCGATATAAGTATAGAAGTAGAGACATTTATTCTATCAGAAATAATTAAATATACATTTGGTTTTCTGCTATTAAAGTAATATGCATAAACACACTAAAAATAATCGGCGCACATGGCGCGCGCGGAAATTGGTCTGCTCTAATAATAAATCATGCCTTAGCATTCTAAAAACAGTTAGACAACAAAAACGGGGGAATGTTTGTTCTAATATAATTCACACTGTTTATTTTTTCTGTAACCCTTTTCTGTACATTACATTTATCCTTCAGTCCCATCGGTTTTTTTATTCTTAATTATTTTTAAATTTGGTATTAAACACTGTATTAACCTTATTTTGTCATTTGAGAAGTTTGCACTTCTCTTTTTCTTATCAAAATCCATCACTTAATTAAAATAACTACAAATAACTGTACCTAATACAACGATCTTTTGTAAACACCGTGTTTAATAATAAATAATTGTTTCAGCTGACACTGACAACCAAAACCAAATAAGTGAAAAATACGGTTAGGTTTCTGATGAAATAGGTCAGAAAACATAAATGTATATTAATTGCATATGTTCAATATTTATAAACCAAGATTGCTGAAATTTACTAACAGCCGTCCAAATTATGTCAAAAGCACATAATTCACATTTAACATCGATTAGCATTCAAGTTTAAATTTAGCACTGAGCTAACTAATCTAGGTTTAAAAATTAAGTAAAAGTACCGGCCCTAAAAGTTCAAAAATGATATAAATACGTAGAAATGCAAATATCGTAGGAAACAAGTGATATATAATCAATTAGGGACCAGACACGAGAGGCCCATGACTCATCGCCCATGGGCGTACTATTGAAAATTTGTATTTTTAAAGAGTTCTTGATTTTGTTTATATATTTTGGAAACAAACGGGTGGTGATCTAGAAAATACGAAATACATTTTTATTTGTTCATTTTGTAGTTCAAGTTGAGTAAAGGAGTATTAATATTATCTAGCAATACTTTCTCAAGGTTCTCTTCTCTCTAAAATCTATTCTCTTTGAATTAAATACATCCTTGTAGATAGAAAACGTACTTTCTACATTGCAACTGGTTACAGGCTCATACTTGAAATATTTTATTTCAGCGTATTTAACAGAGAGATTTTGAGGCATTGTCCTCATACACAATTGCCGCAATGTTATTAAATCTGGATTTCTATTAAAAACTAACTTTTGCCGAAGGCCACATCCGAAGTAACTTGGCATATTTTTCAAATTATTAATAGCCACATCTAATGTGGTTAATCTATCATTTAACTTGAGATTTTGATTTTCAAAATAAGTGATTAGTTTTGGCAAATTTCTAAAGTGTGCCTGAAGAAAGTACAAGTAATTTTTTTAATTTGGAATTTGTGTTAGTTCCATACACTCAGAAATACTTCGAGCATCTTTATTTAAACATGTAACGAAATTTTGTAAACTATCGAAATTCTCTGAATAAAAACTAGTAGCTTCCATGATCCACATCTAGTTATTATTGGAGAGAGAGGCAATGACACAGATTGAAGTTTTTCCCTGAAAAGAGCAACTGTCAATGGTGCTTTTCTGAAAACTTCTGTAAAAGCGAATACAAGTCTATCAACTTCCGGAAAGGTGTCTCTGATATATACACAGATTCTGTGGAGAGCATGTACACAAGTAATATGCAGCATATTAGGATATGTTTCCTTTAATAGTCTGCCGGTTTTTAACATATATGCAGCACTGTCACTGACAAATAAAAGTATTTTTTCTTTGTACCTGTCGTCCGAATGAGGCATTTGGTGCATACTCTCGTAAACGGTTTTAGCTACTGTTTCTGCATCAACCGTATTTATAACTTTTGTTGCTATTACATATGCGTTATATGGAATAGTTGGATATAGTACACCAGCTGTAACATTTACCACACAGCGTCCTAACATATCGACAGTTTTTTCGGCACTTATCCATAGGTACTGATTTGCTAGATAGCTTCTAATGCGTTCTACTCCTTTCTTGTAACACTTAAGAACACAATATCTGTGTAAGGTGGATTCATCAGGAACATTTCGACCAGTATATTTTTGGAGAAATGTTTTGAAGGTCGGATTATTAAGTTTATTTAATGGAATATTTGCCGGCATTAAATTTTCTCAGAATTATTCGTTATAATTGTCAGATTCCAACGGGTCTAATTTCTGTGTATGTGTTTGCGATGCCAAGTAACGTTTCACGCGCGATTTCTTCGAATTTTTTAACGATATTTTACAGACTTTGCCATAAATTTCGGAATCACTGGTAATGGACCTACAATCAGTTTGACCCTTAATCCATTCGCGACGTTATTCCATATTATATCTGAAAAAGTAACTTAATGTTCTAGATCTAAATAAATGAAAATTAAAACTGTATGCGGAAGTTATTAAAACTTAACGAAATTCACTGGACACTTACGTATATATGTAATTAACAGTTAAAACAATGAAAAAAAGAAACTAACTCACCGTAATTTATTTATCTTACGAAATATAAACTAATAAGTAAAGCAAATTATAAAAACTCCTACCGCTTCTATCTACGCCCATGAAGAAAGAAAGTTAAGTGTAAAATTGAAGTAAATGCGTCACAATTCAACGACAAAAACCAGATGTGCAGTTAACCGAATGAATAGTGCTATTCAATAACTGCGTGTTGTACTAAGCGATGTTATAGACTATTTATATGGTTCATCGTAATTTCGGCCTCTCATGTCCGGTCCCTAAGAATCAAGCAGATGCTTCGTAGACGAAAATTAATACCAACCGTAGGTAATCTCTATCCAACGATTATCAGCAAGAATGAAGATTTGAGATTATATTAAATACGCGTAGTGTAAATTTTAGTTGTGTATACCTACTTTCTTTTAAAATGTATGTAATGTAGTGATAATTATAATGATAAATCATTTGAAAATCATAAACAATATATTTAATAAAACAAAATCATTGTATTTAAAACTTTTATTTTAAAAATTCATTTTTTATCATTTCTTAAAAGGTTCAGGTCTTTCGATTTTATTCAGTTCATCTTCAATAATATTTCTCTCTTCTTCCCATCACGAATAATGTCCAGTTTTACAGAGTCTTCTCGAAGTTTATTATAAATGTCAGTAATTTGATTGATCGTCATCCCGTTAACGTGCGTTATAATGTCGCCAGCTTGTAAACCGCTTCTATTTAAAAAGAAAACACATTTCAATTTAAGCAGACAACTCCTTGAAGCTTAAAAACGCTAAGAAAAAGTATCATCTGTTTTACAAGAAGTAGAAGTTTCGAAAGTGATTTATCGAGCGAAACAGATTTCAAAGGAAATACTTAATAGTCGTTTACGATGCAATTTATAATCACATAGAAGTGGAATATCAGAGCAGGAATGGATTTAAACATTACATTTTTTCCTGGATATGTTTCATATAACTTTGAGTATTTAGTTTCAATAATAGTTTCAGATTTAGATAATTTTATAAGCGAGAGTAATTCGTACGCGCTTGCAATCAAACACTAACATAGAGTACGTTTGTTCCGCAGAAATAGTATCCGATCTAAAATATCTGATCGAATTCAATTCAAACCAATCGCGTATTTACGAAAAAGGACGTTAAACCACCTAATCGAATCCATTAAAATTAGATAAATATGAAAATGTTGTAAAAGAGATAGAAGTAGAAAACTATTTAACACTATGTTCACGGTAATCCCTTTAATGTCAAAGTAATACCCTATACAAATGGTTCCCAACAGGTGGTCCGCGGACCCCTGGGGGTCCGCAAGCCATGCCAGAGGGGTCCGCAAGATATAATTAGAAATTGGAATAAAAATATATATTGGTACACAGTAACAGATTTTCAGTTTTTTCAGCTTTCTGAGCGCTTTAACGAATGCTAACTTTTGCATCTGCATCTTGCATCTGGCTTTATCCAGCAACAAACGCTAGCACACTCTAGCGCCGCCAATGGAACTAGATGGCCGAATAGTTTTGCTGTATGGCTGCCTCTAGAACGCGCGCGCAGCCTGCTTGCAGCCGACAAGTGACAGCCAACTCGCATTTCAGACAGTCGGCCATTTTAAATGTATTGCTAGTGCCGTCACAGACTGTGTTGTTTACATATGTGTTTTTATAAAACAGTTAGTGTTTGTAAAGCTTTGTTTTTCGTGGAAAGTTACAGTACGCACACGGTAATTAAAAATGGATCGTTGGTTGAAAAGTGGATCCTTAAAACGAGATAGGCCTACGGATGAAGAAGAAAAGAATGCATTTGACATTAGAGTCAATAAGTCAGTGACTCTCGAACCGAATTTGTCAGTGTCTCTTGAACCCAACGCGTCGTCGTCCAACGTCAGTGTTAGCATACTGCAAAAATTAGAAAATACAACTCTGATTACTTGGAAATCGGCTTCACGTTCACTGGATCTGAGCAGCAGCCTAAACCTCAATGTGTAATTTGCTACGGAAGTCTTTCGAATGAGTGTATGAAGCCAGCAAAACTCCGTCGGCATCTTGAAACAAAGCATCCAGAGCACAAAAGTAAATCATTGGATTTTTCAAAAATAAATTAGGAGAGCTTCTTAGATCTCGTAAAAACATTACTAAACACTCTGATGCAAATGTAAATGAAAATGCAACCCTTGCATCTTATGAAGTATCTCAGCTTGTCGCTAAATGTGGAAAAAACCATACAATTGCTGAAAAACTTTTACTACCTTCAGCAATAATTCTATGCAAGAGAATGTTAGGCGATGCAGGTGCTAAGCTAATAGGTGCTGTTCCGCTCTCTAACAATACTGTCCAAAGACGAATTACTGATTTGGCCGATAACATTGAAGAGACATTGCTGGTCACTTCGCATGAGTGACATGTATGCTTTACAATTGGATGAAAGCACAGACATATCAAAAAAAGCAATAATGTTGGTTTTCACAAGATTTTTGAGGAATGACCAGATATTTTAAGATTTTCTTTTTTCGTGCGAATTACTTCACACAACAGCAACGATATTTTTACTGCATTAAATGATTTTTTCAATGAACATGACATCACCTGGACAAAATGTGTGGGCTTGTCTACGGATGGATCAAAATCAATGGCTGGTAACAAAACAGGACTTCAAGCTCGTATCAAAGCAGTAAACCCTGAGATGAAAAGGACACACTGTTGTATTCATTGTGAAGCCTTAGTAGCCAAGAGATTGCCTGAGCTTTTGCAGAAGATACTTAATGAAGTAGTTCAAATCGTTAACTATATTAAAGTTCTACCTCTGCAATCCAGATTATTTTCTTTGTTGAGCAAAGAGATTGGCAGTGAGCATGAACAGCTTCTTATTCATACGGAAGTAAGATGGCTCTCTCGAGGTAGGATCTTAACAAGATTTTTTAAACTGAGAGATGAGGTTCGTGTTTTCCTTATTGACACCAAGTATGCAGATTTTCTCACTGACTTTTCTTGGCTTTGCTCAATTGCCTATTTAGCTGATGTGTTTGAACACTTGAATGTGTTAAACTTAAGTTTGCAAGGGAACAATGTGGACATGTTCAAAGTTGAAGATAGGATTAATGCTATGGTCAAAAAGTGCTATATGTGAGCGGCACGGATTGAAAAAGAGTCGTTTACTAACTTCCCTATTTTGAAACAATTCTTGGAGTCTTCAGAGGATAGTTTGCCCGACCAGATAAAGGGCAACGTAGCCGAGCATCTACGCAGCCTAGACACCACTTTTAGGGAATATTTTCCTGAACCTGACCCTGACGATAGTTGGATTCGAAATCCTTTCAGCTGTCAAGAAATAGAACAAATTCACGGCCTCACAGAAGAAGAAAAAGATCAACTTGTGAATTTGTCTAGCTGTGGTGCAATAAAAAACAATTTTAATGGTGAACAAATTGCGGACTTCTGGGCAACAGCACGCAAGGACTACAAAGAACTTGGAGATAAGGCAATGAAAAAGATCCTTCCATTTTCAACTACCTATCGGTGTGAACAAGCATTTTCCTCCATGTGCTTCATGAAAAACAAGTACAGGAATAGGCTCGACATGCGGTCGGATTTCAGAGTGAAAGTGTCAAGTTTGGAACCAAACATTTCAGAAATAATGGACTCAAAGGTCAGATTCAACTCATCTCATTAAGAACTGAAAATTATAACTGTGTACTGATGGACGCACTCTTTATTTCCACAAATAAATCATGACTTTTACAATATTACTGTTTACTTATTTTTTCACATGTTTTGAACAATAATAGCCTAATAAAGACAAAATTGAACACAAATTTTAAGATCCATATTTTTTCTCAAAATGTCAACCTTAAGTACTTGTTACCAACCATGTATTAGTATTACATTAGCTTAGCCTTAGCGGCTAAGCTCATTATAATAAAAGGAGGGGGGGATGAGAACATTTGTAACTTTAGGTTTAAGAATTAGTGGGAGTTCATGTCATTATAGCGACTGGATGAAGGGGTCCTTGGAAAAATTTTGTTGAGAACCACTGCCCTATACAAAACATTCTAAACATAACCTAATCGTTTCAAATATAACCTCATTTAATAAAGAGCTATAATTATGGAAAAACAAGGGATTTTGCTAATGCAACTTTATTCTAAGTGTTACGCTTTTATCACAAAAAAAAAACATTAAAAATATGAAAAAACGCACTTCCTCGGATGACCAAAATTGTCGTTTCTTTTTTTCTGTTATGTTTGTATTTCCACACGACATTACGTTATACTTTTTATCAATTTGTATAATACATTGTAATGCACGTTACTTACTTAAAACATAAACTAAAAAAATTTTTGTTGACATACAACTTTATCTCCGACTTATTTGAAGTTAGGTAGGTACAAGGAACATTTCATTCGTTAAATTCGTTTTGTCTATCGCGTTTATGTCGGCATTTGTGGGTTTTTCGAGCGGATCGATAAATTCAATCTCATAAATTTAGCGGATTGAATTAAGAGACTCAGATTCAAATATCGGATAGAATTCGATCGGATATTATTTCTGCGGAATAAACGTACTCATAGTAAAATAAAATTATATCTATATACCGGTGTATTTTTAACTTGAAACTTTCAAATATCTCGAAAAATAAGCAGTTCACGAAAAAATGTTTAGATTTAAAATTTAATAATTCAATGGACGAAATATGTTAGTGCTAGAATTAGTCCCTCTATTTTATTACAGATTCGAATTTTGCTGGAAAAAGTGCGTAGGATTTGTTTTTTCAATTCATAACAGATGGCGCTATAATCGATGAAATTAATTTTTTTTCAATTGCTCGTACTAAAAACCTATGCATACGATTCTGCAATACGTGTGCAATAAAAAAATACCCTTTCTTTGTAAATAATCAAAATTACTCTTAGAAAAACTTTATTCGTTTCACAAATTTTGAATAACTGGGAAACTGTCATCTGTAGAAATATAAATTTTAGCGTAACCCAACAACAACGGCGTGTACGTAGTATCACCTTGGGGTGCTTGATTAACCTGAGTCTCCTCGCCCCTCACGTATCAGGGTGCTAGATTTCATTTATCAGAGTGCTAGATTTCCCCTCGCCTCATCATCTTTCAATTAAAGTAATTGCTCAAAGTGACAGAATTTCTTATTTCAATGGTACTAGCAAACACATGTACATAAAATAATATTGCATTGGCAATCGCATCACTTGAAATCACCGGCGATCGTTGTCGAACAGCACATTCAGCACTTAAATTGACATTGAATATACATAACAGTGAAGCACCAACTTACAAACTTCAAAAAATATCAGGAATGAGTAAAGTACTCCAGCAATCTGAGATACTTATATGGAATAAATGCATAATGACGCATAAAAAGTCATTTGAAACATTGGATCGAACATCGAACAAAATTTATTTGAAGCGACCGGCCATTCGGTGGTGCGCTAATATTCTTAGCAGATGATTTTAGACAGACATTACCTGTTATTTCAAGTTCAACACCAGCTAATGAACTAAATGCGTTTTTAAATGCATCATATTTGTGGAGACCTGTTAATAAATTTTCATTGACCACAAACATGCTTGTTAAATTATAAACCGATCCTTCTGCAGAGCATTTTGTGATACAGTTATTGGATATTGGAAATGGGAAAATTACAATTGAAAAACAACAGGCTGCATTCAATTACCAAACGATTTTTACAGCATCACTTACTCACAAGAAGAATTGGTTCATTGTAAATTTCCAGATATCGAAAAAAAATATATATGAAAGCAGAAGTCAGTTTTGATAGCAGTTGTCATCTGCTTTCAAAATACTGACATCTGCTTTCAATAACTGACATCTGCTTTCAAAACAGACATCTGCTTTCAAAACTGACATTTGCTTTCATAACAGACATCTGTTTTCAAAACAGACATCTGCTCTCAATAACTGATATTTGCTTTCATTAACTGACAACTGCTATCAAAACTGACATCTGCTCTCAAAACTAATTTCTGTTTTCAAACTTGACATATACTTTCAATAACAGTCATCTGAATCATTAATACTGTTACTTTATATATGCATTTCTAAATAACTTGAACCAAGGTCTATCGTGGCTTAAGTGGTAAAGCAACGGTCCGGCAAACCATAGACTTGGGTTCAATTCCCATCGTACACAATATTGTTCAATTAAAAATTTCGTATGATTTGCTTTGTAATTTGTAGACAGCATGTTTACATCCCCACTTACTTTGAAATTACATACAAACTAATTTGATATTTGGAAATATTTCATATAAAAACCGAAAAACTCCAATAATTTATCAATTGATATATATATATATATATATATATATATATATATATATATATATATATATATTGTAATGGGGCAAACAGCACCCGTATTCCAGCATCTATAATGGGAAAAACAGTATCAACAATTATAAAACTCATAGAAGAAGGGTTAAGTTGGCGGATTTAATATGTAAAATTAGTATCGAAATGTATATAAATTAATATAACGATCTTTGAATATTTTTAAATTAACTTATTTTTATTTCTAAACTTACTTTTATATTTTTATTTTCAATTTCATAATTAAAATCTTTAGCGCGAAATAACAGATATCTAATTTATCTACATCAATATTTTGTATCGATACTAGTTAGACACGCCCACTTTTAAAATACAATTAACCCGCGAAAATGTTATTTTCTACACACAAATACATAACATAACATAACCTAATATTTGAATGCATGTTTTGACAACTTCAAAATTATTTTATAAATTTAATTATTATGACAAAATTATCACATTGTTTATATTTTTCTTGTTTGTGGATTTAGTAAAAGTAAAACTTCGAGGCTATTTTACAATATTAAATAGGCTTTGAAAATAAATAACCGCTATCGGCGTCTTTTCCTAAGAATCTATAACGTATGGCCGTAATTTTGTTCGACTCCTTTAAAAAGTTATATAAAAATTAAAATACCAGTGATATTATTATAAATTTATGCTGAATCAAGATATTAATAATTGGCCCATCGTTTAAAAACAAACCTGAAGTCAATCGCTTGGAAACTTAGAAAATTCGAGACAAGCATCTTTTATATTGGAGTTCCGACGAGGAGGCAGAATCGAAGCGGTTTTCACGCCGCATACGCCGTCATTAGAATTGGAGGACCCGCACTTTGCATTTTCCCGATCACGACGCTTTCAATCTGGATAACCGCAGAGTTCGTTGGAATACAGGTTCACTTCTATTAATATTCTACAACGAAGTCGAAAAGTTAATATTATTTAATTAAAACAAATCATTCAATTTCATTGGTTGACTTCGCAGATATTTCTTGGTGAAACATTCTTGTAATAACTTGATTAATTATTCGAAAATAAAACACTTGGCTTAGTTTCACAACTTCTTTAATTAGATATACTAACAATTGTTTCGGCTATTAGGCCATTATCAAAGAGCTATCTAAAACTAAACTTACTCTACTTAAGGTTAACTTATATACCTGAGTTCATTATAGGTGGGATAATGTGGGTAATTGATATTTAAAATTGCATCGATATAGGGGGTATTTATGAATTCTAATTGCGTGTTTGTGATAACTCGATTTTGTTTTTGGGCTTTTTTAATTTCAAAAATCTCTAATATATTTAACTTTTTACTTTTTACTACATTATGAATGAGGTTACAGCTATTTATATCGGGTAAGTGGTTCTGGTCTATACAATGTTCTGCGAACCCTGTATGTTTAACACTATATTTTATATCTCTAATATGTTCTGTTAACCGTTTATTAATACATCTGCCACTCTGTCCGATATAAATAGCTTCACAATTCTGGCATTTTATGGAATATACTCCTGATTTATCTAAGTTATCTATTTTATCTTTATTATTATTCAACAATGTACCTAAATTTACTTTATTTATCCACACTATGTTAATGTTGAGTTTCTTTAGTAATTTGTTTATTTTCTGTGTTATGGTAGGGATATAGGTGATTACATGCCAACTAGGTTTCTTTAATTCGTTTATTTCTGGGTATAACAATTTTTGAAGTATTTTCCTTTCTTTATGTTTTATCAACTTATCGATGATATCTTGGTTGTAACCATTATTTTTTGCTATTATTTTAATTGTGTTCATTTCATTATTAAAGGCTTCCTTATTTAGTGGTATACTTGTTGCTCTATGTATATAGCTATGGAAAGTTGACATTTTAATTTTTTGTGATTGATTTGCGTTAGCGTGTACTATATTATCCGAAAATATCTAGGAAATTCAATTTGTTATTGTGTTCTTTTTCTATAGTAAACTGTATTTTGGCGTTTAGTGTATTAAGTAGTGTTAGGAATTCTGTTAATTGTCTATCGGTTCCCTTCCAAATACACAGAATGTCATCTACGTACCTAGCCCAATAATGTATTTGTCTTGTAATGGTATTATTAATCTTAAATAATTTTTTTCTAAGTGATCTATGTATATATTAGCTAACAATGGGCTCAGTGGATTTCTCATAGGTAACCCATCTATCTGGCTGTAAATTTTATTATTGAATTTAAAATAATTTTGTTGTAAACATAACTTTAATAATTCTAATATTTCAGTCTTCTCAGTATTATCTAAATTGGTTTCGTTAATCCGGTTTATAATTATGTTACTTATTTCGTGTATCGGGATTGAAGTAAAAAGGTTTTTAATATCGAACGATACTAATTTGGCATTATCTGGTAATTTAATGTCATTTAATTTATTTGTTAAGGCAATCGTGTTTTTTATTGAATATTGTGACATGAAATTGATTTTTTCTGGTAGTATTTGACTTAGATATTTACATAGTTTGTATGTGGGGGCATTTACATATGATACTACGGGTCTCAAAGGGTTATTGTCTTAACAATAATGAATCCTAGTTCCCCCAGATTATATGGCCAACCAAAACTACATAAAGACAATAACCCTTTGAGACCCGTAGTATCATATGTAAATGCCCCCACATACAAACTATGTAAATATCTAAGTCAAATACTACCACAAAAAATCAATTTCATGTCACAATATTCAATAAAAAACACGATTGCCTTAACAAATAAATTAAATGACATTAAATTACCAGATAATGCCAAATTAGTATCGTTCGATATTAAAAACCTTTTTACTTCAATCCCGATACACGAAATAAGTAACATAATTATAAACCGGATTAACGAAACCAATTTAGATAATACTGAGAAGACTGAAATATTAGAATCATTAAAGTTATGTTTACAACAAAATTATTTTAAATTCAATAATTAAATTAACAGCCAGATAGATGGGTTACCTATGGGAAATCCACTGAGCCCATTGTTAGCTAATATATACATAGATCACTTAGAAAAAAGATTATTTAAGATTAATAATACCATTACAAGACAAATACATTATTGGGCTAGGTACGTAGATGACATTCTGCGTATTTGGAAGGGAACCGATAGACAATTAACAGAATTCCTAACACTACTTAATACACTAAACCCCAAAATACAGTTTACTATAGAAAAAGAACACAATAACACATTGAATTTCCTAGATATTACAATACACAAAAAAGACAATAAGTTATTATATAAAATATATAGAAAACCAACATTTTCGGATAATATAGTACATGCTAACGCAAATCAATCACAAAAAATTAAAATGTCAACTTTCCATAGCTATATACATAGAGCAACAAGTATACCACTAAATAAGGAAGCCTTTAATAATTAAATGAACACAATTAAAATAATAGCAAAAAATAATGGTTACAACCCAGATATCATCGATAAGTTGATAAATCATAAAGAAAGGAAAATACTTCAAAAATTGTTATACCCAGAAATAAACGAATTAAAGAAACCTAGTTGGCATGTAATCACCTATATCCCTACCATAACACAGAAAATAAACAAATTACTAAAGAAACTTAACATTAACATAGTGTGGATAAATAAAGTAAATTTAGGTACATTGTTGAATAATACTAAAGATAAAATAGATAACTTAGATAAATCAGAAGTATATTCCATAAAATGCCAGAATTGTGAAGCTATTTATATCGGACAGAGTGGCAGATGTATTAATAAACGGTTAACAGAACATATTAGAGATATAAAATATAGTGTTAAACATACAGGGTTCGCAGAACATTGTATAGACCAGAACCACTTACCCGATATAAATAGCTGTAACCTCATTCATAATGTAGTAAAAAGTAAAAAGTTAAATATATTAGAGATTTTTGAAATTAAAAAAGCCCAAAAACAAAATCGAGTTATCACAAACACGCAATTAGAATTCATAAATACCCCCTATATCGATGCAATTTTAAATATCAATTACCCACATTCTCCCACCCATAATGAACTCAGGTATATAAGTTAACCTTAAGTAGAGTAAGTTTAGTTTTAGATAGCTCTTTTCGCACGCTATCGATGGCTCTGAGCACATCGGTAGTAATAGAATAAATACGACCGATATATTATATTATAATATATTTTACCGACAACATAGCGAAACCAGAAGAAATGGCTGGCTCCAACGACAACGCCCAAAGTTTAACACTGGACATAAAGAATATCAACACGTACGAAGAACTTCAGAATACAATCGAGAACTTTGTCAAGACGATGCACAACGTCTTCGAAAACAAGATGAACGAGCTCAAGAAGAACGAAAAACCACCACGAAAATCCAACAAACGACAGAAGACAGAATCACCGGATATAGAAACGAGCAACATGTACGAAGCACTCCGCACGATCGACGAAGACACGAAGAAAGAAGAAACGACGCCAATGGACAGCAGCGAAGAAGAACCGACAGCCTCCACCTCCGCAGAGAAACCCGGGGTAAGTACCAAAATCACCAAACACACAAACACACACAAACAGCATAAAACACACACAAAAACAGCAAACAACACAATACAATTACCCAAAATGCCCTCTATCTCCCCAATTACAATCACTGACCCAACACAATGGTATCGAGTCCGAGATCTAATGAAAACACACAACATTCAATACACACAAAGTAGATCCGTCCCGGCCGGAGTCCAAATCACTCCATCAACAGAACAAGACTATCGCAATCTCAACCGAATTCTCAACGAAAAAGCCATTCAATCTTTCACATACCAACTCCGTAGCGAGAAAAAATTAAAAATCGTCATCAGAGGCGTACCCCAATTCCTAACCGACGAAGACATCAAAGCCGATCTAGATTCTAGAAACTATCCGATCGCAAAAATCACTAGGATGAACGGTAAAGACCGCCTTCCAGCCCCCCTTATTTTAATAGAAATAGACAAAGAATACAAGTCAATTTTCGACATCCACACAGTTTGCGGATTAGAAGTAAAAGTAGAGTCCCTCAGACTTAGAACAGACATCGTACAGTGTCACAGATGTCAGAAATTCGGTCATCAACAGCGTACTTGCAACGTGAATTTCGCGTGCATGAAGTGCGGAGAGTCACACTCGACGCATGAATGCACAAAGCCGTCAACCACCCCCCCCCCTAAATGCGCAAACTGTGGCGGAGCTCACCTCTCGTTCAGCTTATCATGCAAAAAGAATCCAAATAACCCAATAAACACACCAATACAAACACGCAAACTCATAGAAGCACCACTACCAAAACACAACGCGTGGACTCAAAGACAACAGACAAATAACATCACCGCAACCACACCCACACCCACAACCCGGGAAAATACACCAAAACCAACACTCAACTCACACGAAAAAGCTGACGACACAATTGCACTCATGATTGGGAAACTATTCCTAACATTTAGCTCGACAAACCCTACACCCCAACAAACACAAAGCTTTTTCGAACAAACAAACGAACTTACAAAACTTTTCCACGCACGCAGACAATGAATCACAAACACAACATAAAATAGCCTATTGGAATGCACAAAGCATAACACACAAAAAACATGAATTACACGTATTTTTAGACGAACACCAAATAGACGTAATGCTGCTAAATGAAACACATCTAAAACAAAGTCACTCATTAAAAATACAAAAATACAAAACATACAGACACGATAGGCCGGTACAAAAAGGCGGCGGAACCGCTATACTTGTACACGAAACAATAAAACACAGCGAACTTGAATACAAAACACTCGATAAAATCGAAAACACAGGCATACAAGTAAACACAAAAAGGGGACCGATAAACCTTTACGCAAGTTATCTTCAATCCGGATTAGACATAGTAGAATCAGACATACAAACGATCTTCAATCAAAACACACCTACAATATTTGCGGGAGATTTTAACGCGAAACACCAAAACTGGAACTCGAAAGTAGCCAATAAAAACGGTAAAAAACTAAAGAAAATAGCACAAGACAACAACCTCAATGTAATCGGGCCTGTAGAACCCACACACATACACATACCAACGGGCACTACTGACGTTTTAGACATAGCAATACTTAAAAACATAACCACAACACATACAATAGAAACTATAAACGACCTCTCCTCAGATCATTTTCCAGTGATATTAACGCTTGACATGGACACAACTAGAACGAAAAAAACATTTAATAAGACAGACTGGGGAAAATTTAAAGAATCCCTAGTACTCAGAACAGTAAAAATTCACAACGCGAAAGACATCGATCAAGCAGTGATCACACTGGAAAATGACATAAAAAATGCAATAGCACAAACGACAAAAACTAAAACCATCGACACAAAACTTAACATCCCGACTGAACTAAAAATAAAATTACGACTCAAAAAAAAACATACTTAAAGAATATAAAAGAACGCTAAATCCGGTAATAAAAACAAAATTAAACGCGATAACAAATGAAATAAAATCTGACATGATCGAACACTTTAATAAAAACTGGAATAACAAAATTGAATCCCTTAACACGCAAGATCAAACACTCTGGCAGATGACAAAAGCCCTAACAAACAAAAAAAACAAAATTCCACCGCTAAAAACAGCAAACGGACCGGCAATAACTGATAAAGAAAAAGCAGACGAATTCGCGAACGCGTTAAAGAAACAATTCGAAACGAACCCAACAATACCGAAGCATAACACATTTACTAACCAAATTGAACGGCAACGAAATTCAAAAATCGATATAACAGATGGAGAAATCGACGCCACAAATACCGACGAAGTGGAAAAAATAATTAAAAACCTTAAAAACCGAAAAGCCCCGGGAGCGGACGGGATAACTAACATTGCAATAAAAAACCTACCAAAAACCGGTATACAAATTATAACCGACATAATAAATGGAATAATAAAACACGGACACTATCCCGCGATTTGGAAACACGCGCAGATAATAATGATCCACAAACCTGGAAAAACAACAAAAACAACCGCAGATTACCGGCCAATAAGCTTACTTCCGTCAATAAGTAAGCTGGCAGAACGCGTAATACAGACAAGACTTGAAAACGAAGTCGAAAACAAAAACATAATCCCAAATTTTCAATACGGTTTCCGGAAAAATCACTCTACCACACAACAGGCACTAAGACTAACAGAACACATAACCGAAAAAATGAACATATCGACATCAACGGGCGCAATCTTTCTCGACATTGAAAAGGCCTTCGACCGGGTTTGGCACGCCGGCCTCATACACAAAATGAAACGTCACAAAATATCAAACACATTAATAAAAATAACCGACAATTACCTAAAGAACCGTACATTTAATGTCACAATCGGAAACGAAAAATCGACAATCGAACACATAGCAGCAGGAGTACCACAAGGATCCGTTCTCTGACCGCTCCTGTATAACATATACACTTCGGATATTCCCACAATAGAAAAATGTAATATCGCACAATACGCAGACGACACCGCTATATACATAAGCAGCAGACGGACATCGTACATACACAAGCAGTTACAAAACAATCTAGTCCTCCTAAAGGACTAGTACGACAAATGGAAAATTAAAATTAACCCACTAAAAACCGCGGCAATTTACTTCCAACACAGAAAACGACACAAAAGGCCGGACGAAGTCAAACTCGAAGGCCACACAATACACTGGCAGGAAAAAGTTAAATACCTCGGGGTCACAATGGACTCACAACTAACATACACGGCACATATTAAAGAATTAAAACGAAAAATAGGGTTCACAACACACGCACTGTACCCGATACTAAACGGCAAAAGCAAACTAACAATAAAATATTAATAATAAAAACGATAATACTCGCGGGCGCAACATATGCCGGAGAAATATGGCATCAAGCCAGCGAAAAGCAAAGACAATCGGTACAAGGGAAAATAAACAAGGTAATTAGACTCGCGATAAATGCACCGCGATACATGACAAACGCGCAGATACATAAAGAGACGAAACTCGAAACACTGGAAACAATAATATGCAAACGAACACTAAAAACAATAGAAACAATAAAGTCACACGAAAACCCCACAATAAGAAAAATAATAAATCCAAAACGGAGACTAATTAAAAAAGACGGACTTAAGCAAATTAAAAGACGCGCAGAGGATAACGATATCCAAATAGCCGCGAAAAAAATCAAAAATTAACAGATAAACAGAGGTCAACACAAACACACAAAAATGTAGCAAAACACACAGCATTCCATATAGGATAAACAAACGTAACACACAAACACACAACTACACATAATAACACAAAACATACACAACCCCGGGTAATGAAATTGGAGTGGAAATGGAGGCAACTCCGACCACCGAGCAAAATCAAGAGGACTCATACAGAGTAAGTTTAGTTTTAGATAGCTCTTTGATAATGGCCTAATAGCCGAAACAATTGTTAGTATATCTAATTAAAGAAGTTGTGAAACTAAGCCAAGTGTTTTATTTTCGAATAATTAATCAAATCATTCAATTTAATAAAATCCTGAATTTTGCTTTTATTTACATCCTAGATAACCATATTATAGTTATCCTATATAAATATTTAAAACATAGTAGTACTTACCTGATTTATTGTATAAACTGTTGGAATTTAATATAATATCATATTTCTTAACAACACATAACCTTTAAGTATCCAACACACGTGCTTATATTTGTAGTTATTTATATTTGTCGCTAGACACAACTATTTGTTCAAATTACAGATTCCTTATTTATTTCAATAAATTATTTATTTTTATCACTTATCTCACTCTTTTATTTGCTAGTGTTTGGTTGTAAGAGTTATTTTATATTAGATTTACCTATTTAATCACCATACAAAGGAATAAACATTCACATTCTATCTACGACGATCCTGAAGAGTCATATTCTAATTATTACATGCTCACGACTGCTAGTTGGTATATAAAGAACATAGATAGCGTTGATCTAAATATATTTTCTTATTATAAGGCGCCCAATTATAAATTCAAATCTATTAACTTTTACTTTCTGATACTTTAATTCACCATTCATTTATTATTCATATTTAGATCTTCTCAGCGCTTATATATCAATATATATATATATATATATATATATATATATTTAAAAAAATAGCTTGAAAACTTTAAAATTTCTTTCGTACACGCACACTCACAAATATATATACCGGGAAACCAGCTGCGCAAACAGAAAAATTAACATAATGACATACTCAAACGATTATTAAAGCTATTATGAACCCATCTACCAGGTTGGTGAACTACTAATTTGATATTTTTAAATATTTCATATAAAAGCCGAAAAGCCAAGAATTTATCAATTGATGTATTTAATGAACGACTCAGAAATTATCATATATATATATATATATTAGAGGGAAGTTTGGGGAATCCAGAAAAATTAAAATATATTCTTATTATATAGTTTCACTAAGAGATAATTTGTTTCTTTCTATTCTTAAAGTGACCCTTGAGAAAGCATATAATCTATATACGAAATATTGGGAGAAAAAATAAAGAACTGACTTAAAGAATAGATTTTAATTTTGCTGGATTCCCCAAAATTCCCTCCAATACTTGTTCTAACGGCAAAGGTCTAATTGTATGTTTGGAAATTTTTGGGTCCTTTTGGCTATATTTTCATTTTTCTTGCTTATCGCATATTTGGAATCCAAGGCCGACTTAATTTTTTTAATGGCAACAGTGCTTGAATTTGGCTTGGTTGGAAAGATATTTTTTCCGAATTCAGCGATGTAAATATAGTATGTCTATTTTCCAAAATAGTTTATAAGAAAACAGATGAAAAATGTTTCGGTCTCTTTTGGGGTAACAACAATAAAAAACATTTATTAAATAAGAAACTGTAAATATTCTTTCTACATTTTACGACGCTATTTTATTCTAATTTTTCATAGAAAAAATTCGCCCTCAAGTAGGAATCAAACCCACGACCTCTGGCTTGCCAGACCATTGCTCGACCACTGAGCTGTTGAGGCGTGAATTAGAAACTTTTATGGGGATGCTTTGAGTTACATCAAAGGAAACAGATGAATATATCTTGCCCGTAGTACGGCAGTTATGCAAATTAATTGCGTTTTCGCGAAGTAATGTAATTGTAAATATTCTTTCTACACTTTACGACGCTATTTTATTCGAATTCCTCATAGAGAAAAATTCGCCCTCAAGTAGGAATCAAACCCACGACCTCTGGCTTGCCGGACCATTGCTCCACCACTGAGCTGTTTAGGCGTGAATTAGAAACTTTTATGGGGATGCTTTGAGTTACATCAAAGGAAACAATGGTCCGACAAGCCAGAGGTCGTGGGTTCGATTACTACTTGAGGGCGAATTTTTTTCTATGAAAAATTCGAATAAAATAGCGTCGTAAAGTGTAGAAAGAATATTTACAATTACATTACTTCGCGAAAACGCAATTAAATAAGAAACTATTTACAAAAGGAGTCTAAAGTGTTCACCATTAACTTCCTGGTAGTAATGGATACGCCGAATAACGCCTCGAATTACGTTTTCGCACCAAATCAAAAGTATATCGCAAATTCCTTGCCAAATTCGTAATTTGGGGTCTTCGAGATTTTCTGGCCTATTAACGTAAATTCTACTTTTTAAATATACTCACAAAAAAAAATTAGGTGGTACCATTGTCAGCCATCAGTTTGGGAAAGTAGCGCTAGGAAAATTTCTAACGTTAATAGCATAGTGTGCTGGTGCCCAAGCTTGCTGGAACCATATATCCTGGTTTTGATTAAGTTGAAGAATTATATTTTCTTCCAATAGTTCTAAATTCTTATCTGCTGCGAGGTTGTTATCCACGAAAAAAGGTCCTTGTTGCTAGCAAATCCCATCTAAACATTTAATTTATGGGGATACTGTGTATAAACCTGATCCATCCAGTGTGAATTTGTATCAGCCCCATTATCTTGAGTTGTGACTGTTAACCTGGCCATTTAAACAAAGTGTTGCTTTATCCGTGAAAATTATATTTAAAAAAATGTTGATCCCAAAATTCATCCCCACGATCAAAATCATCTTCACTCTTGCGGTAATTTTATTTTGTAGGGGTAAAAATATTTTTGTATTATTTTTTTACACTTAGCGTGTACACATGTTATGGTTTAAAGCCAATTGTTAAACAGAAACCTTACCATCAATAATCATTACATCAATAAAGACATTTAATAAATTTTCGTCATAAGTTTTTGTGTTTTGTCTTCCTAATTTTGGACGTTTGTTAACGCTGCCAGTATACATGTATCTTTTCACCGTTTTTGAAACTGTTGATTTATAGATGTTACTATTTGGATGTACTTCATTAAATAATCGACAAACTAAGGGAGTTTTCTGTCGACGTATTCAACCATGCTAATATTATAATTCTTCCTCTTTCAGTTAAATACATCTTAAAAATATTATGATAATTGAAACAAATCTAAAACTCACAGATGAACGTTAACGGTAGTCAAGTGTAATTAGCTACCTGATCTATTATCCGTAGTTTCATAGCCACCTAAAAGAAAAATGCATTTACCCTAAAAGAAACCCAAACACTTTTTATACATTTCTTGAAACTATTTTGGAAAAAAGACATATGTACTATATTTACATGACTGAATTCCTAAAAAAATGGTCTTTCCAACGATGTCAAATTCATGCACTATTACCATTTAAAACATATATAGTAAGCCTTGGATTTCAAATATGCGATAAGAAAAAAAAACGAAAATAATAGCTAAACCTATCCACACATTTCCTTATATCCATATACAAAATTTCATTTAGATATCTGGAGTAAACCATTCGAGAAATCGAAAGCACCCAACTTCATTAACAGTATGGAATGATTAATGGAATCAAATGCTTTGGTAAAGTCAGTATAGATTACATCTACTTGTACACGAGCATCTATCTATTTCAGCATCTACCTTCACCAATATATTGAGGTATTTCGGCCAAATGTTTATAGACCGATAAAATGGTTAAATCTAATACCCTTCTTTAAAAGTGGAATGACTTTGCAGATCTTCTACACGTCAGGAATCAAGTCTTAATTATTAAATTGAAAGTAACTGTTAAGGATTCTCATAACAGTTTCGCGCAATCCTTCACAAACAAAACTGGGTATACCATCACGTCCCGAGGCAAATCTCGATCTCAGATTCTTCGTGCACTTGAATATATCCCCTGTGGAAAAGGTTGAATTGATAAGTATATTGGGTAGTTGTGAATAGATGTCAAATGAGGTATAGAATGAAAAACATTTGAGAAAAAATTAGCAAAAGCACCTACTATTTCCTGAGCATTTGAAATACTATCATAATTAATTATCACAGAACCAGGTATTCTAGTAACGTTCCTCATATTTTCTATAATTTTCTAAAAAGTGCTCGGATCTCTCACGATTTTAAGCTCCACACCAGATTTAATTGTGTTAGTTAGAAAATTGAATAGTTATTTATGCACCAAGGGCGTTATGGGTATTATATTGCCCGAGGTCGACGTTAATTCAGCCCGAGGGCCTCTGGTCCGAGGGATGAATGTCGACCGAGGACAATATAATTGCCATAACGCCAGTGGTTCATACAAGATTTTATTTTTCACATTTTTTTTTTATTTCTTAAGTGGAATATTTAAATTACATTGTAAAAGTTCCAAGATTTCTGTCAACTGTCACATCGTTACGCATTGAATCAACTATTTAACCTTAATTTTATTCTAAATGACAGTTGTTGACACTTTGAAGTTTTCAAGTTGTCAATGTTTAGATACTCTTAATTTTAATAAAGAATGCTAAAGTTTTGCTTCTTCCTTTAGACTTTCTTAAAAATTCAAATTATTAGTTCTGTAAAATGTACATTCTCAAGCCTTATTTATACTCACACAATATTAAAAACTGTAAATAAATTAGAGGACAATATGAGCCATATTGCCATGTTGTAACGCCCAAGGGCGATATGACAGTGTTTATGGTAACCGTATACAAGGTGAAATGAACAAATAATAAATAAGTTAAAAATAAATAAATTTGGAAACGAATACAAAGTTTATAACACGATCGAGAGTCCTCATTAGATAAAATATTCAGTGTTTCTTGTACAACTATATTTCATAATAATTCTTCCACAAAATCTTTAATAGCAACATTTTTAATAGTATTTAAACTTAATGAAGGTAAATTAAATTTTTAATTGATGTACATTTCGATAATAGCTAGATTTTCCAAGTTGGTTGTTTCATTCATATACTTAGCGTGTTGAAAGTAAATGTGGAAAATTTGAAATGTGAAGCACAAATGGGAAAACTTTTTCCCCACTTGTGCTTCGAAAGTTTAATTTTAACGACGGAGTTTATTCTCCTTGCGAAAACACAATTTATGGCTTAGCACATTGTTTAATACCTTTATGATAGACCCCATAATGACATTCACCCCTTCTATTCATGTTGCTATAAAATTTCAGGGCATCCGTAAATGACAATCATTTACGTGGTAAATTATTTTAAAATGTATATCAGAGGTGTTCAGACTTTTAGGAATTGCGATCTACCACAAAAAATTTAGGTTACAAGCGCTCGACATGTACGACTACCGACTACTAGGAGTAGCCTGGTTACAATAACAAAAAAACAGATTTATGAAAATAATTTATTACAATTACTTATAATATATCAATACAAAGTATATTATACTTGTAAAAGTTAAACATCTAATAAAATTTCAACGTCACATATTTTCTTTAGTCACTGCTTTCATCTCGAATTTAGATTTTGATACATGGCACTGCATATCATCCACAAACTTATCGAAGAATGGTTCGTAATTACTGAGTGCCAACCGCAGGCATGCTGAGAGATATTCCTGAGTTAGTCGATTGCGATATTTCGTTTTCAACAATTTTCATTTCTGAAAATGCAGATTCGTACAAGTAAGTTGATCCGAAGAATCCTGTTAACTGAACTATTTGTTTCAAACACGGATATTTATTTTCGGATATGAAAGACCAAAATTTGGCATCAGTTGCTCTGGCTTTGAGATGTGTATCTGAAAATCTGCAATACCTCATTTTGTACTGAAAAGAACTCCATATTGAAAGTGTTTGATATTTCAGCAGCAATTTTTTCAACGTCTTCACCAGAAAATGGATAAGCAATGAAAGTTACAATATCCGTCAGTTGCTTAAAATCAGAGAAGCGTCTTTCAAATTCACTCTGAATGTTTCTTAGTTGTGTCTCGTAGTTGTCATAATTTGTGTGAGAACTTGCCCTTCTTTTCAAAGCTGGAAAATTTGTATAGTCCTTTTTGTTTAGCTGATTAATCAACAGCTCCAATTTATTTATAAAAGCGTTTGTTGCCCTAACAATATCGATAATGGTTTTATTTTTCCCTGTAGTTCCAAATTAATGATATTCAAAAGATTTGTCATATGCGATAGTAAAGCTAAATCACGGAGCCATTTATCATTTTTAAGTATCTCAATGTCGTCACCTCGTTCGTGAAGAAAAGAAATGATTTCAGGTAATAGTTCCTGAAGTCTCTTTAAATATTTTCCGCGGCTCAACCATCTTATGTCTGTATAAAGAAGTAAATCAGCCTGCTCGGCTTAGTCGCTAGCTTCCAATTGCACTTTAAAGAGGCGTCGTAGCAAGCTTCGCACACGGATTGAATTCACGATCTTTGTGGTAATATCCGCATCATTCATATTTAGTATTTTTGAACATAGAACTTGCTGATGAATGGTGCAATGGAATGCGAAAAACACTAGAAAGTCTTCGTTAGCTTTACTCAATGCAACAAACCCAATTAGATTGCCTGTCATTGATGGTGCTCCATCAGTTGTAATGGACACGAGTTTGAAAATCGGCAGCTCATATGGTATTGCTAAATTTAGGAAAACCTTGCAAATATCTTCTCCACAAATTCTTTCTTTCAGAGACAGCAACGTTACCAATTCTTCTTTAGCCGACATATCAGAATATACCATCGGAATGAAAATGCATAATTGAGCAGTATCACTCATATCTGCGGACTCATCAAACTATGTACATTCCATAATATCATTTTTTAGTTTGGATTCCAAATCTGTGTTCATGATTTAGATACGTCTTGGAACAGTTTGGCGAGATAATTGAACATCCTTGATAGCAGATATAATCTCTGTTTTATTTTTGAAAATCAAATAATACATTCGCCGCTTCAACAAATGATTTTTTTTACTACCACTCCATCTTCGAAAGGTTTTTTGTGTTGCGCCAATATTTAGGAAATTTTAAAAGACGCGATTATTACAGCTACTGATTCTTTCCCTGGCCTGACACACATGGATTGGTCTCCCTTTAAACTACTTTTCAAATTTTCCACCTTTCGTTTTCTTAAAACACTTTTTTGCGGAAAATCATTTTCATAGTTTTTATGGAAAGCTTTATAATACATTTCTAAATTCTCGCGTTTGGGCAATACCACTGACGATCGACAATTGAGATAAATACACTTATCTGTGACCATAATAAAGAAAATGCTTACTCCCAATCATTATTAAAATGGTACATTTTACTTTTTTTTGCCGCACTCATTTAGCCCCTTAAATATTACGTGTCGTTCAGATACTCAATAATGATGAACCGGGAAGGATCGCCGAACGTTGCGCAGTTGCATTGCCTCGGCAGTCTCGCAAATTCCAATAAGAGACAGAGACGGCCTAGAGTTGACGTTCGAGAGAGCTCGAATTTGTGGAATGATTATTTTTTATTTTTCGCGATGCACTCCAAAAGCTCTCGCAATCGACCGGTCGATCGCGATCGACCGTTTGGGCACTTCTAGTGTATATGAAGCACTTTTGATGGACGTTGTTAATATATTGCGAGAAAAGTATGACAGTCATACGGGTAAGTAACTGTCATACTTTTCTCGCAATAATTGCAATATTAGTGAGCAACTTGTTGACATTTAATCAGGCTACAAGAAGACATTTGGAGTAAGCCTTGCTCTAGTTTGATTTGTCCATTTAAATTTGTAAATTGAAAGTTTTATAGACACCGCAACGTGAAAAACGTCCAACGGGAATCTTAAATTTATAATTACATTAATGAAATGCTTTAATTACAATTCTAATTATAATTGCCAATGTAAAATGTTTGCCGTATAATTCGAAGTTTTATTTGAAAATTATGTATATTTAATTCAGTAAACAATACACAATATAAAATCTTATATACACTTATTTGCAAATGGTCTAATTTACTGTAAAAGTGATTAAAATCTCCATCACCAGCTTCAATGTATTTTAAAAGGGAGCGCTTGACTCCATTTAATGCGTTCTCTAAAAATCTAAGAGGTGGTTTATTTTCTCGGATTTGGTTCACTGATTCGGCTATCAAATTACAGAATCTTATAAATCATCATAGTGGTCAAATAGTAAAAATAAGCACTATATAATTTTACGAAAATTTTATTGTTAACTCGACAAATTTTTTCGAACTTTTGTTCATTATCAAAAGTAAATAAACAAAGGCTCTACAACCCCACAAATATGATTAAAATATCACATCTAGTACTTCCCCACATTAGTGGGAATGTAATTAGTGGGAAATTAGAATCAGTGACGTCTATTACTATATCAGCCCCTTTCTTAATAGCCCTCTTACTTCCCAATATTTGAAGCATATCTAAATGGATACCTTTACGCCCTTGATGCAACAACTTAAAGTCTTGATCTTTAAACCAGTGATTATATAAAAATTATTATATAAAGTTTAGAGATTTGTTTAGAGTCTAAACAATATTGACAAAAAACTGAACATTTAACATTATTTATTATAGGTATTTCTTTCAAATTCAGTTCAGATCACGATGGAGGTAGGGGAGAGTTGGTCACAGTGGAAAGATATTTTCTTTTTATTTTGTAGGTTGTTGTAATTTTTATTTTTTTAGAAAATTGATGAATAATTAGATATAATAAACTTCAATGGTTGTATTAGCATATTCAAAATTCAAAAAGAAAATCATAGATAGGCCAAAAAAACTAAAACGTATGTCTTTTCAACGCTAAGAAATAAGTAATTAAACTTCTAGTTTCAAAAATTCTTTTATTGTAAATACCACTACAATATTGTTTCGCCATACAATGGCTTCATCAGGTGGATGAAATACTGAATATGTACAATACAAGTTTGAATATTTATGTGAAAATTATTGGGGAAATGGTGGTGGAAAAATTTTTACAATCTTAAATTTAGTAGAGGGGAGTTGTTTAAATCTAGTTGGTCATTTAAAGCTAATCCTAAACTATTGTATCTATTAATTTCTAAGTTTTCTAACAGGTTAAGTTTTTTACTTTTTTCTTGAATGTGTAAAATTTTGAATCTATATTAAATCTATGATTGATATCTATACAATGACTTGCGAAAGTTGAATCTGTTTTCTTTTCTTTATGGCTTCTCTCGTGTTCTTTCATGTCTTTTCTTTTTGTTCCACTGTAATCCATATTGGGTTACAGTGAAACACGAGTTGGGTATAGTGGAACATTCCAAACTATCATATAGAATGTGCTTTACAAGTAAGGGGGAAATTATTAAGAACAAAACTTAAGAACAAGTATGAAATTTTTTATATATTTTTAGCGTAAATAAAAACTTTTAAATTCTATTGAACATTCAAATAACTGTTTTTTCATTTAGTTTGCCCATACATCTTTGGCTCTGGAAATGTGGTTTTGATATTGTTTTCTGCCACTGTTGCTATATCAGGATTATGTGGTTCTACGAATTTTTGTTTTTCATTTCTGTAGAAACTTATTTCATAATGCCGGTCATTATGTTACCTTCCCTACGTAATAACGTAGAGAGGTTTTAGTTGGGAATGCTATAACAAGCGCCAATTAAGTTGGCGCGAGGAGGGGGTGCGCAGAAGCCGTTTTTAAAAACGTCCACCCCTACTACTCAATTGTAATTGTCAGAATACATTTGTCATTGACGTTTGACAGAACATAATGTCTTTGCTAGGGGATCATAAAGTGATACACGTTCAGAGGTTAGAATTATCTGACATTTGATGTAAAACCAAATACAAATCTCCCCACTACTTCTAATCCTGCGCGAACTTACCCCTCCTCGCGCCAACTTAATTGGTGTTTGCTATACTGAAACATAGTTATTAAGTTTTACAGGTCGTTGAAGTTCTTCAAAACCTGTAATAGTGATGTGGTCGTCTTCGACTTTAGAGGAAGTGTTTCCTTTATCGGAAATGCCATCCTGCTCACTCTCGGAAGAAGATTTTGTTACTAACTCTCTTTGTAATATTGTTCATTGAATGCATTTTCCGTTTCTCTTCTAGGTCTTTCTTCTCTATCTCAACTTTTCTGGTTGTCTGTAACCACCATTGACCTTCCCTTTTCCTACTTCTTTCCTGTATCCTGTTCTTCACTTTGAGATATGCCTAGATAACTTCAGGAGAAACGAATTCTTTCACAACTGACCTGGAAAATTTTTCTAAGTCTTCATAAGAAGACTAAGTTGTCCTCGTTTCCGTTCATTGGACGATCAATTACAGAACTCAACAGAACATAAACTTGTCATCAGTGAAGATATGACGATCAAATGAGAATATTCCAGTATTTTTAAATCCCGAAATAATTTGTAAATTTAATAAAATGGGGCATAGTGTTTGAAAACAGTTCAGTATTCATTCATCCTGAGAGTGAAGCTAAACCCAATGTGCCAGGATTACAATCTTGCAGCATGTAATCCTTGAAATTTTTTCGAGGGAATATCATAACAGGGCGAATGTGTAACCCCAACGCATTAATGAAGCAACAAACCGTAACAAGTTGCCCTATCTGCACTTGCGGCTTGACTCACTTGCTTGACTCCAACTACATATTACATTTTTAGGTTTTTGGACAGTGGTTACCCCCGTCTGGTCTAAATTCCAGATACGAGATTATTCAGCTATTAAATGGTGTCTAGGTAAAACTTCTTCCAATTTGTCGAAAAACAGTCACATTGTGCCTATTAAAAGATGTTGCTCTCTACAAGCTGCCCGATTCTAGTTTATGAATGCTCAAGACAGCATTTCTTTCAAGGAAAGATCTAAGCCACTCTTTACTTGCTATTTCATTGTCTTTACATGTCAGAGGCATGAGGATCCTATTTCGTGATGCAACTTCATATGCTGACCTTCGACAACCCACTGTTGTTAACCCATAATTCATTTTATAACAGTTCAGAATGTATTCTCGTAGCATGTTTTCTTGTTCTTCAGAGAAAATTTTACGGCAAGCATAATTGTTACACATTCTTACGTCGTCTCCTAAAACTTTGTTGAACTTGGTCACACATCTACCAAACGAATTTGAAACCAAAATTAATTAACAATTTTCAGCAAAAAATTTACCTTGTCAAAGTTGTGCACTCACATCTATTCTTTCAGCAGCTTTTCGATAGCTTTGGTACTCTTCAACCACCAATGTAGCAGCTTCTTTCATTGATTCTTCAGAGGAACTTTTTCTAACCCTATTTCTTGTCATATTTCTAATGTTCCACTGTAATCCACAAGTTGATGTTCCGCTGTGCCTCCAGTGATATTGACGAAAATGTCGATCCAAAAGCCAAACTTCTACTTTCATGCGCATATAGTACGTAATTAGGAATATTTCATGGCAGGAACCTCCTGTCATATTAAAGTTTACTTACCAAATATATCTTGACATAATACGCCTACCGTACAATAGAAGTGGCTATTGACATCAAATTGTAGAAAATATTCGAATTGTTCCATTGTGTCCGACGTTGCATTGTGACCCACTTTCCCATACTAATAAATCTGCTATATATTAACTTCAATAATAACTATTAAATTTCGGATGTACAGTATGGTCTGACACCGTCGTGTTGAAATTATCGTCGTCCTAGAGCTCGTTAATCAACCACTCTAAAATTTCTCGTCGGCGTCTTTCGAAAATCAAATTGACAATAAATTACTCACATACCAACTTTTCAGCAAGAAAAGTTTAATGATACAGTGAAAATTTTCAGCAGATCAATTTTTTAGTCTATAAACTAACTAAAATATTGGCAAAATTATGACTCATCAGTATAAAAAGGTATTTCAGAAGGTACTCTGATTATTATTACACTGACAAAAATTTAGCTTTTTTCATTCAAATTTCATCAACATTCACTACAAAAATAACTTTAAATTAATGCATTTTTCACCCAAATGTAAAACCCATAATTGACTGTAGATAAAGTGGCAAATTGATAACTCGATGGAGAAATACTATATACTATGCACGGTTGTGTTCTTTTTTGAACAAATATTTTTGTTATCCGAAAAATAGTGTTAAACGTAGTGTCTTTGGCTAACGTATTGAAGATATGCTCTTCACCAAATTGTAAGTGGGAAGGGTGAAGAGTATATATTCAATAGAATAACACTCACTGTTATCCCACTGATTATCCCACTATTATCCCGAGTGTTATCTCACTGGCGATTTGGTGAAGAATCTATCTTCAAAGGTTGTACCTTAGCCGAAGACGCTCCGTTTAACACTATTTCTCTTCTCCAGATTATTCTATTGAAGATGCCAACTTAGTTGCCGACATACGTATTTAGAGTTTATTGATTTATATTGTAGTTAGGGATTTTTCTTAGTTTTGTCTGTTTCAAATATTATTGAGCAATAAAAACAGATTTAATCTTGCAAAATCTTGATACGATAAAGGTTGTAAAGTCAAGAAATCAATAGAAATGATAATATGCAATATACCATATGAGCAAAAATTATTTAGATAAGGGATGGCCATGGTTGCGAAGATACTGTCTTTGATAAGTTCAGGTTGTTGTTGCCAATTAAATGCCGGTTTCGATTTGAAGTAGCTGTAATGTTAACTAAAAAAAACTGACATTTAAATCATGTCGAATAAAACTTCAAATCGAAACTGACATTTAATTCACGTCGAATAAAAATTCAAATCGAAACTGACATCCAACCAACATGTAGAACCAACAACAGGCTGAATCTATTAAAGACAGTAATCCTGCCAACCATGGCTAACCCTTATCTAAATAATTTTTGCTCATATGGTACTATCTAAACTAAGTCAAAAAACCACAAACAAAATTAGTTCATTTTAATCTTCTCCAAGACATTAAGAAACTAATTGCAAGGATCGTTAATATTTGCGAATCACCTTCTCACTGTAGTTTATAAAGGATCCATATGGCATATCCTTACTCAACACACTACAAATTTGTAATGCTACATTTATTTTTGAACCCTCCATATTTTAATTTAATTATATATAGTAGACATAATGGTAATTATTAAACCATTTATTATATATGTATCGTTTAATTTTGATATGTATGAAATTTATTATGTTCTCCACGTACTCGATAATATACCCTTCTTCCATTATTTATATGTATGAACGGGCGTGGCATAGATCCTACATTTATGTTGTTAGTGACGCAGGAATAGTGTTGATTCAGCCCAATGAGCGGTCTAAAATATAGCGACGAAACACCCCAAAGAATGGTTCTAAATAAAGCAGCAAACCAGCCTAAAGGATGATTCCAAAGTAAGGGTATAGACCACATTAAAATTCGGTCTGCGCTAGAGAAATATAAATTTGTGCCACGCAAAGCCTGTAGTAGTAGTAAGCCACAGCACAAATAAAAGTATAAAAGTTCTTAAAAAATAAGAACCAACCATTGAGGTGCATATACTTTTCTCAAAATAGAAAAATATATATCAATGTATATTAAGCCAATGAGAAAGAAGAAAAAATCCCTTGCACTGTTTCTCTACAAGACGATATTCGACGCAAAGGCTGAAATTTAGGAGTTATTTGCGCCGCATTTAAGATAAGTGAAAACATATCATTTTTGCGCATATACATGAACAAATAATAGTTCATGACATATATTTTTAAATCTTTATATATACATTAATTTACTTACTGTAGTCTCCATTTATTTTGTATTAATTTTAATTTTATTTCGTTATCTAGTAGATTAAATTGTTTAATTGTGAATTTTACCATTTTATTTGATTTACCACATATATCATCTCAGATTACATTTCAATGCAATTATTTACGCTGTTTATATTTGTCGTACTAAAAAGAGGTATTTTGATCTTCATTGCACCTTTTAAGAATTTGAGCAAAGTCTACGTAAGTAAGTGGTATTCTATTTATTATTTATTTATTTTAATCAATTTATCAATTCTAATTGCCTTTTAATGCGCCCAGCAAAACTTTTCAAATTTTAATAAATTATTTATGAATTTAATAAATATATTTTATTAAAATCAAAAAACCAAAGAGAAGATATTGAATAATAATGCATTAAATAAATATTTCCCATACGGATCCTTTAAAAACTACAGTGAGAAGGTAGTTCGCAGATATTAACAAAGATCTAGTCATCCTTGCAATTTTTTTACTTAATTTACGGACAGTTTACTAAAACTATTACTATAACATAAATGACTTTAATACGCACGTGTGTATAAGGTAAAATTAAAGCTTAGGCTAATAAGTATCTTTCAGTAATAATATCTAACGAAATAAAGAAACCTAGAACTTATTTAAGAATGTTTTTCACTTAAACAGTCAGTTTTCTTAAATAATACAACAGCATTTCACACTCTACTAAGATGAAATAGCACATGAAAGAATTATATTTACCGAAACGCAGGAGAATCAAGTATGACCTTCCATACAAATACGCCGCTTATATTTTCTTTTAATTGCAGTTCTTCAATTATGATATCCGTCATCTGCACTGTTGCTATCCCCAATTGCTGCGTATCATCCGCCTGATTGGTTTTATTGTAGTCGCTCAATGGATGTCGTCCATTCCGCAGGAATTTTTTTGCGTACGCTGAAAATAATCGATTATCATGCAAATCAAGTGTACAACAGATGGAGAGTAGTAAAATCAAAAGCAATGAAATTTAAAAACGGAATTCGTTAATGATCGAACTCACTATATTTAGAAAACTAATTGGGAATTATTAATATGTACGAAGTTAATTAAATATTAGTTTATATACTATACAATTATCCACTTGTTTTTCAAACGCGTTAAACGATTTAATTTTGTAATTATAATGTATGTTTTTGTAATCAATTTAGATTAAGATTAAATCCCACATATTTCCAAAAATAAATTATGTTGTATAACCTTTTCGTTATTATTGTCAGCTAGAACTGTTATTTTCCCCACATTCTAGAGTCCTACTCAGTGCAAGCTAATATGTACAAATGGATTCAATATACATCGCGTACTGATATATATATCGACATATTGATATATGTATTTATAACATCACAAGTTCAACCATCTCGCGACTAGATCTACACTTAACTAAAATATAGACACCTGGCCGGCATACACGATCTAACACAATGCATAGAATGAACATGCTTATCTTCAAATTCGCAATCTTTCTTTTGAAACTCGTAAAAAACCAAACTTATCGTAAACATCTCTTACAATAAGTAATCTCTTTATTAATACTTAAATCTTATCGGACTATAAATATTAACAAAAATATTGGGTTGTAATTTCATACAAACACGTGTTCCTTATAAATCCCGATGTATTTTGAAAACATTCGTACGTATATATTAACTTTAGTAGGATTTCGGAATGTGGAGAAAAGCTGACAACTCTAAATTTATCACTAGAGACCGGACGCATCATGCCGAAATTACGATGGATCATATAAATAGAGTATAACATCGCTAAGTACAACACGCAGTTATTAAATAGCATTATTCATTCGGCTAACCGCACATCTGTGTTTGTCGTTCAATTGTGACGTAATTACTACAATATTATGGTTAAATTCCTTTCTTCATCGGCGTAGATAGAAGCGTGAAAATTTTTTATAATTTATTTTATTTATTAGTTTATATTTCGTAAGATAAATAAAGTACGGTGAGTTAGTTCCTTTTTTTCATTGTTTTAACTGTTAATTACATAATTCGTAATTGTTGTAATAGATCCTGCTTAATATCGTCTCATCAAATCTACTTCTCCTAATTATTTTGGCATAAGTGTCCAGGTGAATTTCGTTAAGTTTCAATAACTTACGCATATATTTTTGATTCTCATTTATTTAGATCTAGAACATTGTTTAAGTTACTTTTTCAGATATGATATGGAACATCGTCCAGAATGGCATCGTGAAACAATGGCGAGTTGGATTAAGGGTCATATTGATTGTATGTCCATTGCCAGTGATCCCGAATTTTATTGCAAAGTCTGTAAAATGTCGTTAAAAAATTTTCCAAAAAATCGCACGTAAAACGTCACTTAGCATCGCAAACACTTACACAAAAATTAGACCCGTTGGAATCTGACAATTTTAACGAAGAACTCTGTGAAACTTTAATGGCGGCAAATATTTCATTAAATAAACTTAACAATCCCACCTTCAAAACATTTCTGCAAAAATATACTGGTCGAAATGTTCCTGATGAATCCACCTTACGCAAATATTATGTTCCTAAGTACTACACGAAAGCTGTAGAACGCCTTAGAAGCCATCTTTCAAATCAGTACCTATGGAGAAGTGCCGACGAAACTGTCGCTATATTAGGACGCTATGTGGTAAATGTTGTAACTAACATACTACATCCAACTATTCCATATAACTCATATGTAATAGCAACAAAAGTTATAAAAACATTTGATGCGGAAACAGTAGCCAAAACCATTTACGAGAATATGCACCAAATGCTTCATTCGGGCGACAGGTACAAAGAAAGATACTTTTATTTATCAGTGACAGTGCTGCATATATGTTAAAAACAGGCAGACTGTTAAAGGAAATATATCCTAATATGCTGCATATTATCTGTGTAGCACATGCTCTTCACAGAATCTGTGAATATATCAGAGACACCATTCCGGATAGACTTGTATCCGCTTTTAAAAAACTTTTCAGAATTGAGAGTAGCACCTTACAGGGAAAAACTTTCATCTTTGTCATTGCCTTCCTCTCCAATAATAACTAAATGGGGAACATGGTTGAAAGCTACTAGTTTTTATGCAAAAAAATTCCGATAGTTTACAAAATTTCGATACATGCTTAAATGACGACGCTCGCAGAATTTCTGAATGCAAGGACTAATACAAATTCCAAATTTAAAAAATCAGTTGTACTTTATTCAGGAATACTTTGGAAATTTGCCATAACTAATCACTTATTTTGAAAATGAAAATCTCAAATTAAATGATGGATTAACCACATTAGATGTGGATATTAATAATTTGAAAAATATTCCAAGTGACTGCGGAAGTGGCCTTCGATAAGAGTTAGACGCAGTTTTTAATAGAAATCCAGATTTAATAACATTACGGTAATTGTGTATGGAGACAATGCCTCAAAATCTAACTGCTAAATAGGCTGAAATAAAAGTATATTTTCAGTATGCACCTATAACCAGTTGCGATGTAGAAAGGACATTTTCTATTTACGAGGATGTATTTCATTCAAACAGAATAAATTTTACAGAAGAGAACCTTGAGAAAGTATTGCTAGTTAATATTAATACTCCTTTACTCAATTTGAACTACAAAATGAACAAATAAAAATATATTTCGTATTTTATAGATCACCACCCCACCCCTTTGTTTTCCAATTATATAAATAAAATTAAAAACTCTTATAGAATACAAATATTCAATAGTACGCCAGTGGGCGATGAGTCATCGGCCTCTCGTGTCCGGTGCCTATTTATCACATACGGATTGAAATGTACACACTTGATAATTAGTCTGAATGAAGGCATCACTTTTATAAAAATATTCTCTGATTTTAAAATTTAGAATAGTACAATAGAAAATCGGTTGCTTTAAAATGGCCAAAAATATTATTTATTTGATTAAATTTCTATATAACAAAATAATTTTGAACATACTTGAGTGGGTAAAAAAACACCTCACTATATTTTGTACAAAACAAAAACATTTTCAATAATATTAAAAATCGGGCGTAGGAAACACAATACAAATTCATATTTGTGCAAAAATAAAACGCAAAGACGTGTTTCATCTTATAGAATTTGTAATGTAATAATTGTGAAATTATCTTTCCGGCGTCATGTACCGGTGATTCTATTGTAAGATAAAACATGTGTCCTCGTGTGTGAACTTATATTGTGTTCCCCACACCCAATTTATATGTTTATATTATAAAAATGCTTTTGTTTTACACAAAATATGGGTTTTACCCATTCAAGTATGTTTCAAATTATATTGTCATATACGCCATCAAAGTGTCTGATGTATAGTGAAGGCACATTAATTACAGTTTCCGTCAATTACAGCTGTGACTGTCCGATGGATACCTCTTGCTAAATCGTGCACTTATCATAAAGACCACGATGGTTGTTTTGGCGATCGTGAGGTTGACATTAGTCAATGAGTGGCGCTGAATGTTCTTCTATCTTCTATTGATTACTTTTGTAGTGTAGTAAGGGTGTTATTTCTTGTGAAATTATCTTTACGGCATGATGCACCGATGATTCTATAGTAAGATGAAACACTTGTCTGCATGTCTTGAAAGATATTTTCACACAAATATGAACTTGTATTGTATATTGTGATCTCCACACTCGATTTTTAGTAATATTTTTATATTAATAAAAATGTTTTTAAATTTATGTAGTTCAACAGAATAATGCGTGGTCTTTATCTCATTGTTTCGTCATAAAACGAAATTTCTTATATTGTATATATTTATATATGTTAGATATAAGTAAATTTAGCATAAAAGAATCAAAGTATAAAATTACAAGTTTTACAAATATTCAACCCACATTTTCAAGTTTAAACCACTGTATAACTTGTAAAACTTGTAAATTGTAAAACTTTCTTTAGTTGATAGATCTTTCTTTGAAACAGACAGCTCTGTCTCGAGCATGCGTGTTATGTCACATCAGACGGCTGCCCCGGTAGCTTTCCCCACCACAACTTCTCCCCAAAAATGCAAAATGAACCTCCATAAGAAAATACATGGAATTTCGGGCTGGAACCATCAAAATAAACTTGAAGATCTACTTGATAGTTGAAAGTTAGAAGCTTTTTCTCTTATACTCGTATAGGTAAGATCTTTAAAGATATTTAAACACACCGGTCGCCCAGTCGTATGAAGTAAGTTTGACCGCAACTTAATACAAATATTAGGAGTACTGATGGAAGCAAATAACTTATATAATTCAATATGCTAAAATATATCATCAGTATAAATTACGAAAATAGAGGCTTTAAATATAACCCCGTAATTAATATTACAGTTAGTAGAAGAAAAATACTATGAATCGTTGTTAAAATAGTTAAGGTTTCAATACGACTATGAAGGGCACACTAGAACCAAATTGCTTCATGTTTTGCTGCAAAATAACACTGCTTGAAACTAAGAAGCTGTTTTTTCTTTAAATTCATACACTTCCCTCTCGATGCAGTCGCAAATTATAAATTTTCAGTACAATAATTAAAATTACTTAATTGAATTCATTTAAATCACAATTTCCTCCCTGTTATAAGATAATAACAATAACAACTTTACATTCAAATGAAATAAATGATTGTTTTCTATTTAGTACTTTTTTTACCAGGTAACTGTCAACAGTTTCTCAAATATTTTTATTAACCAGTACGGGATTAAAAGAGGCAAAATGACATTTATTAATTTAGCTTAAATTTTCATTAGCATATCAGTTTCAGTTTTAATTTTTAACGTATAAATCCACAAGAGACTTTAATGGTCGTTCCTTAAATGAAACCTCTAATTCGTTTGTTAAGAGATATCGTAGCCCATCAACGGTATAACAATGAGTCGCACGATGAACGGAATCGTCTAATACCTATAGGAATTGCGAAGGAAATCCCAGCCGTGATTCGCAGGTTGTTAATTCCGATGACATCCCCGTCCAAATTAACGAGAGGCCCTCCGGAATTTCCGAAGGTAATCGACGCATCCGTCTGGATGTACTGCATGGCATGATTGCGGAGTCCCAATTCATTCGCTCTCCTATTCACTGAACTTATCTAGAATCAAAAAGAACATCAAGAAATAATATAGTTTCAGTGAAATTTCCTGTAAAAGTCGACGCTTGAAAAAGTAAATTAAATTTTATTCTGACAAATGATATTTTATATGACAAATATCATATAAAATATCAATGATAAAATACATATTTACTTGTACAGCCTTAATAATAATGTTGGTTATTTACACAGAATAATATAATATTTACATTCTTGACTGAGGATATTTGCTTTATATTAATATAATAAATGAGGCGACTGCAACTGTTAAGTACTATATGTGGCAAAGCATAGGTAACTGAAATTATCAGTCGTTTGTGGTTTACGTTTCCATAGTAACCTAGTGTTTATTTATGCTATATAATACTTTGACATATTGCGTATTTAGTGTTGGGGTTAGTGTTATAATTATGGTTCTCATAACAGAGGAGAAGATTTTTATCGTCGAGCATTATTTCATACAGAGTTGGGCCTCAGAATAGATGGAGCCTAAGCCATGTTAGAGAACATTGAGAGGAACAATTTAACAAGAGGGCACCAAGTAACAAAACAATCCCAGTTATCATCGAGACGTTCCATGGTACGGGATCAGTCTTGTGTCAACGGAATGGAACAACTGGGCGCCTGAGGACCGTTAACACAAACGAAAATCACGGACGACTTCTCCAGCAAGTGTTACAGTCTCCAAAGCATATCTACGACGAAAATCGCCGAAACTTATTGTAAGTGATAAGTCTGTTCGGCGGATGTTTAAAGAGCTAGGCAGAATCGCATACCGTGTTCAAGTTGCTCAGCGTCTAACTCAAATGGATGAGCGGGCCCGATTACAGTATTGCTGCCGAGTGTTGTTCGGGACTTATGCGGACACAGATTTCTTCAATAACGTATGGTTTTCAAATGAAAGCCATATTCACCTTAATGGCTACATCAACCGCCAAACAACTCGTTTTCTAGAGTTTGAACGGCCTGATGTTTTTGGACTGTCCCGTAAGACACTCCCGTTAATTTCGATGTTCGATCAGTTGTCTCTATTTTAATACCATAATTCTCACTCCTCAAATTATTGTATACGTTCAGGATTATCGACCATGTTTCAGTGCTCCGATGATTTCTTGCGATATTAACATCGCCTTCTATATTACCTTCTATATAATACATCGTTTCTTGAACGATTGGTACTTCATTGGTACTCCACGGTCTCCATATGATTTTCTTTCACAACTTTAAACGTCTACACTTTGCGTCAACTGTCTTTCAACATCTTCTTATTTATTACATTCTTATATATGTTGATTTGTACAAATTAGTTAATTGAAGGAAAAGGATGTTAATATTTAAAATAACATTACAATATTCTTTAATACAGTTACATATTATCTGTTAAATTAGAATTGTTTATCAGAATAATTGAAACATACATGAGTAGGTAAACCCCACCAGTTTTGTATAATACAAAGGTATTTTTAATAATATAAAATATTATTAAAAATCTGGTGTGAAGAACACAAATGCAGGTTCTTTCTCCAGCAGGGGCGTACCGATGAGCTTGTAGAAAAGCGAAATACGTATCTACGTCTCTGGTGATAGGTTATATTCGGACACGTTCACAGAAAATATTAATAGTGAACCTGCATTTGTGTTCTTCACACCAGATTTTTAGTAATATTTTATATTATTAAAAATACCTTTGTATTAGAATTGTTTACTTTAGAATAACAAAGTTTAAATTGTAAACGGTGGATTATGTTAAACGAAACATAATTACTTCTCTACTTAAGAAAATCTAATTTGTCCTAATACGGTTCATTACCTCATTTACAATTTTTTTGTCACCTGCGGCACGAGGTAGCGGAGAGTCCCCGATAATTCTTTTAAATCCTAGAAGGTCACATCGTTATATTGATGGACGGACTATAAACTTGTCATTAAAGAAATAAACTAGAATTATACATCAAAACCCAAAACGTAAATGACAAAGGCGCTAGATCTGTATAATATACACTACTCAAATAATAAATAAAAGTAGTCACATTATTAACTTCGATATTTTTTTTATATTTTAAGAGTTTTTGACAAAACTTGAAGTATGTGATGATTCATTATTTATTGAACCAATTTTAACAAATTAAAAACAGAATAACATGTACAAAAATAAAGTGGTTGAAATCAAATAAAATTAAAAAAAGTCTGACAACTTGGCTAATTCGTGCCTGCACAAGTTCTGCGCAGCATCGTAGCATGCTACAAATAAAACACTTCTCAAAGCGTCTTGGAGAAAATTGTCCCAGTCTTCAATTAAGGTCTGTGTCAACTGTTCAGTTGTAAGTGGAGGATTTGGACGTCGTCGTACTTGATCCCAAACATGTTCGATTGAATTCATGTCTTCGCTACATGCGACACAATCCATTTTACGGATATTGTGATCTTCAAGATAATCAGTGACGATTTGAGCAATATGGGGTCTGGCACTATCTTGCATAAAAATAAAATTTAGACCGACAACATTCTCCTCTACAATCTCGTCAATGTACCTTCGAACTGTTAGTCCACCATTGCGAATAACAACAAGGTCCATGCGAGCGTTTATTGTTATTTTACCCCACACCATTATGAATCCACCACCAAAATGGACGGTTTCATCCACTGTATTTGACATGAAACGTTCTCCAGGCCTCCTCCAGACTCTTGACGAAGTTGCCAGTTGAAGTGTTCTCCTCCAAATTCAAATGTTCTTCGACGATATTCTCTGGTCAATTTAGGCACTTTTGCAGGACGCTTACTCTCAAAGCAGCCTCTCTTAGCCTATTGCAGACGATTTGGTGGCTAATTCTTGTTTCTCTTGCCCTCACTAGAACTTCTTGTAGGTCACGCACAGTTTGTGTCCAATTTTGAAAGGCTTGAAATCGCAGAAAATGCCGTAGTTTTCCTCTGCCAACCTTTATCTACTTGCCTTGTTTCGGTACCTGTTCTTCGATATCGTTTCCAAAGCTTCCACACAGTTCCCTGCACAATCTGTTAACTTCTATCGACGTTAATTACTAAGCTATTGCTTCTTTTAAATGTTAGTGAACTGCCAAACTGGTCCAACATTATTTAACACTAAATTGGCTCAAAGCCTGCTTAAATACTTATTCTTAATTTATATTTTTTTATTTAAGTTTTTGTATTGTTCAAACATTTGAGGATATAAGTTGACTATAACAAGAAGTATTCGAGTACAATTTTGTAACTACGTGAAATAAATGACGGTTCAATGTATATTTCAGGTTTAATCCAAATTTCTTAAAATATCCAAGTTCAAAAAGTGACTACTTTTTTGTACTTCTTTGTACGACTAGAAAAAGATATTTTACTCTAACTTTTTTATCTACGCAGAAGCAATCTCTAGATTTATAGTTTTACTTATATTAATAATTAAAAAGTATATTTATTAAATGAAGCATATGAACATTCAATTTATAAAATATATGGTCATTATATATTAACTTACAATACCAGCAGTGACGCTGTGGCTCAATGATAGTGGACTACCTAATGCAACAACCCATTCACCAACAATTGCGTCATCCGATTTTGCAAAATCGAGAGCGGGCAATTTGTTTTTCGGGTCGATTTTTAATAACGCCAAATCGATGTTCATATCAGCGTCTTCTACACTTGCATTATAGATAGACCCATCTGGCAATTTTACTGCTATTATTGCTTGGGGCTTGTTAATAACTACGTGAGCATTCGTTAAAATCCAACCGTCGTCTCTTATAATAAATCCAGATCCATTGGAAATGATAAGAGCCTCATTGGTCTCAGGGTCGATACGCCGTGAGTCTTGAATTTCAATGTATACCACTGCAGGAGCGCATTTTTTCACTACCGATCCTATGAAATTAAATCTGTCTCGCAATGAATTTTTGTCAATAGCTTTGATTTTGGGTACGTTGAAAGGAAGAGTTACAGGTTCAGATGAAAATAACCGATGTGCGAAAATAACTCCTACAACAGCAGCTAGTGCAAAAAACGAAAATTTCTTGTAAATGGTTGCGTTTTCCCTTTGTTGGCCATTATTTAAATATTTCCTGCAAATCATTATGGTATTAGGTAACTTTGAATATTTTTTTACATTTCTTCCTATAATATTTAACATTCTTTTTTGAGGTTTACTTCATGATTATACTTAAAATTTAACATGTGATATTAGAGGTGAATAACATGAAATTTATTTTTTTAATTATGAAATGATAGTTGCTAATGACAATTGTGTGACAACTGTAACCCATCCCATTTGTTGACTGTATTCATGTCAATAAATGACAGCAGCGACAGAACGTTTTTATTATTACTTTATAGCAGGTGTTCAGAAAAATTCGAAGTCAAGGTAGTCTTTGAAAATTTGTCATGTCTGAGATAGAGTACGGACATTTACTTAACAAAGTTTTATAGGTTATCATAGATGCAAATCTGTCTGTTCAGTAGTTATATGCCGAGTGCATGCCAAATATAAGAATGCTTAAGGGCGGCATGCAAGAGGAATATATCGAAGACTGTTTCTCGAAGAAAATTTCACGCAATTTTGATAGTAGGAATTTCACAATAGAAATAATAAAAAACAAAAAAAAATAATTACTTTTGGATGAATTACGATCAAAAAATAGAGATTGTGAAAGTACCGTAAGTATGACATCTCAAACGTAAAAAAAATAAATTGACAAGACGCGCTAATATCAATTGTGGAAACATTTTAGTTTTAAAAATGTGTTCTATTAGTTTTGGTCAATCAAACTGGAGTCTAATAGAGGAAGAAATTCGGATATTAACGCCTGTAAATACAATATAAAAGCGAATATTTGTGTGTGAAAGCAGTTTGAAGTATTCAGCAAGAAAAGGGCTTCCTTACTTAATGAATAACACGAGTCCTAATACAAAGAAGATGCAGTAAAGACTCAGTAGAACAGAATCGCTTAACTGCTACAGGAAAAAATTTACAAGTAATTTGTAGCAACTTTCGATCCATTCAAAGCAATAGTATTTAAAGACTCAAGAAATGCACGTAATGCAAAACGCAGAAAACTGCAAGCCTTTGGCGAGAAAATAAAAAGTAATACTTCAATTTTAAGCGAAAACGAACAAAACCAAATCATAGATTTGTGGGACGAAGATACATAGTGGCATTGGAACTAGCTTGACGTGGTGGTGAAGCGGCAGAGTGTCTGATAACTTTTTTGAAATAGAAGAAGATAGTTTTGGCGCACATACAAGACGAATTGTTTTTAACCTAGTATTTAGTCAAGGAGGAAGAAAGCCACTAGCACAAAGGAAAAGGTTTGTTGAAAATAAAATCAACCCATATCGATGTCCAGTTAGGTAATTTTTGTACAATCAGCTAATACTTGTGACAGAAATGAACTTTTCAGGTTGTTTCATAAACTTATCGAAAAGAGAGGCACCTACATTACTACAAATCGGTTTTTCTTAACACCTGGAAACAAAATGGCTCTGTTGTGTTTTTTACGAATTCGCCCATCGGAAGAAATATAATTGCAAGTGGACTTTAACTGTCGCTATAAAGCCATAAACTGTCGTAATAAAATAACAAATCATTCTAATCGATCAACAGTTGTAACTAATTTTACAGAACCTGGTTAAGGAGGATATGAAAGTATTAAAATAACAGGTCGTTCAAATATATCTTCCATAAACTCATATTTGAAAGTCGAAGGAAGTCACCACGAGAATATAATTGCAAAGCTACGAGGAGAATCCAAAAAAGAGAATGTTAGCGATGTTTTAACAAACACTGCTTTTAGTGCAGAGAGTAATTTATATAGCAATTGTACTTTCAATAATAACTATAACTATTATTATTCAAATACTGGTTGTAATAAGAATCAATAAATGCATTTTGATAATTAAAGCCCGAATGCATTTAAAATATGCATAAATGCACATGTGCAAATACCCGGATATTTTCATGGTGCATCAAATACTCGGTAATATTCGTCCGCTACTAGGTTATTTCTGTAATTTACATTAATAAATAATAATTAATTAACGGTTGAAATTTTCTGAGATAAATAGTCTAATAAAATTCCATATTAATTAACAGAAATTAGTCAATTAATGATTTTGGAAAGTAAGAACAATTAATTTGCAAATTTAAAATTAAACGTTTTGATATTTTAGGGAATTCTTGGTGAACAATAACACCTCTGCATGCGATACCTGACTTTGGAAGAAATTACATAATCCGATTCATATCCTGTTCATTCTTTAATAATAAAACTCGTCTAATCTTAGGTAATACGTAAAAAGAAAATGCAGAATTAAGAGGAATAATTTTACAAGCAAAGGTTTTTTTAATTTTTCAAAACTCTTATTAAGAAAATTAAATTTATTTAAAAAATGGTATTCAACATAGAACAAAAAGCAAAAATTATCGAATGTTACTTCCGTACAGGTGTGAAAGTAAATGGCGAGTGGCAGTATTCAATTACGGAATGCATGGCTGATTTTAGTGAAGAACATCCTGAATTAGTGTTTGATTACAATGATTTTTACAATGTTTTGACAAATTATGTAAAGTTATTCAGAGAGACTGGTAGCGTCGGTCGAAAAACTGGAAGTGGACGGCCATCTAAACGTACAGCTGATAATATTGAAGCCCTTCGGCATATTATTGATGAAAATCCAAAAACATCCATTTCAGTAGTGACCCAATAAAAAATTTATCTTATGGTACGTGCCAATTCATTCTTTAAAAAGTCTTACATTGTCATCCATACAAGCTGCAATGTTTTCATGAACTTTCTCCAGTGGATTATTTAAGACGAGTGGAATTTTGTCAATGGTTTCAAAATAATCTACACAATCAGGATATCCTTAACACAGTTTTTTTCTCGGATGAGGCCTGGTTCTATCTTTCTGGATATGTTAATTCACAGAATATGAGGTGTTGGTTTGTGTTTAGATGTAAAAGGACAACATTTTCAATAACTTCTGTAGCTATATGTAAATTTTGATTATGATTTCGATATTAAATAAATTATTTGTTTTCTTTTTTGTTGTAGTATCATTTCAATGCCATAATCTTTTTTTACAATGAAACCAAATGAAACTGTCAAGCATCAAGTAATGTGTCATTATGTGGAAGTGGCTAAAGTACCAACCCAATTTCACAGTCTACTTCAATTATGAATTTTTTCGATGGCTCGTTATAATCTATGAAGTCTATAAGTGAGCGTATGGATAATTTTGTCCCATTTACGCAACTAAAGAACTTTGATTTTATGTTCATAAGAGTTGTGCGGGTTTTATATATCGCGCAGTGTAATAGTTTAATATTAACATTCCACAAATTATTGTAAAAAATGGCTTAAAATATTTTTGAAGCAGAAGAGAATAATCCGACGAGTTTTACTTCACAAGGTTAAAAAAGTCTATGTAAGAATACCTCGGCTGCTACACGAGTGCGACGAAGATAGAGAGTCCCACAGCTGGAACGGTTTTTTACTGGAGCAGATGATAGACGATATTTCTATCTTCCTTGCTTACTTGAGTCGACTGTGTCCTCCTTGTTGCGAAATTTCGTATCCTGATGATGGACAATGAAAACTAAATCACCAAAATTAGGGTACAGTGTGCCCTTTATTTCGCTTTCAGAGCACCAAGCAACGTCGTAACTGTAGCATGTCTTACAGACCAATCTCTCTAAATCGCACTCCTCCCGCAGGGGGATCAAATTCAACGAAACCAATCTCACTTGAGGTGACGCGGCCAGAGACATAAAGTAGGAAATAATGAACTAAGTTTGGATATAAATATTTAACTACAGGTAAAGTATAAAGTTATAAAAGATGTTGAAATTGTCCACTATTCCTCTTCCAAGTATTTTACGCACCTCCTCCTAATGCTACCAAATATATTTTGTTATACGGGATTATTTCTAATTTCATTAATTTTATTTATAATTCTATCTTGCAGATCTATATAATAGTAGTATATAATAATCTATATAAAGAGGCCATAAAAAGAAATCACACGGTGTAAGATCACAAGATTTTGGAGGAAATTTATGTTCGCAGTTTAAACTAATTAAGCGATTTTCAAACGCTTCTTGGAACATATTCATTGTTTTATCCACTGTATCAGCTCTAGAACGATCTTATTGAAAATAACCTAAAATCACAAAGATTTTAGGAAAGGCAAGAATATTTCCTTTCGATATCTTTCTGCAGTCAAGGTACCGTTAAAAAAAAATTGGACCAATAATCCTTCTTCTATTTATAGCGCACCAACCACCAACTTTCTGAGGATGTAGAGGAGCTTCAACACAAAAATTATTGGACTTTGTATCACTCCACATTCTCATGTTTTGTGAGTTAGCATATCCACTAACATGAAACCATGCTTGGTCCGAAAAGAAAGTTTTGTCTAGGAGTTAATTATTAAAATTACTTGTAAACCATTCGCAAAAAATTACTCGTCGCGGATAATCAATATCGAAAATTTCTTGCAAGGAAGTTATATGATATGGAAATAACTCCAAATTTGTTTTGAAACTGTATAACAAGAACTAACTGACAACCCAGTTTGTTGAGGGAGAGTTCATAGTGAAGTTTTTGGGATATCAGTTTTTATTCGTCTAACATTACCAATCGCATCTTCTGTCTGTACTTTTGGCCGCCCACCCTCTTATCGTTCCACATAATCGGTTTGTCGAAAAACTGAAACAATTCTTATCAGTATGCACTGAAAAGTATTATAATCAAAAGCGAGATTGGGAAATCCTTCGAAACAAGCTTGAATTGAGTACTTCTACTGTTCATCGATCTTTTGACCATTCGAAAATAAGATTCAACGGGTACGTTAATAAATACCATTTTCAAAAATAAAAAATATAAATTACTATCTTTGATATTAGATTCTGATAATTATTGACAGCAAAGTTGACATTTAATATTTAAAACAAATCGTAGACTTAAGTAAGAACATACAATTTTTTGCTCAAAACTTAATTTTTTTCTGAATTCTTTTTTTTTCTGATTTTTCTGAACACCCGTTAATTTATTCATTTGGTTACGTATCTTGCTGTGTTAGTAATTAAAGGATTTATTTTTTTAATGACGTTTTAATGTAAATATACTACTAAAATTACAGATAATTTATGCTATTCAAAGAAGAATATTTTATTTTTTAAAAGAATTACATTTTTTTTCTCTTCTTTAAATTTACTTTTGCGTTAAATATGTTTTGTTTTTATTTTTCTCTTGACATTATTTACTGTCTCTGTAAAGTATACTTATAGCTTTATTTAATCCTACTAGAGCGTTAAAGAATGCCTCCAATTCGACAACGTGCGAATTTTCACCAATTAACTGAGTTTAAACGTAGCAGAATAATCGGCCTACGAGAAGCTGGATTATTTATTCGTAATGTTACTGAACGTCTAGAATGTAGTGTCGCTACAATTTCTACGTGTTGGCGAAAGTAATAAGGAACAACGACGTTTTCGACCCTGATACCACGGACGCACATTAGTCGTGAAGATAGTTCTCTTCCACTTGAAAATTGATCATAAATGGTGAAAAGATTTACACTGGGGTTTTCACTTCTTTTGTGTTGGATAATAAAAATGCACCTTTAACTACAATAATTTTTCTATTAAATCCAATTAATATTTGAACTCTTGGTCGTTACTGATGTGTTGTGGTTTGAATGAATGTTTCTTACTTGTTGCTAGGTCGCGACTCTGGTTCTTACTTGTTGTTAGGATGAGACTCTCGTTCTTACTGTTTTTAAAAATACTACAAGCCAGCAAAATTTGCCATTACTCCTACAAACTATTACATAACCAATAATGCGAACCGTATCGATTCTACGGCCAGATAATGACATAAATAGTAGCTGCTGGCAATAATACCTGGCAATATATCTTTAAACTATGCTGATTAAGTCCTAATCTTAAACGTAAGTACAAAGTTTAGATTAAATTATATTCTTCTTAACGAAGTTTATTGATGCTCATTTATGAAACGTGTAATTATGAATAGCTAGGGAGATTAAAAACTGGGTATTAAAAATTAATTCTATAATCAAATAAATATAAATAAAAAATCAAGGTAGAAATAGTCTAATAAAAAAATGTAATAAACTTGCAAACAAAGGATGTCGCTGCTTAGAATAGAGAGAAAGGCTTGCAATTTAAATAAGATAATTCAAGTTTGTCGATTTGAAATTAACATTATTTAATTCTAAATAACTAAACTATACATAACGTGTGTTCATTTGAAAAATCAATCTAGGTTACATTGAAATTTTGATAGAATAAGACGCATATATATTAGTATGTTATGTGTTTGTTGTTCCGTAAACGTAAATCCAAATGACATTTGATAATGTCAATCACATTTGTTATTTATTTGTATGTATAAAACTGTCAAAATATACGACTTTAGGTTAAGTAGTAAATTTTAATTTACGACATACTTCAAAATGTTCTCAGTAAATCACATGCTACTAGTATACAAAAAGCTTGTGTTTATGTATGACAATACGTTATGCACGTATAAAGCATTGTTACAATATGAAACAGACATGTAAATAATTTACATATCTGTAACTGTACACATGGACAATACACCTCGTATTTTCAGCATTTACTTCTGCTTAAGACATATGTTTCTGCCATCTAGGTGTCTTCAGTCAAGCTAGTGAAGCAATGTATACACATTGATACAAATCAATTAAACAAATGATTTGTATCTGTATTTACATTTTACTGAAATCACCCAACAAAGATAAAGCAAGGTTCGTCCTATAAGGTGACACTATTTAATAAGTGACATCTTACGGAACGAAAGAGACTATGTCGGAAGGCGACCTTTTGTTCGAAAAGCTATGCTATTACAAGAACAAAAAAATACTTTGTTAATGGACTACACCGACATACGTATTTTTTTGTTCTTGTAATAGCATAGCTATTCGAACAAAAGGTCGCCTTCCGACATAGTCTCTTTCGTTCCGTAAGATGTCACTTATTAAATAGTGTCACCTTATAGGACGAAACTTACTTTATCTTTGTTGGGTGATTTCAGTAAAATGTAAATACAGATACAAATCATTTGTTTAATTGATTTGTATCAATGTGTATACATTGCTTCACTAGTTTGACTGAAGACGCCTAGATGGCAGAAACATATGTCTTAAGCAGAAGTAAATGCTGAAAATACGAGGTGTATTGTCCATGTGTACAGTTACAGATATGTAAATTATTTACATGTCTGTTTCATATTGTAACATGCTACTAGATTGACTTTTCAAATGAACACCCGTTATATTTAAGAAAAGGAAACAAAAAACGGAAAAAAATTATGAAAATTATTATTCTCGCTTCTAACAGATGGAGAGATTTAATCAATCAACAAATCTCCATGTGCTCTAAATATAGAAGAATTTGGTCTGAGTTAACTGTAGGAAGTCGGTTTAGAGCAGCCTGAGTAAAGATGAAACAAGAAGCTCCAGAGATGTTGCAGGCAGTTCGAACTTCGAACGCGGAACCTTCAAGCTTGTAGTCTAGTCACATACCCACCAGACTACTGATAGCTATAAAGTACATCTCACTTATAAAGTAATTAAAGCTTTCATCCTCAACGCGCCTCTAACGCCGGCTCCTAATAAATATGTCGAAGTATATTGCCTCGGCATTTTGTACCATGTGAGTTAATATGGCTTTCCAGAAGATATTCATGTTTGTTGTACGATGAGCAAATGTGGAACATTGCCGGAAAGCAATGCACGGAACACTGCCCTTCGTGTTCCGTGCATTGTTTTCCGCCAGATAGCAAATTCGAAAAGTCAATCCGACCACATATCAGTTTATACAAAAAACCTGCGCTGTGTAGCTTTCAGCAAAAAAGAAGTCCATTCCACAATCCGGATAAATGCCGGATGTTTCAAAACTCAGACACTTCAAAAATCGACGCTGAATTCTTTCTTTCGCAACATTCTGTGTATTGTAAAAGGGATACAAAACAATAGATCCGTACTCAAGCCTACTCACAACTAACACAAAATATAACGTTTTGAGGTTTATCGACTTTATTGAAAAATTTCTTAGATCGTAGAATAAAACCTAAAGTTTTACTAGCTGAAAGGCACATATTATGCATGTGCAAATTGAAGCAGGGCTTGAATGCTATCCCAAGATCCCGCACAGAAGCAATTCTAGAAAGTATATGACTGTCCATAGAATAGGAAGAAGGAATAGGTGTTAATTTCCTAGTAAAAGACATGACATTTATTTATTGTATTTATATATATATATATATATATTTATTTGTATTCAACGTCAAGTGATTGGCACTAGACCAATTAAAAATATAGTCAATATCTTCCCACAAGCGCTCAACACTCACATCACTCGACACTACATTGAGTATTTTAATATCATCAGCATGACCCAAGACATTAGAAGGCAGACTTATAAGTATATCATTTACAAACAGTTATAATAATAAAAGCCCTAGAATGGAGCCTCGGGGAGCCCCTGATGTAGATATAAAAGCATAAAATAAGTAACCATTATAGAAAATGAAAAGAATCCTATTGTTTAAATACGACTCTATAAGTCTAAGAAGACCAGGAGAGAAACCAAAATAAGAAAGTTTATTTAGGAGTATTACATGATCGATAATATCAAATGCACCTAGTCAAAATAAATGCAGTATACCTGACCCTGACAGTCAATAGTTGCACTAACATATTGTGTGAAGCTTGCCAGATTAGTTACGGTTGATTTTCCAGAGAAGAAGCCATGTTGTCGCGGAGAAATATAAAAGCGGATATTAGAGAATATGTGATTGTATAAATACTGTTCATATATTTTAGCAAAATTGGAAATAATTAGGACGATAGTTAAATGTATTGGTCTTGTCGCCTTTTTAAAAAACGGGAACTATTATAACCCGCTTCCACAATCTAGAAACAACAGATGATAAAATGGAGATATTAATAATCTTTTGTAAAAGAACAGCAAGTATATTTCGAGCACACCTTACAAGCTAGTCGTTGACTGATGTGTATTTATTCGATTTATTCGATGATGTGTATTTATCTTTATAAGATTCTTTTCTAGGGTCACCTATAACGATGATGATACTTTCAGCAAAAACGTGATGGTAAAAGACTCGATGCTTAATTTCTACCGAACCTCTTAGTGTATAATATGTAAATTTTTCCAGTATCAAGAATTATTTAACTAACAGTTTGTGTGAGTTATCCTGCTCTGACAACACCTTCTATATCCACATTTAATTTTGCCAAACTAAAAATTCACAATAGACAATAATGAACTAGTATCATCAAAAGCCGCGATTGCTTCTGGGACTTCGACCTGGAATCCCCGAAATCCCAGTGACTGACTGTAACAGTCCCCCGTTCAAAACAAACAGATCTTCACGGTTATAACCAAAACTGTGACGCTCCAGTGACCCGTAACAGGTTCTATATAACTCTGTCCCTAACTAATAGACTTTCACGTCACGGTTATGCTTATAACAATGACACTCCAGTGACTCGGAAGCAGCTCCTGCATAACCTCTTAAACTAACAGATTTTCAATTTTAGTGCAGCACCAGTAGTAGCAGCCTTGAATGATGTGTCTTGCAACAGTGGACAAAACGTCGACCAAAAAGCAAGCAGTGCCATGAACGCGATTCCAGCTTGAAATCCCAGAAGCAATCATGGACAACAACCGCGAAAGCCTACGCCTTATTATGTCCCCTTTAATTAGCTTTTAGTCCAATAAAACTTAAAAAACACTTACATTTCTTGCGTTAATCCGAAATTGACAATATTTTCACCAACCAATGCAAGCAGACTAAATTTTTAAATATAGTTGTTTTCCTATATTTACGATCCAACACCTACTACTAAAAACTGTTAGAACAGACCAGATGGATTCTATTATTTGCCTATCAATTAGATATTCCGCAATTTAATAAAGGACTATACACGGGTGGTTCGGAACCTACGTGATCTAACAAAGAAAACGCAAGTTTTTTGACAAAAAAACATTTTATTTTTAAATATAATCTCCTGCTCGCTCAACACTCTTATTCCAACGATATTCCAAATTATAAATGCCTTCATTGTAGGTCGGTGAATTCAAGTCCTCGAAATAGCTATTTACAGCAACGATTATCTCGGAATTAGATGAAAATCTCTTACCGCCGAGACATTTTTTCAGGTTTAAGAAGAGATTATAATCGCTGGACGCCAAATCTTGGGAATAGGGTGCATGAGGCACTAATTCAAATCCCAATTCATGAATTTTTGCTATTTCAATCGCAGACTTGTGGGCAGGTGCGTTATCCTGATGGAAAACTCTTTCTTCTTTGCCAAATGAGGCAGTTTCTCTTTGATTTTGTCGCTTAATTGTTGCAACAAATGAGTAATACTCCCTATTTATTTTTCCCCTTTTCTAAGTTGTTGACCAAGATAATTCCATTAGAATCCCAAAAAAACAGTTGCCATAACCTTTCCTTACAAAACTGTTTTGCCTTCTTTGATGGCGTAGAACATTTTTTTGTCAATTTTTTGGATTGTTCTTTGGTTTCGGGAGTGTAATGGTGGACCCAGGTTTCCTCGACGGTAATGAAATGGCATACAAAGTCCTTCTGATTGCGGTGAAAACGTTCCAAAAGGTCGCGAGAAACACTCTAACGATTCAGTTTTTGCTCCGGCGCCGAATATTTTTTCATTCCCAATTCTACAGCTAAAATTCTGTGCACACTGTTATTTGAGATATACCTAAAATGTCGGCTATCTCGCGCACTTTTACCCGACGATCATCCAAGGCGATACGGTGCTTACAATGAAAGTTCTTTATCACTGCTCTCAACTCAGTTTATTCCATTATTACAAAATCACACGAGACGTTCACTTTAGCGTACTGTAAAAAAACAGTCTAATTGACAGATCTCTCTACACTATCATATTTAACCTATTAAAAAATGATTCTACAGAATAGTAAAGGTTCCAGCGAATTTGTGCCATCTCTGTGTTAGGCCACGTAGTTTCCGAACAATCCTTACTTTCACTCAAATACTTTATCAATTTAAGCTCAGCAAGCACTTAAGATTCTCTTAGATGCAAGTAGATGTGTAGACATTGCCGTGTCGCTCTCCATCACATATTTACACAATAGAACTAGAATAACTAATGAAAGTAAACAATAATTCGGCCCGCTACCAATTCATTTAATAGGACATAATCACTTTCACAGCCGCCTTTCACAATAATGCCCAATTAAACAAACTAATTTTACAAAGATTATAATAATCGCCTATCGTTTAAATAATTTCGTATTTTGAAAAATGCCCAGCTTTCGCAAGTGTCTCAATAAATACGATATCCTGCGCTATTGTGATGTGAATCATCGGCCGCTCGCGTCAGACGGCAATGTCACCCGCCGAACACACCCTTAGACGCCGGAAGCTTCGAGGAGCGAAGCGAAGAACCCGGATCATTCTGGACTTCCCATAAGATATAAATATACCGCTTGGAAGGGATTGGAGACATTCAAGCTGAAGTCACGATCGAGTTAAATGTAAAATAAATACTGTCATATAAATGCGAAAAAATACCGTTATTAGTTTATTAGTTATTAAATGTTATTTAGTGTGTTTTACTATCAATATAGTGTTTTTAATTACTGTTAGTTTTATTTAAACGAACCCCGAAAGACAAGTACTATACTATAAACAAATTATGCACAATACAGACACTTATGAACCTTTTTCTAAAGTAAAATATTCTAGGTTAAGGTTTTAAATTCAATAGGGTATAAGTTGTCGTGCATGTCATTGCAAATTATATATTATTCATGAATTGATTAACGGTCATTGTTATTGCATTGAAATAATATATTTAACAATTAAATTAATTCGTTAAGTTTTTTTAGTTAATAAGTCCCGTGTTTTTTTTATTTGTTCAAGTCACTTCACTAGAGTCTGGCTTTTTGTTAATATTAGTTTGAATGTTAATTTAATATATTTAACAGTATACATTTATTGCATTTTATACGACATTGTTTATTTATAATTAAAGTTATTCTTTTTATCTTTTAGTATGCTTTCAATTTGTATTTTGTTAAGTTATTTTGCCTCTTTTTTTCTTTTCTCGTCATCTTTCTTTTGAATTTGAGTTCTATTATATCTTTGCTGGTGTTTAAGATTAATAAATTATTAAACTAATTATTTATTAAGTATTTGGAATATTCAGTTAAGAAAATTTTATATTAGTAACGCCGTTTTTCCTAACCGTTAAACAATAAAAACAAAAATATTTTTAATAATATCGGAAATATTATTAAAAATTAAGAAGTGGCGAAGTAGGCATCATGCATATTGACAGGTCTATATCGAAACACCTATTTCTATGTTCGGACAGCAATTTTCACAGAAATATGTACTTGTATTGTGTTCTCCACATTCGATTTTTTTAAAAATTTTTCTATTTTGTGTTCTTCTTCTACTTCTTCTCTGTTTTGGGTTGGACGCCACCACGTCCAGGCACTTGAGAACACTGCTCTTTATACTATCCCCAATAGATCTCTCAATTCCACTCTGTTAGTCTTGTGTCCTCGATAAAAGCCACTATCCTCCTCAGGGGAAGTTTGAGTACACTCGAAGGATTCGTAATGAACTCATTGTGAAACCCAAAACGGTATCGAACGGTATGAGCTTCATTTGAATATGCTTTTTTTTATTTTTCAATGTTGGCGTTGTTCGAACACAGAAATAAATATCATTGCTGTCATTTGATTTTAAAAATTTAAGTACATTTGGCAAATATGATATATGTAATGAGCGATCAAGATAATTTGTAATCGCGTCAACCTTGAAACCGAAATTGTATGTCGTAAATACATTCGTCCTCAGTTGCATAGTTTACATTAACTGTTGTTATTTTAGCTGTCAACTGACATTTTACTTGACGTTTGTAATGTAAGTGCAGTTCAAGTAAATACATACGATTTCGGATTCAAGGTTGACTCGATTACAAATTATCTTGATCGCTCGTTACGTAGACTACATAAACAACGTATACAAATTGACAACAAGATATATTAGTTCCTATGTCACTCATCGTTATATTTTTAAATAAAATATCAAGTAATGTTAAGGAAAAATTTTAGAAAACTGTCAAAATGGTGCCATACGAAACTTATTTCTTATGCCTATGTTTCAAATTGTTTTAGTTAAACAATACACAAATGCGTGAGAAATTAGTTCATACATTTTCATTCATCACTAAGAGAGAATAATATATACGTAACAGTTTTCACACACCTATTATGTTTTAAAATCTCCGTGGTTTTGGCAAATTTTAAAGTTATAACCCTATTGAGCCATATTTCAAAAGGGTCACCAGAGATTTCAGGTATGAGTTAATCCTTTATATTCTCTTAACTTAAACAATTATATACTATGTTATTGGCCTTATTCCCCAGATTTGGCTCCCAACGATTATCATCTCTTTCCAAACCTGAAAAAAATTCCGAGGTAATCGCTACTGTAAATAGCTATTTCAAGGACTTGAATTCATCGACCTACAATGAAGGCATTACTAATACATATTACTAATACATAATTTGGAATATCGTTGGAATAAGTGTGTTGAGCGAGCAGGAGACTATATTGAAAAATAAAATGTTTTTGGTCAAAAAAACTTACATTTTCTTTGTTAGGCCACGTGGTTTCCCAATCACCCTTGTAAAAGTGTTTTTATGTAAATGGTAACGTTTCACCCAGTCAAGTATACATATTTCAAATTATGTTTGTTATGTATGCTGTTGTAGCTTTTTGACTTATAGTGGAGGTATGTGAATCAGTTTCCATCTGTTACGGCTTTGAATGTCCGATGGGAACCATTTGCTAAGTCTTACACTTGTCATGGGATGGCGCTGGTTGGTTTGACGTTCATGAAGTTGGTATTAAGCAATGACCGTGATTGAGTTTTCATGACTTGACTTTTTGTAGTAAGGAAGTTGTTGTGAATTTTGTCTATCCCAACATCGTGCGCTGATGAGTTTATAGCAAGACGAAACACGTGTCTCAATGCAGCGATTTTCACACAAATATGTACTTGTATTGTGTTCTCCATGCCCCATTTTTAATAATATTTTTGAAAATATTTTTGTTTTATACAAATGGTGAGATTTTATCCACTCGAGTATGTTTCAAATTGTTTTAATTAAATAATACACAAATGCGTGAGAAATTAGTTCGTTAAATCTTCATTCATTACCAAGAGAGAATAATATATACGTAACAATTTTCACACACATATTATGTTTTAAAATCTCAGTGATCTTGGCAAATTTTAATGTTATAACCCTATTCAGCCATATTTCAAAAGGGTCACCAGAGATTTCAGATATGAGTTAATCCTTTATATTCTCCTAACTTAAACAATTAGATACTATATTATAGTAAATAAATAAAACAAGTATATCTCTAAAAACTATTTTAATTTCTATACACATATAAAAACTTTTACAAATACATATTATAAAAACACCAAATTAATTTAATTTTCTAGATTCAAGTCTTAGCCATACACCACCACTTGCTCTGAGTGTTATTCTATAACTTAGTTTAAGTTTTTTACTAGGTAATGCATATACACGATATTTTCTTAATAATGTTGATACAATCATTTTCATTTCTAATAAAGCGAATTTATAACCAATACAGTTTCTTGGGCCAGCACTGAAAGGTATATAGGCGAATGGATGCAGTTTTTCAAAGTTTTCTGGTGAAAATCTATCAGGATTGTATTCTTGGGGATTCTCATATATATGTTTTAACTGATGCGTAACAAGAGGCGCGATAAATACGTTACAACCAGCAGGCAACGTATATTCTCCTGAAAATATAACATAAAACAAATTATTTATTTTCTTAAATAGTCAAATATTATACTAAATGTTAATTATAAAGAAGAGTGAATTACAAATATAAAATTTTTCCAAAAGGAATTCTCTTAGTAATTTATTCAATTGTGTTAAATATTATCAATAATAAAAGTTTAGGAAATATTAGTTTCAGTACAAATTGTATGTGATTTTCTGATTTTCTATTAGTTCAGAAATAAAAGAACATAGTGCTATGGATTTTTCCCTAAATTATATTTGAAACTTATTTAAAAATAAATGTACATTGTTTTTGGATATCTGTGTATATCCGTTATATTTAGATAAAATATGTGTAAGCAAAAACTAGATTTTTGAAGGTCTTTATGTGAAAGCGAACGTAGTGACGATATTGAAGGGGAGACGAAGTTATACCTTTAGACAAGAACGTTCTTTTTCTTTAAAATATATATATATATATATATATATATATATATATATATATATATATATATATATATTTTTAATTAAATTCGGGTTGAATTTATTGAGTTAATTAGTTAATGGTGTTTGATTTTCAATTCCCGTTTATTCGACGAGATTGTATTCTCGTAATTTTGATAGTATTTGATTAAACAACGTTTTTCTTGTCAACGTGTCTCCTATATAATTTTTTATGTAAGTAAAGATATATATTTATAAGACGTCTTATTAATTCTAAGAATTTTTTAAGATTGTATATCAATTGTATTAATATTATTATTTAAGAGTCTTAATTAGTTGAGATAAATGATAAAGAATATTTTTAAAATTTCTACGTAAAAAGATATATTTGTAAAATTTTATTCGTTTGGAATTCAAGGGAAATTTTTTGTTACATGTGAGCGCGCATGTAGTAGATTGTTGATCGTGTTTTCAAGTTTGTTTATACAGTTTGGTTCTCTGGGGAGAAATTAAAAATAAACTTTGTTATTTTAATTAAGTTGATCGGAAGTCGTTAGAGGAAGTTTTAATTCACTTAGCGGTCATATTCAGTGAATTCTTTTACCTCAGAAGTTGTATATTGCTAAATACACAATCTTCATACTTTATAAAGATAGATTTTTTTCTTTTTTTTATTTTTTTTTATATTAAATATTCATTTAAATTTTAAATTGTGCTCATTTAATTTAATAAACCTTTTACTGCGCATTTATTATTAAAAGAAGTAAATTATTAAAAAAGATAACTATCATATTTGTCAAGTACGTTTGATTGGCGCCTAGTAATATTCCAGTTCCACGTTTCCGATTGGAACCCTGAAAAGAAAGAAGTCTCATTGTTGGATATCAACTGGCTGAGTATCCTAGTTGGGTAGATTAGTTGTGGATGGTGGTGCAGTAAATATATAAACCACAATTTATAGCAATATGTACTATATACACAAATGCTTCATGAAATTTGGACGAAAAATGTATACATCTAACTAAAAAATTAAACTAAAAAACCACTGTATTGCCATTACTGCATTATTCTTTTTTCTGAACAATTTTAAAAAAATTCTGACAGATTATGTCATTCTGTTAAATTTTAGGAAGTTTTGTTAAATTTTCTTACACTTCTTTAATTTTGGTTAAAAGAATCATAAAAAAAAAGGCAAACTCGTCATTTGAGCAGTGAAGAAGCGGCTCAAGTAGTCGTTAATCAACAGTGGTCAAGGTGTTAGGAATATTACTAGAACTATAAATGTCCATCCTTTAACCATTAGTAGGTGCATTCAAAGGTTTAATGAAACGCATAGTTAAAGGAGACCTGGATAAGGCAAAAAGCTGGCAGCAAAAGTCATGGAAGATCGTTTTTTGAGATTGTGTACCCTGCAACAGCGGTTTGTTACTGCACGGAAACTCCAGATTGAGTTAGCCAACGTACATAACCGATACATTCGCGTTAAGACTGTTAGGAATAGGTTGAAGGAATATCAATTGACACCACAAATGCCAACCAAAGGTACTCTCCTTACCAGAGGCCACCGTAGAGCACGTTTAGAATTTGCCAAACAACATGTTCATTGGGGACTTATGGTATGGGGGGTATAAACTTAGAGACACGTACCGATTTACATGTAATGGTTAGACAAGCGGTAAATGTGGATAGGTAAACATTGAAGTTGCCGTAAGAGTACGCTACACTTATTTTTAAAGATATCAAAAATATTCATTTATAAATGTTGTTTCAAATTTCAAAATATGCTCAAATACGAATTGTTATTTAAAATTTCGAAAAAATAAAAATTAAATGATCGAGCAATAATAATAGCAAATACGCAATAGTTTTTAACATCCATCTATGTGACAGTAGTTCTATGGTTGTCATTTGTATTGTTACTTTAATAATAAATTTTATGTAATTGCACGTGAAATCATTTACATTCGATATCAATATTTTATCGCTGAAATGTAATAGAATGAAACAAAAATCATTTGCATATAACTTTATGAAAATACATTTTTATATTACAAAATAAATATGAAATTAACAAAAACAACAAATTCAGAAATACAAACAGAAAAAAAAGCTATTCAAATCTATTATTGTAGTCCCGTTCCTGCAAAGTTTGAATATATCTTGGCTTATAGGGGTGATATCTATTGTTAACCAAAATGTTGCTTACTGATGATTTTTTAATATCCAAATTGCTTGCAATTTTTCTGACAGAAATTTTGGGATTTTCAATTACACTTTGCATAACACGTAAAGAATTTTCGAAATGTCTCACTTGCTTTTCCCTACTTTTTTTGTAACGCATTTCTAAACTACCAGTTGCTTTAAACTGATTTAAAATTCTTGAGACGCTTTGGAAACTAATAAATTTGTTGGGATGTCTTTCATTAAAAATATCAGCTGCGTCTCTGCATATTTTGTAGTTATCTCCGCAAATAAGAATTAATTCAGCTCGCTCTTGCATAGTTAACCGTTCAGCCATAGTTGGTAGGTAATAACTTAATGAATTGTCTTAAAATTACTTAATTATTAAAGTGACAGCGGATCTGACAATCACATAAAATTTATTACTAAAGTGACAATACAAATGACAACCGTAGAACTACTGTCACATAGATGGATGTTAAAAACTATTGCGTATTTGCTATTATTATTGCTCGATAATTTAATTTTTATTTTTTCGAAATTTTAAATAACAATTCGTATTTGAGCATATTTTGAAATTTGAAACAACATTTTTAAATGAATATTTATGATATCTTTAAAAATAAGTGTAGCGTACTCTTACGGCAACTTCAATGTTTTTTAATTTTTCCTCTAACCAAGTAAAACAACGCAACCCTGAATACAAAATATCAAGTTTCTTAGGATGCACGAACTTTTCTTCTCTATAAAGTTTTCTGTGAAATCACAAATAAAAATATTTCCCATTTGTCTCATACTTAAGTGGACATGTTGTACAAGAAACATTTTGGAACCTCATTTATAGGAGATTTTTTATTAATGCATGATAACGCAAAATTAATGAAGTGAACATTGTCACTTCGAACTGGCCTGCAAGAAGTCCCGACCTCAATCCCATTTAACATGTATGGGACAGGTTGGAACAGCGTGCTCGTTCACTTTTACGGCGTCCTCAAGCTTTAGAAGAATTATTAGAATCTTTGGTTGAAGGTTGGGAAAAGCTGGATGATCGTTTATTAAGAAATTTAATTTCAAGCATGCAAGGCATTTTCAAGCTACTATTGCAGCCAGAGGGAGCAATACGCATTATTAATTTTTGTTATTTTTTTTGTTGTTTTTTTTTCATTAATCATTTTGGCAATTTTTGTTAAATTTGTGAAAATAATGAGATTTTAATTTAAGTAATTTTGAAGGAGGATGCAGTTTTTCTCCGAGTAAAGGTTATCTTCCGCGTTAAATATTTGCTAAATTTCAAGTGTTGCGATAATTTTTTAGTGCAGTGTATTAACAGCACCCTCCAACAGCTTAATGCTAATTACAGGGAGCACTGACAGGCCATGGGTTACTACCATACCAACGAAATTCCTATTTGGCAGCAAACCTTGCATTCGATCACGGGATCACCGACATAATAAGTCTGTAAATTACCAATTTGCCAGCAAAATAATAAATAAATAATAGTTAGTTATTATTTTATGTTATAAAAGTGAAAGCATTCATTCTAAAGAGAAACTACAAATAAAAAAATTTAAGAATAACCAAATTGGATTGCGTATTAATTGGAAACTTCAACTGGCTATACAGTGTGTTTAAAAAAGATGCGGCAATATTAAAGGGGGTAATTGCCCAGGTCATTTTATACAAAAGTTCCTATAAACATAGGTCCGCATACGCTTCGTTGCCGATCTACAGCGTGTTGAAGTTTAATTTTAATATATTAATTAATAAAAACTTGATTTTTCCAAAGCGGCTTGAGATATCATAATGAAATTTTAGGCGTGTTAATAGCTGTGGGAGACACATACTTTGCAATACAACACAATGTTTCAGTCGTACCTGTGGCGCGCGTATTGGCACGTCACAGGCTACTTTTCAAGAAAAAATAGGACGCCTCTGATTTCTCTAAAAATACAAATATTCTTTTATTTATTGTTCAATTATGAAGAAAAAAGCTCTCTTAACTTTTTACCGTACGACGTACCGTTTTTTATTAAAAAAAAACATTTTAGTGCATGTCCATTTATTACAGAAAAAAATATTAAAGAACAAGGTTTTATTCAAGGGCAAAAACAAATATTTTACCAAACCAACAATTTTATCAATCAAAAATTACAAAAACTGTGTAAAGTGACCACCTCTAGCTCGGATGCAAGAATCCAATATTCTCCTCATTGACTGGCGAACTCTCTGAAAAACACCAGGATCGGTTTTAATTGAGTTGCACCCAGCAATGATTCGGTTTCTTAAGTCTTCTACGTTTTCCAATGGAGTAGCGTACACCAAGGACTTCAAATGGCCCCACATGAAAAAATCTAGGGGATTTAAGTCCGGGGATCGTGCAGGCCATGAGTGAGGTCCACCTCGGCCTAACCAGCGATTTCCGTATGCTTGTGTTAAGAAATCACGAGCTACTTGACTAAAGTGGGCTTGTGCGCCATCGTGCATATACCACATTGCATCTCTAATTGCTAAAGGTACGTCCTCCAGAAATCCAGGGAGCGTGTTTTCCAAAAAGTTGCGATACACCTCTCCGGTAAGTCTCCTTGGTAAAAATACCGGTCCAATTATGCAGTCACCCACAATCCCAAGGCAAACGTTCAAAGAAAACTGATGTTGAAAACGATCTTCAACAATTTCATGTGGATTTTCGTCACACCATACATGGTTATTATGGAAATTCCGTATTACATTTCTTGAAAAATTCGCTTCATCGGTGAACAGAATCAATATCAGGAGTTGAGGGATTTGAACCATTTTGTGCAAAAGCCATTGACAGAATGCAATGCGAGGAGGAAAATCAGCAGGAAGAAGTGCTTGCACGCGTTGTATATGGAATGGATACAACAAATTTTCCTTCAGAATGTGCCAAATAGTCCCATTACTTACATCCAAAGCGTCAGCAATTTTTCGAGTAGAAGTACCTCGATCTTCTTCAATCATGTCTAGCACATCCTCTTCCAGCTCTACCGTTCTTGCTGTCCTTGGCCTTCCTGCTCCTCCAGTTCATCTTAATGTGCCTGTTTCATAAAGACGCCGATGAATACTTTCGAAAGTTTTTCTATCAGGAACAATACGGCCAGGAAATCTTTCAGTATACAACCGCCTAGCTTCTAATGCATTGCCATCAGCACGCCCATAAATGTAGTGCAAGTCGGTCATCTCGGCATTCGTATAGCGATTCATGATAAGGAACTTCAACAAATTCGACACATACAAAATTATTAATCACGAGACTCATTCAATATGTCATTCAATATGTCAGTGAATAAAACAGGACTGTGGTTTGGTAAAATATTTGTTTTTGCCCTTGAATAGAACCTTGTTTTTTTATTTTTTTTCTGTAATAAATGGACATGCACTAAAATGTTTTTTTTTTACTAAAAAACGGAAAGTCGTACGATAAAAAGTTAAGAAAGCTTTTTTCTTCATAATTGAACAATAAATAAAAGCATATTTGTATTTTTAGAGAAATCAGAGACGTCCTATTTTTTCTTGAAAAAATTCCTGTGACGTGCCAATACGCGCGCCACAGGTACGACTGAAACGTCGTGTTGTATTTCAAAGTATGTGTCTCCCACAGCTATTAACACGCCTAAAATTTCATTATGATATCTCTAGCCGCTTTGGAAAAATCAATTTTTACTGTTTTTTATAGGAACTTTTTGTATAAAATGACCTGGGCAATCACCCCCTTTAATATTGCCGCATCTTTTTTAAACACACTATATATACCATTGCTTAAGAAATGGCCGAATAATAACAGATGACTATAAATGATTGAAATTTTTTTTCTTAAGCTGGCAACTTTATGTTGATATGCCTGATTTTTAAATTTAAATTTGTCACAAATTTTACAAAATTAAAATCAAACAAAAAACTCTAACCATATATCATCCACATTTATACAAAATATTCAACCCAAAAAAATAAATATAAAGCGAATAATCAGACAAGTCAATTTCTCAGAATTGCGAAATTTATATGTTAAAATATATTTAGTTCAATCATTTATAGTCTCGGTAATTTAAAACAAATATAAAAACATTCTTTGAGAGGCTTCACCTCTATCGTTATTTTATAAAAATAGCGTGCTCAAATGTCAGATTGACTTATTTACGTTTGTGATGATAATCTGAAAATAACGCCAGAAACGGATAAGAATACTTACACTCACAACTACGCGTATTAAAGAGAAATCACGACGTGCAATAAACATAATAAACGCTAAATATCAAATCGTAAATGTTTAAAATTTTAATTAGAAATCTAGTACCCTAAAAAAAACTATTTTTATCACATGTATTACAAAAGAAATACAAATGAATTCACACACTAATCCAATCTTATTTTTTAAACTGTCACAATGACTACGTTTATGAAGCGGATTGACTCAAACCTCTTGAAATTAAGCCATATGCTTATTTCAAGAGCTTGAAAAACGCATGTTGAATTTGATTTCAAGCCGATTGAAAATCAAGGATTTATAATATTTATATAACACGGTGATAACGGGCTGAATTTATCATTACAATTTGACATTCATTAAATTCATTCGGCTTTTCAATCATTATTTCTATTTCCGCTTTATCGTTTTTATATTTTTATTGGTTATGTCTAATTACACGGGGATTCATAAAAAATCCAGTGCTAATTTTCGTATTAAATATTGTATAGTAAAGCATATAATTAATTTGGTCTAACTGTTTATCTCACAAATTCTAAATGGCTTGAAATTAATATCTCAAGCCGCTTGAAATAGTGTTTATCTCTTATATTTCAATTGATTTTAAACTGCAAGTAACAAGTACGCATCAAGATAAACGTAGTCATTGTCAGCATTGGCACTATATTATTTTGTATCAAAATACGTTAATTGAGTAATGTGTAGATCTAAAAATAATAAATAAGTAAATATAGCATTAAATCGAATGGCTAGACTGATTACAATTATTCAAAACTGATTACTAAAAACTATAACGAATGAATGCGAATATATATATATATATATATATATATATATATATATATATATATATATATATATATATCCCCGTCGAATGTTTTCGCGGTCGTTCGTTGAAACGTTGTTCTTCGGGATATTTCTCCGTGTCTGGGATAATTTTGTCCTGGGAAGGACAACTGTCGTTTGCGGGCGATCAACCAATAGCCGCAAGCGACAGAAGAACTAACGGACCAAGGAGCCAGAAACGCATCCCCACTACTACGGAACCATATAATACGAGCGGCACAGGAAATCGACGCACTCTTGAAGTTACAACGTGAAAATCCTCAAGAAAATGTGAAAGTGATGTCACCGAAACGTGAGGAAGAAAGTTGTCTTTCCAAGGACAAAATCACCCAGGCGCGGCTAAATATCCCGAAGAACAACATTTCATATATATATATATATATATATATATATATATATATATATATATATATATATATATCAATTTGAAGACGTCTGACAAGAAAATGGTTTTTATAAATCTGAGATTGATATTCTAAGGTGAAACTATATTTAGAAGAATCACTCTCGTAGCTGCTAAGCTTACTTAAAAGATCGGAACTTAACAAAGTACTCTAGTGAGATATGAGAACCACGATGAATATAGAAAAGTCGGTGTGGAATATGCCATGTAGGCATCTCAAGCAGTCTAATATAATCTAGGTATCCTAATATAGGACTAAAATGGGGTAAAAATTTCAACATTTCTGGCTTTCTGGTTTACGACTGAAGATAATTGATTTAGAAATTTTATAAATATGATAAAGGAATAGCTAATTTGAGACTGTACAAAGAAAGATCTCAGGTCTTAAGTCTGAAAACTTAAGTCTTAAGTCTGAAGCTCTGATGTGCTAGAGCGGAAATTTGTTTAAATATCCTATGGCTAGAGATAATGCATTCAAATTCGACAAATATTCAGAAAGAAAGCTAATTATTAACTTTACTAAAAAGAAATTTAAGTCTCAAAAGAATTATAAGAGTAAAGATTAAATTAGATTAAATTTTTGGTTTGTCCTGTGTTAAATGATTGACATGAGTTTGTGGCAAGTACGAGTGGAGATATAGATTCCACAACACAAATATTTGACTTATGTATTGTGCAAAAAGGTCACCACTTGGAAATAAGAAATTGTAAAAATCAAAGTATAGGTAGTGACGTACAAAATGTTTTTTGACAGACCAAACAATTAGATATTTTAGTTTTGAATTAAATCTTATGCAATTCATAAGATTCGGTTTCAATTTTTGGAAGTTCAAATGAGTTATACCAGAATTAACTGAGAAGCAATTAAAACACATGAATACACTTAATGCATTTTAATTATATCGTAGACTATTTAGGTGAACTTCTAAAAGTAAAAAACCTAATCCAGATTGCTCCCGAACGAACTATTTTATACTTACTATTCTAATTAATAGTAATTGATATATGGTATATCGACCTTCAGATTCTTAATGTTCATTAGTTATAGTTACAACTTTTTGCAAGCCTTGAATGTTGTTATAATATTAACAAATGTTAAGTATACAACTGTAACTGTATTTTCTAGAAAAAATTATACGGGAAGAAAAAATAATCTATTATTTATAGAATAAAGTAAATAAATAACCTGGTACATATATACACTCTCTGTCCCGAAAAAAATCAGGCTCTCCTGTAACAAAATTTAAAAAAATAACTTTAATTTATGGTTTGCCAAATGCAGCAGCATAAAAAATAATCGTACTGCGAATAGATGAAAAGATTGGATGAATAGATGAAAAGCTGCATTATCGTGCCATAATCGTCCACTGCCTGGGTATAGGCAGCGAATACGACGAATACTAAACACTTCAATGCACTAAAATAATGCCCAGCATTAACCAATTTCCTTGGAATCGTAAACAATGAGAATTTTTTTAACTGTGACTCCTCTATCATTACTGGTGAGCCCAGTCTCATCACCAGAGTTACAGAAGCTTGTAATTGTTCGTCTCTAGGAGCTCCTCCATTGATAGCTTTGTAATGCCTAATTCAGTACATCTGAAAATTTTGAATTTAGCTTCCAAATACCGTGCTTTTTGATTAGAACGTAATGAATTATTGCTTTGGGTATTCCAAGTTTCATTCCATAAATATCACGTAAAGATTTTTTCGACATTTTCATCGTTACAATTTCCAACCTCTTTAGTTTTCTAAAACGTCGATGCCTCTCAAAAAGTCTTTGCAAGCGTCTGGGGCGTTTCCGTAGCACTATTACCGTTTCTAATACAGAACTTTAATGCTGGTTCTGTGTTCTTGATTCACTCCTCGATCATATATAAATTACTATCACTTAAATGCATCGCATCTTGGCATGTAATGAACGAAAGATCATGAAATTTCTCAAGATTATTTAGGAAGATCAATACTTCATAAATCGATCTTCTACCAAAATATAGCGCTACTAATTTTGTTACAGGAGGGCCTAATTTTTTCGGGACAGAGAGTGTATATATGTACCAGGTTATTTATTTACTTTATTCTATAAACAATATTAGTTTATTTTTTCTTCCCGTATAATTTTTTCTAGAAAATAAAGTTACAGTTGTATACATAAAATTTGTTAATATTATAACAACATTCAAGGCTTGCAAAAAGTTATAACTATAACTAATGAACATTAAGGATCTGAAGGTCGATATACCATATTTCAATCACTATTAATTAGAATAGTAAGTATAAAATAGTTTGTTCGGGAGTAATCTGGATTAGGTTTTTTACATTTAGAAGTTCACCTAAATAGTCTACGATATAATTAAAATGCATTAAGTGTATTCATGTGTTTAATTGCTTCTCAGTTAATTATGGTATAACTCATTAGAACTTTCAAAAATTGAAACCGAATCTTATGAATTGCATAAGATGTAATTCAAAACTAAAATTCTAATTGTTTGGTCTTTCAAAAAACATTTTGTAGGACCTATAGTTTGATTTTTACACAAGTGGTGACCCTTTTTGCACAATACATAAGTCAAATATTTGTGTTGTGGAATCTATATCTCCACTCGTACTTGCCACAAACTCATGTCAATCATTTAACACAGGACAAACCAAAAATTTAATCTAATTTAATCTTTACTCTTATAATTTTTTTGAGACTTAAATTTCTTTTTTGTAAAGTTACTAATTAGCTTTCTTTCTGAATATTTGTCGAATTTCAACGCATTATCTCTAGCCATAAGAGATTTAAACAAATTTCCGCTTTAGAACATCAGAGCTTCAGACATAAGACCTGAGATCTTTCTTTGTACAGTCTCAAATTAGCTATTCCTTTTTCATATTTATCAAATTTCTAAATCAATTATCTTCAGTCATAAACCAGAAACCCAGAAATGTTGAAATTTTTACCCCATTTTAATCCTATATGAGGATACCGAGATTATATTAGACTGCTTGAGATGCCCACATAGCATATTCCACACCGACTTTTCCATATTCATCGTGGTTCTCATATCTCACTAGAGTACTTTGTTAAGTTACGATTTTTTAAGTAAGCTTAGCAGCTACGAGTGTGATTCTTCTAAATATAGTTTCACCTTAGAATATCAATCTCAGATTTATAAAAACCATTTTCCTGTCAGACGTCGTCATATTCGTGATTTTTCATGGCTGTTTTGATATTGGTTTCTGCAATGCCGCAAAAGACTATTCAATAGCAAAAGTTCTGAATTCTATATTTAGCTGGCTGTAAAAGCACAACAACAAAGCAATCCCAAAAAGCAATGTACTAACATGGTATTACATCCGCCGGGCAAGAGACAAAATAATATTGTGATAATGAGTAGTAGATAACCAGTATTCAGTTATTAATGAACCTGAATGATTTGACGGCAGGTGATACTTAAAATGAAACACTTGAATTATGGCAACGATTTTTTAAAGTTTTTCATATTTCCCTTTAATAACCCCAATACACTTGGACCAGCAATTCTGGTGTGCCATCATACCAGTTTTATAATCATCGGCATCAAAGTCGTCAGAAGGCTTTACTTCTGCAATAATTTCATTATATGTCTTGAATTTCCTTCCGACGAGGAACAACTCACATTTTGGGAGTAAGTAGAAATTTAAGGAGCTAAATCCAGTAGACAGGGTGGTTGGGGTATCATCTGGAATTCTAATTCATCGAGTTTTTCTCGAACAATGCAATTAGCATGTGACTGTGCATTGTCATGATAGAACAGCGCTTTCTTTTAAGTATTGCGGGTCCATTTTCGATAATGCAAACTTTAACTTTGTCAAGAACGTAAGCGTAATATGTCCCGTTTACAGGTTGGTCCTTTGCGAGACACCCGATAACAAGTCCCCCCTTCGAATCTCAAAATACCGTAGTCATTGCCAAGCTAAAGGAAGCATCTTGGCCTTCTCTGACGGAGGACACAGTAATGGAGCCAAATTTCATCCACCGAAACAAAGAAACGCAAAAAATCTACTGACTTGATGTTAGAAAACTTCAAATTTTCGTTGAAAATTCGCCTTGTTTCATATTTTTGAGAATTTAGATATGCCTAAGTCGAATTGCAAGATATGATGTACACGTTCAGTAGGCATGCCGACAGTCTCGATAATCTCCTCCACTTTCGGTCACGTAACACGACATCATGAACTTTCTCAATCATTTCTGGAATGGTAACACGTTTTGGTGGCCGTATTTTATATTCTTGACTCATGTGGTCACATCTAAAGTGAGCAATCCAGGACAAATCGTGGCCTTCAAAGGAGCATCGTTGCCCAATGTTTGCTGCATATCTGCAAAATCTGAGTTGTGTTCATTTTCTTTTAAACGAGAATTGCACAAAGAATGGCATCTTCTTTAAGCAACTATATCTGTCAAACTAAACGTCAGACGATAGTGAAAATTTAAATTACGTCTTGCAAAAGCCTACTCAAAAATAATAACAGTATTTTTCACAAACAAACACTGATAGGTGAGTCTCACCTTCCATCAAATCTTCCTCGTAATTCGAATCACCACTAATTTGAATATTATAATTTAATTTACTGGTAGTTCCGGCAAATTAATACAGGGTTCATCAGTGAATCGGGAAAATTAGAAGTACTAATTTTTTCATGAAGCGTTTATTAAGAGATTTTTTTACAGATTTGAGTTGAGTAGCGTATGTTCTCGGCGAAGCAGGTCAGGTTGAATTCGTCTAATTTCTTGTCTGATATTCGTTTGTCATTCCGGTATGGTTTGTGGTCTATAAATGTACACCCTACTCTTCAGAAATTCCCAAAGAAAAAAGTCACATACGGACAAATCAGGAGATCTGGCGGGCCACAAGATGTCGCCATGTTTAGATATGAGTCCGTCCGGGAAGAGTTCTCTTAAAGCAGCAATGGACACATAAGCAGTATGGCATGTAGCCCCACGCTGCTGGAAAAAATTAATTTCTGGAAACCTAAGGAACAGTTTCATCAAAAATGTGCTGACCATTTGTGTGTAGCAGTCTGCATTAACAGTTGTGGCGTTTCCTCTATGTGGCCCAATAATGCCAGATGATGAAGGCGCATACCACACCGTAACTTTCGGACTATGTAATGGCTTTTCATGCAACTCGCCTGGGTTTCCATCATTCCAATATCGACTATTTTGCTTGTTTACATATCTATTCAAATGAACATAAGCATGCTTAACAAATGGCATTAAATGTCAAACAATAATCCAAACACCCGCAGCCTATTGTGAGCAGAAAATGAACGATTAGACAAAATTTCCCGCTTCACTGTCAGACACTGTATAAGAATGCATAATAGTTAGTCAACTTATACCATATATACATGAACGTCCGCAACCTAGTTAAAACCTCATTTTTAGTTAATATTCACAACTTGTTCGAGCACTGTAATAAACGGATATTAAAGCAAAAAATATGATACAGAAAATATAATTTTGTTCCATTCACTTTTATTTTTAGAATTGTTATATAACCACATCCAGACGAAATCTATACTCGTTTCTTAATTTAAAAATAAAAATACATATACTTGCTATGCAGTTTCTAAACATTGCCTTAATATCACTTTTTCGAATTTTCTTAAAAATACCTACTGTTGAACTTGTGTCAATACATAACGTATATTCAGTTGTAAATCTTTGTAAATTGTCAGACTTTCTCTAAGTTTACGATTCTCTCCGTAATTTTCTGCAATATAAACTAAAATGTGTAGAGACAACATAATTACAATTTTGTATAATTTCCTAACTTGTTACTTAGAGATTCTCTGAAATTAATTATAGGCTATAGCTCTACACACATTCAATAAACTGCTAATTGAAAATTTGTACACAATATATTAAAATGCGGAACTCTGATAAAGTAACAATAAACTACAGCAATTAAGTAGATTCTAACTAAAAAGTAATTAATATGCTAACCGTGTTAGTGTGGACGAACTTGTGTGGCATAGTTTAAAAAAAGAAATTTATTTAGTCTTTAATACCATGTTAAAGAAATAACGACACAATCTACTGATACAGGTTTATTACGCACTTACATGACTACCTACATAACAGCGAAAAAGAAATTTTCACTGTTAATAAAAGAAAGATATATCTTTAAGAAATATTATTATTAATTCATATGATTAAAAATTTTAAATTTTCACTTGACCATAAAAATTAAGTTTATTCAATAAATTTAATAACATCAAACCACATGTAAATTATTGAATTATGGAATTTAATTTACTAAATCAATATACAAGTGTCCTTGAAATATAAAGAAAAACGAAAAAATGTAACTATAAAGAATATGAATCCAAAATATTGTCAATTACAACGCGAACTCCAAAATTAAAAACTTTCTGAAAATTGTATCATGTTCCGCCTATGAATTCAAAATATTCAGAATGTAAATATGTACTCTATTGAAGTTACACACACACCGTATGTTTACATACTTTACAGCTGTCGATGTTTTAAAAGTTATAACACCCTGAATGCAAAGGTCTGCTTTTTATACATTCAAGTAAATAATTAAAAATTAAGATGTGTGTTACATTCATTTACAAACCCATTTTAAAAATCATACTAAAATTTCATATGTATTTCGAGAATGTTTTTTTTTGTTAAAAGTAGGAAATATAAAATATGAATATCGGATTCAGAATGCCGCTATTGTATTTAAAGACGGCAATGTTTATGTTTATAAAATCGATAAGTTTTGTTATGGTAAGGGTTCGATAGCCTGAGTCAAATGTTAAAAATTTATGCTTGTCAATTTTTAAAGACGATATATTAAAAGAGCATATAAGATTTTAGTTCCAATCTATCATCTTTAATCAAAAAATTGTATCGAACGTACATAACGATCGACAACAGAACGATACTTAAAGCGAGATGGATACTAACAAAACTATATTGTGGGTCAGCTTGAAACTCGTCTCCGATAATATTTATGATATATTCAGTCGCACAGTAGCGTAACAAAATTTCCTTAAATATCATTGTCACTTTTTTTCTCGATTATGAGAGGGAGTTTTGGGAACATATTTCGGGTATATATTCTATACAGTGTGTTGCCGGATAGGTGTCCCAATAGGAAAGACATTTTTAATGAAGATTTATGAAAAAAAAATTATTTATTAAAGTTTTCGCTTTATCGAAAATACACAAATAACACTAGACTTTTAAAATAAATTTCATAGTAATGCGTAAAATAGTTGTTTTCTGCAAATTTTTGACTAACATTTTTCTAAGTCCTTAGTTGTGCTAATATGTAGTTAAATTGAACGTAATGCATTTCACATGTTAGGTATATGCTAGGTGAAACTGTCATGCAGTATATAATTGTCAAAATGCTGACACTAAATAAAAATATGAAAACAATTTCTAAGAAACAAGATCTAGCAAACACACAAATAGAGTACTTAAATACGGCTATAATAAACGACATCACAAAATTAGAATATTAGTTAAATGTTAATTATTTCGTCCTCTGCATACTTTATTTAAACTTTCAAATTGGCGAAGAAATTTTGAATAGGCAGAAATTCTTTTTACAATAAATTATATTCGTGCCAATCATTCGAAGCAACTCAAATTTATTAATTAACTAATTACATCTAACCTTTAGGAACAATAAATTGGGGAAAATATTAACCAAAGACCTTGTATAACTCCGACAATGTACCTATTAATATCGATGTTACTCAAGTGAAATTTGCGATAGTAAGTTTTACAAATGAACTATTTCTCAGTTTTGAGTTGGTTTTCAGTAATTACTTTCTCAGTTTCGAGTTGGTTTTCAGTAATTACTTTCTGTTTAGTAACCTAAAAAGGCAGAGTTTATAGGAAACATTTTCAGAGCAACAACAACGAAATACCGACAGCCGCGACGGCCTATCTTGAAAGCAAAGTACTTGATTACTTTCACACAGGTACAGAACCATAAATTAAACAAAATAATAACTGATAGAAGTGAAGGGATATTTTAGGCGAAATATATTTATATATACGTATTATAAATTCAGTGGTTGTTAATACGTATACAGATGATATTTTGCAACAACGTATCAATTTTATGAAAGAAGTTATTTAAACATAGTATTTAATGAATAATAAAATTAAAAAACCCTTACCACAATAGAATTTAATGATTCTAAATACGTATTTCTACAACCACGTTGTCATCTTCAGTAGAAAAAACAGTGTACCACTTCACCGCACAAAAACACTCACAGAAGGATTGTTCTGAATGTCTTCTAGTTTAACACTAAAATCTTCAATCTTGATCATTGATCATTGAAGATTTTAGTGTTAAACTAGAAGACGTTCAGAACAATCCTTCTGTGAGTGTTTTTGTGCGTTCAAGTGTTACACTGTTTTTTCTACTGAAGATGACAACGTGGTTGTAGAAATACGTATTTAGAATCATTAAATTCTATTGTGGTAAGGGTTTTTTAATTTTATTATTCACTTATAAGCCACAGTCTCCGATTTGTTAGATAGTATTTAATATACATACGAGGGATGAGCTGAATTTATTGAGAATAAGAAAATCTAATAGTAGTAGACTGTGAAAATCAATCAAACAGTGTTCATTTAGAGCAACTCTTTATGTCATTTGACGTTTTGTTGTTGAGGTTACGTTTATTATAACTCAGCTACTTATTTTTTAAAAGTAAAATAAAATGGAATTCACCTGAGAGCACTTTCGAATCAAATTATTAAAGTTTTTGAAAAGGTTTAAGCGCTTATGACTGCAAAGAGAGTTTAGATTCAGTTTTTAGTGAATAAGCAATTTCCTTGGCTACAATTTGCCCATGGTATAAGGAATTTGAACGCGAAAGGAATTCTGTTCAGCAGTAAAAAGGAGCAGGGCGTCTTCCTACGGTTGTTTACGACAAAAACATTCCTGCTGTTAAAAAAAATAATTAAAGAGGACAATAAAGCAACTTATACAATAATAGAGCATTAACTCAAGATTAGATCCTCAGCTGTTAAAACAATCATACACGATAAAAAGTGGTAAGTTGTTTTGTGTCGCACCACCATTCTGACTTCCAAAAAGCAGAGCGTGTAAGAATTTGCCATGAAATTTTAAATTTCTTAAATAATGGCGGGCACCAAAAATAGTGAGAAGTGGCGAAACTTATATTCTCTTTTTCGACCTTCCTAGCCGTTAAGAGAGTCGTTCGTGTATGGATTCACGAAAATGAGGAGACTCTTACTAAGAAGCAACGAGTTAAGAAAAAGGATATGTATGCGGTATTCTTCAGAGGTACGGACTTAGTAAATGCAATTAAGCTAGATGGACAAAATACAGTTACAGCTAAGTGGTACACTGGAAAATGTTTGCCTGAAGTTGTTCAGTAGAGTTCCAGAGAAGGCAATTATGCTCCACCATAATAATGCATGGGGGCGATGCATGACTCTACAAACAAGTTAGCGTACGCTCAAACATGCAGAACAAACATGCATGTGACAAATATTAATTACGATTACGAATACAGAGGTATAAAGCTAGTGAACAGTGGTTGAAATTATGGTTATGTACAGATTTGCGTATATCTTGGTAATACTTTGTTACTAAATTGTGAAAAATAATCTTTACGTGATAGACATAAACGGACTTCTGTTTAGTATTCAGTAAACGTGGAAGACACCGGCACATCCTTTTATTTAAACCTCAAATACCCTGTAAACAAGTCTTATTATTTACATATTAATTTACATCATTAAAAAAGAAAAATAATTTTATTTTCATGAAAAAGCCTAATTTTGTTATATATACAAGGTCCGTTTCACGGTACTGTGACTTTTTGATATAGAGCACCAGTATTAATGTTTTTGGCATTTTTTAAATCTAACAAACTTACATACAAAATTTCAAATTGATATATTAACTAGTTATTGTTAAACATGCTTCGAAAGCGAATAAGCTCATAGTTTATTGTAAATATATGTATGTATTATGTATCAACGAGCCACAAAATTTGTATTCTAGGTAGGCCATGAATGACTAAGATAGACATATAAGTCACGTTTGAGCTTAGAAAATTGACGAAGTGTCATTTGTAAATAATCATAAGTTAAATTGACAAGTTGGAAGATATCTTTGCAATTTATTTGCTATTTAATAATGGCTTTTGTATTTAACGTACAACAGAAACGGCACATGGTTGAAATTTATTTTAGAAATGGCAGGAAAATTAATGGTGAATGGGTTTATTCTATCAGGGATGCATATCAGGATTATTATTCAGGGAAAGAGGAAACGTGGATCGCAAAAAGGACAGTTGTAGGCCTACAATTAGAAATGAGGAAATGTTGAAGCGGAAAGGCAATTGGCAGAACAACGTCCTCATCTTTCTGTGCGACATTTACACCAGGCATTAGATCTTTCTTAAAGCACTTACAGACAAATCCTTAATTTACATCCCTACCGCTTGCAAGCGATTCATAAAATACTTCCTGTGGACAGACCTAAATTACAGGAATTTTGTCAAAGATTCATTGACCATTTTGTTGTTAATGATGGAGGCATTGAAAAGGTTATGTTTAGTGATGAATCTCTCTGGCTACATAAGTTCTTAAAACATGAGGATGTGGAGCACAAATAATCCGGACTTTTTTATGGAAGCACCACCGCATCCACAGAAAATTAGAGTTTGGACAGCTGTTTATCAGAGGATGATTGGACATATTTTTTTAAAGGTTTGTTGATTAAAAATACAAAATTTTAAACAGCGGCCAAAAAATACTTACACCTTTTAGGAATATTAAACCCTGCGCGTTACAGACTGGAAATCTTGATACCATTTGTAAATATGTTACACGATGATGAATTACAAGAGGGCTACTTCCAACAAGATAGAGCTCGTGTACATACCTACCACCAATAAAAACATTGTTCTTCTGAGAAATTTTTTTGGAGATCGAATTATCAGTTTAAATACAAACACAATTTGGCCACCTCGTTCCTGCGATTTAACACCGTGGGATTTCTTTTTATGGCCGTACTTAAAAAATTCTATTTTTGTAACACCTGTTTTTGATCTCAATGACCTGCAACAAAGGATCACTAATAAGATCGTAGAAATTAATAATTCACCTTGGATTCTAGAAAATGTTATTAACTCTATAGGCCAAGAACTTTAGGGTGTAGAGATGAAGGCGGTGGCCATATTACGCACCTTATTTAATGAATATTGTTACGTAATAGAATGTGTTTTGTTCTTTTAACTTAAACAACAGTAAACGGATCATCAAAACCCCACACGACAAACTTCAATGGATGACTTAACAGATAACAAAGATAGATTAATTTGTTCAATAAAAAAACGTTTCTTTTCAGAACCAACATATTTGTATTAAAATAAAAAATTAATGATTGCTTCAATGTTATACTTGCTTGTTTTGTATGCTGCATTAATAAATTGCTGTGCTTACTTTAATTATGAATTCATCTTTATTCTGAATATTATGAGATTTTACATACATAATATTTAATCTGATTTGGTTTTTGATGATAGTTTTCAAATTTTATTTTTCGGTATGTTTTCATTTTAAAACAGATAGCAGTCTACATTTTTTTATAATAAATCATTGTAATTTACACATTTTAATAACCAAGACTTCCAAATAACCGCCTTTTCCCTGAAATTCATTTTTTTGTAGACTTAAATATTAGGTTAGCTTAATGAATATCACTTGGCAACTCTTATTTAACGATCTATCCTATTACTAGTCGTACGGCCTGTAGGTTAAATCGCTTAATCAATATAAGACATAAGTAATTTAGTCGATAGCATACTCTGAAAACTTTTTTGTGGCTCACCAAATATGCTTATTGTAAAGAATTTCGGCTGTTGATAAAACACTACTTTTTGAATGAAAAAATGCATTAAAAAAACCTAAGAAATATTTTCATTGGCCATGGCAGTCAAGAAGGCAAAAGTGGTTCCATCAACGGTCATGGTTATGTTACAATGTTTTAGTTTTTGCACGATATGATCTATATCGATTACTTGGAGAACAGAAGAACGATCATAGGAGTGTATTATGCTAATTTATTGTACAATTTCAATGCTCAATTGAAAAAAACGACCACATTTGGCGAAGAAAACATGTTGTTTCACCATGATAATGCACCAGCTCATCAGCTTTTGTGTCTGCAACTGTAACCTCTAAATTAATCGAATTACATTTCGAATTGCTGTTTCATCCTCCCTATTTGCCTGATCTGGACATCGCAATTTTTTTTTATCCCAGAACCTGAATATATGGTTCGGCAGGCGAAGATTCACATCGAATGAGGAGGTCACTGTAGCAGTAACCCATTTTGCAGAATATTTAAGATGCTACGTCTTGGAAGCTAGTGACCTAAGCGATGACGTCACCGGTCTAGCACGCCATCGGTCTCCCGGACCTTCTAGAAACGAACATTCGAGAACTACCTGAGAAGTATGAAAGCAGTCAAGGAAAGCATGACTTATCCAACCAGCAAGCGCTGTGTACTTAATATCGTAGTTATAAATGTATATATAAATAAATATAAATAATTTTATTATAATTAGTTATTCGTTAAGTGTTATTTGTGTATTTTTATGAATATAGTTATTTTTAATTACCAGTTAGTTTTATTAAACGAACCGAACCGAAGAATTATCACTAGACATGGTTGTTTTTGCTAGCCGCCAGAGCGCGGCCGCCGGGCGGTACCAGTTCGGCCAGCGATTTTATACACCAACGCTCGCAAGCTGAATGTTTTCCTATTGTTGAGTGTGTTGTAAAATGTATAGATAAAAATTCAATTATTATACAATATGTAAATATGTGTAAAATGTGCAGATTTGATATATGTATACTGGTTGAATTAAATACAATTGTAAAAATTATTTAAATGTGTTGACCTTTTTCTCTTGACGGTTGAATACTAACCAAGGTGCATCTTACCGTAAAGAATTGGCATAGAAATCCAGCATTAATATTGCCTCCTTTGAAGATTCGTTTAACTGTCTGCGACGTGGTGAAAATACGTGCTTGTACTGGAAAAATGACCGCTCTACATCTAGTGAAGTAATATTTGCGAATTTAAAATACTCCTTCTCATAGCTTTCATATTCGGATGTGTCATTTATACATCAACATATAATTCGCATTCTCTTCAAATTTGGATTTTTATTTAGAACGGCATTAAATTTCTCGGCACTATATTATCCGTCATATCGTCCAAGGACGATTTCATTTTATCGACTATGTTAATCGATACATATAATGCACGATTTTGCAATTGTTCAAGTGATTCCCCAACAACAAAGTATTTTTCGAAAATCTCCGCGATATCTACTTCAACTTGATGATCAGAAAACAATTCTTTTAATAAGTTTCTAATCCTGAGGTTTCAACATGGAAATAAAAGATTTGGTACTCTGAAAATATTTACTATAATACGATACTGCTTCAAGGCAGGTACACAATCTAGTTAATATAGGTTCAGATGACCGGGACAAAAGCTGAATTCGCAAATCGGTTTAGGCGATTTGAGAAATCCTTCTTTGTATAAGCTATGGGAAAGTTTACTTTTGAATAGCTATCCTGTTTCTGTTTACTAATTTCCAAGCAGGAACATATTTTTCCAAAAATGTACAGAACGTCTTCTGCACCACAATGGTTGGCGAAATATTACACACATTTAAAATGAGTATAAATTCTGTTAAGAAGGCCCAGAATGGGATTTCCTTTTTTACATTTGCTCTGTGTCTTGCCGATTGCACGTGCCGTTTACAACCCTTTACAATATACCATATATGTATTAACTTCCTGTAACACTCGTAACTCTCATTTTATTTACGTAATATTTTCACCCACGATAGACACTCGAGAAGAACTAATACACAACTAACTATCTCTATTAAGATCACGATTTAATATTGACGATATAAATTCTTGTAATTTACTGGCGTGTTACGTCACAGTAAGTACTGTTCATTCAACGTAGGAATGGGACTTATTTAAATCTGTGTGCTTGGTAAATTACAATAATTGATGCAATTGGTAGACGCGATTTAGACTTTTATTAGTCATTTAATCTATTTAAATAGGTATTTATTCGATAGTACACTTTAATGGGCAAATTTAATCAAAAGTTTCAAGCTCTAATACACACTTAGCGAGCAATTTGTACCGGCGGCCTAGCAAAAACGATCATGTCTAATTATCACAATATAATTCTTTTTGTATCAACAATAGTTGTTCATTTAAAACTCACGTTCACGTAAAATATTAATTGTAAATTACAAGAGCTGAATTAAATATTTTTAATTTCTTTGGCCACATTTAAAATTCAAATTGAATAATTATGAAACTAAACAATTACCTTATAAACATACACAGTATCTAGATAAACAGAGATAATTAATGCTTTCTAAAAATTAACACTTACCTAGAACTACATCCTCCAATAATTTTCTAGAAATCATAGGAACACTAGGATACAGTCTCATTGTTTCCTTAATACACTGCTCTAAATACTTCATATTCCTTAAATCATTAATATCAGTAGGTCTATCCGAATCATTAAATATACCCTTCAATTCAGAATAAACTTTTTCTTGCACCGGTTGATTATTCGCTATACTGTACAATGTAAAAGATACTGCAGCAGCCACTGAATCCTGTCCCTAATATTTTCAACAAAAAGAAACTGAAATTCTGCTATACATATTATAGTGCATTAAGAAACTAACTTTTAATGTGTTTACAACTATTGTTGCACCCCTGTGGTGATAATTCTCTCGTTGTTATTGAATGGATACGGTTCACCTACCTGCAGTTTATGAATCCATTGGCCGTATTTACTACAAATTTGGGCCCTCTTTGATATAGCCACAGGGAGTGCAACAACGGTTGTAGACATATCAAAAGTTAACTTCTTATAATTCTGAATACACTATACAAAGGCGCATAATTACCGCTAACATAAATGTGCACAGTTCATTTATGAGGCTGTCATCGTCAAACTTTGGATTATTGTCGGATATTTCAATAAAATATTGCATTAAACTAACTCCTGCTAATGAATTGATCGATTTGCGTTTTTCATTTAAAATCTACAACAAATACAATAAAATATACAAACTTAAACTAACAAGCTTCGAATTTATAAATATTAAAAACAACGAATAACATTAATACCTTCTTAGTGAATTCATATAATTTTGATTTTTGTTTGACTTCGTTTTCGGCTAATGTGGTAAATTTATAAAAATAATCTAGCAAATACCATGGTTTTTGAAGTCTTATGGGTGCCGTCATTTCTCCTCTGCAAATAAATATTTTTAAAATAAAAAGTTACTAATTGCTAATTATTGATCTTACTTTCTGTATGGTGATTCTGCTTTTAGAATCGTTTCATGTGGTTCGATGCCCAAAACTGTTTCTAAAATTGAACAATGAAATAATTAATTTATAAGAAACAAAATTTCCAAGAAAATGATGAATATTTTATTTCAATAAATTATGTTCAGCAATTATGTATTGTATTTTATATAAAATTATTTATTTATTTTTATTATATTGGAATATACTTTTTGTTAGATGTCAGTTACATACATCTAAATATAATTGTTGGATATTTATTATGTGAATGAACGTTTTTCTAGACTCTAGAGGAACGTTCATTCAAATACTATAAACTAGAATCTAGATTATAGTATTTGAGACGAACAAAAATACAACATAATTTTCTATTTTCTACTTCTCAATATTTTAAACATTTACTTATGTATATTCTTAAAATGCTTTTTAATAACTTAATTCCACCAGAGTTTGTATTCAATTTAGCAAATAATGAGCAAACAAAATTATGTAATTGAATCAGGAACTGAAACCGAACCCGAACCTGAACCCAAACGGGTTCAGGTTCGCTGCTTATAAAGACTTTGAACCCGCACCCGTTGAACCCAAAAATTCAGCAAGGTTCGGGTTCAAAATTTTAAAAAAATAGAGAAATATTTAATAGAAGAATAATAAAAAACATTACATTTCTTGCATGCAAAAAAAAATTAAAAACAAAATCAAAATAAAATAACGACTATTTGTAACGAACAAGTAACCAGTAACCTTCACACAAACTAGACTGAAATTGGAAATCCCCTTTTTCTGTTTGAGCTATGCACAAACATAATATTTGTGTTAAACAAATCAGTAGGCAAACATTTTCTTGTAACCAATGCAAATAGTAGCGACGCAAACCGTGTATTAGTATATTTTAACTTTCTTAAAGTAAACGTGAGTTGTTAAAATCAACTCTTAAATTGTTTTTAGTAAAGTGAGTGCTCACATTCAAATTTAAAAATTTATATAAATTTTTTGATTTTTTTAACCCAGAGATGTCTACGAAATTTACGAAAAATTTATTTGTTTATGATGCAGGAAAAGATGTATCTATATGCTCAGAATGCAAATATGAAATGAAAGGTAAACATACGGCAAATCTTGGGCGGCATATACAACGAGAGCATCCTGAACTATTCAAGAAAACTCAAAATGAATCGTCAACATCTAAATTGAGTCAGATCACCAATAAAAGAGCAAGAGCGGAGGAAAATACCCTTGAACAGTATTTAAATATAATCAAGATAAAAACCTGCAGACAAAGTTTCATTGATTCATGCGTATAATTAGTAACCGTTAATGGCCGTCCTTTCACAATCTTCGAAGATTCTGGCATGAAAGAAATAATCGATCCGATTATGAATGCACTAAAAGTATCAGTAAATAGTCATAATATAAGTGATCTTATTAACAACAAAGAACGGAAATAAAAAACAAAATTAAATTGGAAATATCAAACAAAATTATTTCAATTAAAATTGATTCTGCTTCTCGTCTTGGTAGATGAATTGTAGGGATAAATATTCAATATATTTTTGACGGAAAAATAAAACTACGAACTTTGGACATGCATGAGGCTCAAAATCGTCAGACAGGAGCCTACATAAAAAATCTTATCATCAGCGTTCTTGATTGTTACGACATAAAACTGCAGCAAGTATATTCAATTACATCAGATAATGGAAAAAATATGATCAAAGCTGCTGAATTATTAACAGACGAGTATGAAAACTTTGACATGGAAGATGAATTTGATGCAGCTGAAGCAAATACGCTTTCTTATATTGAACTGGAAGGAGCAGAAACATTAGCACATTCACACCCAAATATTATTCATTTCAGATGTGTTGCTCATAGTTTACAGTTGGCAGTGCTCGACACAATATCTAGTCCTCCTTTTAACAAAATTCTTGATCAATTCAGAGCTATTTGCAAAAATTTCTTCTTTAGCTAAGAAGCTAAACTTGAAAAAAGCCGTACTAGACTGTCAAACTAGATGGAATTCCAGTTATGACATGGTTCAAGCCTTATTGGAATACAGAAGTTTTTGTTCGGAATTGCTGGATGCTGAATTAACTATGACTGATAGTACTTGGAATATTTGTGAAGAATTCGTAGAAGCTTTTGCACCTGTTAAAAAAATAACGCTGAAACTACAAGAAGAACAGATGAATTTAAGCGATTTTTATAGAATGTGGCTTACTTTTAAATTGGAGCTAACAAAAGATGACAAAACAAAATCATTTTCAAAAGAATTATATTTAAATATTATAAAAAGAGAAAACAACTTTATTAACAATCCACTTTTGATTGCAGCAGTATATCTAGATAGCAGATTTAAGGTCATTCTAAGTCCCGAAGATGTTTAAAATGCTAAAAAATATATTTTGAAAACAATAAAAATTTTGAAAAATTTACAAATGGAAAGAGAAAAAGAGAATTTTGTGAGAGAATCAATATCTTTTTCTTCAGATGATGATGAAGATATGCTCGAACAAGTTCTAAAAAAAAAGGAAAGTTTTATAAATCAAATTCTTCAAATGTAAATGTCACCGCTTCGATTGATAATTTAGTTAAAAATGAATTTGATATATATGAAAAATATCCAAGACTGGGAAAAGAAAAAAACATTTTACTATTTTGGGAGCAACATAAAACGGAAACGCCATTATTGTAGCAAGCGGCTCAGATTATATTCGCAGTACCTGCTACGCAAGTAAGCGTCGAGAGGGCCTTTTCAGCCTTGAAATTCATTTTATCCCCACAAAGAACAAATTTAAAAGAAGAAAACTTGAAAAATATATTAATTGTAAAATTAAACGAAAATTTCTTTGAAAATAAATTTTCTACTAATAAAACACATGTAGTTTTTTTACCTGAACTTTTTATTTTGATTAACCCGAACCCGAACCTGAACCCATTTTTCTTCATGGTTTCAGTCCCTGAATTGAATTGATTCGGCATTTACTTGATGAAGATCCATAATTTAAAATAGAAATAAAACTACGGTTCTACTCTTCACTTTTAGTCTTTAATCGTAACACGACAATTGTTTCGCCAGCACAGTGGCTTCCTCAGGTGCTTACATCTAAAGAGTACGTTACAAACTAAATAATATATATATATATATATATATATATATATATATATATATATACCGCGATATCATAAAGTTTCTGGGTCAACGGTGGCCATGGGGTGAAAAACGTCTGTCTTAATTTATATCATCCTTTTGAGAAAAATCTGATAAAATTTTCAGGTTATGTGTCATACTGACATTAAGATTAATATATTGACAAATTTTAACGACAGCATGACACTTTTGATTGACTGATTTTTCTCAAAAGGATGATATAAATTAAGACAGACGTTTTTCACCCCATGGCCACCGTTGACCCAGAAACTTTATGATATCGCGGTATATATATATATAAAATCAAGAAGGATGGTATTATTTTACAATGTTTTTAAAATTTACACAAATATTGGCGGTAGTGAGAAAATGTGGCACATCTGGTCGGCCCTAACTGTATATTATAGGGTACTAAACATGTTTACGCATAAAATTTGTTTAATAAACTACATATACATTTGTATTATCGTCTAAGCAGATTTTAAGTAAATAAATTTAATAAAGGCGAGTTATTTAAATCTAATTGGTCATTTAATAAAATTTGTGACTGTTTTAATTTATTGATTTCTAAACTTTCCAGTAAATTTAATTTGTTGCCTTTATTTTCTAAATGCAGAATTTGAAAATCTTTATCGAAAAGTGTGGTTTTCTTCTAATAAATGATTCGCAAAAGTGGAATCTTGTTTTTTACTTTTAAACGAAGTACAATGCTCGGCAATGCGTTTTTCAAACGATCTTCCTGTTTGACCGACATATATCTTACCGCATCCACACATTAACTTATAGACTCCAGATTTCTTATTTTTGTCCAAACACATTAAAAACAATAAAGATAAAACAGAAAAATAAGAAATCTGGAGTCTATAAGTTAATGTGTGGATGCAGTAAGATATATGTCGGTCAAACAGGAAGATCGTTTGAAAAACGCATTGCCGAGCATTGTTCTTCGTTTAAAAATAAAAAACAAGATTCCACTTTTGCGAATCATCTATTAGAAGAATATCACACTTTTGATAAAGATTTTCAAATTTTGCATTTCGAAAATAAAGGCAACAAATTAAATTTACTGGAAAGTTTAGAAATCAATAAATTAAAACAGTCACAAATTTTATTAAATGACCAATTAGATTTAAATAACTCGCCTTTATTAAATTTATTTACTTAAAATCTGTTTAGACGATAATACAAATGTATATTTAGTTTATTAAACAAATTTTTTGCGTAAACATGTTTAGTACCCTATAATATACAGTTAGGGCCGACCAGATGTGCCACATTTTCTCACTACCAACAATACTTGTGTAAATTTTAAAAACATTGTAAAATAATACCATCCTTCTTGATTTTATATATATATATATATATATTTAGTTTGTAACGTACTCTTTAGATGTAAGCACCTGAGGAAGCCACTGTGCTGGCGAAACAATTGTCGTGTTATGATTAAAGACTAAATGTGAAGATTTGAACCGTAGTTTTATTTCTATTTTAAAATTATGTAAAATGCAGATACAAAACAATAAAACAATGACAATGTATATAATAGATATGTTACAGGAGGTTAAAGGAATTAAGAGCAGTCAAATATCTCACTCTCACCAGTATCGAGCGCACCTGATGGCAAACTTGACACTTGCCAGATCTCCCATGCCGTAATGATAAAACAAACTCTTTTCATATGTAATCACATTGTTTAAAAACTGTAGATTATATTGCAGTTGCCTTTTCCACTGCCGACAAAGTGTTACTCGATTGACTTTTTGTTTATCGGTCATCACTTTTGGAATCCATTTTGCCACGACCTTTCGGTACCCTGAATCTTCATGGATAATTTTTAGTGGAACAATAAGACACATTTAGAATGTCAGAAATTCGATATATGCGAATCTAACGATCGTTTTGGATCAACTCGTTAATATCAGCAATTTTTGAGTTAATCCGTTGATGGCCGCCTGCGTCAAGGTTCATCTCACTAATTCACAACCGTCTTTGAATTTCTCATGCCACAAACACTCTACCTCGTGATGAACTATCATCTGGGCACGCAGTTTTAATTATTTCAAAAGTTTCAGTTGGTGTTTTACCCAACCGAACGCGAAATTTTATCGTCAATCTTTGCTCTACTCTCATTTTTTCGATGGATACGTCAAACACTGACAATTTAGTAATTAATTTGTATTAAACGTCAATAGTTAAATCGAAGCCTACTTGAGGATAAGTAGGTACATTAGAGATGGGACTTTCATGTTCTTTCTTTGTGTTATAAAATTCTAGTTATGAAAGAAGCACCAGTCTCGTTATATTTTTATATACCCTCGTGAAGCGTCAACTATAGTTGAAAATTAATAATTCATTTTCGACTGTCAAATTTGGTTTTTTGTCGATCAACAATGATCAATAAATATCTTATTTGTATTCCAAAATGTATTTTTGCTTAAAATATGTAACTGCCATAGCGGCAGGGAATTGTTACGTTTATGAGATAGTATAATGAAGTATATATGAAGTTGATATACACTCGTTCACAAATGCCATTTTAATAGCTGACGATTAAACTCTTTATTACAACCGGTCAATCAGTAGTGCAGACAGCGAAAATTTCGAACTTGTCGATGTGGTACCGTCCCATGTCGCCCAACAATACTTAAATAGTTTGACAATTTCAGAACTAGAGGGACTGTGAGACTTGGAACAACTCGGGGAGATGGTCGGACCGTAAGGACACCAAAAAACATTGATAAAGTCAGCCCTCACAGTGAAGTAATGCGACACACGTGCGCTTTACGCATGTAAGTACACCGAATTTTTCACTTGTACCTGCACTTGCATCCACGTAAAATCATGGTGGTTCAACAACTGAAGGAAAATGACTATTTACGCCGGTTAAAGTTCGCAGAAGCGACGTGATAGCGAGTGACAAGGCTCATTTTCACTTAAAAAAATGCCAATATTGAGAGGAAGTCAATCAAAGACCCTTAGATAGTGAAAGAATAACTGTTTGATACGGAATAGCCCGACTTGTCATAATTGGATCCTACTTTTACCAAGAAAATGGACGCACGGTCAGCTCGCAGCGTTACTTAAGGATATTGCGAGTATTTTTAGTGCCTGAACTTAGAAAATATCGAATTGCCCTCGATCGAATTTGGTTTCAATAGGATGGTGATACTTCCATACCGGAAGAGAATATTTGGCTTATTTCATTGAGTAGTGAAATGGAGCGCCCTCCTCAACCACTTAATCTTTCATCGCACGGTTATTTTCTGTGGAGCTACCTGAAAGCTAAAGTTCACGTCCAAAAATCATGAAACTTGAACCACTTGAAACCGCTTAAAGCTTTCAGAGAAACCATAACTCGAGAAATTCGAGCAATTTCTATACTTGAAAAAACAAATTTTCCATTGTCCTTCAATAATGCTTGAATAGAAACGGTCGCCACTTGGATGACGTCATTTTTCAAAACTAAATTAAAAATTACATTCTTTTTGTTTACTTTAGGTTTCTTAAATAACATTTTCCATGGAATTTTTTGAGAAAATAAAAATTGAAATACATTTTTAAAAAATGTGTTAGAATGTTTTAAAGAACGTAACACTAGCGATTACCGGACCCTGAAGTTGTTATTTGATTAAAGTTAAAGGTGGAAAGTTATTTTTACTTATTGTGTAGGTGAGATACACCAATTTATTCTCATTTGCAACACGATATTCATATGTATACACATCATCGTAACTTATTGATATCCGTTTTCTTTTTTCCATGATATCGTACTTTGACATCATGTTTGTCTTCTTCCCATAATTTCAAGATTGGTTATTTGACTTCTCGTTATTCTTTTCGATTTATCAAAAATACGTATGTGACAATTATAATCTAGAAATATCAAATTTATATAAACCACTATTGAATCTTAGATGATAAAGAAGGCGCAATATAAATAGATTTATCATTATTAGTTGTACCTGTCGTCTGAATGAAGCATTTGGTCCATATTCTCGTAATGGTTTTAGCTACTGCTTCCGCATCAACTGTATGTATAACGTTTGTTGCTATTACATATGCGTTATATGGAATAGTTGGATGTAATATATCAGCTACAATATTTACCACACAGTGTCGTAATATATCGACAATTTCGTCGGCATTTATCCATAGGTACTGATTTGAAAGATGGCTTCTAATGCGTTCTACTATTTGCGTAAGGTGGATTCATTAGGAACATTTCGACCAGTATATTTTTGAAGAAATGTTTTGAAGGTGGGTTTTTTAAGTTTATTTAATGGAATATTTGCCTCTATTAAAGTTTCACAGGTTTCTTCGTTAAAATTGTAAGATTCCAACTGGCCTAATTTCTGTGTATGTGTTTGCGATGCTAAGTGACGTTGTACGTGCGATGTCTTGGAATTTTTTAACGATATTTTACAGACTTTGCAATAAATTTCGGAATCACTGGCAATGGACATACAATCAGTATGACTCCTAATACAACTCGCCACTGTTTCACGTTGCCATTCTCGACGTAGTGATATTCAATAACTACGTGTTGTACTTAGCGATGTTATAGACCAGGGCTGTCTAACATGATGCCCGCGGGCCGCATGCGGCCCGCCACGGCGTTTTTTGCGGCCCGCGAAGCGGCCTCAAAAAAATATCGAAATATGCTTTAGAAACAAAAATATATACAAGCGAGTCATTCCTACACCAACGATGAAATGATGAAATAAAATAACACATACATAGGTTATGTGACGCCACTGGCGTAGGATAGAACGCCGCAACAAAGTTACTGGAACATTGGAGATTTTGCTAGGCCGCTTTCGAACATTCGAATAGGCATGCGCGCGTATATAATAAGAAGGCTGACGAGTTAATAGTAAATAGAGTAGCTGTGGGATACAGACTCAGACAGAAAAACGTTGAATACGGTTCGCGAAGTTAATTGTTACGGTCAAGTGTTTATTTGTTTATAATTGTAGTTATTTTGTTCTGGTGTGCGGTACGCAGCAACTCAATTTAAGGTTTTTAAGTGAAATATGTCTTTGCGGAAAAGAAAAATTTCAAACGAACATCGAGTTTATAATGACCGTTGGGAATCAGACTATTTAATCACAAACAACAATAATAAACTTCAGTGCATTGTTTGTATGCAAATACTATCAGTTCCTAAAGAATATAATGTAAAACGACATTACACGAGAAAAAGTTTCAGCAGTATACAGGCGAGTCTAGAAATGGTATCATTACGGATTATAAGAAAAAGCTAAAACTACAAACAATTTTTTTCAAAAAGTCTGACACTGATAACAAATGCAGTATTGCCGCTTCTTACGAAGTAGCGCTGGAAATTGTCAAAGCGAAAAAACCTTTTAGTGATGGAGTTCTTATTAAGAATTGTGCAATGAAAATGGCAAAACAATTCAATGAAACAAAAATTACCGAAAAATTCGCAACAGTCTCAGTGTCGCATCAAACAATTGCAAGACGTGTAGAGCACATTAATCAATATGTATCCAAAAAATTGAACGACACAATTGAAAAATGTAAATATTTTTCACTCTGCCTGGACGAAAGCACTGACCTATCTGACATCAGCCAACTTGTAATTTTTGTTCGAACTATTCAAGAGGACTTCAGTGTAGCAGATGAGATGCGGCACCAAGGGTACGGATATTTTTGAAGCTGTAAATAAGGTGATATCTGACCATGGGGGATTCGATAAATGTTCCTGTATTGTTACTGACGGAGCCAGAAATATGATAGGTACTGAAATTGGATTTGCAGGACTCTTAAAACGAAACAATATCAACTGTCCTGTGATACACTGCATTGTTCACCAAGAGGCCCTATGTGGAAAGTCCTTACGTCAATCGAATGTCATGAAAGTGGTTGTTAAAATAACTAATATTATAAGAGAGGGCAATCGTGCTTTGACTCACAGAAAGTTTCGTGATTTTTTGGCCGAAGTCGATGCTACATATGGGGACCTGTTACTTCACACCGATATTCGTTGGTTAAGCGCCGGAAACTGTTTGCAACGTTTCTTCTCTCTACGAAAGGAGATTCCCATTTTCCTTAAAAATGACGTGAAGTCCGACACTACGGAAATGGAAAATCAAATGGTAGATGCAAAGTTTCTCTCAGACCTTGCATTTTTAACAGATCTGACATCTCACCTTAACGAATTAAATTTGAAGCTACAAGGAAAGCAGCAGAATATTGCCAATTTATATGGTCACATAAGAGAATTTCAAAATAAAATTAAGCTTTTCAAGTCTTCACTAGAAAAACAAGATTTTTAATTTTTTCCAAGCTGTAAAGAGCACTTTGAAGAAATGCAGGATTTTGAGAAAGTTTCATATTTAACTCATATAAAATATATTGACACAATTACAGAAGAATTCGAAAACCGATTTAACGACTTTAAGAAAATCGAAGGAGAAATTTCAGTTTTTACTCAGCCACTTACAATTTCTGTTGAGAACGTAAGCAGAGCAGATCTTCAACTGGAATTGTGTGATTTGCAGTCGGATCCTTTTTACCAGGGAAGAACCGAAATAGGATTGGACTTTTTTAAGTTACTCCCAGGAGAACGTTACCCGAACTTGCGAAACTTAGGCCTTATGATGGGCTCAATGCTGGGAAGCACGTATCTTTGCGAAAGCAGCTTTTCCAACATGAAATTTATAAAGTCAAAATATAGGTGTTCCCTGTCTGATAACTCACTCAGTTGCTTCGTTTGTCAACAACAAATATTAATGTTAATATTGATACACTGGTTAGTGAAAACCAACATCCCCAAACTTCCCACTAACTTTTTTGGTATATTTCTTTTTTTTTTTTTAATAAATAAAAATAATTATACAAACAAACACGTTTTTTTGTACATATTACAAATCACTGATAAAGTTGCATACGAAGTATTTTATGATGCGGCCCTCACAACCGCAAATTTATGTACAGCGGCCCTTGGTCCACTTGAAGTTGGACAGCCCTGTTATGGGCTATTTATGTGGTCCATCGTAATTTCGGCCTGATCCGCCCGGTTTCTAATCATTATACAACAGCTATTCAAAAAAATAAAAATACTTCGAAAATATTAAAAATATATAAATATACATAATCATGAAGGCATATCCTAGAATTTTAAAATGTAACAAGATATCGTTCGTTATTCCAATTAATTTTCGCTGAATTTAAATTAGATTATTTGAAAATGACCTGCGACTTAAATAGAACTACTGGTATTCTCATTCCTATTTAGTCCAAATTACCTACTTTTCAAATCACCCTTTTTATTAAATTGATTGGATGAGCCTTGCACGTAATATTTCAAACCTGATTTTTTTAGGCCTTATTTTAAAAACCATATTCTTCCTGTCAATAAACCTACTATCGTCTTAAAAAGTTTCTGTCGCAGTTATATAATTGCTCTACAGCGATTTTTAACATACTTGAGATTTTATTTCCCATTGATTTGTTAATGTCTGTTTCGACTCATGTTTACGATAGCCAGCAAAATAGTTTCAGACAAAAGATACTGACAGATCTCGGCGAGCTAAATCGTCAACTGTTTCATTACCCAGATGACCTCCGTCACTTTTTTTCTGTCTAACTAACTCATCCACTGCTCTTACGAAATCGCACATCAATCTGTAATTGAGTTGCTAAATGTTCTTTGAACCTGAAACTTTATCTCGCCTACATAGTATAAATAAACGGTTTCTGTTTACATTAAAGTATTGCAAATTTAATTTGCAATGCTTTAATTAATTTAATAATTTTAAACATGTGCAAAAATAGTGTGTATCTACAATTTTAAATTTCTCCACGATTATATCTTAACGATTTTCTTATTTACTAATTACTAATTTTTAAATTCGGATTAAAATTTTATTTATTCTTGTGTATGGTTGCTGTCGATATCAGTATTTAATACATATTTTTGGAGACTGTATGAAAACCGAATATGCGTACTTGACATTGAATGACAATGCTATAATTTTGAACTAACAAATCGGTGACTGTGGCTTATAAGTGAATAAAATAAAATTAAAAAAAATTAAAAAACCCTTACCACAATAGAATTTAATGATTCTAAATACGTATTTCTACAATCACGTTGTCATCTTCAGTACAAAAAACAGTGGTAACACTTGAACGCACAAAAACACTCACAGAAGGATTGTTCTGAACGTCTTCTAGAAGTGTTAAGCTAGAAGACGTTCAGAACAATCCTTCTGTGAGTGTTTTTGTGCGTTCAAGTGTTACACTGTTTTTTCTACTGAAGATGACAACGTGGTTGTAGAAATACGTATTTAGAATCATTAAATTCTATTGTGGTAAGGGTTTTTAGTTTTATTTCATTTATAATTTTGAAGGATAACTCTTCATAGAAGTTGCTAATATGTGAAAATGTAATGTGTTTGTTTTACAATTTCAATGTTAAATATCTAAAATATAATATTAAATAAACTTGTAGCCAAAAGTTAACCTTGAGACGACATATACTGTATTAATGAAAGTTCAAATATACATAAGTAATTAAGTTTGCGAAAATAATATGATAAAGCTAAATACAGCATATCTAAGAATAAATGTAATTAATTTAAAGATTGTATTGAATTCAAAAGATTCGAATATTAATCTTAAGACTATCCGCAAGTAATAACATTAAATCGCAATATCCATTTACTGAAGACATTTTATTCTACAAGCCACATTTTCGACAGAAGAAAATATAGTTTTATGCTCAAGAAATATTTCTAATTTTCTGGATATACTATATACACTGCTCCAAGAAATTAACGCACCATGTAGTAATAGTTATTTATTGTACAAGTGTGTTATGTTACAAATAAGTCACGCGAGAAAATGTTTAGCTCACGAGTCCGCTAAGACGAGCGAGCTACTTTTCTCAAGTGACTTATTTGTAATTAACACACGTGTGCAATACAAAACTTTATCCAACACCTCTTAAGATCCTTTCAAAATGGCTTTTAATGTTTTATAAATTTGACGTTCCATGTCAAATTTAAATTATAAATTTGACGTTCCATGTCAAATTTAAATTATTAACGACTAATGCAAAAAGTTCAATTACAGTAATGCAGTTACTATGGAGAATAAATAATGCAAATCAACAAGCAAACAAAATTAGTGATTGATTAATAATACTGCAGTTAAAAGTTGATGGTAATGGAAGAGTTGCAAGAGGCTGTTTTCATTCCGCTAGAAGTTAAGAAAGAAGCTCAAGCAGCATGTTATAAATTACTGCCAAAAAAATCGAAGGATAATTACGACAAAGAATTTCGTCATTTTGAAGAATGGAGAAAACAGCAAAGTATCACTGGAATTAACGAAGAAGTTATGCTGGCGTATTTCCATATTTATAGAAGGAAAATAGCACCTTCTTCATTGTGGACGAAGTATTCCATGTTAAGAAGTACTTTGAAAGTGTATATGAATAGTGACATATCGAAATACGGAAAACTGATTTCCTATTTGAAGAGTGAGGCAAGAACCCACAAGTCCAAAAAGGCGAAAATCTTGGAGAGGATACATATAGAGAAGTTTCTGAATGAGGCTCCTAACAATAAATATTTGATGATGAAGGTATTATTTATTTTCTTATATTTAATTCAAAGTATTTATTCATTATTCGTTCGTGTATTCTATGCAGGTTGCCTTAATAATGGGTATATCAGGTGCGTGTCGTTGTGATGAAATAACTAAGCTGAAAGTTGACGATATAGAAGATAAAGGAGGATACTTGTATGTTTCGGTACCTGACACAAAGACAAACGTATCTAGAAGTTTCACTGTTATGGCAGAAGGATTTACAACAGATATTCTTGACTTCTACAGAAAATATGTCTGTATGAGACCAAAAGGTATTCCACATGGCAGATTCTTCCTAAATTACAAGAAAGAAAAATGCACTATCCAGCTAGTTGGAATTAACACCATTTCTAAGATACCTCAGAAAGTTGCATCTTTCCTGAACCTACCAGAAGCTCAATTATATACAGGACATAGTCTGAGACGTTCGTCAGCATTTCTTCTGGCAAACGCAGGAGCTGATATTACAACAGTTAAACGACATGGTGGGTGGAAATCGTCCACTGTGGCAGAAGGTTATATACAAGATTCAGTATCCAACAAGATTGATATAGCCAGAAAGATACAAGGTCCAGACAGTCTAACGTCCTCGACTTCTGATCATTAAATTTCTGTTCAGGATACTTCAAATACGTCTTCTAGTATAACTCTAAATTCGAATAACCTGAATGCAGAGTCAGATACAAAGAGGATTTCCTTCAACTTTAATATTAATGTAAATGTTAATTAGTTGCTATTGTTTACCCTTTAGAATTAATATAAATGTGTTAATACTATAGCAGTTTGAATGTCTCTATGCAATCTAAATTTCACCTTGTTTTATCTCACTAGTGAGATAAATTATGTTTTTAACTCACTAGTGAGTTATAAGCTACATAATTGATTTAAAATCGCCATAGTTATAGGTCTATTATTAGGAGGTGTTGGATAAACGAATAAATGATTATCTTATCTGCTGATAGTTTGTAGCGGTTGGCGTTGGTTTGTAAGAACTTTGTATTTGACGTTCAATTGTCAAATTTGTATTAACATTTGGTGTTGTTTTTGGTGTCATGAAACTAAATCACATCCAATAATAATTTACTGTTCGATCAGTTGTTTATATCGTTCAACTTGTGTTTATATCGTGTTTTATCTTGGTAAAGTTATCTTATTGTTTCTTGTTTTGCCTTTTCGCCATTATTCAACGTCAATTTCGAAATTTGGCGAGGAATGTGCGCAGGCCGTGGTGTTATTAGAGGAAGACTGGAGTTATCGCCGAATAGGAGAAAGGTTCGGTGTGTCTCATGCATCGGTATACCGAATGATACAAAGGCATAGGGACACTGATAACCATATTCGACGGCCTGGACAAGGTAGGCACCGTGCCACAACCCGTGTCCATGATCGCTTTTTGAAACCTTCTGTTCTAAAAGAACGCTTCGTTACAAGCAAGTGTTTGCAATCTAAACTACAAGGGATTCATGGTACTCGAATTAACATAGAAATAGTTCGTAAACGTCTAAGAGAAGCTAATTTGGTATGTCACCAGCCCGGGGTCCAGCCTTGTCCGTAGAACATCGGAACCTTCGCTTGAATTTTGGTAGAAATCATGTTAATTGGTTGCAGAATGACTGGCAATAAGTTCTCTTTACAGACGAATCCAGATTTTGTCTTTATAACTGTGATAGACGAGTTCTATATACAGACAAACAATTGAACGTTATGCTCAATGCAACATTGTGAATCCACATTATTCACATTATCAAGGATTCCCTGGTGGTGCTTTAATTTCTTGGAGCAGTGTATTATAATATTGCAAACCAATTTATTAACAAAGCTATTTAAACAGAAATGTTCTGCATTGCTTACGAGGTACTACCCGGAAATTCCTGGAATTTGAATGTGGCGCGCGAAGGGATGGTAGGTAGTACAGCTCAATAGCGTTAGTTGGTGTGAACTACGTCTATACTAAGTCAATCTCTCAAACGGTACTCTGCTAGGTGGTAACAAACAGTTTTTATGTTGGTATTTCTTCAGTTGAGTTTGAGTTATTCTGCGACACTACAATATCTGATGTGAAAGGGCAAAGAACGTGCATCAAATTCTGCTTCAAACTTGATAAAATGGCAGCGGAAACTTTGAAAATGGTTAAACAAGCATTTTATGAGGATGCTTTAGGCCAGATGAAAATTTATGACTGGTAAAACTGTTTAAAAAATGGACATATGTCAGTTGATGATTATGAACGTTCCAGTTATCCATCAACAGAAAACACGCCACAAAATGTAGCAAAAGTACGCGATGCTATCCTGAAACACCGTTGGCTTGTCATACGATGTTTGTCAGCGTAATCTGTCGGGTGAACTCAGCATGATCGTATGACGTTTGTTAGCGTATTCTCTTCGGCGAACTCAACATGTGACGTATTACTGCCAAGTTTCTGTCAAAGTTACTCAGCATTGAATAAACACGGTACCGTATTCATGGGTGCACAGAGCTAAAAGAAACGGCCGAAACGGATAAGAACTAGTACCAGAATTATTGCTGGCGACGAATCATGGGTATACATGTATGATTCCGAAACAAAGCACGACGACAAGTTAGAAGAGATGTTGATTTGCTTCTTTGACACTGATGGCATCTTGCACATATAATTTCTCTCTGTCCCCAGGTGAAACAGTTAATGGACTAAGAGAAAACATTCGATGGAAGCGACCTGCCAAGTGGCGTAACAATTCATGAACCAGCCCGCACTTCACTTGTCGTACGTTAGTTTCTAACATCAACGAACACAACAGTAATATTACACCCTCTTTAGTCCCCAGATCTTGCCTTGTGACTTCTTCCTGTTCCGAAATTAAAACTGAAGCTCAAGAGGCGTCGTTTTGAAACGACTGAGGAGATCTAGACCGAATCGCAGACATTATTGAACGTTAACAGGCGAAGACTTTCAGCACTGCTTTCAATCATGAGATCGATGTAATCATGCGGAAGGAGAGTACTTTGAACGGGATGGTAGTGAATAAGTTGTAACAACAATTTATTGTATTTTCTTTTACATTCCGGGAATTTCAGAGTAGCACCTAGTATCGTATAAACAATTTACGCCATATCACCTGTATGGTGGTATGTAAAACTTTTAAAAACTTATCATCATCAGCAATTCTAAATTATTCTATTTGTAAAAATTTACTGACTGTACTACAATATTACTGACCGCTGCTTAATTCATGGACATTGGAAGGTAATTTTAATTATTCGAGACCATTTGAGAATTGACCAAGTATGATTCCTCTAACTGGTATAATGAAGGATATTATATATTATCAAGGTATTTTGAAACATACTTGAGGCGGTAAAACCTCACCAAATTTTGTATAAAACAAAAATATTTTCAATATGATAAAATATTAACAAAAATCGGGTGTGGAGAACACAAAGCAAGTTCATATATTTGTGAAAGTATCCCCCAGCAGTGATGGATGTTTTGGCGTTCGTCAACTGGAGAGATATATAAACTTGTATTGTGTTCTCCACACCCTATTTTTTATAATATTTTATATTATTAAAAATGTTTTTGTTTTATACAAAATTTGGTCAGGTTTTACCTATTCAAATTACTTTGTCATACACGCATTCGGTTTGTCCGGTAAAGACTGCAGACACGTGTTAATACAGCTTATTAACATGCAATGTTACGCTTGTATCTGTCAGATGGAAGCACCTGATTTAGTTTTGCACTTGTTATTGAGTGATGGCTGTTTTGGCGTACGTCAATGAGCAGCGCTGAATGTTCTTCTACGCTCCGTCTTAAGAACTTCTATAATATAGCAAGGTTGTTGTTTCTGCGAACGTATCTCCTTAGTGGTGACGTACTGATGATTCTGTTGTAAAATGAAAAACGTGTCCACATCTTTGTAGAGATCCTTTCACAAATATGTGAACTTGTATTGTGTTCTCCACACCCGATTTTTAATAATATTTTCTATTATTAAAAATATTTTTATTTTATTATACAGGCTGTCCTTGAAATAAAAAAAAACAACGTATGAAAAATAGAAAGATGTATTTGTATAGGATATAAACCCAAAATATTTTCCCAAAATCCCTCCCATAAGCGAGAAAAAGAATGACGAAGATATTAAAAAAAAATTTGTCACGCCAATGTGCGATTATAAAAAGTATCAGAGACGATATCTTAAAGTTGACCGACAGTAAGAAAAATAATAGTTTTGTTATTTTCTATCTCATCCAGCTGTTACTTATGTAAACGTATGTGTGTGTGAGGCATTTATTATTTATACACATTCTGAATATTTTGAATTTATAGTCGTTACGTTATACAATTTTCGGAGGGTTTTTAATTTCGGGGTTCCGGTCCTAATTGAGTCACAATATTTTGGATTTATATTTTACATAATTACATCTTTCCATTTACCATATATTGTCTCTTTATTCAAGGACACCTGTATATACGTTTTTCTGTTTCCAAATACGTTAAAGTTCAGTCTCCAGTGGTGTGTTTTCAATTTTGTTTGAATGTTGACTGCTAATGTTATTGTCTGCTGGTACAGCTATGTCTATTAAGAATATGATGTGTTCCACTTTATCTTGAAACACGATTTGTGGTCTATATACTGGAATATCAGTATGTATTGTGATATCTCAATAGAGGTAGTTAATTGACGAAGGAGATACTTGTTGAAACTTCATTATAACGCTAAGAAATAAGTAGTTAAACTTCTAGTTTCAAAAATTCTTTTATTGTAAATACCACTACAATATTGTTTCGCCATACAATGGCTTCATCAGGTGGATGAAATACTGAATATGTACAATACAAGTTTGAATATTTATGTGAAAATTATTGGGGAAATGGTGGTGAAAAAATTTTTTACAATCTTAAATTTAGTAGAGGGGAGTTGCTTAAATCTAGTTGATCATTTAAAGCTAATCCTAAACTATTGTATCTATTAATTTCTAAGTTTTCTAACAGGTTAAGTTTGTTACTTTTTTCTTGAATGTGTAAAATTTTGAAATCTATATTAAATCTATGATTGATATCTATACAATGACTTGCGAAAGTTAAATCCGTTTTCTTTTTTTTATGGCTTCTCTCGTGTTCTTTCATCCTAATTTTGAATGTCCTCCCCGTTTGTCCTATGTATAATTATTTATTGAATATAACGTTTTATGTATATAATTTTGATTTGTATTAGTATTTGAACTCTTGCTTGTTGTTAGGATGAGAGTTTTGTTCTTACTTGTTAAGATGAGAGTTGTGTTCTTACTACATATTTTAAAAACACTATAATTAGAAAAATTCGCCATTACATAATTCGGCAATTTTGAAGGTCTTGGTTGATAGTACCTACTAGCAATAATACCCGGCAATATACTTTTAAACTATGCTAATTAAGTCCTAATCTTAAACCTAAGTACAAAGTTTAGATTAAATTTTATTCATCTTTATAAAGTTTATTGCACTTCATTTAAGAAACGTGAAATTATGAATAGACTATGATATTAAAAACAGGGTATTGAATGCGTTCTCAAAATTGAATCATAAATAAAGGAGAAATATTCTCATAAAAAGAGTAATAAACTTATAAATACAACAGATATCGTTCTTGGAATAGAGGTAAAGGTTTACAATTTAAATAAAATAATTAATACAAAGGTATTTTTAATAATATAAAATATTACTAAAAATCTGGTGTGAAGAACACAAATGCAGGTTCACTATTAATATTTTCTGTGAACGTGTATGTTTCAATTATTCTGATACATTACACATGCGGTTAAGCCGTAGTATGAGTGAAGGCACAAACAAAATGCAGTTTTCTAGAGAGTTGGCTGTGCTAACCTTTGGAAGAGCGTCGTTACTTCACATTAATTATGTGGACGGTTTGCGAGGTACTTCGGCTGTCTGACAACAGGTAGCGCCGAATCTACTTCTGCGCTCGGTCTGGATAATTACGGTGATAGGGCGAGGTGGTTCTTTTCTGTAAATGTGTCTGGAAATATCCTTTCTCCAGCAGGGGCGTACCGATGAGCTTGTAGAAAAGCGAAATACGTATCTACGTCTCTGGGGATAGGATATATTCGGACACGTTCACAGAAAATATTAATAGTGAACCTGCATTTCTGTTCTTCACACCAGATTTTTAGTAATATTTTATATTATTAAAAATACCTTTGTATTATACAAAACTGGTGGGGTTTACCTACTCATATATGTTTCAATTATTCTGATAAAATAATTAAACTTACGATATGCAGGGTGTCAATTTGAAACGAACATTATTTAATGCTAAATAATTAAACTATACATATATTTAAGGAAAATAAAAAATTATTGTTCTCGCACTTGACGCGCGTGTTGTTGAATTTTATTATTATTTTGTTATTTAATCTGAGAATGTGTTTAATCAATTAAAATTTGAATTTATTTTTCTTATTTCGCATTAGGCTTTTAATTGTTTTTTCTTTTTGTATATTTTATTTGGAACTAACTTTTCTTATATATTTTTTAGTCTTTAATATTCGTATATTATTATTACTAAGTAAACAGATTTAATACAATTCATTAAAAATTAGCTATACTAACGCCCTTAAATTAAGTTCATATTATATTGGAATTACTGATTAATTTCGTAGTCCGAAAACATTAGTTCCGATTACTGAAACTGCACGCAAATAACATGCGGTGCGAAGTATCCTTAATTACTTGATTTATCTCTATACGCTTCAACGCACGTAATGTACATGTTCATAGAGCCCGTTATTTACATATTTTATTTTGTGGCTTTGCAATTCAAACACAATAATACCAAATACAACTTAATCAGTGATATAATTTTGATTACCATACACATATCGTTCATATTATAAGAGATGTGTGTGTACAAGAATTATCCAAATATTTGAATAATAAATTTTCAACTAACAGTATTATCATAATTTAAGTTGTCCTTCATTAATATCGAGTTATATTTTAATCAATGTTGTTGACTTACCATGTAATATATCCAAAACAGAATCATTTACAAATCTGTTTATATTTACTTCTTTGACATCTTTCAGTTTTTCAATTTGTCTACTACTGCCCTGCCAAAAACTATTTGCATACAATTCCAGAATATTAAGGTGAAAGTAAGGTTGTATCAATTTTCTGTGCAGCTTCCATTTTTCTCCTGAAATAATATAAATAAATGTCATAAATTATACTCATTAAATTAAATAACAAAACATTTAATGGAATGATATATCAGTTAGTGTTAGTATTAATTTTCATACCACTATTAGAAATCAATCCTTTGCCAATAAAGTTATGCATTAGGGAATAAATAAAGTTTTTTTCCGTGTGTTTACTTGAACCAAGTATTACTTGAATATCCTTGGGTTCGACTATAAATATGGTTGGAATAATAGAAATCCATGCTCGAAATATTCTTCCATAGAGCTCGTAACATGCTGTACTCAGATAAAGTAGTTCTGAAATATTAAAAATAATTATAATGAATTATGAAATTAAGTTAAAAGGAGTACATTAAATGTCCTCCCATCTCACAGTTCTCACAGTAATCTCACAGTTAACAAATATTTCAGAAAAATATGTGTTAATAAATTATCTTCCAAAAAATTTTAAAAATTTATGAATCAGCTAGTGTAATTAATCATGCATTTCTGTTCGATTCTCTGTAGCATATCATTCAAATTCAATATAGGTGTTCGAAATATGTTATTTTTTAGATAAGGCCACAAAAAGAAGTCGCAAGGTGATAAATCGCAAGAACATGCAGGCCAGGCAATTTCAATATTTCGACTAATTATACGCTCATCAAAAAATTCTCTTAAATAATCCAAAGATTCTGCAATTCAGTGACAAGGTGCTCCGTCTTGTTGGAAATATGCATTTTGAAGTTCATCGTCATGCAACTGATTGACAAATGATTGTAAAATTTCCGTACGGTACCATTGAGCAGTTAACGTTCCCTGAAAAAATATTGGTCGAATGATTCGCCTTTGGCTTATCGCTGCCCAAACACCAATTTTCTCTGGATGTAGCGATTCTTCATTAATTACATGTGGATTTTCACTACTCCAAATTCTTGTAATTTGGGAATTTAGGTATCCCGTTTTATAAAACCATGCTTCATCAGTAAAGATGACTCTTTGCGAAAGTTCTCCATTATTGTTCATATTTACAAACCAATTACAAAACTGTAGTCTACGTGGGTAATAAATTTCTAACAATTCTTGTACTGCTGTGACACGGTATGGATAAAGTTGCATATCATTTTTTAATAACTTGTGAGTTGTACCAACAGAAAGATTTATTTGTTGACTCAAATGTCGAACAGATGTTTGTGGTTCATTTTCAATTATTTCTTCAACACGATTGACAACTTGAGGTGTACGTTTCTTAACTGCTCCGCTGCCTGATTTTCTTAAGAGACTACCAGTTTCAGAAAAAAGTTTTAAAGTTCTATCCAAAGTATTTTTAAATTGTATATAATCTATTACAAAATGTGTAAACTCAACTTGAAATTCTACCATGCAATTTTGAACTGAATAAACCCATAAACCATCAATTTTATTACCATTCGAAAATAAGCCTGGACTAAAAAAATGTTATGTTCTAAAGTGAAAGCCATTTTAAAACTGAGAAGCAATTTATTTAAACCAGAATCGACGCACGATTATTTTATGCACTAACTGATATTTGTGATTGACATTATCAAATGTCATTTGGATTTACGTTTACGGAACAACAAACACATACTAATACATTTGCGTCTTATTCTATCAAAATTTCAAAGTAACCTAGATTGACTTTTCAAATGAACACTTGTTATATACATTTTTGTTTGATTCCTCAAATATGATGTACATTATCCACAATATCATCCAATATGTTAAGCATGGATATAACGATTAAAATGTTTTACCAATTTTGTTAGTAAGCCACGGCTGTCATCTAAAAGTGAAATTAATTACTCAAATTGAAACGTCAAATTTTGGATGCAAAATAATGTATGAAATACTTTACTAAAAACAAAAAAAAATAAAAATGAAATATCTTTAACTCCGCCGGAAGTGAAAGAAGCTGCTGAAATACTGAATTTATTGTCAAAAAAATCAAGAAAATTGTCTGAGGCGGCATATAAACCTCTTTTAAATTGGACTGTAATAACTCGATACGTAGTCATGTGTATACGTAACACTTTCAGCAAGGCTACAGCCTCGCCTTTTAATACAAACGGTAACGTGTTATATAAACACGACCTTACTCTGTATTTGTTGCATACACAAGACTATGTGTCAGGGTTGTAGATGTGTTCTAGAAACGCATCATAAGTAAGACAAGGATCTTCTCTAAGTATATATAGACAATAGTTTAAGTAAGAGACAGTCACAGTCAGAGTAACAGTTACGATAGAAAGTTACAACCAGTCAGTGGTGCGAACTGTGTTACACTTAATAACCACGTTCTACCTGTCTGAGTTGAACCTAGTAAACTATGTACATCATGTAAATACATTGTTATCTAGTTTGTAAGAGTTATATTAATTATAGAATGTTACCCGAACTTCGTGTGTGTATCATTTAGTACTATAAGCCGCCCAAACCTGCTACCCGATGTGGCCGCCTAAACGGCCCACATTACAGGACAAAGGAAAAAAGCCTTTTAAAAAAATCATTTTCAAAATCTATTATGTTGATGTATTTTACAGAACTATCCATAAAATATAAATCCTGGACACTATGGACCCATTATTCAATGCTTGAAAGTATTATTAATATACATCAAGGAATAAATTTAGAAAATTATACAAAACTACGAGCGTTATTAAAGCGAAAAGGTGACGGTTTTCAAACTAAAAAGCTAGTACTTTCTCTAGAGAAAGCAATGATTTTCTTACTAAAGCATCAGACGACACACAGACGACCTTGCAACCAAAATAAGATATTGATTAAGTTTTTTGTTCATATATTACAATTAGGTAGGTATTTATTTTTTTAATATTGCACTAATAATGGAAACAATGAATGCTTGTCGGGCTATTGAAATGTATTGCATGAAAATTAGTGATTTACAAGACCTTGGATCAGTTTTTTAGTAAATGTACCCAAAACCAAGACAAAAATAAGTCGAAAATTTACCATTACCGATAATTTTTGTGAAACATATCAAAAATACATTAGTAGTCATCCAACTTATATTACAAGTAATTTGCTATTTTTAAACTCTCAGAACGGTAAATGCACTGCTCAAAGAATTGGTATTAATAAGTTTACCAAAATGGGGGAAGAAATTACTGCATTTTTAAAAATATCAAATCCGGAAAAATTTTCTGGGCACAGTTTTCGCAGATCTTCTGCAACTCTACTTGTTGATGCAGGTGGTGACATAACAGCTTTGAAACGCCATGGCGGATGGAAATCATCAGTGGTGGCTGAGGGCTACATAGACGACTCTTTAAGAAACAAAATTGATACCGCTAAAAAATATCAGCCTGCATATAATCCTAATAATGCCAGAAATCAAAGCATTTCTACAAATAATCAGAATATTAATTTAGACCTTAATTCTATTCCTGGGAACTTGGAATTGGGCAATTATCTTAACAAATTATTCAAATGTAAGGGTTAACATAGATAATTGATGTTGAATTGTAATTAGTTATAAGTTAATGTTAATATTATTGTTTTTCGTGTTATAAATAATAAAAATAATGTTCCAAAAATATTTGCCTCAATAAAAATATTTTCATAAATACCTAACAGTCCTGGACAAAGTATAGTATTCTACTCGCATATAACGGCTATTATTCACACGGGTGATTTGCGCCACTCGCTTCGCTCATGACGCAAACTTCACCCTAGTGAATAATAGCCAACATTATATGCTCGTTGAATAATATACTAGTAATCTTAACTAAATAAATGAAAAGTAGTAAATTATTATTATTTTTAAATAAGTTATGATAAATAATCTAAAAAGAGTCTTTATATCTCGAATATGACCACTATGCACGTATTATCTAAAACCGCATTAATACGAGATTGGATTGATATATAGAATTTCCAACTCTATAAAATAAGAATAAGGAAAGACCAAATAATGAAACCTGTCGCAAAATAAAGTAAATTTATTGTACTACCAGTGTATACATAATTATATTTCCACATAATCACAGTTTAGTTCACGCGTTTCTGCAAACGCTGAATCCATTTCTTTAGTCCGTCCATGAAAAAACTTTCTTATTTAGTGTTGATATATTTGCAAACATCAGGCCGAACTTCAGTGTCTGATAAAAAATGTTGACCTTTCAATACTTCCTTCAACTTGGGGAACAACTAGAAATCTGAAGGTGTCAAATCAGGTCTGTACGGAGGATACGAAACAACCTTGAATTTCAGGCACATCTCAGCGCAAGAAAAAATTCGTTCTTTCTGGCCTTACGATTCTCTAGTGATAGTAAAGTTTTGCAGTATCTCATTGAATCCCTTCGGTAAATATGCGGCATGAACAACTCAGTTTGCCTTCAAGAGAATGGTGAGCATGACCTTCTGCGCTAATGGAGCTTTCTTCAATTTTCCGGCACGTAAAGCATCAGAACAACGATATTCCATTGACTGCCGCGTGTTCTCCGTGTCATAATGATGAACCCAAGGTTCGTCCATGGTGGTGATGTTCATTAGAAAACCATCTGCTTCAGGTCGATAATGATTAAGAAGTTCTTGACAAACGCTTTTTTATTGTTCTTTCATGACATGCGCTAATTTTCGCGGGGCTTCTCTGTCACAAACTTTTCTCTAATTCAACATCTGGACTCTTGTTTGATCCAATTGCCGAGCAATTTGTCTTTGCGCAGCCCAGAGATTTTATTAAATCAGAGCATTCACTAGTACATATATGATTATTCTTCGAACTCATGATAAATGATACTGTTACTCATCAACAGTACACAGGAAACATGAAACTTTGCATGCGAAGACGAGATACTCGAAATAACCGTTTGGAAGCTAGAACTCATTTCTATCCCTACTCCTCACACAATAGCATTGGAAACCTTATATCCTCCCTCGTGTATCTGATCTACATTGAAATAGCGGTGTTAACGCGTAAGTTAAGGTTCGTACATATTGCTGTGGATTTTTCCCCATAAAAATATTAAAATATAATTTATGTATTTATATTTGTACAATTATTTTGAACGCAAGTATATATTGTTTGAAATATTTTTGTATAACAAAAAAACTGGTTTTATATTGTAAGCCTGCGCGCTTGATTTGACCTTTAGGCAGACACAAGTTTACTGTGAGATAAGAAAGACGTGTTTATAAAAAGATTTATCTTTATTTTTTTTAAGTAAATTCGGGTTATTTTTGATTTAATTTGTGGTTGGTGTTGTTTAATTCATTACCGATATTTTTTACGAGTATGTAATCTCGTTATTTTTGATATTTTATAGCTTTCTTATTCACGTGTCTCGAATATATATATATTTTTACGTAAGTAATATATTTTTTTAAAAAGATATCTTCTTATATTGAATGAATTGAATATTGTATTCTTCTATTGTATTAACATTGATTTATGGAGATTTAGTCTTAGTTCTTTGATATAGATAACAAAGAAGGTTTTTAACATTTCTAGTAAAAAAATCTGTAAATGTAAAGTTTAGTACGTTGGGACTTCAAGGGCATTTTTTCTGAGACATGTTTATGCGCATGTTATTTTAGTGTTTGTTTCGAGCTGTCAAGATTGTTTATTTATTTTGTTCTCTTGGGAGAAATTAGAAATTTTCTTTGTAATTTATTATTTTTAATTTTGTTCGGTGTCAAGGTTTTTTGAACGCATGCTGCGGTCATTTCCTTTCGTTATTTTTACCTTTATAATATTGTTAAATGATGCAATATTAATCTTTATACTCTATAAAGATAATTTTTTTAAATTTTTTTTTGGATTTTTGATTTTAAAGTTTCATTTAAATTTTATTGTGATTATTATTTAACCTTGCTTCAAGAAAACAAGTAACTTAAAGATATTATTATAACTTTTCTCAAACGAATTTTGAGTGGCGTCCAACTAAAACTAACTTAATTTTTTCCACGTTTCCGATTGGAACCCTGAGAGGAAAGCAGTGCTATTTTGGATATAAGCCGACTGAATATCCTAGCTGGATAGATTTGTCGTGAATGGTGGTAAATTAATTATCAAAACCACAGTTCAGCTCTTCGAACATAAAATCGTATTTATTTGCCACATTATATACGAAATGTACTGTATTACCAAACGAATTTCAAAGAAATACATATTTAATAGCTGCTTAATTGTCGAAATGCGATTGCTTTGAAAAATTTGTAGACGAAGTTCGGGAAAACTAGTATTTGAAAGCCGCGTAATTGATTGCATATAAATTTTACGAGGGAGACTCTAAGAAATGTTGCATTTTAATAGATTTTAGCATAAAAGTCTGTTTTAGTCAATTTCCCGAATATATGATATAACGAGCGATCAAAAAAATTCATAATTGGAGTAGACTGTGAAATTGTGTTGGTACTTTAACCACTTCCACATAATGACACATTACTTGATGCTTGACAGTTTCATTTGGTTTCATTGCAAAAAAAAGGTTATGGCATTGAAATGATACTACAACAAAAAAGAAAACAAATAATTTATTTAATATCGAAATCATAATCAAAATTTACATATAGCTACAGAAGCTGTTTAAAATGTTGTCCATTTAAATCTAAATACAAACAATTTTCTTAATAAGAGTTTTGAAAAATTTGACACAAACTTATAGTTTCAATGTCAAATAATAAATGGCATTATGTGGAAGTGGTTAAAGTATCAGTCCAATTTCACAGTCTACTCCAATTATGAATTTTTTCGATGGCTCGTTTTAATATCCTGATATAATGGCGTTACACGTCAATCCGCCCTAGTAATACGAGAGGATATTGATGTCTAATTAGCCTAGGCCATTTTCCTTGAACAAAACAAAATCTTGCTAAAATAGCAAGAAATAATGACATTTTAAAAGTGTCACTGTAAAATCTTACGTCAAGAAGTTGAAGTATTTCTGTGCAGTAAATTTTGAAAGAAAGCATGTCGAATGGAAACGTGAAAATCGATAAATTGAAGTATTGAGGCATCATTAAATACTTGTATTTGAAGAGGTTAAGTGGTAAGGAAATCTACGAAGATATACTTAACACACTTGACGATCAATGTATATCATATGCGACTATCAAACATTGGATTGCGACCAGGAAGACCGATTTCGGTGTCCACCCTCGAAAATATTGACGCAGTTCATGACATGATATTATCAGACCATCAAATTGTTCACGTCGATTTAGATATGAAAAAAAAATCGCAAAATGGATTCCTAAATGCTAAGTGCGGTCAGTCTATGCCCGTTTTGAAGGAGAACCACATTTGTTCAAACGTCTTGTGACTATGGATGAAACATGGGTCCATTTTTACGACGATTTTTACGACGAAACAAAACAGAAATCGATGGAGTGGAAGTATCATGGTTCTCCAATGCCTAAGAAGTTTCGAGTTCAAAAATCCGCTGGAAAAGTTTTTCTTCAGTTTTTTGGGATATCCGTGAAATAATTATGATCGATCATCTAATCCTGAATCCAGACCATCACTGAAGATTCTTATTCTAAATTACTAACCACCATGAGAAAGAAAATGAAGGAAACAAGACGTAGCATGTTAGAGAAAGGTGTGTTATTTTTGCAGAACAATGCTCCTGCACACAAATCGCGCAATACGATGAATACAATTCGGGATCCAAGGTTCGAAATACTGAAACACCAACCCTATTCCCCGGACTTAGCCCTCTCAGACGCCTTAATCTGTTCCCTCGATTGAAAATAGTTTAAAAGAACATCAATTTTTGTGTAACGACATCTTCGTTACACAATAGAAGCTGTGGAAGGCTGATTTACAGACCAAGAAGAATCTTTTTTTTTAAAGAGTTAAAGGCGTTGTAGGATCGGTGTATTAAGTGTATTAATTTAGGAGGAGACTATGTTGAATAATCAAATATTTTAAGCCCCGACATTAAATTGTTTCAAAGCTTGCCGCAACTGTATTCTGCATGGTTTAAATTGCAGACGTGTTCTTAAGATTCTCCACTGCTATTCGGGGAATGTTTAGTACTAAGTTGGTACATTTCTTGGGGATATTGACGTAAGTCTCGCGCACTTGTTCGATTGTCTCTTCTGCAACTCGAGGCTTACCCTAACATTTTGCGTATGTATGATGAACTTGAGGATATAGCGAATATATTAAAACTCACCAGGCCTTGCTACTACAGCCGGTTCCACAGCTGGAAAATAAACTTTTGTATAACTAATCTAAGAAGATCCTATATATTATGCTTTACAAAAATTATAAATAAAGTACTAACAGTACAAAGCGCAGGTTAGATTATAAAACGACAAGCAAAATTCATGTTCACGATTTCATTTTACCATGCTAGAATTCAAAAAATTCAAGAAATTAAAAGGAATATACTTATATGTATAAGGGAATAGAAAGAAAATATTATTGGTTAAGCAACGGAATTAATAAGAGATTCTATTAAACTAATCATAGTAACGTATACAAAGTAAAATATTTGTTCTTGCACAAAAACTAAATACTGAACGAGATGTAATATATAAATATAGTATTAAAATTGAATATAATTTTCAATTTTTTATAACTATTTATGTTTATATTTTCAAGTACCTACACAAAGAAAATTAGTCATCAACAAATGCGTAAACTAAATAATGTTTTTCATTTCATTTAATTTCATGTTCAAATAATTTCTATATGCTATATCATTCAGAAGATATAATTAGATACACTTGTAAAAACATAGTACTTGAAATTATGCGAACAAATATTTAACATTAAATATTCATAACTCATAACATTTAGATGTTCAAGAAACCTCTACAAAATTTATATAATTTAAACATTAATGCGTAACCTTTAATTAGATACGACAAAAATTATTCAAAAAGTAAATAATGGGAATACAATAAATACAGTATTATTCACAGTAAAAAACACGTAGGAAAATAATTGAAGGTGTATTTTTATATTATTTGTATTTGATTAGATATTATGAATTTTGTATTATTTGCTAAAGATGCAAAATGTCAATGATAGAAAACAAATTTGAGAAAGCTTTTGAAAAATTAATTACCAAGATGAACAGTGAGCCAACCTTTTTTAATGTAACAACTAGAGACTGGACGCATCAGCCGAAATTATAAGTAGTTTATATAATCGCTAAATACAACACGCAGCTATTGAATAGCACTATTATTCGATTAACCGCACATTTGTTTTTTTTCGTTGAATTGTGACGCAATTACACCAACATTACAGTTAAATTCCTTTATTCATGGACGTCGTAGATAGAAACGTGAGGAGTTTTTATAATTTATTTAATTTAATTTATTAATTTATATATCGTAAGATAAATAAAGTACGGTGAGTTAGTTTCTTTTTTTCATTGTTTTGACTGCTAATTACATATTTCGTAATTTTTGTAATAGATCCTGTATAATATCGTTTCATCGAATCTACGAGGCGTGTTTTTTAAGTAAGGTCCGTTTGAACATAAGTATACAACAAAAGGTTATTTCAAAAAAGTAAATTTATTTTCAGAAAGTACATACTGCACTCTATTTTTCGACATAGTTGCCAAGTTTGTTCAATCACTTATCATACCTATTAACCAATTTTAAAATACCCTCTTCATAAAAACTTGCCGCCTGCTCCGATAACCAAGAGTTCACTGCCGTTTTCACGTCGTCGTCATCATTGTAATGGTTGCCACTGAGGTGATGTTTGAGGTGGAGGAACAGATGGTAATCGCTCGGCGCAAGATCAGGACTGTAGGGTGGGTGGTCTAAAACTTCCCAGCCAAAACTGTCCAATAAATCGCGGGTCTGACCTGCAGTGTGAGGTCTTGCATTGTCATGGAGAAGGACAGCATGCCGCGTCTTTTGTTTTGAATCGCTCTGCGTAGCTTTCTCAGGGTTTGGCAGTATGCTTCTGCATTGATAGTGGTTCCCCGTTGCATGAAGTCGACCAACAAAACACCATGCCTATCCCAAAACATCGACGCCATGATTTTGCGCTGGGACAGAGTCTGTTTTGCCTTCACCCTTACGGGCGATTGTATGTGTCTCCATTCCATGCTCTGTTGCTTCGATTCGGGCGTGATATGCGAAACCCATGTTTCGTCTCCAGTTATAATCTGCCTCAAGAAGCCGTCACCTCCTTCGTTATAACGAGTCAAGAACTTCGTCGCACACTCAAATCGTTGGTTTTTGTGGTCCTCTGTTAGGAGTTTCGGGACCCAACGGGAGCACAGTTTCCTAAACTTTATGCGTTCAGAAACAATGTTGTAAAGAACTGATCTCGACACGTCAGGAAATTCGTTTGAGAGACCTGTTATTGTGAAACGCCTGTTCTCACGAATCTTCGCTTCAACTGAAGTCACCAAATCGTCTCTAATCAAAGAAGGGCGACCGGAGCGGTACTCATCATGAACGTTGTCACGACCATCTTTGAATTGTCGTACCCACTTAATTTCTGCAGCAGACAGGTTCCTTGCTGACAAAAACCGTATCACTGACAGAACCTCACACGCGGCGAGTTGATAGTCGTAAACATTTTGAAAGCATAGAACAGAACCGTACAGGTTAGCTACAGAGCTGAAACTGAGCACAGTTGTTCCCGAAGCATGCCGGTACACGACGCATGCGCTCGTTGCGATATGCGCGCGAACTACTAGTGTCTACAACAAAACGGACCTTAATTAAAAAACACGCTCCCAATTATTTTGACGTAAGTGTCCAGTGAATTTCGTTAAGTTTCAATAACTTACGCATACACTTTTAATTTTCATTTATTTAGATCTAGAACATTGTTTAAGTTACTTTTTCAGATATGATATGGCACAACGTCGAGAATGGCATCGTGAAACAATGGCGAGTTGGATTAGGGGTCATACTGATTGTATGTCCATTGCCAGTGATTCCGAAATTGATTGCAAAGTCTGTAAAATATCGTTAAAAATGAATAAATCGCACGTAAAACGTCACTTAGCATCGCAAACACATACACAGATATTACCCGTTGGAATCTGACAATTTTAATGAACAACTCTGTGAAACTTTAATGGCGGCAAATATTCCATTAAATAAACTTAGCAATCCCACCTGCAAACCATTTCTCCTAAAATATACTGGTCAAAATGTTCCTGATAAATCCACCTTACGCAAATAGAGTAAAACGCATTAGAAGCCATCTTTCAAATCAGTACCTATGGATAAGTGCCGACGAAACTGTCGATATGTGTTGTAAATGTTGTAGCTGGTGTACTACATCCAACTATTCCATATAACGCATATGTAATAGCAACAAAAGTTATAAATACAGTTAATGCGGAAACAGTAGTTTAAACCATTTACTAGAATATGCACCAAGGGCAAAACAGGTACAAAGAAAAAATACTTTTATTTGTCAGTGACAGTGCTGCATATATGTTAAAAACAGGCAGACTATTAAAAGAAACATATCCTAATATGCTGCATATTACTTGTGTATCACATGCTCTCAACAGAATCTGTGAACATGTCAGAGACACCTTCCCGGAAGTTGATAGACTTGTATCCGCTTTTAAAAAAGTTTTCAGAAAAGCACTATTGATAGTAGCTCTTTACAATGAAAAACTTCCATCTTTGTCACTGCCTCCCTTTCCAGTAATTACTAGATGGGAAACATGGTTGGAAGCTACTAATTTTTATGCATAGAATTTGGATAGTTTACAATATTTCGTTACATGTTTAAATGACGATGCCCGAAGTATTTCTGAGTTCAAGGAACTAATAAAAATTTCAAATTTAAAAAATCAGTTGTACTTTCTTCAGAAACACTTTGGAAATTTGCCAAAACTAATCGCTTATTTTGAAAATCAAAATTTCAAATTAAATGATGGATTAATCACATTATTTTGAAAATCAAAATTTGGCTATTAATAATTTGAAAAATATTCCAAGTGACCTTCGGCAAAAGTTAGACGCAGTTTGCAATAGAAATTCAGATTTAATAACATTGCGGCAATTGTGTATGGGGACAATGCCTCAAAATCTAACTGCTAAATACGCTTAAATAAAAGAATCTTTCCAGTATGCACCTATAATCAGTTACGATGTAGAAAGGACGTTTTCTATCTACAAGGATGTATTTCATTCAAAGAGACTAATTTTACAGAAGAAAACCTTGAGAAAGTATTGCTAGTTAATATTAATACTCCTTTATTCAACTTAAACTACAAAATGAACAAATAAAAATGTATTTCGTATTTTCTATATCACCACCAGTTTATTTTCCAATTATATATATAAAATTAAAAACTCTTTAAAACTACAAATTTTCAATAGTACGCCCATGGACGATGTGTCATCGGCCTTGGGCGTCCGGTGCCTAATAACAACTCAACAAATTCTTAGTAATAATAATAATTCAAAATACAGGTTTATATACGAGGTGCATTCAAGTTCTAAGGCCTCCGATTTTTTTTCTAACTAACTACTCACCCGAAAACTGGTGTTACTTCTCGACGTAATCTCCCTGCAGACGTACACATTTTTCACAACGTCGACGCCATGATTCCATGGCCGCGGCAAAGGCTTGTTTAGGAGTCTGTTTCGACCACTGGAAAATCGCTGAAGCAATAGCAGCACGGCTGGTGAATGTGCGGCCACGGACAGTGTCTTTCATTGTTGGAAACAGCCAAAAGTCACTAGGAGCCAGGTGAGGTGAGTAGGGAGCATGAGAAATCACTTCAAAGTTGTTTTCACGAAGAAACTGTTGCGTAACGTTAGCCCGATGTGCGGGTGCGTTGTCTTGGTGAAACAGCACACGCGCAGCCTTTCCCGGACGTTTTTGTTGCAGTGCAGGAAGGAACTTGTTCTTCAAAACATTTTCGTAGGATGCACCTGTCACCGTAGTCCCCTTTGGAACACAATGGGTAAGGATTACGCCCTCACTGTCCCAGAACATGGACACCATCATTTTTTCAGCACTGGCGGTTACCCGAAATTTTTTTGGTGTCGGTGAATCTGTGTGCTTCCATTGAGCTGACTGGCGCTTTGTTTCTGGATTGAAAAATGGCATCCACGTCTCATCCATTGTCACAATCGACGAAAAGAAAGTCCCATCCATGCCTTGGTTGCGCGTAAACATTGCTTGGCAACATGCCACACGAGCAGCCTTGTGGTCGTCCGTCAGCATTGGTGGCACCCACCTGGAGGACACTTTTCGCATTTTCAGGTCGTCATGCAGGATTGTGTGCACAGAACCCGCGGAAATGCTAACACTGGAGGCGATCTGTTCAACTGTCATTCGGCGATCCCCAAAACAAGTCTCTCCACTTTCTCGATCATGTCGTCAGACCGGCTTGTGCGAGCCCGAGGTTGTTTCGGTTTGTTGTCACATGATGTTCTGCTTCATTAAACTGTCGCACCAACGAACGCACTTTCGACACATCCATAACTCCATCACCACATGTCTCCTTCAACTGTCGATGAATTTCAATTGGTGTCACACCACGCAAATCCAGAAAACGAATGATTGCACGCTGTTCAAGTAAGGAAAACGTAGCCATTTTAAGTATCTAAAACAGTTCTCATTCTCGACGCTGCCGCTACAATTCCATCTGCCGTACAGTGCTGCCATCTCTGTGACGTATTGACAACGAACGCACGCTCATTTTAAAACAATGCACATGCTTCTATCTCTTTCCAGTCTGGAGAAAAAAACGCGAAGGCCTTAGAACTTGAATGCACCTCGTAATATGTAGCATAAACGAATATATAGTGTATCCCCGGATCGACACATAAATAGGTAAAAAAAATCTGAAAATTTTTGATTTGAAATTTAATCTTCTGGGGTGCAGCCCTGCTTGGATAGAAAATAATAACCTCTACATCTTTTGGAATCCCATTCGAAAATATTATTTGTTTTTTCGACCCCAAAAGAATATTTATTATCCATTTTTCTAGAAAATGCTCATTCAGCCATTCATAACAAACTCCCGAAATCTAGTGGACAAGACAACCATCGCGTTTAAAATATGAAAGAAATCTTGATTCGTATGGCAGTTCGTCCATAAACCAAATCAAAATATTTAAATATGTATACCGATTAAGTTTTAATAAAGTATGGTCCAGTTACACCATAACGATAGGAAATTGCACGCCAGACGTTAACTTTATTAAAATATTGACGCTTAAAATTTAATACACAATCGGGATTATGTTCACACCAATATCGGCAACTATGTGAGAAAGGCACACTATTAGTATTAAAAGTCTGTTCATCTGACAAAATAATAATAATAATAATAAGTTTTATGTAAATCTCGACCCTCCAGAATTTTCTTTCCCAAAGTAAGACAAAATTTCAACTATAGAGCGCCATTCTAACGTGTGATGAAGTCTGACTTTATATGGTTTAACATATCTTGCTTTATAAACTAATGCTAATGAAAGTCTGCTCTGACTTCTTTCTTAGTAAGAGTTTGGGGTGTTCTTGTACTGAATTTATTACTAACACAGTACTTATGTGATCTTCAACAAAGTTTGTTTTTTGTCACCCATACGATAACACTGAATTAGATAAATCCGTTCTGCTAGAATAAGCTCAACATTTGTGATATTTTGCAGTGGTATCTACAAAATTGTAAACCAACTTTAGAGTACAAAAAACACTACATCAATTTAGAATTAACTATTTTTGACGAGTGCCAAAACGTTATTTTATTTTTATCTTCTGATATCCATAGCCACACTATGCGTTTTGGAAAAGTAAGACAACACAAACATTTTCAAGATGTACTGATCTTGCAAATTAATTGCGTTTTCGCGAAATAATGTAATTGTAAATATTCTTTCTACACTTTGCGACGCTATTTTATTCGAATTTTTCATAGAAAAAATTTGCCCTCAAGTAGGAATCGAACCCACGACCTCTGGCAATGGTCCGGCAAGCCAGAGGTCGTGGGTTCGATTCCTACTTGAGGGCGAATTTTTTCTATGAAAAATTCGAATAAAATAGCGTCGTAAAGTGTAGAAAGAATATTTACATGTACTGATCTTATTGAAATTTTTCACATGTGCATAATTTCTTAACTTGGGCAACTTGTCTTAATAACATTTGGTCGTATCTCCTACAGAAAAAGCACTTTATTAGTAGGTAAAATTACCTACTAGTACATTTTCAAGACATGTTTGATTTTTCAAAACTAAAATTGTGACACATTATACACAATTATTTATGAAATTATTATTACTAGCATTAGTATTAATTGCATATTTCATAATATCAGATCTTATATTTCTTCGCGACAACACGGCTGCTTCTGCAGAAGATTTGCTGTAACTAACTTTCAGACGATATGTTACTGATACTGTTGATTGTCAAGGTCAGTCTGATTGCATTTATTTTGATTACTCCTGCCCATTTGATACTACCGATCATGTTATACTTTTAAAAGGGTCCTTGGTTTTCCTCCTTATCTTGCTAGACTTATGAAGCCGTATTTAAACAAGGATTAATGATATTTTTTATAATGATTACTTATCTATTTTTTTAATATCGACTTCTAGCCTTCTCCAACGCTCCAATCTAGGACCTTTCTTATTCTTGCTGTTTATAAACGATTTACTTGCAAATCTACTTAGTAATGTCTTGAGTTACGCTGACGCTATTCAAATTTTATGTAGTGTTAAGTAATGCTGATGTCAAATTTTTGCAAGAAAGTATTGATTTTATCACTCATTGTTCTAGTGCCATTCACTAGAACACGGTGGTTAATATAGATAAATGCTTTGTAATGTCCTTAACTAAAAAATTAACACCTTTTCCTTCCTCCTATTCTATGAACGGTCACACGCTTTAGAAAGTTACTTCTATGAGGGATCTTGGAAATCTTTAAAATTTCTAAGTTTCAAAGCATCTGGCATTTATCAGGTTCGTGGAATTGACTGTTTTCTTTTTTTTTTTGCTGAAGCAGGAGAACTTCAGTCATTGTATGTTCGAAGAGAGTTACATAGCGCAAGCTTTTTATATAAATTAATGAATGGTCGGATTGACTGTTCAGATTTGCTCTCTGGTGTTAAACTTTCATATTTCGCGCATTTCTTTTCGTCAATTTTCCATATTAGCATATCGCATTCTAAACCCAAATATCTTTTGGAGAGTCCCGTTAAATCACATAATGAAGAATACAGAGATAATATACGTAGATATAATTACTGGCAGCCGACATTGAGGATGTATTTGACTCCGCTTTTTCTTTTTGTTTTAAATTTATAATTATATACTCGTACGAAGGATATTGCGAAATCAAGTACTCCGTAAATTGCCAGCATTCCACAATTATCATATTCGTAAAATTTGACATTTTTAACTTATAATTCAGTTGACAGTTCGATTTAAAACCGAACAGTTTTGTCTCAACAGAATTTAACAAAGTAATAATTGTGTCAAAAATGGAAATTTTGAATCGTGATTTTCCAGTCATGATTTTTTACGATTTTCAATACAGTTTGACACCAAAGCAATGTGTGGAAAAGCTTAGTTCGGTATTTGGGAATGAAACACCATCCAAAACTAAGGTTTACAAATGGTTCGCAGAATTCAAGCGTGGAGGACCAACGTTTGGTTACGATCTTCGTTAAGGCCGGCCATGCACCTCTGTTGTTGCGAAAAATATCGATCCTGTGCGTGAAATGATTTTATCAGATCGACATATGACATACAGTGAGATAGAGGCGTCCTTAGGTATTACCGCGAAACAAATACATACGATTTTGCACGATCTTTTACATGTCATGAAGCTTTCCAGTTTATAGATCCCTCAAAATTTAAAAGACGAGCAAAACGGGCACGTGTCAAGTGGTGCACGAAAATGTTAAAAGGATTTAATTGTTGTTGTTCAAATTCTATATATAACATTGTAACAGGTGACGAATCCTGGATATATTCATATAAGCCGAAAACTAAACAGCAATCGACTGTATGGGTGTTTCAAAATGAACCTGAACCAACAAAAATGCGTTTCGAAAAGAATGTTTGCTTGTTTCTTCGGAAAAACGGGGCATATTGCAACTGTTGCATTAGAGGATTAACGAACAGTTAATGCTGATTGGTATACGTCAATTTGTTTGCCGGAAATTATCGATGAAGTCAGAAAAAAACAATATAAATCGACGAATCATTGTTCATCATGACAATGCAAGCGTACTCTTTTTAATACTATACATCCCAATCGGCAGCCAATTTCGCTTTCAGTTGTTACCAAAACTTCAAGAAGGTGCAACATAAACAGCGGTATTTGCAATTTGCAAAGAATTTGTCGTACAAATTCTGCTGCAAATGATATTAAAGCGCAAGGTATTGGCATGTCTGTAGATAAATACTCGTATTAGTCGTCGTTCAGTAGGAAAAATTTTAGAAAAGAAAAATACTATCCGTATAAAATTTGCCTCGTTCAACAACTGTCTGATGATGATTTCGCCAAAAGGCAAGAGTTTTCTGAATCAATGTTGATCATTTATAATATTAATAACTATTTTGTAGACAATATAGTATTTTAGGATGAGGCAACTTGATCGGTACTATTCATAGATATGACTGTCAGTATTTGGCACAGAGTAATCCTCACTGGATACAAGAGGCACATACGTAACACCCTAGAAAGCTTACCGTTTGGGCTGATATTTGCAGAAACTGAATAATAGGACCTTTTTTATAGAAGAAACTCTAAATGGTCAAAGATATTTAGAACTTTTAAAGAACCCGATTCGTGGGTCTTTTCATCGCATAGTTTAGCAAACAGCCTGTTCTGTAACGGTCGGCTTTTAATAAAATTAACCATTTCTACAACTTCACAAAGACTTTTATTGGGATTTTCCGTCATATTCTTTGCGACAAGAGCAATGAAGCAGTGCGTCCATTCGCCCCTGGGTATAAGACGATTTTTTAATATTTTCTTTAATCCACTATTATTTCCTGTTATCGCCTTTGCACCATGACTACACACCGCAATACATTTTGTCCAATCTATATTAGCATAGTTTCTAATAGCTTCATAAAAAAAGCATCAAAAAGACATTGCCCTGTTGCATGACCCGGTACTGTTAGCAAAACAACATATTTTCTTTGATTGATGTGCCCTATCACATTCATACCTCATAAAAAATAAGAACTAAGACATGTTTGCTACATCTGTTGATTCATCAAATTGAATACTAAAAAATTCACTTGAACTCACTTGCTTAATTATCTGATCGCGAACACCGGCAGTCAAGTCATCAATTCGCTTTGATATTGTGTCGTCATAAGAAAGCGGAATTTTTTTGCTAACTATATCAATTGCAGCGGGCAATATGAGGTTTTCGGCGATTACATGAACTTTGGAAATATTAGCTACTATCAATGCTACAAGATGGCTTCAAGTACACCTTTATCAGTATGGCTTGATTTACAGATATAAGTTTCTCGACTTCTCAAGGTATGTAATTTTCTTTCGAAAAATTCTTAGGGTTTATTTTTATGAACCAGATGTTTAGTTTCCAAGTGTCGAACTAATTTTAAGGGCTTCATGCTTTCATAAAAGAGAACTTGAAAGCAAGCAACGCCCTATAGCTTTCCATCCAATGATGTAAAACCATTTAACTAACTGTCATTGTACAACCTTCTCTTTTTATCAACCGATTCACAGGATGTAGAAAGTTCACTTCGTTTTTTCACAAATTTATCCATTTCGCATTTCACGGTTGACCGCACACTAACATAAAACTACCAGATGCACACTTCGCATTCGAAACTTAACTGAAGTTGTTCAAACGCACCCAAATGCATGTTCAAACATGCTCTTAGAGCGAGTATTATACATAAAATAATAGGAATAGTCATATTACATTTTTTACACTGTCGGTATTTTCTTAAAGTATAAAATTAGTGCAATGTATAGCAAGCGCCAGATAAGTTGTCGAGCGGAGGTGTAAGTTCACGCAGGATTAGAAGTATTGGAGAGATTTGTATTTAGTTTTACTCAATTTACAAGATACCTTAGTTGGCGTAAACTACATATCTGTCACTTAATAAATTAAAAATTTATTAGAGTAAAATATATAACGTGGACGTTTATAAAAATGGCTTCTGCGCACCCCTCCTCTCGCCATCTTATTTGGCGCTTGCTATAATTATATAATATTAAATATTTTTTTACATCTATAATTACAGTCAAAATTAAATTAGTAATAATAAGGGTTACTAGTATTATTCCTTTGGGGGGGGGGGGGGGGCGCGAAATATTAATTTTATTTATATTTACTACTTTTGGGGGTCGCGGAGCTAATAAGGTTGAAAATTGCTGCCTTATACATAAAACAACCTAAACTAACCTGTACTACCTTGTATTCTAATAATAATATTTAATAATGTTTTAATAGTAAATGGAATGGTAAACAAGAAATATTTGCATTTCATGTATGTATATTATGGAAATATGCATGTACATATTTACATTATTATTATATACATATTATTTATTCATATATTTCTCAGAACTTAATTTGTGTATGAATTTAATAATTTAGAACGATAATAATTTTTGTAATTTTTATAGGATGATCGTGATACAGACCAGCATTATTATGTTAAAAGCAAGCAAAAAAATATATACAAGGGAGGATTGAGCTCTCAACGCCAACAACGCCATCGTGTGAGTAGTAGGGATAGACTCACGTTCTAGCCTGCAAACGGTAACTTCGAGTATCTGGTCTTAGCTAGGAAAGTTTCATTTTTCCGATCAACAAGTGAATGCACTAATTCAAAGAAAATTTATGTCAATGGAGTTACGCGACAATTAACGGATGTCATAAAAGAGCAAAGAAAAAACATTTCTCAAGAACTTCTTAACGAGTATCGACGTGAAGGAGATGATTTTCTCATGAACATCGCCACCGGGGACGAATCTTGAGTTCATATGACCCCTAAACAAGCAGCAGCAAATGGAATATCGTGGTCATGATTCTCCACGTGTAAGTGTTCCATCAGTACAAAAAGTCGTACTCACAATTTTCCGGGATGCAAAGGGAATCATTCACACTGCATATCTGCCGAAGGGTTCAACAATTAATTCAATAAGATACTACAAAACTTTACGATCAGTAAAGGATTGTATCCGTAGAGTAAGGCCGGAAAAAATGATTTTTTTCTTGCACCACAACAACGCCAGACCACAATGCACCGATGAAACGATGAAGAGATTGACGAACCTGAAATTCACAGTTGTTTCGCCCCTCCATACAGTCCTGATTTTGGCACCTTCAGCTTTGTGGTTGTTCACAAAGTTGAAGGAGGTTAGTGAAAGGTCAATGTCTTTCATCAAACACTGAAGTTCGGGCTGCTGTTTTGAACTGGATCAACAGTAAACAAGAAAGTTTTTCATGGATGCAATCAAGAAATGGATTCAGCGTTTGGAGAAATGTGTGGCACTTAATAGTGATTATATGGAGAAATAATTACGTACATTGGTAGTGTTGCGTCCATATAGATTTAATTTGTATTTTAGTTTTATTTAAATATAATCAAATAGATTTAGTTGTATGTATTTATTTTACGTATTAAATCATAGGTTTTAATTTTATACTATTTGTAAATGTTAAGTGTAGAGAAAGGTCTTGGAATTTCCCAAATATCTAATTTGTTAATTTCGTAAGTGGTCAGGTATTATATTGCTTATCCATTGTCTTGTTTCCTACGGCCATAAAACTTTTTACTCAATACAGGTATAATCGTTTTTGTAAATTCGTTCATTTGCATATGTAGACCTATATAATGGCATAAGTTTTATTGTTATATTTCAAACTATTATATTATTCAAAACTAATATTTCGGTCAAGTCAAATTACGAAAATTCCTTTAAACCAGGAGGAATAACAGGTAGTACAATAAATTAACTTCATTTTAAGCCTAGTTTTATTAATTTGTCTTTTCTTATTTTTATTTTATAAAGTTAGAGATCTTATATATCAACCCGCCCTTGCATTTACAATCCAAAAGACAAAGTGTTAATAATACAGTTCTTGTTAACTGAGCGTTGCATATAATGCTTTTAGTTGTTTATTTTCTGTGTAATTCAGAATATGTATTGCAAAATATGCTACAACGTCACGGTTTCAAGTAATCGCCGCCATCAAGTGATTGAAGTATTGTTTGATTATAAACGCTTCAAAAACTGTCTGGAGAGCAATGTTATTTTATAGTTCAAATAGGCCTCCCTCTATACCAGTAGCTAACATTTTAAAAATTAAAGTTCATCAATAGTTAAGTGGACGTGCAATATTTACTTCAAAAGTGTGGTTGTAAATTTCATTAATACCAGTATTTAAGAAGAAACAGGTATTTACAAATCAATAGATACTGTCATAGATCAAGATGAAGTAATAAATTAACCAAATGAATTCTTAAATTCAGTTAATTTATCTGGATCGCCACCCCACATCATTAATCTGAAGATTAGTGTTCCCATTATTCTTAATAGAAACATTGACCTACTCCGTCTTTAAAATGGTACCAGTTTGGCAGTCAAAAGATTATTAAACAATCTCATCGAAGCAACAATTTTAATTAGCAAATTCAAAGGAGAGGATATACTAATACCACGTATACCAATGATACAAATATGCCATTTCAATTCAAGCGATTGTAATTTCCAATTAAACCAGCTTTCGCAATAACGATAACAATCATTGTAAGTATATAGATTGAATTTGGAGAATCCATGTTTTCTCATGGACAATTATACCTTGCGTCCCCCGTGTAGGAAAACCAAGGGATTAGTTTGTATATATTCCAAATGGAATCACCAAAGACATTGTATATCCAAGAGCATTGTAATGAACTTATAGTTGAATACAACAGTAATTACAATTTATGTAATCCAAAACATAAAAATAATAAATTGGATATATAAATATCCAATTCTAAACTAAATACAATAACTGACATCAAACTTTCAATTATGTACATTTAATCTATAACGTGCCAAAAATTAGAAAATGGAGATTGGGTTTATTCCACTAATTAGTACTTACATGATTTCCGGCAACAGGAATCTGCCTAATCTGCAAGTTACTTACGCACAACTGCAAAAACATATTCAAGCTTGTGTTATTTGGTGAAACAGGGGCAATAAATCGTAAACCTGGCGATGGAGCATCTAGAAAACGAACAGCAAATTGCATAGAGGATATTCGACGTCTAATGGACAACTCAACAAGTTCATTTGTCAGTGGGAACGTCATACTATTTTAAATAAGGTCTTAAAGTTGTTTCCATATAAAATTCAAGCAGTTCCGGAACTCAAATAGGTAGATTTTCTTACTAGAACATAGTACTGTGTATGGTTTTTGAATAACATAAATAATAATGACATTCTCAAGAAATACTTCTTTTCGGATGAGGCTGGATTCCATCTTTCAGGATATTTAAATAAACAAAATATGAAAATTTGGTCTGCAGAAAACCCTCATGAATTTGTGGAAACTATGGTACGTTCACAAAAAATAAGCCTCTAGCTAGCAGTTTCAAGAAGACGAATTATTAGGCCTATATTTTTTAATCAAACCATAAATGTTGAAAGATATTGAAATGTTTTATGAGAGCCGTTTATTAATGAATTTCATGATGATGAACTTACAGAAAGATATTTTCAGCAAGAGATTCGAGATTTGTGCGCTGGTGCATCGCGCACAAATTTCGAGAAGTAATAGCTTCATTGCAAGAACTTTTTCTCCAAAATCTCCAAATTTAACAATTTCAGACTATTTTATTTTTCCATATTTAAAGAATACCATTTTCAAGACCAGACATCACACAACCGAAGAGCTTCGTAATGCTACTGTGAATTTTTATGCTGGCATAACCCAAGAAATAGATGGCTTTGAAAGCATGAAGCGTAGAGTTCAACTTTGACTTCAAAATGGTTAACATTTGCAACATCTGCTTTAGTATTATTTTCTTTTAATTTTGACTATTGTAATAAATATTTTTTCAAAAACTAAATTACTAATTATTACACACATTTACAGGACATAACTAAACTATCAAAATTATACGTTTGTGACAGAATACGTGCACTGTCACCTACCATTATAAAAAAAAAACATGGCCATCTCTAATGAGAAAAGTTTCTGAAGGCACGTTATATACTCGTATCTCCTCAAATCAAGCAATATCAAAGCACTGCCGGGTTCAGCTAGTTCTATAAAATTGCATCTTCACATTTTTCATGCTTTGTCTCTTTCTTTCAAGGACACCTGTATATGTGTTCTCTGGACAGCCCTGCGTTATCCGTATATGCTGCCGAAAGTTTTCTCGCCTATTTTCAAAATCATTACATCTCAAGCTTCGATGTTAAAAATTCGACAAACTAATGAATTAATTTGATATTAAGTATTTTGCAAATGTTTATATTTAGAACATATTTTCAATTTTAAAATAAAAATATATAATCACATCATCTTAATCAAAAATGTATAAAGCTACTCATAAAAACTATATTATTGAACATTCCTTTGTTTTATTTCTATTTATAGAAAGTAACCACTATTGTACACTAAACTATGAAAGTAACAACAGATATTAATTACTCATTACTTACTTTCAGAGTTGCCAATAAGCATAACATTACCCAGAAAAGGTATTACGGGGGGTCCTCGCAATTTCCAGGCCAATAATACACATCGAATCCATGTTTTTAAATACACCATAGTAAATATCAGTAACATGATTAGGACAACGGCACAGGCCATAACTCTTCCATTCGATATCTGAAACGTATCGTAAACACACCATATATATTCCAAAGTTGCTCTTTAAACTTAATTACTATTCTTTAACACTCGGACATTTATACGCATACCACAATGTTGTATTATGAATTTAAAACATTTCGTTGTTCATCATATATTTCAAAATAATCATAACACAATAGGAGAATATTTACGTTAAGCCTTGCATTTTTTCCATTTAGATGTGTATGAAAAATTAGTAAAAAATGAATTGATTTGAAAAAATTTCGTAAATAAAATAATTGCCATTGTTTTCAGTCTTACATAATACATTATAGTACTACATGTCGATAATTTATTTATATAAATAAAAGTAGCAAGTTCATTAAACTAAGTAATAGTAAAAGTGTGTCTCATTACGTCTTCTCATAGCTTCTTACCGACGACAGTGATGACACAACATTTTGAACATGTTTTATACGTTTACTACTAGATATAGGCCAGAACAAAATAGTAAAAACGAGTTTGAGGTAGCCCTTTACAGATTTTCTTCCGCATTGGCATGGGTAGTTAGAGTCTAGATGGTACTAAATGCACTTTTCCGTATTGTTTATTATATTTTATTTTATTGAGAATTACAAAACAAGTGTCATAATGTTACTGTATAGTTTATTAAAATTAAAATTAATGTTGCTAAATGTTGCTCTATTTCATTCATGCGAAAGCTAAATTCAACCCCTTCTTCTTATGTAATACATAATCAACTCTTAACACAATCCGATACGTTCAGGGATCTTGGTGTATATTTTGATAGCGAACTTAGATTCTCTTTCCATAGCGAACAACTTTGCGGCTCCACCTACAGAAAATTGGGATTTATTATGCGTGCTGCTAAGTGCTTCACTAATCTTGACATACTTAAATTCCTCTTCTTTGCATTCGTTGCTAGCAGTTTGGAATATGCTTCTCCCGTCTGGTCACCTTACCACGTTTCTCACCAGCTTTCTATTAAACGCCTGCAGCGGAGATTCCTAAAATTTTTGTCTTACAAACTTGACGGGATGTATCCTCCAAGGAGAATCGATTATGATTCACTGCTTGAAAGGCACAACATGCAATCTTTCACTAATCGCCGTAACACGCATGGTGCGCGGTTTGTTTGGAAGATTCTTCATGGGGTTATTGACTGTGCACCATTGTTATCGCAATTAAAATTCTATCTCCAGCGGCAATCCTCCAGATTTGTCAATACTCTTATCAATCCGCCTCCCAGAACTAACGTGTTACTTAACTCACCTCTTTACAGAATGAGCCGATCTGCTAATAGCACTTACGACGACTTCGTTTAAGTGTTGGCTTTTGTGTTACTTATTGCTTTAGATACTTTTTGCTTATATTTTTTCGTTTTATTACTTAACTTGGATATTTTTTCTTGAGATTAATTTTGTATTATGTATTTATTTTAATTTTAGTTACTTATGCTTTTTGTAATTTGTTTTGTGTATTGTGTACGTGCATACATTTACATTTGTATTATATCCTGTAAATTGTCTCTGTTGGGTAATAAATGATATTATTATTATTATTATACCTATTGGCCTATTATGCCATTAACTAAATTCAATCGCCCTAGATATATTCTCATTCTACTGCTTCTACTTACTTCTTCACACACACACACACGCACGCACGCAGGCACGCACGCACCCACGCACGCACGCACGCACGCACGCACGCACACACACACACACACACACACATACACACACACACACACACATGCACACATAATTATTTCTTGACCTTTGCATATTATAGTAGATTCAGATAGTCGGTGATTTAAAGCCTGTTTTACTTTAGTATGTATATATTTAAAATAATTTCTTACATATTTCGGCAATTAATGCCTTTTTCAAAAATGCATTTGAAAATATTTTTGTGATGTTTATATTGTGGTTATATAATTGGCAAGTATATTGCTAACAGATTTTCTAAATCTGTTCTGTCATTTATTGAATTGCTATAATATATTTCTTTCTTTCTTGTTTTTTCAGATATATTTATTGCGGTTTTATCGAAATTAAATATTGCTTTAATTACCCGGCCGCTACTCCCTAAAAATATTACTTTTATCTCGTATTATAATTACTAATATATATATATATATATATATATACATATGTCAATTGATAAATTCTTGGAGTTTTTCGGCTTTTATATGAAATATTTACAAATATTATCAAATTAGTATGTAATTGTGAAGTAAATGTGAATGTAAACATTGCTGTCTGCAAATTACAAAGCAAATCATACGAAATTTTTAATTGAAAAATTTTGTCTACGTTAGGACTTGAACCCAAGTCTATGGTTTGCCGGACCGTGGTAGCAACGGTCCGGCAAACCGTAGACTTGGGTTTCTTTTTTGTCTCTGTTGTCCATCAGATGTCAGGAGATTATCTAGTGTCATTTGATAAGACAAAATTTACTACTTGACCAAAAAGCGAACTTTGTGACGTTACTTCATAAACCCGCATTGACGAAGTCGTAAGACAGAAACACATGCGTCTATGGTTGATGTGAACGCTACTTAAATACATGATGTATTAATTAAGAATTGCTGAAAAAAACAAGTCAATCAACGGGAGGAAACGTACAGACGCGTTTCGTTCTAGTTGGAACTTTTCAATGCACGGCATTCCTCGAAGACGGACATTGCTTTTCATTTCTATACTTTCTGTATATATAGTTAACATTTGGAACTTACTGCAAGTGAGAATTAATGATTTAATATTCATTAATTCTCATATACAGAAAGTATAGAAATGAAAAGCAATGTCCGTCTTCGAGGAATGCCGTGCATTGAAAAGTTCCAACTAGAACGAAACGCGTCTGTACGTTTCCTCCCGTTGATTGACTTGTTTTTTTCAGCAATTCTTAATTAACCTAATTACCAGGAAGTTCGTTGTCGCGAAAGGGTGTGTTCTGCATATTGGTACAAACTTAGTTTGTCGGATTGTAATTATGAACGCATCACATAAGTCGACATTTACATGTAAGAATGAGATTTAATATTCATTAATTCTCACTTGCAGTAAGTTCCAAATGTTAACTATATATACAAAAAGTATAGAAATGAAAAGCAATGTCCGTCTTCGAGGAATGCCGTGCATTGAAAAGTTCCAACTAGAACGAAACGCGTCTGTACGTTTCCTCCCGTTGATTGACTTGTTTTTTTCAGCAATTCTTAATTAACCTAATTACCAGGAAGTTCGTTGTCGAGAAAGGGTGTGTTCTGCATATTGGTACAAACTTAGTTTGTCGGATTGTAATTATGAACGCATCACATAAGTCGACATTTACATGTAAGAATGAGATTTAATATTCATTAATTCTCACTTGCAGTAAGTTCCAAACATGATGTATTGTCCATGTGTACAGATAACATGTTTATGCTTATTTGTATTACCTACAATTGATAAAGTATTTCTTTGCAGTTCGTACTACTCTATATGCGAACCGCAAATTGTAATTTATCTCTTTCTAACACACATAAATACGCGCTGTAATACTACACACGTTAGTAATTTTAAGGTATTCTTACGCCTTAAATTTGGCCTTGGACTGAAAATAAATTCTTTATGAACTATACTTTGTATACATACGCTTGATGTGTGCTCACACATCGATATACTATATGTTTTTTGGTATTATTCGATTATCTTCAAAATGTGTACGAGAAGTAATTTATTAATAATTAACATTTTATTTAAAAAAAGCCGCACATATATATATATATATATATATATATATATATATATATATATATATTCTCGGCTGTTGTTGCAGGTTGTAGGTATTTTGTCTACACCAAAATTACTTCAAATACAACAATGAAACATACACACAAATAGAAGGATTACCGATGGGAAACCCGTTAAGCCCACTGTTAGCAGAAATATACATGAATAACTTCGAAGAAGAACTATTCAAGAAAAACACGGTATTAATTCAACAAGTCGATTTCTAGGCCAGATATGTAGACGACCTAATTTGCATATGGAAGGGTACAGATAGGCAATTAACGGAGTTCCTAAAAGTAATAAATTCTATAAACCACAAGATACAATTTACAAAAGAAACAGAAAAAGACAAGAAAATAAACTTTCTAGATATTACAATAAACAGAAATAATAATAAGCTTACATTTGAAATCTACAGAAAACCCACTTTTACAGACAACATATTACACGCAAACGCTAAACAATCGATGAAAATAAAAATGTCAACATTCCATAGTTATATGCATAGAGCCACAAACACACCATTAAACAAGACAGATTTTAATACAGAAATAAACACAATTAAATTAATCGCAAGAAATAATGGATATGACCCTAAAATCGTAGATAAACTGTTAAAACATAAAGAAATACAAAATAATAAGAACAAATACCTATACCCGAAAATAACAGAAAATATACAAAGATGGCACAAAATTACATACATACCCCAACTCACTAATAAAATAAACAGAATAGTAAAAGGATTAGATACCAAAATAAGCTGGGTAAATAAAACAAATTTGGGAACAATGATTAGCAACAACAAAGATAAAAGAGATAAAATGGACCAATCAGGTGTTTATAAATTAAAATGTAAAAACTGTGAGGCTATCTATATCGGCCAAAGTGGACGAGCCATTAAAAACAGAGTTAAAGAACACAAAAAGTCAATTTTATATAGTGAGAAAAACACAGGCTTTGCCGAACACTGTATAGAACTCAACCACTTCCCCGATATAGATAACTGCGACTTAATACACAATATCACAAAAAGCAAGAGATTGGACCTACTAGAAATATTAGAAATAAAACTAGCGAAAAAACAAAATCTATCAATCACCAACACACAGATAGAATATGCCAATACACCCTTTATAGACACTGTAATACACAACATAGTACCACCCCCACTACACACAAGAACAGACAACATATAAGAACAAGTGCGATAGTCTTTAAGTTAGAAGAAGAAGAAGATGCAAACCCGGCAAACCCGCCCGACAACAACTCCGATCACATAATCACCGTCCAACTACAAAACGCTTTTATAAATCCGAAGAAAACGTCGAAAAAACAAAAAACAGATCACGCAAGTACACCTATCGAAACAAAAAACGCATACAGTGTCCTCGAAAAAACAATAACCGAGGAAAAAATGGAAGAAGAAACCGAAATCACTCCACAACCGTTAACTTCATACAACAGCACTCCCAGGGTAAGTGATAAGACATACACTACACAAAACACAAAAACTGAAACAAAAAAATCACACAAAATCGCACCAATTATCATAACCGAAAAAGACAAATGGTCACACATACGAAACATACTCAAAACACACAGCATTAACACAGTACAAAGCAAACTCGTAAAACCAGGAATACATATCGAACCGACAACTGACGAAGACTACCGAAAACTTAAACACATACTTGACAACGAACAAATTCAATTTTACACATTTTAATTGAGAAGCGAAAAGACATTAAAGGTAGTTATGCGTGGCATTCCTACCTTTATCACCGAAACTGACATTACAGACGACTTGACGGACAAAGGCTACCCGACAATCAAAATTAAAAGGATGAACGGCAAACAAGGCATACCGGCACCACTAGTATTAATCGAACTAACGAGACAGTACAAATCTATACACAACATACACGACTGCTGCGGACTCGCAATAAAAATCGAACAACTAAACAAACGGACAGACATTATACAATGCCACAAGTGCCAGACTTTCGGACATCACCAAAGAAACTGCAACATTAACTACAAATGCATGAAATGCGGAGACGGACATTCGACACACTTATGTATCAAGACAAAAACAACCCCACCAAAGTGTGCAAACTGCGGTGGCCCACACTTATCCACATTCATCAACTGTCCAAACAATCCAAACAACCCAACAAACAAAACCACACCAAAACCTAAGTACATACCAGCACCACCCCCAACAACTAATTCCTGGACTCAAAGACAAAACAAAACAACACTTAACACAGTTGACGAATTAGCACTTGCCTTAGGCAATATGCTAATAACATTACACTCGACAAACGCAACAAACGAACAAATACAATACTTCGTAAAACAAACACAGACAATAATAACACTTTACAATAAAACACATTAAACACACACACAACTGAAACGCAAAAAAATGTGATGATGACCAACAAACAAACACACATGACTTAAACGCAAAAACGCGACTGACGCACAGACTGCACATACAAAACACATGACCGCACAAAAAACACAACAACGCACGATTACTAATCAGACTCAAACACATCACAACCCTGGGAGACACGAAACAATGGAGTGGAAATGGAGGCAATCTTCGACCACAAAATAAAATTCAACGACTCATACATCTTTAAGTTAGATTTATAGATCTCTTTGAGAATGGCATAACAGCCGAAACAGATGTTAGAGAATTTAAATAAATCTCATAGTGAAACAAGCCAAGTGTTTTAATTCTTTATTATTTACTGTATGAAATATATATATATATATATATATATATATATATATATATATAGATAATTATTTCGTGACCTTTGTATGTTATGGTAAATTCAATTTATTGGCGATTTAAAGTCTGGTTTTACTTCAAAATGTATATATTTAAAACAGTCCTACATGTTTTGGCAAATGATGCCTTTTTCAAGGAATATAAAATATAAATGACAGTATATGTAGGACTGTTTTAAATATATATATTTTGAAGTAAAACCAGACCTTAAATCGCCAACAAATTGAATTTACCATATATATATATATATATATATATATATATATATATATATATATATATAGACTATAAAGCATTATCGACCGTACTGTATAAGTAAAAATTTAATTAACGGGTGAGCGGTCTGTCAAGTAAAAATAAAACTCCTTTATTCCACTCTATATTTCATAACGCATTGGTTACTTCATCAGGAGTGTAATTCAGAGTTAAAATTTAGCAAATAACGGCACTAAACATGTTAAAATTCGTCAACTTTAAAACATCACATCAATATGTTGTTAGTTTGTCGTCAACCTCTTAAAAAGTTTTATATTTATATTTTGTATTCTCTTGATAAAGGCGTACTGCCGAAACATGTAGAGTTTTTTAAATACATATATTTTGTAGTAATATACAGACCTTTAATCGCCTACTGATTAGGTTTACTATATATATATATATATATATATATATATATATATATATATATTTGTTTTATAGAGGGAGGCAAATTCATTAACATCCACGTTTCAACTGTTCATAATATTCCTTTTACAGTCAAACAAAGCACACCTATGAGCATTCCAAAACAAAAACATCACAAAATAAACTTACAGTAAACGTTGATAGTTTTGCTCTATGTGCAATTAGAAATTATATTTATGATTACCTTTTAATTAGCTTAGTATGAACTTTACTATTATTAATTCTCGAACATGTACCTACCGGTGAAGATACTAAACAGTGTTCTCAGAGAAAGAGAAATTTTCTACAGTTGAAGAACTTCTTTGTGGAACGTATTGCAAAATACTGGATTTTGTTTAAAAAATGTGGCTTTAAAGAGAGACGATTTTTTGCAACCACTACATGCACATAAAAATTGAAAAATTCTTTCAATTTGTGTTTCTGAATAAAACATGGGGTTTTCAGGATGGAAGCACTTTAAAATCTTGACAAGATGTTAATACAAAATCCGTTACAACAAAAGGTTTAGATAAAAATGGAATTAACTAATCAAGAAGAAAATTAATGCGACGATCATACTACTCAATTTTTGTCTTGTAGTTTTACATGCTGGTAGCAGTGCTAATATTATATCTTCTACTAAAAATATGGATTTCCAAGGAAATATGAATAGAGCAAACTTTCAGAAGTAGTTTGAAAATCAGGTGCTTATCAATTTGAAAAATCCTTCAATGATTGTTATGTATAATACCAGTTATCATAGCACTGTAATAAATAAATCCAACATCCCTATAAAAAAGACATGAAATTTGGGAATTGTTGGCAAATAATACGAGGATTGTTCGGAGACTACTTACAAAAGTTGACAAGATGGATACATGCAGTCGATGAGTAGGTAATTTATGACAACACGAATAAACAAAGATTTTTTTTATCTAAAACCACATTTCTACTTGCTAACTTATCGTTACCAACATCACACACGTACGAGGACAGCTCGGAAACTACGTCGCCTAACACAGAATGGCGCAAATTCGCAGGAATCTTCTTTGCCATTCTCTAGAATCATCCTTTAATAGGTTAAATATGACAATATAGAGCGATCTGTCAATTAGTCTGTTTTTGTACGCCAAAGTAACCGTACCGTCTCGTGTGATTTTGTAATAATGGAGAAAACTGAGTTAAGAGCAGTGATAAAGTACTTTTATTTAAAAAGCTTAACGCCAACCGAAATCAAAGCAGATCATATGTCATATGAACACAAATGATGAACTCCGTAATGGACGTCCAAAAACTGTTACTGTTCCGAATATGATTGAAAAAGTCCACCTTATCGTCTTGGCCAACCGTCGAGTAAAAGTGCGCGAGTTAGCAGACATTATAGGTATCTCAAATTACAGTGTGAACAGAATTTTAGCTGAAGAATTGGAAATGAAAGAATATTTGGCGCGTTGAGTGCCGCTGTTATTCACACCGGAGCAAAAACTGAATCGTTTGAGTGTTTCTCGCGACCTTTTGGCATGCTTTCGCCGCAATCAGATGGACTTTGTACGCCATTTCATTACCGTCGATGAAACCTGGGTCCACCATTACACTCCCGGAAACTAATAGCAATCCAAACAATGGACAAAAGAATGTTATCCGCCACCAAAGAAGTCAAAACGGTTTCGTCAGCAGGAAAGGTTATAGCAACTATTTTTTTTTGAATTCACATGAAATTAATTATCTCGGTAGACTACTTAGAAAAGGGGAAAACAATTATGCCAATTTGTTGCAACAATTAAGCAACAAGATCAAAGAGGAACGGCCTCGTTTGGCAAAGAAGAAAGTGCTTTTCCATCAGGATAATGCACCTGTCCACAAGTCTGAGACTGTAATGGTAAAATTTCATGAATTGGAATTTGAATTAGTACATAATTCGCCCTATTCCCCAGATTTGGCTCCCAACGATTATCATCTCTTTCCAAACCTGAAAAAATGGCTCGCCGGTAAGAGATTTTCGTCTAATTACGAGGTAATCGCTGCTGTAAATTTATATTTCGAGAACTTGTATTCATCGACCTACAATGAAGGCATTACTAATTTGGAATATCGTTGGAGTAAGTGTTTTGAGTGAGCAGGAGACTATATTGAACAATAAAATGTTTTTATCGAAAGAACTTGCGTTTTCTTTGTTAGACCACATAATTTCCGAACCACTCTCGTAACATAAACTGCGATAATTCAGCATTAAAAATGCTATGTAATATACAGTTTGTCCACAGATTCATTCTCAACATGGGGATCTCGCGTATTATGAAAGATAGGGATTTGGTTAAATGGGATCAAATAATCCGGAGGTAAAGTTGTACCAAACCCTATACACTAACTTTGAACATTTAACGTACCGCTTTTGCAAAAAAAGTGAATTTTCGTTTTTTCGATTTTCTTTAATAATTCATTTATGTATTTTTAAAGTAAGACAAATTTAGTTTGCACTTCCTTAAGGCACTTTTTTAATAGGAATCTGGTGGTGTACTTAAATTTTTGAATACTGTAGTAGTAGTTGAGCTACAATGGTCAAGTTTCATTTTTCTTATGGGGGCCATAGTTGGCTATGACGCAAAAGAAAACAATTTTTTTCCCTTTTCAAAAATGTATAATTTGCTATACCTGATACCAAAACTAATTTCAAAAATTAAAAAACAACATATTGTTACATTAGCAGGTTAGAGCGGTTGTGGCATTTGACAATAGAAGGTTTTGCAAACAAAGAAAGGGAGAAGACTTTATTTTGCAACAATTATTTATTAAATTAAAAACATAGGCAGCCCAAAAAATACTTAGATATTAGTTTTAAAAAAATTATAGTAACAAATTATAAAAAATGTTCGAACAGTTGACCATCATTTTCCAAACTTAAATAGGATCTACGGATAGTAGATTTAACAACTTTATATAAAATACCCCTTGGAATAGCTCGACATTCGTGAACCACGCTTACGAAGTTCATTTACGTTATTGTAGCGGCGGGCATACACTTTGTCTTTAATGTAACCCCACAAATAGAAGTCGAGCGGCGTCAGATCAGGAGATCTTGATGGCCATGCAATTGGTCCACGAGTTCCGATCCACCTGTTACCAAACTGCTGACTGAGGAAATTGGTTACAATTCTGAAATTATGTGCTAGAGCATCGTCCTGATGAAACCAACAATTATGAGCCTCTTGTAAAGGTAATTCAACCAGCAAGTCTTCAAAATTATTTTGCAGTAAATGCAAATAAACGTCGGACGTTAGTGTTTAATTAAAAATTATTGGACCAATTAATCGTGATCCTAGTATGCCACACCAGACATTAAACCCAAAACGCACTTGATGTCGAGCAGAGGGTTTTCTATAGACCGAAATCGTAAATTTTGTCTATTGAATAAACCATTGTTTGTGAATCTAGCTTCATCGGACGATAATATTTGAGAAGAAAAATTATCATTATCATAGCATTGCCTAGTGTACCATTCACAAAATTCTCTTCGTCTTTCATTATCCCCTGGTCTTAAAGATTGACGTACATTGTATTTATATGGATGATATTTGTGGGAGGCCAAAATCTTATGGGCAGTAGATTTGGGAACGCCGGTGTTATGTTGAATTTCCCGAACGGATTTTCAACAACTGCTTGTCAAACATTAGTTTTAGTTTCATTAATTATGCGCTGCGGTTTTATATATGGCTTAGTAAATGATCTATGATGTATTAAATTACCGTTAAATTTCTGTAAGTAGCAAGATGGGGTTGTCTGCGTTCTGGATACTGGTTTATGTACATTTCGGCAGCTCTCGTTGAATTTTTGTGACACAGAATGTAACAGGACAACATATCAAATTTGTTACTATTACTAAACGGCTCCATGACAGCAAAATTATTTAATAATAATCACTAAATTTAGTTTTTAAATGGTACATTATTTTATTATGCTAGGTATTTATGTTGCTATTCGATTTGCAAATTTCACAGAACATAAACTAAATGTCAACTATAAACAAACACTAACAATGACAGTTGTATCTTAGATTATTTTAGGTTTCCAAAGTTTCCTATTGTCAAATTTCACAACCGCTCTAACCTACTAATGTAACAATATGTTGTTTTTTAATTTTTAAATTAGTTTTGGTATCAGATATAACAAATTATACATTTTTGAAAAGGGAAAGAAAAATTGTTTTCGATGGTGTCATAGCCAACTATGACGCCTATAAGAAAAATGAAACTTGTAGCTCAACTACTATTGCAGTATTCAAAAATCTAAATACACCACCAGATTCCTATTAAAAAAGTGCCTTAAGGAAGTGCAAACTAAATTTGTCTTACTTTAAAAATTAATGAGTTATTAAAAAAATTCACTTTTTTGCAAAAGCGCCCAAAGCACTTTAAATATTCCAAGCTAGTGTATAGGGTTTGGTACAACTTTACCACTAGAGTATTTGATCCCATTTAACCAAATCTCTATCTCTGATAATGTGCGAGATTCCAATGTTGAGAATGAATCTGTGGACATACTGTATAATATATAGTATTAATATATAATTTATAATTACTAGATGAAATACTAAATACTAATTTTTGTATGAAGGAGCAAACCATCACCTACTTACGACACCAATTTGTTTATTCGTCTTCCTCCATACTATTGTATTTTCAATTCAATAGAGCTAATGTGGGGCATTATGAAAATACTTTACCATAATAATATTGGAAAATATAGTAGATTAAAGAAATCCAGTGTAAAATTATAGCAGAAACTATTAAGTTTGGTGAACGCTGCAAATTGATGTAACACTATGACACACACTGAATCAGAAATAAAAATATGTTAGGGCGAATAATTAAGATTGGATTGAAATGATATTATACCTATCGCTATTAACTTAGAAGAATATCAAAGTTTGGATTCAAGTGATTCAAATTGAAAATAGTTATTATACATATTATAAAAATATAAGATATTAACATATAAAAATATAACATTTTTCTTATTAATAAAAGTATTACATTATTGAAATGAGTAATCATCTTAATAAAATACATCATAATGCATTTTGATTTAGCAGAAAAATGCTTAGTAATTAACTTAGCTGTTTATAAAAAAATATAAATAAATTACGATTAAACATATTGTACATATATAACATAAAATTGTTTTTATTCCGTATTTTTTTCAGGTATTTTATAATAATTATCATCAATATTACTATATTGATATAACATTAAAAATAGTTTAAAAAGGTAGTTAAAAATCAAGCATATAACGGGTGTTCATTTGAAAAGTCAATCTAGTAACATGTGATTTACTGAGAACATTTTAAAGTATGTCGTAAATTAAAATTTACTACTTAACCTACGAAGTCGTATATTTTGACAGTTTCATACATACAAATAAATAACAAATGTGATTGACATTATAAAATGTCATTTGGATTTACGTTTACGGAACAACAAACACATACTAAGTAATATATATGCGTCTTATTCTATCAAAATTTCAAAGTAACCTGGATTGACTTTTCAAATGAACACACGTTACATACAACTGAGTTAATTGTCAAACATTTAAATTCATCAACCGTAATCCAAAAGGCAGTTAAAAAATATATAAAAGGCTTGGCAACGTGGTGTGGTACGATTATAACTACAGTACATTTGTCAAATAGGGTTTTTTCAGATCGATAAAAGATCGTAAACCATTTACAACATTGCACATAATTTTGTGAAGTTATTGACAAATGCAAACTAATTCAAATGTACACAATCTACGCAAGAGGGAAAGTAAATACTTATATAATATTTTCAATTTAAGTATGACATTGCATAAAATCTTGCCGATTTACGCCACCTTCTAAGGAGACAAATTTGTTATGTCTGAAATAAACTTAAACGTCATCTATCAATAACGCGAAATGCATGTTTTTCATATTCTACTAATAAAGAATAAATAAAACGCAAAACAAATATCTCGAATAATTGTAAACACACAAAGAGCAAATTAACTTTAATATAAAAAAATAAATACATACTTAAAGACTCGACGAACTTTATTTTGATAATGATTAGAAAACAATTTCTTTTCTGCATCTGAAATAAGCTAATTCCAATTCAAATAATAAATAATTCAAAAGATTTTTTTTAATATTTACTATATAAAAAGAGATATAGCTAAATTATTCCACAACTATTGATCTATGTACATAAATGAAATCATGTATTCTGACATGGATTACCTATGTACGTAATTTATTAACACGCACTATGTTTAGGCAATATTTAAATATTAAAGTATGTGTAAACATTTATCTTTTTGTCTAAAATCAAAATCTTATTAACGTTTCTTTAATGAAATTTGATTAATATAAAATAAAATATTTGTTTTAAACGCGAAAGCAAGATTATCAACAAGGATCTCAAATATTGTGTTGTCGTATAATTCGTAAACAGTATTTTTATAAGAAAATTAATACTGGTAGCCGTAACTTTGTGGTAATTCATTTTGAAAATAAAATAAAATAAAACAATAACTTTGTTATAACGAGTGTTCAGAAACATTCGAAGTCAAGTGGGCTCTGAACAAAAAATCGTATATCTTTACTTAAAAATAAATTTGTAATAATTATTAAATGTCAACTGTTGTTTGTCAAAAATCAATCTATCTCAGACATGACTTCATATTTTCAAGAACTACTTTGACTTCGAATGTTTCTGAACACCTGTTATATACCACTTTATTCACATATAATCGTGACCGCGGTTTCGACATACAATGTCATTATCAAACTTTATCAAAAGAGTTTGATAATGACATTGTATGTCGAATTATGTCACGATTATATGTGAATAAAGTGGTATATATAACAAAGTTATTGTTTTATTTATTTGATTTTCAGTATTTTTATACAAATAGTTTTCTAAGGAGAAATTTTTGTCATTGATAAGACCTTTCTGACAAAATTCAAGAAGTACTCTTTTGATTTAGATTAGATTTCCGAAGTGGCTTGCAATGAAGATGGTTATTGGATATGTACGCTTCTATTCAAAAGAAAAGCGTACAACTACCATGCACGATTTTGGTAATATATCGTTAAAGTGAACTTGGCTTTTTCTAACAATAGTACATATACGTAGAACTTTAAAAAAATTAAAAAAGGTACACATTTATTTTTTTCCGAAAACTGTCATTAAAAGTTGACATCTGCGTTAAATTTTCAGTTGACAAAGTGAGCCTTTTTTGTTACCTAGTTGCGAAATACTTTTACGTCCTAGAACGAAATAGTTATGTATTAAGAGCGATACATTAATTGCTCGAGAGTAACATAATTACCGGGACCAATAATGTCTCTTTTTGCTTGTAATACATACAACATTTTTTTCTACAATCACTTAATAAAATGAAACTATTTTAAATCATAACTATTGTAACATATTTATAACAAATAAAGAAAACAGTAGACTACACTTATTGGCATTATTTGTAATATGGAAACTGAAAGTACAGTTTGTACAGTCTTTAATAATAATTCCTGATTCCATTGGACTATTAGGGCTATATTCTGATGTGGTAATTTCTTGACTATTGTGTTCAGCTTAATTACTTATTTGGACATTTGATGGCCCCGGTAAAATTTTCTTTGCTGTTCCAATTTTTTCATTAATATTATCATGTATATAGCCTTCGGTAACTGTGGGACTTTTCCATCCACCGCTTTAATTGTGTGATGTCACCTCCTCCATTTACTAATAAAGTGGCCGATGTTCGGCGGAAGCAGTGTCCTGTGTATAAGGCGCAGTCTGGTAGGTTTAAATGTTTAGCAATTTCACACGATATTTTGGCAATAGTATTCATTCCCACAACTTGATTAAAACACTTTCCTTTAGTATATTTTAAGAATAATCGTGGCGGCGTGTGTTGATTTCTAGGTCATAAAGAAACGTATTTTCTATAAAAAGATAAATCGTCAAGTGAATTTTCTTGGGTGTTATTTGTGACAGTGAAAACTCAAGTCCTTCTCGTTTTTGAATCAAGAATAGTAACTATTGAAAGAGATTCTTTGTCCTCGATATCTTTTACAGTCATTTTTACTAATTGGTCACGCCTACAGATACCTTTTTCTGGCAACAAATTCAAACTTATAGCTTTTGCAGGACTTCTGATCTCAGGAGGTGTAGTCAGAATATCACTGTCACTATTTTCTATAATTTTCTTCAGATATATTTAAGTTAACACGCAAATTGCGAGATATTAATTATTGTATTTTTCAATATGTCAATTTAAATGTTACATACTGGTTGCTATAGACGACGCGCAATTTTCAGACTTTATCGCGTTAGAGCGATAAAGTGCAGTCCTCAGTGAACATCAAATTTTCGTTGCCAATGACAAGCAAAAAAGCATTCTTTATCAAGTGATTGTAGAAAAAAGTCTTATTCGTTCTAGAACATAAAACAAATGCGAAAATAATTTGTCATTTTTCCGAAACTTATTTATGATTTTTTTGGGATTAATTGTGAAACAGCACTTTGTGCCGCTTCCAATACTTTCCCTGGTAAATGCTCGTCTTCACTTTCCGAGCTCATTTTGAATTAAACACTCTTAGAATATGAATTACAATATACAGGATGTTCCGCGATTCGATCGACAAATTTATACCATATACTCTGGCGGTCATTACGATCAAAAAATATTATATGACCTAATGTGAATTCCTCTAATTTAGTAAGCCTTGACGTATTAACGTATGATTGACAAATTAATGACTTTTGTGCTGTAATATTAATTTAAGTCATTATGCCGCGTTTTACTAATGCAGAATATTCTGATATGGTTTTCTTATATAGTTTTTGCAATGGAAGTGGACGTGCTGCAGCTGCGGAGTACATCAGGCGATACCCCGATCGCATTGTTCCTCACCACACAACATTTTCAAACGTTTTTCGCTGTTTAAGAGACACAGAATCTTTCCCAAATCGTTGTGGAGAAAAAGATGGATTTGGAAACGCTGAAGTAGTTTTAAATGAAGTTGAACGAAGTCCTTCTACCAGTATTCGTAGAACATCTCATACAACGGGAATTTCGCAAACCAACTTATGGAGAATTCTGCACCTTAATGGGCTTTATCCCTATCATTTACAAAAAGTCCAGCATTTACTTCCTAGAGATTTAGAAAATCGACTACGGTACTGCCAGTGGTTACAAAATAATTTGGAGGTTATTCCACACATACTTTTTACCGATGAGGCCCAATTTACAAGGAATGGTATAAACAACACACGTAATTCTCATATCTGGACGGATCAAAACCCACACGAAACAATCGTAGTTAACCATCAACATTCGTTTTTCCGTCAACGTGTGGTGCGGGTTTTTAAATAATCATCTAATTAGGCCTCATTTTATTGAAGAACGTCTTAATGCAGGAACTTACCTTCACTTTTTGGAAGAAGAATTGCCGAATTCCTTGGAACATATTCCTTTGGAAGCTTGTTGTAGCAAGTGGTTTCGGCAAGATGGGGTACCACCACATTTTGGGAGACAAGTGACGGTGTTTCTTAATGGAAACTTTCCGGAAAGGTGGATAAGACAAGGTGGTTCTGTACATTGGCCAGCTCGGTGACCTGATTTGTCGCCTTAAGATTTTTTTTGTGGGGTTGCCTCAAATCTCATGTGTATAGTAATGGTAAACCAGATACACGCGAAGAGTTGACTGACCGTATAGTTGAAGTTACTAATTCTCTAAAGAATGAATTGGCATCAATTAACTGGAAACATTCTATGACACGAAGAATAGCTGCTTGTTTAAAAAATGGCGGTTCTCATTTTGAACAGTTACTGTAATTTTGTGTTAATTATCTATCAATTCATGAATAAATTTTCTTTTCTCATTTTTTTTAAATTTAAATTCCATCGATATCTACGAAACAAAGATAAATTCACCTATAGGTCATATAACATTTTTTGATCGTAATGACCACCAGAGTATATAGTATAAATTTGTCGGTCGAGTCGCGAAACAGCCTGTATAATTCTGAAACTACTTTTTCAAGCAACTAATATTTATTGTTTATTAGGTTGTTACCCTTACTACAAGCACCGCGCTTAAACCGTTTTGATTGCCTTATTTTATTGCAGTTTTCGAAAAAAAAATTGTTTGTATCTCGAAAGCGAAATGCTTTTGCGTTCTCGAATGGATATGTTGCCTCGCTAAAGCTCGGCAAAATAACTTCCATTCTCGAACCCAAAAGTACCATTTCGTGTTCTAGATACAAAAATAACTATTATCTGTATCTGAATCAAAATTATAATATAAACTTAAATTAATATCTGGTCATAGTACCATTTCTAGCAATTACTTCGTTTAATCTTCGAGGAATAGAATGGACAAGATTGTGTGTTAAATCTTCACTTTCGGATCAAGTTTTCCATGCATTTTCAATACTTTCCCATAAATCTTCTGCATTACGAGGCCTGACATTTAATTTAGAAATTCTTTTTACCATAAGGCCCCATATATTTGGATTAAGGTCGAGACTTTTGACAGGATGCGGTAGCGTTTCAATATTATTATTAGCAAACCATTGTCTAATACTATTAGCGATATGCACTGAGCAATTTTCCTGCTTATATATAAAATTGTTTTCAGGATATACCTGGCGAATTGAGGGCAGTATCACATATGCGTAGGTACATCTGCGAATTAAACCTATCTCCAATACGCCAGCAAATTCCAAGACCATGTTCCCTGAGATCTATAAACACGAACGTGCCCATCATTTGTATTTTGGAAAACATTTTCACCTTTAAATACAAAATTTTCCCAAAACTATTGCTCTTTATGATTGTAATTTAAAGCATACAACAATCGAGATTGCTTGTCTTCGTCTGAAAGAGCTATTTTCTTTCTTTGCAGCAGCATAATTAAATAATTCTGAATTTTTAATTCTCCGGCATACTGTTGTTCGCGATCCTGGAAAATTTGTTATCTTCTGCGATACTGGAAATTCTTGGACGACCAGGAGTAGCTCTTCTCGCTAATGTAGCTTCCTGTTCCCAACGACGTTTAATTTGAAGAACAGAACTCTTATTTAAATTAAATTCGCTAATTGACCAACCTACTTCTAGTTTTGCGATAATGCGAGGTTTAATCAATTCTGTTGTCTACGGAGCCATTATTCTATGAATAAAAGACTTATGGAAACACTATGACAGTGACACAGTGAAGCAGTCTAAATCCCTTTTACACGATAAAATAGCAGGTGCTCGCTTTTCTTTCGAATATAGGGGTACACTGCGTCACATATTAAACAACTCTTATGAGCATAAAATCATCCCTTGACAATTAAATCACTACTTTAAACGAACTTTTTCATGGTTACACTTCCTGTAAAACCTGCTGTATCGCTTTTTGTTGAAGTCTCTATCTACTACTTAGAACGTTAACGACTTCTTAAGCTACGTGTTTTTTGTATTCTTTTTATTGTATAAAAAAGTAAAAATAGTATCTATGAAATATGAAATACTAGGATAATTTTAAATAGTCTTTGCCGACAGTCAATAAAGTACGAGGGTGGGTTTATTAATTTGCACGATCGTACAGAAACAATGAAATAATTTATATAAACAAACTTTATTTTTCTACATAATCTCCTCTCTCTTTATTCGATATATTTGGTCCATCTTTGTTCAAGCTTTTTTGTTCCGTCTCGTAAGTGATTTTCTTCTAACACTGCAAAATAATCGTCCACTGTTGAAGTTAGCTCTTCATTTGTGTAGAATTTTTTGCCTCCTAGAAAATCATTTAATTTAGGAAATAGATTGAAAGTTAGCAGGTGCTAGGTCTGGCGAATATAGAGGGTGTGATATTAATTCGCAACTTAATTCTTCAATTTGTTTTCCAGCAACCGCACTGAAAGGCTAATGCGGATTATTTTTATAACAAACGTAATCGTTTGTTTGACATAAATAATCACTGTGCTAAACGGCGAATCATCCTACATCATGACAATACGAGTTCGCACACAAGAAACAGTAGATACCTTCAAAACGGCAATTTTGACTGAAGACTAGAATAACTGCTTTAGCAATTGGTTTGAACGAATGCAGAAGTGTATTAATTTTTGTGTAAAATATTTTAAAAAGCAATAAACCACTTTTTCACTGTTTAATTTTATGACTATATGCAACACCAAAAAAATATTAATCAGTGACGTAAACGGGACAAATATATTCATACTGTCACTTATAGACTTCATAGGTTATACAACGAGACTATAAATGATTGTAAATTTTCGACTTAAGTTAGCAACACTTCTGTAATTTTATGTTAGCACACCTGATTTTTAACGCATTCATATTATACAAATGACATAACCTACAAAGTTGTACCTATATACGAATAACCAGGCAAGCCAATTTTTCAGTGTTGCCAAAGTAAATATTTGTTCCAAACATTTATAGTCACGTAGTACATACATTGCTAATATATACCTATAACTTATGTCAAATTTGACAACTCAAATGAGACATGTCAAATTTGATAAACCTGACTTACATTGATAATATACAACGAGACTATAAATGATTGTAAATTTTCGACTTAAGTTGGCAACACTTCTGTAATTTTATGTTAGCACACCTGATTTTTAATGCATCCATATGATACAAATGACATAACCTACAAAGTTGCACCTACCTATATACGAATAACCAGGCTAGCCAATTTTTCAGTGTTGCCAAAGTAAATATTTGTTACAAACATTTATAGTCACGTAGTATTAGTATACAGGTTTTTATATGCCTGGCAGTGTACCATGCCTTCAATCAAATTTTCATTTAAAATAGCCTGATTTCAATATATATTTGGTAACACTGTGGAACAGTAAGGTTTTTCGAAAATCAAATTTTGACAACTGTCATAGTTAAGTCAATTTATTGAAAAGTAGTCTTATCAATTAGATTATTTAGTATTATGTTTGTATTACACAAAAGGTTTTATTGTTGAAAGTTATTTTAAAACTAGTATGATTAGTAAATGGACAGTGAGTTTATGCCATTAATCATTATGTACAGGATTTTCGACAACAGTTCCCTAATCTTGCAATCACGCATGAACAACTGGCTAGTCAAATTCATGGTTATGTTGACATATTTCGTGAAACACGGACAGTATTTCGTAAATCTGGAAGCGGAGCATGTAAAAAAAGAACTGTTGATTGCATTGACGATGTTCGACATCGAATGGAAAACTCACGAAAGAAATCCATTGCGAAACTGTCGCAAGAAGTTCAATTATCAGTTGGAACATGCCACCCTATTCTTAAAAAACATTTAAAATTATATCCATATAAAATTCAAGATAACTCGGTCTCGTTGATTACGACAGAAGAACCGAGTACTGTCAATGGTTCTTAAATAACTTGAATAATGATGATGTTCTTAATCAATCTTTCTTTACTGATGAGGCCTGGTTTCATCTTTTGGGATATTTAAACAAACAAAATACCATTACATACGCATAAAATTAAAAGGCTGGCGAAGTCAGGTAGCGAATCATTAGACCAATAATTTTTAATGGACCAATAAATGCTGAAAGATTCCGAAATTATTTATTAGAACCTTTTATTAATCAAGTTACATGACAATGAAATTATAAAAGTATTTTTCCAACAAGACAACGCTCCACCGCACACGGCTCAACAAACACTCCTTTGATAATTGAATAGTGCATTTTCCTTCTAGGTCTCCAGATCTCACAATTCTGGATTACTTCATTTTTCCGCAGATGAAGAACACGATATTTAGAACGCCACAACATACAATTGAAGAAGTTTGCAATAGTATTAGAGAAATTTGTGATAATATAATCCCTCATTTGTCAAATGCATTTGAAAACATGAAACGCAGAGTTCGTGTGCTCATCAAGACAAGAGGACAACATTTCTTTAACGCAGTATTTTTACAATAAAAGCATTTCTGTAAATAAATGCCACAACTAAATTGTAATCTGTCAGATGACTGTTGTCAAAATTTGTCTTTCGAAAAACCTTACTGTTCCACAGTGTTTCCAAATTTATATTGAAATCATGTGCTACTCTAAATGAAAATTTAATTGAAACCATGGTATTATTAATTATATCGGGTGCCCGTTTAATACTAAAACGCTGACAGTTCGTGTTGGTTAAGTTAGCATTACTGCACTTGAGTTCGACCGCAATCATTAATATTTGCGTCCTATGCGGTAATCACTTTTAACGTAAATATAAAAATTGATAAAGTCAAACACAATAACCTTACTTTTCGAAATGTTTGTGCCAATATAATTACAATTATTTAAGAAAATGGGATAGATTGGCGCGCGTTTAAATCAAGAAATGTGAATAATAATAGCTAACGGAAAACGAATATGTACGACTATGGCAAAAGATGTCAAACACTTCTGTAATTTTATGTTAACACACCTGATTTTTAACGCATCCATATGATACGAATGACATAACCTACAAAGTTGTACCTATATACGAATAACCAGGCTAGCCAATTTTTCAGTGTTGCCAAAGTAAATATTTGTTACAAACATTTATAGTCACGTAGTACAAATGCGAAAACCTAAGCTTAAAGTTCAAGGTTGTCGTTATGCAACGATACGCATATGCATAACAACTGCATACACGTGTCTAGTCAATTGCATAGACACCCGAGATACTTTAAGCGTTTTCGCATGTGTGTTATTCAAAATTTTTTCTGTTGATCAACTGTGTTGGTCACAAGTTATTATGGATATGTTGCTTATGAGTTGTTTATTTTATAAACGAAAAAGTCATATGAAGTTCCTAAAAATATTTTAAACAACGCGAACTTATTGCGGGAAAAATTGTTACCCGTGAAGTCTAAAGCTGCTTACGAGGAGATTTATTCAAGTTTCTATCATTGGTGAGAAAATAACAAAATCTCCGCGGTAACAGAAGAGGTAATTCTCACCTATTTAGACAAAAAGGTAAAGTCTACAATTACCCATTTAGCAAGAAACGTTGTCACCTGCATCACTTTGGCCGCATTATTCGATGCTGAAGTCCTCTTTAAATGTGAAATAAAACCTATGCATTGAGAAGTTTGGTAGTGTAATTGCTTTCCTCAAAAAGATAAACGTGGAGCATCATGGGAAAAAATCGAAAATGTTATAAGAGGATCCTGATTTAAAAATTCGGTTAGAAGATATTTTATTCCCATTTCCTTTAAATGATCCCAAAGTAAAAAAAATTGATTGCAATGTCCACCATTTATGCAATAGATATTTCTTTGTCTGCTTCTACCAATATTATTGAAATATTCCACCGCTTTCTGCAACACGGGTGTTATAAATAGACAACGGTCGTCTAGCGGGATTTCGATCACGTAAGACCCTACTATTTAAATAACCAAAATATTGTTTATATTTTCAATAAACTGTGCTGTATCTGAAGACGTGCTACTATTAAACACTTTTATTGCAGAAGCTGTTTTAATTGCTGCAGCAACACTTTGCGAAAATATTTGAGCAGCATATTTTACTCACATTTTCCGCTCTGCTGGTCAGATCATAAGTTTTTTCGATGTTACCGCAGCATGCCTTCTTCTTATTCACTATGAATTGCAATTTGCTATTCATGAAATTATTACGGAGAGACTTTAATAAAATCCGGTGTATCAAAACACGTAAATAATTTTTGGCCTCCTGTTCGTTTCATCGGTTCTTCTTTTGTCGCACCTAATAAACTAATTACGGCACAATTATTTGTACCTTGGTCACATACCAAAACCATTGATTTTAATAACAATTCTTACACTTTCTTTATTACCGTAGAAATAATTTTCTGCAACTGAATCAAACTAACGGGGCCCGCAGATATAAAATAACATAGTATTTTCCAATTATGTAGCAGCCCACGAATCATAAATACCAAAGCTGTGTTTGCTAGTTTATTTTCTCTGCTCAAAAATGCCAGATCCTGATAGCCTTCGATTATGTCTTGGTGCTGATTAAATTCCACCTGCTTCTTCAATCTTATTTCAGCGAACATTACAACGCACATTTTCTCTCTTTCAGTCATGCACTTTGCGTTCAACAGAATTTCCTTTATCAAATTATTGTTTAAGCCTGTTCTTAAATTCAACACTTTTAACCAACTTTTGAATTATTCTCTCTCTTTATAAGCTCCGGGTGATTTATAATACAAAGAAAGAGCTAATTCTTTTTCTGATTTTAGCCACTTTCCTCTTGTTTTCTGAAATAGCTGCATATTTACAAAAGTTTTTTACGGTTTACTTTTATATATTAATAGATTGTGGAGTAGTGCACTAATAGAAAATGATTTCTTCTTTTTTAATCAATAGGTTTGAGATTGTTTTGCTTTTAATTTTTTTTTTAATCTTTCAATTTAAGTGAAAATATTTTACATTTGGCCTTTAATTTTCTTTTTGATGGCGATGCCATTTCCAGAATACGTTCACTTAAGCCTGAATAACAACTTATTAGACTAGAGACACCGGAAATTTTTGGCGATTCCCACTGAATAATATTCAATATTGCAAGCTTATCTGCATGGCTTGAACGTGCAGTGGATATTTACCGTTTCCGTTCATATGTATTATGATAGTGTAATTTCTTACCTCAAACAGATAAATGTGAGGCATCATGTGAAAAAATCGAAGATGTTATCTTGCGAACAAATTGAAAAATTTTTGTTAGAAGCTGCAGACGGAACATATTTATTTGTGAAGGTATTTATGTTTTGATTGTTAAAACAAACAATAATAATTTTCGCTTATTTTATAGGTTGCTTTGATTTTCGGCATTGCTGGAGCATGTCGGCACAAGAAGTTATGGGACCTCACTGTGAATGATATCCAAAATACTAGAAAAGTTGTCATTGTAATGCGTCGAGTTACTAAAACGCATTTAGATAGAAAGTTCACCATTATTGGAAAGGCTTCGTGATTAACCCTATAACCATATGCCGAAAATATGCATGTTTACGTCCCGTGAATACATGATTGATTCTTCTTATTTTATAATAATGGGAAGTGTACTTGACAGCCTGTGGGAATAAGCACCTTTAGTCAACTTCCCTCTAAAATTTCCGCGTATCTGATGTTAGAGAATCTTAAAACTTATACGGGGCACTACTTTCGAAAAGCTCCGCAACTTTGCTAGCGCAAGAGGTGGAGGTCTAGTTTCGCTGAAACGACATGGCGGTTGACGTTCTCCTACCGTCGCAGAAGGATTCATCGAGGATTGCGTAGAAGAACGCATCGAAATTGCCACAAAGGTATTTGGAGGTACCACAACTACAACTGAGTTCTCTATAAGTGACACTTCATCGTAGTCATCAACAAGTGGTGTTCAATATTTTCATAAATGTGAATTTCACTTTCACATAAATGAGAAGAAGAGTGAAAATTGAATTTTTATTATTGACTTGTATTCTGAATAGTTATACTTATTCGTAGTTAATAAATCATTCTTGTTGCTACTTGCTTCGGTTTTCAAATTTTTTTAACAACGTTGTTCTGAGAAACGTGTTTTAATTTAGATTTAGATATTAAAAAGATGACTAACGTATAATATGACCAACAATAAACTATATAAATTAATAACTCTAACATCACTGCATAAATGAGAGCAGTATTACAAAAAAAAATGAATTAAAAATATTCCCAATATGAAATGTCTTCTTATTCAAGAAATTAACACAATTAAACATGATTTTTCTTTCATTATTAGACAAAAACATATACTACGGAAATACACGGAAAACTAACAAAAAACTACGAAAAGGTTTTGTTTAAGTATAACAATACGTTAAGCACGTATAAAGCGTTTGTACAATATGAAACAAACATGTAAATAATTTACATATCTGTAACTATGCACATGGACAATACACCTCGTATTTTCAGCAATTACTTCTGCTTAATACATATGTTTCTGCCAATATAGGCGTCCTCAGCTAAGCTAGTGAAGCAATTTATACAAATTAATACAAACCTGTTATAAACAACTGGTTTGTATCTGTATTTAAATTTACTGAAATAGCCCGCAAAGATCAAGCAAGTTCCGTCCTATAAGAAGACAACTATTTAATAATTGACATCTTACGGGCGAAAGATACATTGTCCGGAGGGCTACCTATCGTTCGAACAGCTATGCTGCTACGGGAAACGATAAAATACGTATGTAGATGTAGTCCATTAACAACCTGCCAGATGGCGGTATATACGAAAAGGTTTTGTTTAAGTATAACAATACGTTAAGCACGTATAAAGCGTTTGTACAATATGAAACAAACATGTAAATAATTTACATATCTGTAACTATGCACATGGACAATACACCTCGTATTTTCAGCAATTACTTCTGCTTAATACATATGTTTCTGCCAATATAGGCGTCCTCAGCTAAGCTAGTGAAGCAATTTATACAAATTAATACAAACCTGTTATAAACAACTGGTTTGTATCTGTATTTAAATTTACCTCCGGACAATGTATCTTTCGCCCGTAAGATGTCAATTATTAAATAGTTGTCTTCTTATAGGACGGAACTTGCTTGATCTTTGCGGGCTATTTCAGTAAATTTAAATACAGATACAAACCAGTTGTTTATAACAGGTTTGTATTAATTTGTATAAATTGCTTCACTAGCTTAGCTGAGGACGCCTATATTGGCAGAAACATATGTATTAAGCAGAAGTAATTGCTGAAAATACGAGGTGTATTGTCCATGTGCATAGTTACAGATATGTAAATTATTTACATGTTTGTTTCATATTGTACAAACGCTTTATACGTGCTTAACGTATTGTTATACTTAAACAAAACCTTTTCGTATATACCGCCATCTGGCAGGTTGTTAATGGACTACATCTACATACGTATTTTATCGTTTCCCGTAGCAGCATAGCTGTTCGAACGATAGGTAGCCCTCCGGACAATGTATCTTTCGCCCGTAAGATGTCAATTATTAAATAGTTGTCTTCTTATAGGATGGAACTTGCTTGATCTTTGCGGGCTATTTCAGTAAATTTAAATACAGATACAAACCAGTTGTTTATAACAGGTTTGTATTAATTTGTATAAATTGCTTCACTAGCTTAGCTGAGGACGCCTATATTGGCAGAAACATATGTATTAAGCAGAAGTAATTGCTGAAAATACGAGGTGTATTGTCCATGTGCATAGTTACAGATATGTAAATTATTTACATGTTTGTTTCATATTGTAACAAAAAACTAGTGAAATAAAGAACATGTACCACAGGGAGCATGGAAAATTGAACGACTCCTATATACATTTTACGAGTTATTTTAATGTTGTGATACTGACTTTATATGCACTCAAATAAAACAGCATATGCTTATCATATTAATAATAAATAATGGAAAAAATAATATTTTTATCTGAAAGACGGAATACAGTAATAAAGTAAGCAATCAATATTATGTAGGAACACCATTACTTACCGCAATTGCTTGTAAAAGCCTAGGCATGGATGCAACCAAATTTCTAATGTAATTTTCTAATACTTCCCAAGCGTTTTCTATTACTGTCCACAATTTTTCTCTATTGGCGGGTCGAAAATTTATTTTATACATTTTTTTAGTTATCATTGCCCAGACATTTTCCATAGGATTTAGATCGGGGCTTAAGAATAGCCATGATAAGACACTAATACGATTTTCTTGTAATTAATTTTGGACAAGACGACTTCGATGAACAGAACAATTGTCGTGTTGAAATATGAAATTGTTCAAATGTTCTTGTAAAACAAACGGTAACATAATATCACTTAAAATTGTTTTATAATTCCTGTAAGCCTTTCATCCACTCTCCAACAACCACCTGGACCATTATTGAAAATTCGTGCCCAAAGGTTGATACTAAATCGACCACTATTTTTACAATGTTTTGTATACCATTTAAGGTATTTGGAATTCCATGGTCGATAGACGCTTATTGGTCCGTTATGGCAGGACTGAAAAACCTTTTCATCTGAAAACACGACTGAATTCCAGAACTCATCACCTCTATCAACATAATTATGCGCAATAGTTTCCCTAGCTTGCTTATGTTGCTCCATGAGAAATGGTCTTCGTGCGACATTTCGATTTGTGAAATCTGATAATTTTATTCGTCTGTAAGCAGTCCACTTCAGACCAGGAAAATTGCTTTGATGGATTGCTGACCCTGCATTTTCAAAACAATTTTCTCGTAAGTAATATATTAATTCTTGGTCTTGCTTTTGCGTTGATATTTTTCGAGGACCTGTACAATTTTTCTTGATACGGTTTGTTGCTCGCGCCATTCATTTTTACGTAAACTATACAGGACTTACTTACGTTAAACTCTTCAGCAACAGCACGCAATGAATAACCACTTTCAAACATTCTAACAATTTTTACTTTCTGCATAACCGTAAGATGCACTATTTTTGGACTTGCAAATTTGACAAGGACGTTACAGTTAAATTGCATGTTATTGATATGTCAACGTTACAAGACCAATCACGACTATATAAAAGTGTAGTGTACAATAGAAAACTGTCGTTGAAATTTCTATGCTCCCGATGGTACTATCGGATTAAAAAAAAAAGTGGTACAGTCATATTTTAATCGGTTTAAATTAGGCTGAGTGAATAAATGTAGGCGTCGAACTTAAATATTCAAATAACCTATACTTGTCAAATAACATATAACGGGTGTTCAGAAACATTCGAAGTCAAGTGGGCTCTGAACAAAAAATCGTATATCTTTACTTAAGTATAATTATACATATATATAGTATAATAATTATTAAATGTTAACTGTTGTCTGTCAAAAATTGTCAGAATCTAATATCGAAGATACTAATTCGATAACCTATAAAATTGTATTAAGTAAATGTATCAATCTATCTCAGACATGACTTCATATTTTCAAGGACTACTTTGACTTCGAATGTTTCTGAACACACGTTACGTTTATACAGGGTGGTCCTTAATTTCTTCGAGAAATTTTAGGGTGCGATTCCTTGGGTAATCTCGAGAGAAATAGTTCCTATCAACATTTGTCCTAAAGTTTTCCGTTGTAGAGATACTGGCTGACTAATTTTTCACCAAAAAAAATTTTATTTCAAAAATTTAGAAATCGATTTAGGGAACTGTTGTGTTGGTTGTCATGTTTACAGTATTTATTTGTACTTACGTAACTGTCATAAGTATTGTCAAACAATAATTAATTTGAAAGTTCGTACCTACAAATCTTTTTTTTGTAATTATGGTGAATTATACAAATGCTGAAATGGCAGATATGCATTTTGTGTACGGTCTAGCTAATGGAAATAGTTATGAAGCAAGGCGTATTTACCAACAAAAATATCCTCGACGACTTGTACCTTGTGCGGAAACCTTCAGTAATATTCACCGTCGTCTAGCAGAAACTGGTACATTTGAGAGAATCAAAAATACTCCGGGAAGACCTCAAACTAAAAGAATACCCGATTTAGAGGAAGCTGTTCTGCAGATAATCGATGAACATCCAGAAACCAGTACAAGAAAGATTGGTGTAACGGTAAACGCAAGCCATCAAACCATCTTAAGGATATTACGCGATCAACAATTATATCCTTTCCATATTCAGAGAGTACAGGCTCTTCTTCCGCGTGACTTTCCGCAACGCTTAGTCCTTTGTTATTGGTTCCGACAAAAAATTGCCAAAAATGCACAATTTCTAACCTGCATTCTATTTACTGACGAGGCGAACTTCTCCAGAAATGGTATTAGAAATTTCCACAACAACCATTTATGGTCAGATGAAAATCTGCATGCCATAAGGGATATGCACTTTCAAGAGCATTTTTCCTTAAATGTATGGGCGGGGATAATTAATAATTATTTAATTGGTCCCTTTTTCCATCCTATACGACTTAATGGTGCATCATATCGGCTATTTCTTGAAAACGAGTTGCCTGGCCTTTTAGAAGATATTCCACTTTTGATCCGAAATGAACTTTGGTTTATGCATGACGGTGCTCCAGCACACTTTAGTTTACAAGCTAGGCAATTTTTAAATAGGACATATCAGAATAGATGGATAGGTCGAGGAGTGGAAGTTCCGAATCAGCTGTGGCCTCCAAGGTCACTTGATTTGAACCCTCTAGACTTCTTTCTGGGGGGACATTTAAAATCCCTTGTTTATACTTCGCCAATTCAAGATCTCGATGACCTAAGAAATCGCATAATTGTTGGATGCGAAACAATTCGAAACACTCCTGGACTTCTTCAGCGTGTGAGTATGCAATTGAATAGAAGGATAGAAGCCTGCATATTAGCTGTTGGTGGTCATTTTCAACAGTACCTTTAGGGTTTATTGTAACCGTTTCTTAAATTTTTGAAATAAAATTTTTTTTTTGGAAAAATTAAATAGCCTGTATCTCTACAACGGAAAACTTTAGGACAAATGTTTATAGGAACTATTTCTCTCGAGATAACCCAAGGAATCGCACCCTAAAATTTCTCGACAAACTTAAGGACCACCCTGTATACAGATAGGTGTAAGTGTCAAAAATGACTTGCACGTTACTACGATGTCTTAGGTACCTTAACAACGTCACAATACTAAAATGTTTAAAAATTGACTTTAAATTCGGTAGTATAATGCAAAGGTAAATTATGAAACGAAAGCTTCTAATTCAATAAGTTAAAATGCATCGATACAATTCTCAATAAAATAATATGCTAATTGTATTGTATTTGTAAAGAATCAACCAGAAATTGCGTGTAATTCTTGTTTTCATTTTTATAGAAATGAAAACTCCAAGTATAAATAACTCGCTGTACGTCTAATAAAAAATAAATATAACAACGGACAGTTGAGTTTATCTCACATCAAAAATTGAAAATATACTCCACCATAACAATCTACCAAATTATATTTCTAGTAAAACATTTTCACCGATTTTGTTGTGAAATAAACAAATATTGAACTCTTACAAAGACAAGGCGTTAATGGAGTTATTAAATTGATTTTAATTATTCCTCGCGTATAAAATTCTATCGAAAATATCCTTTCCGCTTTTATTAAATATTTCAATCAATTTTTAATGAAAGTGGAACAACCGTACAAACAGAGTAAAGAATCTTCGAAAAAATATTTTACGAAAACTATTAATACTGCTTTTTTAAGTCGTCCGCAATATTATTTACAAACGCGTTTTCCACTGTTAAAAACAGTGGAAGAGCAATTAATAACAAAACTATTTTCAAATATAATGCAGCTAAACATGCATGTAATAACTGTTTGAAATTTCTTAAAAATATTTTGTAATAGAAATAATTTTTAATGCAATTAAATTAAAAAATTACCACTAAATTAAATTCGAGTGTATTATTATGATACAAAATTAATTATCATATTATAATAAATTAAAAAAAGATATATCAAAAATATATTTAAATTGAAATACCAAGTAACTATAAATGATTGAAGCGAAAATTTGGTTTGGCGACTCTGAGAAATTGTGCCTGATCATTCACTTTATATTTATCTTTTTAGGTTAGAATATTTTGCATAAATATGGGCGACATATGGTTAGAATCACTTGTTTGACATTTATTTCATAAAACTTTTGACAAATTAGAATTTAAAAATCAAGCATATCCACATAAATTTGTAAGATTGTCACCATCTTAATGACAAAAATTTCTATAACGCTAAGAAATAAGTAATTAAACTTCTAGTTTCAAAAATTCTTTTATTGTAAATACCACTACAATATTGTTTCGCCATACAATGGCATCATCAGGTGGATGAAATACTGAATATGTACAATACAAGTTTGAATATTTATGTGAAAATTATTGGGGAAATGGTGGTGGAAAAAAAAAATTTCCCCCATCATTTCCCCAATAATTTTCACATAAATATTCAAACTTGTATTGTACATATTCAGTATTTCATCCACCTGATGAAACCATTGTATGGCGAAACAATATTATAGTGGTATTTACAATAAAAGAATTTTTGAAACTAGAAGTTTAATTACTTATTTCTTAGCGTTATAATGAAGTTTCAACAAGTATCTCCTTCGTCAATTAACTATTTAAAAATTTCTATCATTTAATCACCCGTTACTTGTGTTCTATAGATCCTAACATCTGAAATTTATTTTTAAATTAAAAATGATTCTTAAAAGTACTACCGAGTGATTATAAATCATTGAAGCAAATATTTGGCAACTGTGAGTAATTGATTTGCCTGATCGTTCGCTTTAGATTTATCTTTTATGGTTAGAATAGTTTGTATAAACACGTGGTTAGAACTACTTATTTGACATTTTTTTTTCAAATTTCGCACAAATTTAAATTTAAGGATCAGGTGTGTCAATATGAATGCAAAATTATCGTCAGCTTAAAAAAAATTTCAGTTATTTATAGTCACCCGTTATTTAACTCATGTATAATTACAACTATATTGCAATACCATCTTCCAATTTTTTTCAATATCGTCATTGTCAAGATAAGTTTGACTTTATGAATACATTTAATATATTACAAAATTTTAGAATATCACTGAGTTTTTACATTACTCTTTGTCTAAGAATAAGGAGTGATTCAAATATCCCGCCAAAAGCTACTTATTTTTCAAGAATTTCATTGGCTCTTTTGCAACCAACTTCAACATCTAAAATGATTTAGAAATATCGGCCATGTTTATTTACTGTTTTGCATACAAACATAACCTGTTAACGTTCTCTTGCATTTTTCTGTAATTGTTATCGTTATCTGCCTTTGTACTAAATAAAATCTGTATTTTTAAATACAAAACAATATGTGCGATCAAGCAGGTCCGAGTAAGACAGCTTCACCGCCCAGAAAGCATCAACGTTTGGGACATTTATCGCGTGACGAAAAACATACCATATTGAACATGTATAAAATGTTAACGTTGCGATCTCCAATAATGGGAAAAACAGCAGTTTTAATCGACACCTCCAAAACATTAAGTACGGTTTAGGTATTACTTCAACATTATATTATAAGGAATGTGATGTAGGGTTAGCGAAATTAACTATATTTCGGACAATTAAAGAATACGAACTTACGCTTCCTAAACAATATATAGGATGGCACTCAAAACTCCAAACTCCTTTTGATGAATCTATTAAAAACTCTGTAAGACGAATTTCTTTTTTATAAATGAACATCCGACTCTTAATAAAATCATGGCAGAAATAAGTACTAGATGCCCTTGTACCAAAAATTGAGTTTAAATACCTTACGCAGATTCTTAAAACTTATTAATTTTAAGTAAGTGTAAGCGAAAAACTGTGATTATATGTACCTTTTATTTAAATATGTCAAGCGTAATAGGAAAAATTTACTGATAGAGAAGGACGAAATAATCAGATGGAGAAGAAAATATCTGACGACAATAAAACAGTTGCTACAATCGCGCCGTCGTGCCGTAAGGCGCCTATTGATAGCGTTGACAAAAGAGAAGAAAAAAAAGAGAAGGAGAAAAAATAAAAAACGAGGCTTCGGGTGACTTCGATTGCCCCACCCACCCGCTCCTGCCAACGTCTAGCGGCCCACCCGGCTACCACGAAGCCTCCGTTCAGGGGTAGAGATACGATACCCAAAGGCACAAAAAAAAAGTGGACAAGGGCGCCACCGAATTGGGCACCGCTAGACGCTACAAATCCGGAAATCCTACTAAATAATGGCAACCTGCACCAAAAGGCGGGTAAATGGCTCAATAAAGCCCTCTAAAAGCGACGGAGTAAAGAAAATCTTTATTTCGAATCACAATAGGTAAAGATAAATCAATCAAAGCAAGAAAAGTAAAATAATAAAAAAAAGTTTAACGTATTAATAAGGCTGAATAATTATTTCACAACAAAAAAAATAAAGCGAAAATATAATGTATATAAAAAAGCTGAATAACCTCTACACAAAACCCCCCGTCAAGATTCGTATTTATCTGGGTTCAGAAGCTGTGAGCGTGAACCTAAATACAAAACTATAAACCGGATCTATTGAGCAGACCCTGTATACGTCTAGAGGCTTATCTACATGTAAACAAAACTAAAGTTAAAATTTCCAGACTCTCTGAGAGTGTGAAAATTGGCATAAATTGAACAAAACAAAGTTTTACTATGATTCTATAATATCTTAAAAATGAATCGATTATTGAAATTAAACAAAACAAGTAAAAGAGGAAATAAATCTAAATTTTAAGTCTTAAAATCTTAGCAAAAAGAAAACGAAATTTTATTTTAACTTCTATGTAAAAGAATGTCTTTGATCACTTTAACACTTGCGCAAACAATAAAAATCTACAAAGAACACTTTATATTTTACAAGCAAAGGTCATTTCCTTTTAAGAACAAAAAAAAGTTACATGAATGAAAATTTACGTTGTATTCTTATAAGTGGAATTATTTTAAACAGTGAAATATAGCAAAGGAAAAAAAGTAATGTTGCTTTAATTGTTAATAATTAAGAATTAAATTACGTAGTATAAAAGAAAAACAAAACAAAATAATTGATGTGTTAACTCTGAATATTTAAAACTTTCTCAAAGTATTTTAACGGATCTTACACAAGAAATTATACGATCTTTTTAAAACTGATTAGGAACTTAAATTGGCTAGTAAAATAACTTAATATTTCAAATTATACTTAAAAAAACAAAATAAAGGAAGTAATTCTTAGCTTTGGTCCTCTGGTCGTGGGAAGTGGGCGATCCTAATTTCTGCTGATTAAGTGGTTGATGTAGCCGTAAAAACTGTGGGAGCTTCAGTAGCCCATAGGAAAAAAACACCTATTTAGGGGTGCAAACAAATTAATAAAAATTAAAAGGAATAAATTAACTTCGAAATTACATACCAGAATGTACTGGTGGTTTTGATGGAACAAAACTTATATGTCGGTAATTGGAAGCGAACCCCTCTCGCCACCGTAATCTCCCTTAACAGGTAAATTGGTACATCCAATAAAATACATGAAACTTGATTAAATCCCTTAAGTGTAGGAGGGCACGGTACAAAAACTATACCTCTTAATAAGCGATCATATAGCCCTAAAAAGAACCCACGTGCTGAGCGAGAGAGGGAATGAATGCCGGATATAAGCCGGTGTCGGCCTTCAAACTGAGCGAACAAATATACCCCGCGCACGCCAATCAGAGAGGGGAGTCAAGGAAAGCGCTTGTACAAAAGAAAATCTACAGAGTTATCAGAATTAAAAGAACGAAATAGTAAAGATGGAACTCTAATTTTCGGCAAATAATTAAGTCTCTACGAACACGTAACACAGTACAGACATGAAGGTCGACCAATATTTTATTTAAATGAAACATGGTTAAACGAAGGACATACAAAGGCCAGGGTTTGGATTGATGCAAGCATAGCAAATGCACAACAAGCTTTTGTTAAAGAACTATCCGTGGGATTAAAGAATGCAAGCGATAAAGGCAGATGATTAATAATACTGCACATAGGATCCGAATTAGAGTTTGTAAAGAACGGCGTATTGTCTTTGAAGGTAAAAGGTAGCAGGCTGACTATCACGATGAAATGAATAGCACTATTTTTGAAGATTGGTTTGCAAAGATATTGCCATAGTTACAAGATAATGCTGTAATAGTGGTGGACAATGCAACATATCATTCATGTAGAACTGAAAAGTACCAACTTCTTTCTGGAGAAAAGCTGCAATTCAAGATTGACTACATTCCAAAAATATTTAATTTAATGCAGAAATGTTACGTGCTGAATTGTTGCATCTAGTACGTCTCTGGGGAGAAGGCCTTCTCTACAAATTCCTCAACGTATTACCATGCAGCCGAATAGCATCTTTATTAAACAACATGCTTTGCAATAGGTCCTTCCAAATAATAACAGGAGAGAGCAATAGTAAAATGAGACATCTTAAAAATGGATTGTCTCAAAGATCAGTACTTGCACCCGTCCTGTTTAATCTGTATATTTCTGACATGCCATACACAAAGTCAAAAAGGTTTGGATATGCCGATGACCTGGCTCTTGCATGCCGGAGTAAAACCATAGATGGAACTAATAATATACTTTCAGAGGACCTGTCCGTGTTGGGAAATACTTTGCCGATTGGAGACTAATCCCGAATATAAATAAAACAGAAGTGTCATGCTTTCGCGTCAACAATAAACAAGCACGTATAGAGCCGCAGGTGTACTTCAATAACAACTTGCTAAGTTATAATCCTTACCCAAAATATCTGGGAGTAACAATGGATCGAACACTTTCATATAAAAAACATCTAGAGAACACCGCAGCTAAAATAAACGCTAGAAATAACATAAGCCACAAACTATGTGGTACTGGTGAGAATAATTAGCGGTTATTTAAAAAGTAAACTTCTACCCTGGCTCCCAGTTCTAAGCCATATTGCACCTCCCACCATCCAGAGACAGGAAAGTCTGGTAAGAGAATATAATAAAATAATATCGAATCCTTCTAGTACACAGTGATTTGCCTGATGCCGGCCTGTCGAGACTGAAGTCTAGATCTCCTCAACTACTGCTAGCAGAACAACTTATAGCAGAAGATTTGAACCCAAATGATAGATGGAGAGAGTATTGGGAAGCCTTGAAACCCGCTCAAGAGGCCCATTCATTGATCCTACTGTGTCCTTACCAGGAATGGAGCTGCCTCGCCATGAGTGGAAGACACTCAATAGAATAAGAACTTCCCACGGAATTTACCGTGACTCATTCTATAAATTGGGACTGACTGAGACACCAACATGCGAATGCGGGGAACCTCGCCAGACTGTTCACCATATTACAGCTGAGTGCCCCCTTACAGCATATGGAGGTGAGATGAGTGACTTCTTTGAAGTTACTGATTCCGCATTGGACTGGATCAATGGCCTTGATTTTAAAATCTAACTTGTAAATGTATATTTTTAATCCATGTTAGCCATACGCTAAATAAATTAATTAATTAAAAAACCGAATAAAAGCTAGCATGCAATGGTTCAGAAGTGGTTCGCTTCATTTTGCTGTGGCCATAAAAACATGCTTGACACCGACACTCCAAGTTCTTCATTCTGAGAAAACGATTAACAAAATTCGTGATATGGTGTTGAAAAATTGCCGATTAAATTGTAACCATCTTTACTGAATATGTATTCAATATCTTGCACGAATATTTGAGCCTGAAAAACTTGTGGGCAAGATGTGCGGCGCATTTACTGTCGACAACTAAAAACGAAATCGTCTAAAAACGTCAGCACAATGTTTGAATATCTAAAAGCATATTCCTAGTGAGTTTTTGGAGTGTCATGCAACTGTATATAAAACGATCACATTTGGCGTAGGAAGAAGTGTTGTTTCATCATGATACACTAACTAACCACACTAACTAATTCGTTTGCAATTACTTATAAGCACTAAATTGTCCGAATTACATTTCAAATTGGTATCTCATCCCCCATATTCGTCTAGTCTGTCCCTCCTATTTTTTTTATTCCCCGAACCTAAATAAACCGCTCGGCGGACGAAGATTCGCATTAAACGAGGAGGTCATCGCTGAAACAGTGGAGGTTACAAAGATCCTACTTTTTGGAAGGCATATAAGGTTGAAATATCGTTGATCTAAAATCGTAGATCTCCAAAGTGGTCGATATTGACCCCAGAGGTCGATGTAGACCATTTCAATCGACCCCAGGGATCGATTTAATTATATTAATAAATGTATAAAACTTAAAATGTTTTTTTTATGTTTTTCACATTATAGTTAGAAATTTAAATCTTTCAACGCGTGTAGCCCTATAAAACATGGCGAGTGGTCTACGAGACAAAAAAGTTTTGGAACCTCTAATCTAGGTCAATAAAACTGAAAAGTTGTAGAAAAATAAAACGTTTTTTGTACCAACAATAGTTTTTTATTTCAAAGCCACGTTCTCGTTAAATTTCCGTAAGTGGACTTATTTTTCTTCTTCGTCAAGTCAAATAATAAAACCGAACAAAAGTATAAAAGGAAAACATATGTTTTTACATTCACATAATGAGATTACGTTACGTACTGTTGCATTACATAAAAGACCCTAGCGTCCGTTCGTAGCGATAGAAATATCAGTGATTTATTTTGATATCGGACTTACGCAAGATATAAGGAAAAGTGCATCGCTGAAACTAGCAATCTATAGAAAATATATTACTAGCCCTAACAACTTAACGGACGATACCAATTTTTAGAAATACATTTTTATTTTCTATTTGATAGTTTGTAATTTGATTTAATATTCACATATTTAGCTTGAGCAGGCAATGAAAAATTATATTTATCAAAAGAATAAATTTTACTCAAACTCAAACTACATGGAACCTTAACAAATTAATAAATGAACAAATTACATTAACAACTTGATGTTCGGACGATCATTTATTACATGACTTAAAACGAAGTCACAGTACCTTTGGTATAACAGCTTGTACTCTGGCTGGCATGGATTCCACAAGCAACCTGCAATGATCTGCTGTAAAGGATCCCCAAATTTCTGAGAGTTTTGTCTTTAATTCACTTATTGTTCGTTGAGAATTATTCTTTAAGTAATTTTTCTTGCGGTGCCATAAGGTCTCAATAGCATTGAGATCTGAACTGCTTTAAAATCGAAGATGGACGATCTCAAGCATACGTTCCTAATGTGAAGTTAGTCAAATGCCTCTAAGGCCAGTAGTAGAAGCCAAATATAGGGGAAGAAGACCGATACCAGATAGTCCAAGCTGCACTACTCCACAAGATGGCCACTATCTAACGCTACAGTACCCAAACTGTACGTAATAGGTTGCGTCAGAGGGAAATAAGAACTAGAATAGCCGTAACAGCTCCTCGTCTTACTAGGAATCACCGAATGGCTCGCTTAAAGTTTGCAAGGGAACATTTCAATTGGCAAATTAATGACTGGGCTAATGTACTCTTCACAGATGAGACAAGATTTGGTCTTTACACCTCTAATAGACGCATACCAGTATGCAGACAAGACTATGAGCGCTATTCCCAGTACATTATCAGATCTATGCCTAATTTCAGTGGTGGCTCCATCATGGTTTAGGGAGGCATCTGTTTAGCGGTCGTACAGAGAATACCAGCAAGGAGAGGTATAATGACTGCCCACAGATATATAACAGACATTTTAGGAGATCATGTAGTACAGGCTAGTAATAGGAAACGAATTCGTGTTAATGCACGATAACGGCTAATTTCAGACATGAATCCTATCAAGCACGTGTGAGGCCATCTTCGCAGAATGATACGGACCCAAAATGTTTCCCCAGTGGGCCTACATGGATTAGAGAATGTCCCCCATGAAGTCGTGAAAAGTGGGATAATTTAGTCCAGACTTATATATGGAGATTTATTGAATCCATGCCAAACCGAATGCGAGCAGTCATAAGAGCCAGAGATGGCAATATCGCTATTAAAAGCTTCTATCCTGTAATTTTTTTCCAAAATTATAGTTTTTTTTTTGTTACACATGCTAAATGAAATTTTCAAATATGAGTTTCTATTCTAATTTAGTCACTGTTTTATACCAAAGTAATTTAGTATATCAATGTGTAAACGGCACTTGTTACAAATGATACAAATATGCATACACATATCTGTATCTGTATACATGGACATACACCTCGTATTTTACCAACGTCCACTTCAGCCAAAGACATATGTGTTTCTGTCTTACGACGTCATCAGTCTGGCTAATAAAGTAACGTTTAACGGCTCGCGCTTCGGAACAATATTTCATTTTATTATTTTATTTATTATTTTATTTTACTATTTCATGTAGATAATCATAAGAATTATTTCTTAAAGTGGATTGTGGTATATTTAAAACTTTTAAGCCATAAAAATGAATTATGCAATATAAACGTCTTTTTGTTATTCATGCAATCCTTTTTTCGGCGGAGTGTACTTTAATTTGTAGTGTAATATAGATATTTTAATAGGTTAAGAAAATATTAACAAGGAAATTGATTATTTATTGATTGTAACAAGTATGAAAATACTATTATACCCTACAAGAATTTATTGCATTAAAGTCAGATAGTACGAAGTAATACGTAGTAAGTACGACGTTGTTTCCAAGGTTCTGCAATTTGCAATCCTGCTGAGTAACAGCTGAGTACAGACAAGTTAAGGCAGGTTTTACTAACGATGGCAGTCGTTATCATTCACTATACAGACGTGTTCTAAAGTGATGATTTATCCACTATGCAAGACGTTACAAATTCTCAAAGAGCCATTGTTTTCTTCTTATAGAAAGAGAGTGTTTAACATCCTAAATATTTCAACGATTTCATGGAGTATTTGGAAAGTTTACAGCATCATAAGATTATTCGATTCAAAGCTGGTAGACCATATCTATTAGCTGATCCATGTACCAAACAACAAAACACTCCAGTGAATAACACATATACTTCCACATACTTAGATTAGTGCAAACATATCCACTAACCATTCTACACGGTCATTTGGAAGTGAGCAAGATTATAATTTATTAGGTACCTTAACTGTTTGGACCAGCGCAGAAACTGCTCAGATCTGATATTTGTCGTGTAACTTCAAGAACTGTTTAGTTGTTCAATGAATAGCGACTAGAGACCATCATTCTTGATCCGGTCACAGTGTCGTGGATGAGCGAGAAGTTCGATAGGTTCAGAGTTACTCTTGGCTTATGTCGTACATCTCCCACCTGGCCAGCACTTTGCGTGCTCTATGTATGTAGTGTATGAATAGCGTTGATATTGAAAAGTTGTTTATAAATATATTTACGAATACGCCTAGGTGTATTTCGAACGGAAAGCATTTTTTATAAATAACGCGCACTTAGATTTCGATAAATCCAACGCAATGGCGCCACTGCTATCAAATCTAGATGGTGGTCTCTAATAATGTCTAGTGAAACATGAAACTTCTAGCTTAACCTGGAAACAAAAAATCAATCGCGGGAGAAGCGCATACCACAAAATTAACCTTGACTCCTCAAAAGAGACTAAATCAATGCAGATCTGGAAAGTTACATAAACCATTGCATATGCAAAAAGCACTACATCGGGATAACACCACTATACAAATTTTAAATGAATTGCTCTGAAAATTATTCCCTCATCCCCTTTATTCGCTTGATCTGATACCCAGCGGCTATCATCTGCTTCAAGAATTGAAAAAGCATCGACCTAGTGTGCGATTTAAGGACTTAAATGCATAAAGAAAGATACAAACTAGTAAACAAAAGAAATTCCCAAAAAGTTTTTGAAGACGACGTAAAAAGCTAATTTTGTTTTGGGGCAAATGCATACAGTTAAATGAAAGTTACATTGAACTACAAATATTATGTAATAACTGAGTAAAATTTGCAATGACAGAAATGAAAAAGTTTTAGAGATCAAAGACAATAGAATGAAAGAAATATTTCAATACACTACTAACTCTTAATTTTTATACCATAACTGACCAATAGTATCCATCACATCACTTGAAATATTCACATTTTTACTAAAATAAAGCAACACACTAAAAGAACAAGATACATTATAACAAAACAGAAATTATACTTTCTTATTATATACTATTGGCGCATAAGTAATTTATATTATAAAGATTAGCTCGTCTTAGAACCATGATTCCCTCTGAAACTTTAACTTCTTTATACTTCACACCACATAAATAATAACTACACTCAGTACACATTTCAACAACGATGTTGACCATCGACAATCATCGGCAATTACTACTCTATTAAAGTACAATTGATATAAACTGGTTGTGTACTATCCAACTAAACCAATAATGCTTTTTTTAAATATACCAAAGGTACGAAGGGAGTTTTTTATGTTATCTACATAGCTATGAAAGAAACGAGTTAGAAAACAATAAAAATTGAATTTTTCAACGTAAGAACCAATAACACTAACACACTTATTCCAACGTTCCTTTGATAACGCTATGCCTTCAAAAAAAAATTCAAAGTTGTGGGGTCTTCTTTCACGTATAGTCGTGTTCAAGTTCTTAATTGTAGCCTTGTAGACATTTCCCATTATTGTAGTTCCTTTTGGCATATACTCAATTAAGGGAATCCCCTCCACACGCAAAAAACTGCGGACATAACTTTTTCCGCTGAAAATTGCGTTTTTGCCTTCTTGGGAGGTGAAGAACCCTTATGAATTCATTGCATGGACTCTTGTTTCGCAGAAGGGTCCCAGTGGTGTACTCAAGTTTCATCTTCAATAGAATATGTTCTATTTAAGAAGTCTTCATTTTGAGATGAAACAGTTAAATTCTCTTCACAAATTTGTCGTCTACACAATTTGTGTTCGGGACTGAGCAGCCTGGAAATCCGTCATGCCGACATTTGCTCATTCCCAAGACATGCAATATACATATATGTAACTGTACACATGGACAATACACCTCGTATTTTCAGCATTTACTTCTGCTTAAGACACGTGTTTCTGCCATCTATAGGCGTCGTCAGTCAAGCTAGTGAAGCAATGTAATACAAATGATACAAATCTTTTTAAGAACAGATTTGTATCTGTATATACATTTACGCTGAAATCGCCTACAAGATATAGCAAATTTCGTCCTATAATGTGGCACTATTTAATAAGTGACATCTGACGGACGAAAGAGACATGCCGAAAAAGGCGACCTTTCGCTTGACCAGCTATGCTGGTACATAAACGAAAAAATACGTACAGGTGTAGTCCATTAACACGAGCCAGATGGCGGTAAATATACAAAAAGGTTTAAGTATATCAATACGTTATTGCACGTATTACGCATTTGTTACAAATGAAACAGACATGCAATATACATATCTGTAACTGTACAACGTATTGATATACTTAAACCTTTTTCTATATTTACCGCCATCTGGCTCGTGTTAATGGACTACACCTATACGTATTTTTTCGCTTATGTACTAGCATAGCTAGTCAAGCGAAAGGTCGCCTTTTTCGGCATAGTCTCTTTCGTCCGTCAGATGTCACTTATTAAATAGTGCCACCTTATAGGACGAAATTTGCTATATCTTGTAGGCGATTTCAGCGTAAATGTATATACAGATACAAATCTGTTCTTAAAAAGATTTGTATCATTTGTATTACATTGCTTCACTAGCTTGAATGACGACGCCTATAGATGGCAGAAACACGTGTCTTAAGCAGAAGTAAATGCTGAAAATACGAGGTGTATTGTCCATGTGTACAGTTACATATATGTATATTGCATGTCTGTTTCATTTGTAACAAATGCGTAATACGTGCAATAACGTATTGATATACTTAAACCTTTTTGTATATTTCTAACATATTGTCGATTTGATTATTGGTTTATTAGGATAAAAATTAAAAGAATTTCTGATGACAAAGTACATAAAATAGTAGATAATCTAAAGAAATTGCTCTACATGTCCACCGTTCATTTCTAAACACGCTTTACACATCCTGATGACGGATCGACGCACCCTCTTCAAAATTCCTGGAATCCTCCAAATTTCACCACAATTTACGATTCGTTGCCTGAGTTCTTCATAATTGTTTACAGGTCGGGCGTACACAGTTGTATTAGATATCCCCAAACATAAAAGTCGAAAGGTATCACGTTAAAAGATCCAAGAGACGAACCAGTTGGAATGTAACTCCCGTTATAATCTTGATTTAAAAAATTTCTAACTATGACGGAGAAATGTGAAGGATCTCCAGCGTATATAAATCAGATGTTTAAAACAGGTACGTCTACTAACAAAACGGGTAATTCATTTCTATAAAGAATCAAAGTTCACATTAAAAATCTCGTTAAGTAACACTGGTAAACAAATTTTCATTTTTTTTTATTGTTCTTTAGAAGCAATTTTCGTTTCTTTTATAGTTCTAGCAATAGTAATAACACCAAATTTATTCTGGCACATCAGATTTTGAAAAAAAAATATCGAAAAGTAAAAGAAATAATATTAATCAGGTATGTACATTATATGGACCTGTATGGTATCGTCCTGTTTAAAATGTTTTTCATTTTACTTTTATATTATACTGTTCTTCGGCACTTTCTGATATGAATGTCCAACAATAATCAGCAAGTATTTCAACGTTCCACTTGCCCTGATAATGTTTATAAATAACAGAAATGTCTTGATGAAACCTTTCATCACTCACGTCACCAAGTTTCCGGGGAAAGAAATGCAGATGCGTGCAAAAAAAGTATTTTAAGGCTCATGTTACAGCTCAATTTATGGTAACTTTTTAAGAAGATTATTAACATGTGCTATATAATTGTCAAATTTTCTGTTTTCTAGAAAATTCTGGATCACATTTTTAAAAGCACTCCAAGCAACAAGCTCCAAGTCACTTAAGGTTTCCTCAAATTTTTTATCTTGTTGTAGAAGTTCAATTTGTGGTCCTAAATTCGCTCTTTAGGTTTTGTATATGAGATTTTTGGAAATTTTTGTTTAAGGTATTGGCATTGGAATCCGCAGCAATATTTGTCCATTGCTTTCACGAAATTTTTCATCAAACCTAATTTTATGTGGTAATGGCTAACGGGGATGGATGGATAAACGTTTTCTGTGAAGAAGGGCCCCTCGTCGGTTGAAAAATACTGCGATAGTTCTTTCTGACAATACAATACACAAAAATATGTGTGCCTGGAGCTAACAATTTCCATCCTTGGAATCTCGATCTTAGTACTGCTGCTTTAGTTTTTGACAAATTCATGTCCGGAATAAGATGACTTAATTCTAACTGATTTATGATGTGTGATCTGTCCTCTTCAGATAGCAAATATTCATTATCGCTGGTCGAGAACTTGACACTTGCTTCTTCTGGTTCTGAACATCTTATTACTCATAACAGGTACTGGCAAGGCTTCTGAATGTTTTTCTTATTTTTGTTAGAAATCCCGAAAGCTTTGATGTAACGTATAGCCATCATCTCTATACATTACATCCAACGTGACAAATTCCATTGAATTCTACTACGCAATACCACGCCCATACGACGCATCCGATTGGCTCATTGTCTCCAGCCAATAACAGGCGACCATCTGACCCGGTCCCCCCATATAAGTTTGTGCCGGTCTCTGCCCTAGCACTCTTCAAGCTACTGCGAATCGACGAATATCTTGCAATAGTGGACGAAACGTTGGCAATTACGCCTAACTCGACGCGGTTCCAACCCGGAAACCGAGATCTACATCTAGAGAACGACCGCGGAAACCTACACCTACGTTTAAAGGAATATATTGCAAATTTAGTTTATTTTTTACTTTTACTATTTTATAGCCTAGATCTTGATAGCTTTCTTTGCTCCAGTAAACAATTAAAGTTTTTAATGTTAAAACGTCAAACGTGTGTGTTGTGTCTTACATTTGAAACGCGTATTATCGGTAGATAATTAAGTTGAGTAATCAGTTTAATTTGTTCGGGCTATAATTGGCCTTTTTTTGATTTGTTGTCGTCAGTTTGTATTGTAAAAACCAGGTAATAATGGGTGACTGAGTATCGAATGATATTGCTAGAACCGTAGCAATGATCGAATATGGTTTAATATACCATGAAGTTGCCTAAAGGTTCAGTAAATCAAAATCAACCATCCATCGTAATGTAAGTCATTAGAGGCAACCGGAGAATATGTGAGAAGAAGAGGGCAAGAGAAGGCAGAAAACGTTCAACCACGGTTCCAGATAATCGTTTTATAACGTTGCAAATACGCACTCACGTCGCCCACTGTGTAACTGACTTTTTAAACGAAGTGGATATAACAATGAACGGGCCAGCGTGTTCCTCTGATATGAACCCAATCGATCATGTATGGGACATGCTAGGCAGAAGACTTAGGTCTGCTATTCAAAACGGAGGAGAAGCAAGAGTTGCATTGATTGAGGAATGAGACATATTGCCTCAAGAACTGATCGATGGCCTCATTAGAAGTATGATAAGACGAATGACTGCAGTTGTAAGGACTCATGGGGGCAACACATGCTATTGAAGCAAAAGAAAAAACACATTAAATAATTAACCATGTTCAAAATGCACAGTAAAGTTATTCTGTTTAAAACGATATTTTGTTTGAGCCTGACATCTCTACAACTTTTGTAAAATAAATTTCAATTACTCCACCTAACTTCGTATTACGAGATTACCTTAGAAATATTAACGATACGTATACTATAGAGAGAATAATAAGATTTTATGTCTGTTCCCAGTCTGTGTATTTACATTAACACACACATTTAAGACTGAAAAATTCGTGAAAAGTCTCATCTATCCCGGAATGTGTGGATGCATTTCGCTCTTATTGGAGCTTGTCAATAGACAGACATAACTTTCCATTTCAATACTTCGCGTATATTTAGTTAGTATAATGAATTTACTATAAATGAGAACTAATGAGTATTAAATTTCACTTTACATGCAAATGTCGCCTAATGTGCTGCGCTAATTTCTACATTTCGACAAATTAAGTTTGTAGCAGTATACAGACACGTTACATATCGCGATGCCACCTTCCTGGTTGTTAGGATAATGAAAAATTCGTGAATTGTCGAAACGTAGAAATTAACGCAGCGCAGCACGTTACGCTGCATTTGCATGTAAAGTGAGATTTAATACTCATTAGTTCTCATTTACAGTAAGTACATTATATGAACTATATATACACGAAGTACAGAAGTGAAAAGTCATGTCTGTCTAGGATACTGTGCGTTAACAAACTCCAATAAGAGTGAAATGCATCCACACATTCCGCGATAGATGTGACTTTTCACGAATTTTCCATTATCCTAACAACCAGGAAGGTGACGTCGCGACGTGTAGCGTTTCTCCATACTGCTACAAACTTAGTTTGGCGAAATGTAAAAATTAAAGCAACACATTAGGCGACATTTGCATGTAAAGTGAGATTTAATACTCATTAGTTCTCATTTACACTAAGTTCATTATATTTGACACTCCTTAATGTCTTACGCAACTATTTTATTATTTTGTCAATGATAAGAAAAATTTGTTTTCTATACAAAACTGCTGAACTGCGGAAAGAAAACCTCGTGCGAAGCATACATAATTTATATGAGTTTATCATGATAAGGTATAAAATATGTAAATATTTTTTAAAGAGGAAAAAATAGCAAAACACTAGATTCAAAAGCAAATAAAATGTAAATTAAACAGTAAAAAAATACATGCACATTTAAGAAATTCCCGTAATTGCAAAATGCGAAAAACCATTTTTTAAAGCACTGATTATAAGTATAAGCTTAAATGTTGTAAAAGAAAGAATATCACATAGTTTATAAGTATCATTCTTAATCTGATTTATTTAAATAATTTATAAAACTGATTACAAATTTTTAATGCGAATTTTATAGTATTATCGAAAAATATATACCCATAATACCTGCTTTATTGATGATCGTTCTCGTTTATGTTATAAAAATTCTCAAACTTATATCTTGTGAATTTTATCTTAATATTCATAGTTTTAATAAATATAACTGTACACCTCTTACATACTTTTACTGAATAACACTAACGTTGTCTAATGAAAATTTGAAACATTTCTTTTTAATATTAATTACCAACATGAAAGAAAACAGTAATTTTGTTTACGACAAACGCATTAACAATTAAAAAGTGAAAGCTAAATAAACGGTGGAGACAATTGTTTCTAAATTTTAATAAATTACATATTCTTTCCAAGTTTTATTTATGAAGCGCATTATGTAAAGTGTATTAACGTAGTTTAACGAATTCTGTGGTTATGAATACTAACCATTGCACACAAAAAACACTAAATGTCGCACTAAATATTTCACTGCAAATGTATAAGACAATAGTAAATTGAAAGCTAATTAATAATGCAATTGATACACTTGTGAATCCACTAGTAATGATTAGTAGGAAGTATCGAACATATTATATTGGCTCACGCCTTTATATAACATTCAAGGCTTCGTAGCTATCCTGCCACCTAGAACAAATCTTCACTGTTTATTTGTAGACAATGGTATACATATAAACAAACAAATTATTAGGAATAATAAATTCAGAACATATCTATTAAAAAGTGTTATCATCACGAATTAACCCTGGACAATATAAACAATCTTTAATACATATTTGTTAACTAGTTTACACATTCTATTTCAAAGCTGGCAAATAAATTTTGAATTGAAAATGCGTAAGCAATGTAAGCAGTGTAAGCAATAGTTTTAAACTTAGTTTTCCTGATACAATACATTCATTTAAACTACTCAAAAAATGAATAGGGAATTATATCTTTTTTTAACAGGTCTAATTACTTCGATTAAATTTAACGTATTTTCTCAAACTATAGATAAATTAGTAGGCCCACAGTCGTTTGTGGACATTTTATTTGGTAAATGTCTTTTCTGTGTGATAAAATATTGAATCTTGTATTTTAACCTTAAATTAATTTAGAATACAAAATTATAAAAATCGCATTTTTTGACAAGTATTATTCATTTTAAACGTCATTTCACATTTTCACGATGCCAAGACGTCATTTAAATAAAGAAACTTTTGATTTAATTGCGTTATTGCATCAGCGAGGGCAATCTGGAGCAGAAATTGCCGCAATTTTTAATGTGTATCCAAGTGTTGTTAGTAGGGCTCTAACAAGATTCCAACAGGTAGGATCTGCGAGGAGAAGACCCGGTAGTGGATCTAAGAGGAAAACAAATCAGAGACAAGACCGCTACATACGAATTCAGACAAGGATGAATCCGTTTAGAAGTGCTGTATGGTTGTAAACAAGTTACGTGCCGCCATTGGAGTTAGAGTTTCGGATCAAACCATCAGAAACCGTCTGAGGGAAATGGATCTTTATAGCTGCAGGCCTGTGAGACGCCCAAAATTAACTAATGCCAATAGAATGGCTAGAAGAACTTGGGTTAAGCAACGACTAGCAGAAAATTTTCAATGGGAGCATGGTTTATACACCGATGAATCCAGATTCTGCTTATTTAGTGATAATCGTAGAGTAAGGGTCTGGAGAACTCGAGGAGACCGTTATAGACGCGAGTTTACAAAAGCTGTGGTGCCTTTTGGCGGCGGTGGTATCATGGTGTGGGCGGGCATTAGTTTGAATGGACGTACGAACCTCCATCTCTTTGAAAACAATGTCAATGGACACATATACAGAGATGACATTATTCAGCAATATGTGACCGACTTTCGTGAGGCTGTGGATGAAAACATGGTTTTTATTGATGATAATGCAAGACCTCATCGTGCACAAATTATAATGCAAGCAATAAATGACCTCCATATTAACCATCTACCTTTACCACCAACGTCTCCCGACTTGAATCCAATTGAGCACATTTGGGACAGACTTCAAGAACAGCTCAACGAATATAATCCACCCCCAGTTAACGTGCAACACTTGCGGGAAATTTTACCGCTGTGTTGGAGAAGAGTGTCACAAGAACACATTAATAATTGCATTATGAGTATGCGCCGAAGATGTACAGCTGTGAGAGATGTCCGTGGCCATTATACACGATTTTAGAATTAATTGTTACAGAAAAATGTTTATTTTAGCTATTGTTAAAAATGTTGCTTATTTCATTTTTGATCATTTCTTAGTAATCTAACGATTTTTCTGAATAAATATACTTGAAAATTTTAAATTGTTGTGTACAATTATGTATCTAATATAATACACTACAAATATTTACCCATACTATCTAAAAAATACAAAAAAGTAAAAATTCCTTATTCATTTTTGAGTAGTTTATATACTAAAAATTCATAAATTATACAAAATTAAGATTGAATTATACCCACTCATCTACACTTGCATAAATAAAAATATTTTAATAAAGCTTATGACAACGATATACACGTATATATAGTTAGCTGGTTGTAGTTTAAATTTATAATTATATATAATTAAATCACGTTTATTGACAGTTTTTTATAAAAACTAATGTTATTATTGTTATCGTTGGAATGATTAAAATTTGTTATCTGGTTTACTAACACTGGGTATTACTATAGCAACTAATTTAGTAATATTATCAATTGCACCACCTAATTTGATCGTTCGGTGGTCTTGTTTTACAATGTTGGTAATACAAATTTTCCATTTGCCACAGTCGATATTTACGATACCAGTTAATAATAATTATTGCGCTTCTACTAATTTAAAAGTATGATTAGGTATATGCTTCATGATGACAATATATGTTCATTTCATTTTCAATTACGAGCGCGATTCGTAAAGTAAGTTTCGTTTGGTTATTAAAAAAAGAAACACCAATACATGAAGAGGTGTTCATTATATACAACTTAAAGCTAGTACTTTCAGCTATTTTTCTACATAGTTGCTATTAAGATTCAGAAATTTGTCCTAGCAATGAACAATATTTTTAATGCCGTCTTCATAGAACTGTGAATTAAGCCGTGCCTAGATCTCTTCATCGCCCTCAAACCTCTGACTCCCCAAGCCATTTCTTCATGTTAGGGAAGAGATGGTAGTCGTTAGGCGCTTAATCAAGGCTATAGGGAGAATGCTTAAACACTATCCTCTTAAAACTATTCAGTAGGCTTACCGTGGGAGCGGCGGTATGCGGCGATGTCCAAACTTAATAATTCACATGGCTTGTTCTGAATAGCTCATAGCTCTTCATAATTCACGTCGCTTGTTCTGAATAGCTCTTTTCAGCTTCTTCAAAGTTTCGCAGTAGACTTCACTATTTATTATGGGTCCTCTTTTCATAAAGTCTAAAAAAAGGACGCTTTTCCTTCCACAAAAGACAGTGACCATGACTTTTCTCGCAGAAAAAGTTTGACGGCACTTTAAAGGCTTTTTCGGAGGCAAATTAGAGCGACCCACTGCATTGACTGTCTTTTCGTCTCAACGTTTACATAGGTGACCCAAGTCTCATCACCTGTTACGATATACTCGACGAAATCTTCACCTTCAACCTTCATGTAACGTGTCAGCAAAGAAGTTAGTGTCGATCTCATCCTCTTTGTTTTATGGTCTTCGGTAAGAAGTTTTGACACCCATCGTGAACAAAATTTGTATTAACCTAAATGTTCAGTAACAACCTCATACAAAACTGTACGTGAAATATGAGGGAGAAAAGCACTCAGTTCTGTGATTATAAACCGCCGATTTTCACGAATTTTTTCTTCGATATTACCCAATAGTTCGTTCATCACAACAGTTGGTCTCCCACCCCGTTCTTCATCATGGATATTAGTTTGTCCTTCTCGAAAGATACGGCACCATATTCTAGCCATACTGTCACTTACGACATTGTCGCCATAAACAGAAGAAAGTTCACGATGAATCTCAGCAACCTTAATGCTCTTTGCACAAAGAAATCGGATAACAACACGCAATTCTCATTCAGGTGGATTTTCAATTGCAGCAGCCATTTTAAACGGCCAAAATAGCACGTAAGAATGTCCGAACGATTCTCTCACTAGCTTCACTGCCAGACTCACATTGAACCAAACTACACCGCAATGCTCCGATCGCGCCGATATTGCCACTCCTCTGCTCACTATGCAGAAACGGAACTTATTTACGAATCACTCTCGCATATTCCAAACATTAAAATAAAGTGAGATACACTTAATATAAGCGAATATAAACTATAAATGATTATTATAACCTTAGCTGGAAGATATGCGTTATTTACATGATGGTGAATTGGTATATAAAGTCTCCAAGAACGCCATTGTGTCAATAGTGAAGATAGAAACAAGTTCTAACAGCGAAACGGTTTCGAATATCTCGTCTCAGCATGCAAAGTTTTATTTTCCTGTGTACCGTCGTAGTAACGGTGTCATTTATCATGAGTTCGACCTCTGAGATGCGTACCAAGCAACGATCCGTGATAGATTTTTAACACTGGAAGGTTGCGTGCCTATCGAAATTTACAAGCGTTAAAAGCTCTTTATGGCAAGGATAGTATAGATGTGGAGAATGTTGGCCAATGGGTTAGATGTGCAAAACTCTGTCATTCAGGTAAAATGAAGGCACTTGACAAAAAGCGATGTAGTCGGTCAATATCAGTGACGCATGGAAAAAATTAAAGACAAGTGAATACGCTGATTCAAGGAAATCGCTAGACTACGCAACAACAAATTTCTCAGCAATTAGGTATTAGTCAAGAAAAAGTACAGCACATTGTTCAGACGTTGAATTACAGAAAAATTTGCCCCAGATTGGTCCCGGGGCAATTAACAGATGTCCTAAAAAAAACAAAGAAAAAACATTTGTCAAGAACTTCTTAACCAGTATTGACGTGAAGGAAATGATCTCATGAACATCACCACCGAGGGCAAATCTTGGGTTCATCATTTTGACACCGAAAACAAGCGACAGTCAATGAGATATCGTCGTCTTAATTCTCCACGTGAACAAAAATTCAAGAGGACTCAATCAGCGCAAAAAGTAACTTCTTGTAAAACCCGATTAAGAATCGAATTAATTCTCGATTGTTCTTGGGATGGATTAACATTAATGTTCTGAGGTTTGCTTCGAAGAGCGCCGTCACATTTTCTAAGCCAAAATACTAACGAACATCTATTAGATATATTTTCTTAAGTGTTAGATAGCTATTTTAGCATTACTTTTATGTTATTATTGTATATACATGTTTTTTTATTAGTTTATTATATTAATTTTCTTCTGTTGTTATATATTTTGTGTACAATAATAACTTTTTTGTGAATAATTTTGTGAGTATTATTATTATTATGATTATTATTATTTTGGTAGTAGCTTCTGGATAGACTGAATCTCCTGGAAACTATTAGTTTTCCGCATTCTTCAAAACACTATGGGCATGATCCTCCATGTCCCGGCGTATGGTTTTATAATGCGCCATTTGTTTGGATGTCTTATCTATATAAATACTTATATTCCTATATAGTTCATTTTCTTTAAGTTTCCTCGGATTTCTAAAACAAATTACAAAACTGAACTCTCAACAGCTAGCAAAATTTTTAACGGATTTGGGATAGTTCGATTCACATTATGTTTTCCCGGTCCAACTGACTTAATTGTTTCAATGCTAATATTAACACAAACAAACTTTATAATTTCTTTTGCAGATTTTTGATCATGTTCTATACTATCTTCATTTTTCGAAGCAGAGGATTCTGGAAGATTAGGTAGAAGAATATTACATTTTCTTGCATCTCGTTGTTGAACTCTGTACAATGTCCTCTAAATCAAAACCTCGTAACATGTTTTCTTAGATCAGCTATTTCGTCGCCAATCCAGTACATATCGACGAAAGACCGTTAAGACACTTTGCAGCAATTGCTTTTACATCCACTACCGAGACACCGACACAATAGTGATAGTGATTGTATGTAGACTTGTAGATAAAGCAAGTAACAGACTTGTGTTTTTCAACTTCCGTAACAACAGTTACAGACAGATATTTAATTTATTACAATAGCAAAAATAAACAGCAATACATGTTAACTATTATCAGGATAAAATAAAACAAATTTTAATGAATTTTACTATTTTTAACTTCGCAAAGGAATACATGTGTTGAGATGCCCGATACAACAACCTTCTAATTAGACAAACAAAGGTTAAAAATCAACGGTAATGGTCTTAAATTAGAAACAATAGTGTAAAACAACAGAGAAAGAATTAATTACGTATAAGACAAAGTAATAATAGAAATAGCAAATATTAAGTAAACAAATATATGCTGAGATGAATGAACTCAAGCAATAGTGCCAAAAATATTTAAAAACGTTCTACGCACGAAAAAGTACATATATATATATATATATATATATATATATATATATATATATATATATGACATATATATATATATATATTAATTTCTTTTGTTAACAAGTAATAAATTTATGTCCATCTACTCTTAAACTGATCCCCTGAGGAAGCAGGAAAATATGATATAGCTGCGACATATAAACTTAGTAATACTAATAAACATTTATTTTCAAAACTTAAACCTAAAATAGAAAAAAATCGAGAAACATGTCATATATAAAATACCATGTAGCGATTGCGATAGTTACTACATAGGCCAAACGAAACAATATTTATGCAAAAGAATACAAGTCCACAAATACTCTAAAACAGACAAAACTGCTTTATCTACACACAAACTACAACGCGATCAGCATTTCGATTTTGAAAACACACAGATAATTGATAACGAACAACACACAATGAAAAGAGAAATTAAGGAAATGATTAGTATTAAACAGGAAAAAAATTCAATTAACAACAGAAATGATATAAAAAATTTAAGCAGTATATACTATAACTTAATTGTGTAACGATCTGCAATTTACCATCATAATATATTTTTTTTGTTATATAATTATATATCTTAAGTTATTTAAATATCAATTACATTTAAATATCATATACATTTGCTTATCATGCTGACTGTTCCGTGTAATGTATAAAATTTGTGACCTTGATTATGAATAGTAACTTTTTCGAATTCGATTTACACACCTGGAATCCAAAAAAAAACTTTACCGGATCTTTTACACTATCATTCTCTAAGATTTTAAGTTTTAACTTTGTGACAAGAACATGCGTGTGTACGATTAATTCTTCTGTTCGTCAATATTGCACATGTGGCTTTCCTTTTAGATGTGGCTGTCCTGTGTTTTTTAAAATGTAATTTCAAAACAACTAAGTGTACGTCCGTTGACATTAGTTTTATTAATTTACAATATTGCAAACATAGGAGTAATTTCTCCAGAAAAAACAAGTTCGCATTTGTAAGTATTAATATCTTTTGTTAATAAGTAATAAATTAATGTCCATCTATTCTTAAAGTGATCCCCTGAGGAAGCACTCGAATTCGGTGCGAAATATTGGGCTAAAAAATAAAGAACTGACTTAATTAATAGAATTTAATTTTGCTGGATTCCCCAAAAAAACCCTTTCATATATATATTGATATGCAATTGATAAATTATTGGAGTTTTTTTCGGTTTTATATGAAAGATTTACAAATATCAAATTAGAATGTATGTAATTGCAGAGTAAGTGGGGATGTAAACATTGCTGTCTACAAATTACAAAGCAAATCATACGAAATTTTTAATTTTTAATATTTAATTTTTTTTTGCTTTGTAATTTGTAGACAGCAATGTTTACATCGCCACTTACTCTGCAATTACATACAATCTAATTTGATATTTGTAAATCTTTCATATAAAAGCCGAAAAACTCCAATAATTTATCAATTGTTATATTTAATAAACGGCTAAGAAATTATCTAAACACTTATATATATATATATATATATATATATATATATATATATATATATATATATATAAATTCAATCAGTCGGCGATTAAAGGTCTGGTCTACTTCAAAGTATATATATATTTAAAACAACCCTACATGTTTCGGCAATGATGCCTTTATCAAGGATATAAAATATAAATGACAGAATACAAATGTCAAATAATTGAGTTGCTATGGTTTAAATTATTCAAAGATACATTCCAATTGCATAATTATAAATCATCCCTTAGTATTCCAAAAACAGATAGCAAGGTGTGAACATATGTGTGGTTCGCTGCTAGCAGCTTGTGTCTCTTTCTGGGTATGAACTTGTGTGTTGGTTGCTGCTGGCAGCTTGCGTCTCTCTCTCGGTGCGTGGTTTTGTATTTGTGTGAATGCGTAAGTGTAGGATTTTGTATGTTGGCGCGCTCGTGCGTGTGTTTAGTGACCGGTCGCGTAAACTTAGAGAGATCGGATAACCAGCCGTTGCGCAGGGCCGCCAACTCTTTCCCGGAAGCTTCTTTACTTTTCCGTGCAGTACTTCGACGGCCCGACCCCCACCCCATCGGCAAGGCGCAGACTAGCAAAACGCACCCTGCACGGGGTTGCTCATCGCCAACCGAGGGAACACTCCTAGCGGCTACTTCGGTCGACGAAGGTCACACTTTGTGCCATCTTAACGTATTCCGCCAAAGCGGGGGCACTGCACACACGTCGAACGTGTGTGTGCTGTTAACGGCAGCCTAGCCAGGTTGCCGCCAAGGACCGGTCCTAGTGGTGTGTGCATTGTGTATATATATATATATATATATATATATATATATGTATATTCATATTAATATAAAAGGTAGATTCAATTAGTTGGCGGTTTGAGGTCTGGTTTTACATCAATATGTATATATTTAAAACAATATTACATGTTTTGGCATATGATGCCTTTATTAAAGAAATTTAAAAAATAAATGTCATACTTATATATCTGTAGTTGTCATGGATAAAATTATTCTAAGATATATTCAAGTTAAATAATAATAATAAAGGTGTTCGTGGTTTTCCTTCTCGGTCAAGGCGAATGCCGACAGCTTAACATCTTAAGCCGCTCCACGGGCGCAGACATAATAATAACTCCTGGCTTGCCATTCCCCCGCTTTTTTTGTCTAACTGTTTAGAGAATGCCAAGGCATGATTTATTATTATTAATCTTAAATGTATCTTAGACTAATTTTATCCATGACAACTACAGTTATATAAGTATGAATTATGATATTAATATACTATGACACTATGATTAATTCAAATTAAGAATTGGTTTTAAATTTTCTATAAATTATAATATACAGTATTATGTCACCTACCTTATTATTGAGCTTAATTTAGTAATAGAATGTAAGATGTCGCTCTTACAATATTATCTGGGCAAGTTTATTATAAATAAGTATTTTTTTTAATTATAATATATTAATACAATTAGGCGCCAGTTCATATTTTTATCTTATGAACAATATTATATGTATGTTTTCGGCTACTTAGCTGTAGAACGAGATCTTTCTCACAGGAGCCGGTCCTTCAATTCATTAAAGAAGTAAATATCAAATCTCATTTATGTGACAACAACCTATCTCGGGCATTAATACTGAATTTTAGTGAAAAGTATCAATATCATATGCATAAGTAACTTAGTAAAATAGAAAATAAATAAAAGTATAAATTGTAGTTTGTGTTAAATCCAATTTAATGATTATTTTAGTGAGATAGTAAGTGATGCGTAGATCACGTGACGTAATTGATTTATATATTTGTGCTCATCGGTAACAAACATATTGTTATGGATTTTTCCCTAATTTATATTTAAAATTTAATATGATTGTACATTATTTTTGAACTTGATTGTATATCCGATATGTTTTTAAATGTGCGTAAGCAAAAACTTGATTTTTGGAGGTCGTCTTTATGTGAAAGCGATAGCGGGTGATATTCAGGTAGAAACCAGTTTAATATCCCGTACTAGAAAGGTGTTTTTGAATATATATAATTAAATATATTTAATTATCGCTTTATTGTTTTGAAAAGTGCCTCGATTGATGTTGTAGAGTTTTAGAGATAAATTTCTCTGTATAAATTTTGATGTATTAAGAGTAAAAAAGCACCTTTCTTTGTCTCCAGTAATTCTGTAAGTTTTTTATTTTATGAATTCATAAAATTTTGATTAATTTTATAAGAGTATTTATCTTGTATTCAATATTGTTATTTAAGAGATTTATTATTAGTAGTAGAAATAAATAATAAAGAATATTTTTAAAATTTCTATGTAATAAAAATTATAATTGTAAAATTTTGCACGTTGGCAAGTCGACGGTATTTTTGTATGCGTTTGATGTATCGCGCATGTCTTAGATCTTGATCGTGTTTTAAATATTATACAGTGTGGTTCTCTGGGGAGAAATTAAGAATACACTTTATTATTTTTTAGATAAGTTGATCGGAAGTAATTTAGAGGAAGCTTTAATTCACTTAGCTGTCATTTTCAGTGAATTGTTTTACCTCATTGTGTCTTTGATATACACAATCTTTATACTTTATAAAGATAGATTTTTTTTTCTTTTTTGATTTTTTGTATTAAATATTAATTTAAATTTTATCTTGTGCTTATTTTTATCCCATATACCTTTACTGTTGTTTAATTATTAAAATAAGTAACTTAAAAACTTGTGAGATCAATTCACTGGCGCTCAATTCATGTTTAACAGTTCCACGATTTTCCGATTGGAACCCTGAGAAGAAAGAAGTCTCATTGTTGGATATTAACTGGCTGAGTATCCTAGTTGGGTAGATTAGTTGTGGATGGTGGTGCAGTAAATATATAAACCACAATTCATAGCAATATGTTATAATAAATGCAAATAAGATAAAGGTAAAGAATAAAGGTAAGAAAGGTAAGAAATAAGATAGTTTAAAATTCTAATTAATTTGAGAAGACCATTCAGTTTCAAGGTATGTTGTACTTATTAATATAACTAATTTTAAATCTAATTTAATTGTACAAATTATTATGTTTTACTGTATTAATATATATATATATATATATATATATATATATATATATATATATATATATATATATATATGTGGTAAACCTAATCAGTAGGCGATTAAAGGTCTGTATATTACTTCAAAATATATGTATTTAAAAAACTCTACATGTTTCGGCTGTGTACGCCTTTATCAAGAGAATACAAAATATGAATAATAATATTCATATTTTGTATTCTCTTGACCTAAACCTAATCAGTAGGCGATTAAAGGTCTGTATATTACTTCAAAATATATGTATTTAAAAAACTCTACATGTTTCGGCTGTGTACGCCTTTATCAAGAGAATACAAAATATGAATAATAATATTCATATTTTGTATTCTCTTGATAAAGGCGTACACAGCCGAAACATGTAGAGTTTTTTAAATACATATATTTTGAAGTAATATACAGACCTTTAATCGCCTACTGATTAGGTTTACCATATCATACCAAGGTCACGAAGTTATATATATATATATATATATATATATATATATATATATATATATATATATATATATATTATCAATACCTTGTTTACCGTTAAGGTTAAATACAAAAATTATTATTTTATTCTAATTTCTTTCTGTTCCGTATATCATCCTTGCCCATTCTTTCTTGTTGAGTGCCATTCTTTTCGCCTCTCTCCCTGACACTCCCTTGGCTCTCAATATGTCTTCCACTTGACCGTCCCACGAATTCCTAGGTCTACCTCTTGGTCTTCTCTGATATCTTCTTGCTTGCCATACTTTTCTTATTGTTCTCTCCACTCCCATTCTTGTCAAGTGTCCAAACCATCTTAATTGACTTCATTGTATATCTTCCTTCAGCGTCCGTACTTCAAGTTCTTCTCTTATTTTGCTATTTCTTACTCTGTCTCTCTTAGTAATTCCCATTATTCCTCTTAAAAACCTCATCTCCATTGCTTGGATTTTGTTTTCCATTCGTTCCGTCAATGTCCACCTTTCACTTCCGTATATCAATACGGGCTTAAATATAGTGTTGTAAACTGCGGTCTTAGTTTTCCTTGACACTTCTCTTCTTCTCAGGAACGCATTGTTCAAGGAGTAATAAAGTGCTGATGCTGCATCTAACCTGTCATTCAATTCTGCCTTCATGGTTCCTGTTTTGTGTATTTTCACCCGTAGGTATTTAAATGTTTCTACTTGTTCTATTTTAGTGTCGTCAAGTTTTATTTGTAATTCATCATCTTTTTTCCCTATTACCATAACTTTAGTTTTCTCTGCGTTAATTTTTAAATTCTTCTTTCGCAACGCCTCTGCCCATATATCTAGATTACACTGGAGGTTGTGCTTATTTTTCGCATAAATCACCAAATCATCTGCAAATAATAGCTGCAAATAGCAGCTCTCTGCTATTTCTACCGATTCCATGTTGTAGTAACCCACCTTCATTTTCTTAACTTTCATTTTCGCTTCTTTTGTTACATTATCCATTATTATATTAAATAGTACTGGGCTGAGGTTGCCTCCTTGTCTTAATCCCTCCGTCGTTACAAATTCTTCGGATCTTGTGTTCCTGGTTCTAACGTAGTTTCTTGTCTCTTCTATATAGCTTTAATACAGTTTATTAATTTTTGCCCGACTCTTCTCCTTCTTAGACTGTTCCAAACTAGTTCCCTTGGCACGCTGTCAAAGGCTTTCTTGAGGTCCATAAAGGCCACATATATATTATCATTGATACACTTCTCTATTAATTGTTTCAGTGAAAATATGTGGTCCTGAACTCCTCTTCTCTTTCTAAAACCACTTTGTGAATCTTCTAATTGTCTTTCCACTGTTCTTTCTAGTCTTTTGGTCAGTATCCATTCATAGAGTTTGGCCAGCGTGCAGAGCAAAGTAATACCCCTGTAATTAGCGCAGACCCGTTTATTCCCTTTCTTGAATATCGGTATCAATATTCCTATCTCCCAGTCTTGTGGTATTTGTTCCTCTCTCCATACTTTGTTTAATAGCTTTACCATTATTTCCACAGCTTTCGGTCCTAGGTTCATTATCATCTCCGTATATATTCCATCGTGCTCAGCCGCCTTGCCCCTTTTTAATCTTCTTATGGCTTCCGACACTTCTTCTATTGTTATCTCTACGTCTTGTTCGTTATTTTCGTTAATATTATCTTGTTCTTCTTCGGTTCTTATGTCATTGTTCTTTTCTATCGTTAAGAGTTCTTCGAAATACTCCTTCCACCTCTTTATAATGTCCTTATATTCATTGAGTATTTTCCCTTGTTTATTTTTAATAAGATTTGGCTTATATGTTCTTCCGTGTCGAAGGGTTTTTAGTACTCTATAGAACAGCCTTAGGTTTCCGGAATGGTCTCTCTCCATCTTGGCCCCAAATTCTTCCCATGATTCTTGTTTCGCTGATTTTACCATGGTTTTAACTTTATTTCTCTGCTCTTTGTAAATGTCGTATTTTTCATTTGTTTTATCGTTCCGATACTGCACCATTTCTCTTTCTTAGTTTTTATCTCTGCTTTTATTTCTTCGTTCCACCATCTGGTTTGTTTGATAATTTCTCTAATTTTTGTCATTCCGCAAACTCCCTTGGCTGCTTTAGTTATTAGTTCTTTCATAAGAGTCCACAACTCTTCTACGTTTAATTCATTTATAGTTTCTTTTATTTTATCAATCTCTATTTCTACACGTAATTTATATTCCTTTGCCGTCTCTATATCTTTTAACTTGTACGTTTTAATTCTTTCTGTACCTAAATTTATCTTTTCGCAGGTTCTGTCTGGGCGTTTTTGTTGTGTTTGTATCTTGATTTTAGTCACCACTAGATAATGGTCTGAGTAAATTTCAGGTCCTCTTTTTACTCTTGTATCTTTTACTTCCTTTCTATGTTTTTTATTTACTAATACGTAGTCAATTATGGACCTTTCATTTCTACTCTTTACCTCTCTTGTAAATTTGTGTATGTCTCTGTGCTGGAAAAAGGTGTTAGTTATCACTAGGTTATTCAGTATGCAAAAATCTATCAGTCTTGATCCATTGTTGTTTTTATAGTTTTCTCCATGTTTTCCAATTGCTTCTCCTGATTCGTCCTTCTTTATACCTACTCTTGCATTTAAGTCTCCTATCAATATCACCCTTCCCCTGTCATTTTCAATTGTTTCCGACATTAAATCCCAGAAATTCTCTTTCTTTTCAGCCACCTCGTCCTCATTGGGTCCATATGCCACTATTATTGCTGTTTTGGTGTTTTTCTCCATATTCGTTTCAATTTTTACAATTCTTTCAGATATTTTTGTCCATTTATGCAGGTATTTCACTTTCTCTTTCCTTATTATACATCCTACTCCCTCCTTCGCTCTTTGTTTCCTGTCTACTCCACTGTAGATTAACAAATGCCCTCCTTCCATTTCCAATTCACCAGCTCCCTTTCTTTTCGTTTCCGTTATCCCCAGTATATCCAGCCCTGCTTTATCGAATTCCTCTTCTAGTTCCTTTTCTTTTCCTGTCAGACTCCGAATATTCCATGTACCTATTTTCCAAATTTCTCCCTCTTTAGCCTCCTCCTTGCTTTTTCTCTCATTTCTATTCTTACTTTTATTAAGCTTCAATTCCGGGTTCACTGCCAATTTCGTCATCAGATGTCCGTCCGCCGTCTCTTTTAGTTTTTTGGGTCCTCCTCTGATAGTTCTAGTAAGTATTTCTCTCTATTCCATTTCCACACTTTCTTATCTATAATCAATTTTTGATATCCGCTTTTCACTGTTTTACCTCTTTTCCTCTCCTCCTCGGCTTTCATTCTAATTAATTTCTGTATGTCTCTATCTTGTTTTGTCATGTCATTATTTATTTATATCCTATCGCTCTTAATTTTTGCTAATTTCGTCTTGTTTTTCATTATTTCCATTTTTTCTTCGAAACTCCCTAATTTAACTAGGTATGATTTTGGTCCTATTCTGTGAGTAGCTTTAATCTTTGTCACTACTTCCAGTTTTTCTTTCAGAAAGTTTTTTATCTCATCAATTAACTCATCTTGGCTGTTTGAATTAAGTGCTAGCCCTTGTATTACTATATTTTCTCTTCTCTTCTCTTTCTCTAAATATTCTAATCTGTCGTTCATTTCGCGTAACTGCTTTTTAATCTCTACATTATCTTTTATTATCATCTTGTTTAAATTCTTTATTAATTCATTTTCTTTCTTTATTTCTCTTATTTCTTCTTTGTATTTACTCTGCTCTCTCTTTATTTGGTTTATGTCTACTGTTAACTGTTGTAGCATATCTAATATCTTATCTATTTTGTCATCCTTTTTTTGTTGTTGTTTTGCTGGTGATCTGATTATTTTTTTGCTTTTACTGTAAGCTATTTCCTCTTCGCTATCTCGATCCTCTCCTCGCTTCCTTTTCTCTCCCTCTGATGTTTCATCCGTACTATGCATTTTATTAGTATTTGTTGTTTATCTCACTATTCTATTCCTCCTTAACCTATTTTTAAATTTGCGATGAAATTCTTTCGAAATATATATATAAAATGTTTTTACATTGTCCTCGTGCTCGGTTATTGTTTATCTCTCTCTGTTGATCGCGCTTGTCGCCCGGGTCAACCCCTCGGAGGCAGACCTGCGCCGCGTTACGTTGTGAATTATTCCTAACCTTACTAATCTTGTTAGGGTTATGCTTCTAATTACAATTACTGGGCCGCTACTGATCTTATTTATACTGCTTCTCTTACCTTCTTCTGCTATGTAACTGTGCTACAACTTTCACCAATATTTAACTATTAATTTCACTTAAATACTCTTATTCACTTTGCTGTGTGACTAAGCCGATACGTCGGTACTTCGTCGACACTCTTACACCATTCAGACCATTCAGTTTCAAGGTATGTTGTACTTATTAATATAACTAATTTTAAATCTAATTTAATTGTACAAATTATTATGTTTTACTGTATTAATATGGATATAAAGTATTGGGTTTGATCGGTAATTACGTGAAATCCTTTGTCAGTAATATGGATGTTCTAGGAGAAACGGGAATCAATGGATATCAGCTGGATGGAAGCTGGAGGTGTTTCATGTAGCGGGTATTGAAGGTGACGCTAACAGTTTTCAGCGGTTTTATACCATATATTTCCACAATGCTTGATAAATTTATTATTCGGATGATTTATACACACTGTCTTCTTATATTAAGAATATTTTCGAGTAAGTAAATTACTATTTTTAATGTTTAAATAATATTTTAATTTTACGATAAAATTTTGCGTAACTTTATTTTGCAACCACCCAAACTACGCTCTCTGTTGTTTTTATTCCTTGGCCTCCACACGATTTATTTTTACTTGATATAGTTATATAACTTCCGTAATTATCCCAATCGATTGATGATTTTATATCCAATATTTAATTGACATTATTATAAAAGTAAAATTAATAATTATACAATTGTAATTACATATTTTTAAATGTTTATTAATATCATATGAGTGGAGTTAATAATAAATGATTTTCGCGGTAAACTAATCCAAATTCAAAAAATATACGGGTTTATAAAATAGATTTCCATATGATTTAATTATTTTCAGAATAATAAATAATTTAATGACTTTTGATTGTGAAAAATGATAACATAAATAATAAAAATTCTTTCAAATAAATTTTCTAATTAAATGCGCGGTATTAACTTGTTTAATAATTTACGTTGTAATTGCATAGTCAACTTTCATCTTACTTAATCTAATGCTTATAACTAATTGATATGAATTGTTTCTTATAGTTTCTGATGAAGTAGAACCACTATAATATATATATATATATATATATATATATATATATATATATATATAATATTTTCGCGATCTTGGTATGATATGGTAAACTTAATAAGTCGGCGATTAAAGGTCTGGTTTATTACTTCAAAGTATATATATATTTAAAACAACCTTACATGTTTCGGCAATGATGCCTTTGTCTAGGATATAAAAAATATAAATGACAGAATATAAATCATTTATATTCTGTCATTTATATTCATTTTATATTCATATGAAGATGCTAAGATTGTCTTCTAAGAAGTTAGTGTGGCTTAGTGTGTTGTTTTTTATAGCTGTGACGGTGTTATACTTTTGATTGAGAAGATGATGAGAATAGTAATTAATGAAGTGACCAGATGAAGTTGTTTTTCTATACCAACTCAAAATGATCGAGTTGTTATCATTGTGAATCACTGAAACGTCCTATAAGGGTACACTATTGTTGTTTCTTTTTTCCGTTTTTTAGTAAATTGTAAATTTTTGTTATAGCTGTTAAATATTAGTAGTGTTACATAAAAGTAATTGGCAACAAAAAAATTGATTTTGATAAGTACGTGTGTGGATCGATTATGTGCCACTTACTTGTTATGACATCTGTTACTAGTTGTAATGATATGTTGATTAAAAGTGATATAACATCCAACGAAATCAATACATATTTGTTGGGAAATGTGAAACCCTGCATCTGATTTACAAATTAAAACGTGTCTTTAATATTGTATGTATTGTCTGCTTCAAACTAGATAGGTAAAATTTTGTTGAGGGTACTTTGAAAGGTTGTATTTTATAGAGGTAGTGGAACTAATGATTGGTCGGACTGGTACGTCAGGTTTGTGAATTTTCGGTAGTGAGTAAAGTTTCGGATGAATGGCGTTATAGATTTTCAAAGCTTTTACTTTGTCATTTGGGAATTGTCCACTAGAATTAAACTTTTTGGTCAATTCATTGTTTGTTTTGTATGCTTACCGTAGGATCCTTCTATAAGGATTTATACGTAGAATTGTCTTTCAACAAATTCTATGTTTTACTTAAATATTCTATCTTGTCCATAGCCACCGTGCAGTTACCCCTGTCAGATTGTAATATGTATAGGTTTGGATTAGCTCTCAGGAAGGATTTAGTTCTATAGAATAAGTTAATGAATGGTGAATGAACCCGAGTGTGTAAATTTTGTATGAAATTGGAGATACTGTCCCTTATAGAATTTCTTGACATCTCAGACGCACATTAATTATTCACTTAACCTAGTTATGGAACACATAGAAGCTAGCATATTTAATACTTTAGACTTTAAACCCGTATTTTTCAAGAGATACGTAGATGACATAATCACTTGCATGCCAACAAAAAAACAACAATATCTTCTAAACAAATTCAACATATTCCATGATAGAATACACTTTACCATAGAAACCGAAACTAACAGAACTATAAACTTATGAACTTCCTAGATATTAATATCTTTTATAATCATCAGGGTTACATTTATACTAAAAGGTACAATAGTACAATACAGATACATTTAATATGATTCGAATGCGTCATACTCATAAAAAAGAGCGTTATAAACAACCTAGCCGATCGCGCCATGAAACTATCACACACCAAATTCAGAAAATCAAATATCAAAAAAATCAAAACCATATTAACAGAAAACAAGTATCCTACAGAATTTATAAATCAAGCAATAAAAGAACGGGTCCACAAAATATATAATAACACTTCAAAAACGCATAATAAGGAAACCCAAAACTATATCAGCATACCATATGTTCACAACCTCTCTAAAAAAGTTAACCACTCTTTAAAACAATACAATATAAAAACGTCTTATAAGCTCAATAATACTCTTAAGAAATTTTATTCAAACCTCAACCAAAAATTGAAAATAACAAACAGACCCACACCATATACAAAATCCCTTGCAATATTTGCTACATAGGTCAAACCAAACAATACCTCAACAAACGATTACAGGCCCACAAATACTCTAAAACCGATCAAATAGCCTTGGTATCACATAGAATTGAGCTCGACCACCAATTTAACTACGACGGTACCGATATTATTGTGAAGGAATCTAACACAAAGAAACGAGAAATTAAAGAAATGATCCACATTAAGAAAGATATTATCAGCATTAATAACAGAAGCGATATCAGCAACTTAAGCTCTATATATTACAACATAATCAAGTAATCATCGACATCATACCAAAACAAGGCACACACATACATATACACAAACATTTCATATATCAAAAAAAAATACAAATTCTCCACAATAGATTTACAATACACCATTGATTTACTTCAATCTTAAAAACTATACTTTACACATGAAATCGTACATAGAAAAACATTGAAAAAGAATAAATTTAAAAAACCATACATTTTCTCAGATCTTCAAAATAACGTACACATTTATACGATACAGTACAATATAGTATATTAAAAAACAAGTTTCATAAGGCACCATTTTGCCGCACGAGATCAGTTTAGAAAACGAGCCGCGTTAGCGGCGAGTTTTCTAAAGAGCGAGTGCGGCAAAAGGCCTTATGAAACGAGTTTTTTATACTATTTTTTCTATTTTGCGTTTTTTACATTAATAAATTGCTTAAATTGAAATTATTTAATTTGAAAGTTCAGAGTTTAATTTTTATATAAAGCATGCAGTTGGCCACATTGATACTTGACATTTTCAAATTTAGATCTTGCTATCCGCGAAGTATATTATATTACATATTATTTAGTAATTTTCGTTAACATTACTTGATACTTCATTTAAAAATATAAACATGAGTGACATAGAAACATATATATGTTGTTGTCAATTGCATACAACATACGTTGTTTGTGTAAAATACGGACATATATCATATCTGTCAAATGTACATAAATTCTTAAAATCAAATGACAGCAATGATATTTATTAATAATCGACGAAGGAGATACTTGTTGAAACTTCATTATATAGATATAATAAAACACAGTTGTATAGTTTCAAAATAATATATATGCACTACATATTGCAGTGGAATTTACTTTGAAATTGCTTATTTATTTTTTTATTCACACTACAGCTTATATCGCCGGCTATTCAGTCTAGTAGAATCCACGAACTGCCATCTCATGAATCGTTCCTCACGGAAAGGGGTTTAATGTCGTTTTCCAGAATAAAACCATAAACACAAATAAAACACGAGTCAATTCCTTTATATTAATGTAATTAAAAAAAAATAAAAAAATCCCTCTACAAAGTGTATAGGGTGCTAAAGCATCATCAAACAGTAGCAATGAGGAAACACTCTTTGTGAATAATGACTCGCACACAGAGAAAAACCTCTTCTGAATCACGATCAAACATAAAACTAATAAATATTAGTGAAATCTGTCAAGTTTAACCTCTACTGTGACCCCTTCAAACAAATATCAAAAACAAATTAGTTTTCAAAACTCACGATAGTTGAAATTTACTCATATGCCAAAAATAACATAACAAGGTCAATCCCCACTACAGAAACTCCAACCTTGAATTCAAAATGTTCTCGAAATATTATTTTAAAAAAAAAACTTCCCTTATAAAAAACATGACAACTTTCGCTAATATCCATGTACTACTTTCAAACATAAATTATTACAATAAACATGAAATTATCACAATGAAAATAATCCTGATATCAAATATATATAAATAAAATAATTTTTTTATCAACTTACATAGATCTATGTGTGATTTTATAGAATACACGAGAGATATCTTTTTCACAAAATTTTCAAATAAACATAAAACACTCGCATAAATCGAATTTAAATTAACTTGCACCTTACACTAAATGCAAAAACAAAATACAACCCGAATTTATACAACAAAGAATAAAATTGATTATCTTATTCTTTAATAAACCAAACACTTTAACAGTCAAGATATCTCTAAATCAAAATGAAATCTCCATATCCGCTTATCCATTCCCACCATCTAAAAATCAAAATATATATAACCAACACATTTTAACAAATACAATATCCGAAAAAGCGGCAAGTTCAATTCCTTGGTCAACCTAAATATACGAGGGCTAATCATAATTTCATACATTATAAAATTTATTTCATTTATAAAATTATATATATATATATAACGATCCCCGTCTGAAATAAATAAACATACAACTGAAATAGTTAATTTTTTTTAGAATGTCCCTATTACAGAGTTCAAAATCGTTCAATCATTTTCCTTACTTGTCCAAGGAAAATCCATGACAATATGTTTCATATATTCATCCACCTGATGAAGCCACAGTGTGGTGAAACATATGTAGTGCATATATATTATTTTGAAACTATACAACTGTGTTTTATTATATCTATGATATTTATTTCTGTATTCGAACAACGCCAACATTGAAAAATGAAAAAAAGCGTATCGAAATGAAGCTCATTTCGATACTGTTTTGGGTTTCATAATGAGTTCATTTCGAACGCAAAATAGAAAAAATAATTTAATCACTTCTTGTTAGTTTTATTGTAGTTTATCTATTTATATGTTTTTAAAGGCAATTCTGACATTTTAAAGTTGCAAATGTCTAATGCATACACACGTAGATATATTTTAATTAAATTTACAGGAAAGACGTATTTTATTCGTATTAAAAAACGATGAAAATTTCAACAAGATACAAAATCATCGTGGTACCATAGAAATAATAATAAACAATAGTTAGTGTTTCCTTTTGACATTTATTTGTCGTTGTTTACTTAAGTGTCACTATAAAGCATGCGTACAGGCTTAATTAGTGCCATAATGGAAAAAATTCCTCCTTTTTCTTCTACTAACGGATGATCAATTCGTGATGTCACTAATTATGTGGGCCGCAGTGTTGCTATAATTGCTCTATGTTGGCGAAAATGGAGAGAAAATAATAAGGAGCGACGACTTCCACGGCCTGGACGTCCCAGACTCACCACCAGTCGTGAAGATTGTGCTCTTGTGGCTCTTAGAGACCATTTTTCCTCAACAAGAGAAATTGGTGATAGATAGAGAGATTTAGTTCATCAACAGATCTCCATACGATCTGTGGATCGAATAATTCGATCTTTTGGGCTTAAATCGTACCGTCCATTTCTTTGTTTACCTCTAACTCTACGTCACCGAACTGCACGACTGGAACGGGCTAATAATAGGTTGCATTGAAATGAGGAATGGAATCGAGTCGTCTTTAGCGAGGAATCACGATTTTGTTTATGGTCTCATGATGGTCGCAGAATGGTCAGAAGCCATCCTGGTCAAAGAAGAAATTTCAAGTTTTTTCAACAACATACGGCTCTAACTCAAAGTGTAATGGTGTGAGGCCGCTGTCTGCTATGGAAGTAGATCTCCTTTAGTAATTATTCAATGAACATTAGATGCGAATCGTTTTATAAATCATGTGTTGAGACCAGTGTTAATCCCATATCTCAAAAACTAGTAAGTCACATTTTTCAATAGGATAATGGGCGGCCACATACCGCAAGGGTTACTATGGAGTTTATGAATAATGCTAATATTGCTTCTGTTTACTCGCAGCAGAAGCAGACAGTTATCGCAGACCTGGTGATGGCAAATGTGATTTTGCCGAAACGTCGTCCAGAAACCAGCACCGGTCTTTACGAAGACCAAACAGTGGAAACGCGGAAGAAAACCTGGAATCCAGTTAAAACACATACTACTACCCGCGGAAACCTAAAAGAAAACAATATATATATATATATATATATATATATATATATATATATATATATATATATATATATATATTGTTATATTTCAATGCGTCTACGTTGTGCTGACAAATGTAATACCTCTTGTATATGGTAAAATAAAATGAATGGATGAATGTTATAAATGCCCCAAAACGTTGGGCTCCAAATGTAATATGTCAATGACGTTAATATATAAAAAATGTTTATTATAGATTAATATAAAGTAATATTGCTATTGACATGTGAATTATATTGCCCCAAAAGTTGGGATGACAAATGTTATATTTCTGTGAACGTAGATTGTATATAAAAATTTATTTAAATCGGGCTTATTCAATACTTATCTGTTTTTTTTATCGGCTAGCTTATTTCTCTCTCAGGGTTAAGGTAGGTTCACTTCTCTCCACTTTGAATTTATTTACGTAGCTTATTTAATTGGAAATGGAACGATATCTCAAGTACTTTACAACAAAAAAACCAAAGTAAAATATTGACAATTAACTTTATTAATAAGAAAACATCTTGAAAAATTTCAGAATTTATATAAACAGTTTCGTGACACACATATATCATAAGGGAGACACACTTAGCAGTTGGTATTCTTACAGTACAAATGCAATATGGTGTAAGACAAGTGCAAATAATTGTTGCTTTATTAAAATATTTTATATAAGTGAAATCGAATCAAATTTTAAAATTAAAAGTAGTGGATACTAATATTTAAATAAGTTTTGAAAATGAATTACAATGTTTAATATCAGTGAAAATAATGCGACTAATTATGTATAGAATAAACAAAAAAAGTTCTAGAAGTGTTCATAGGCAAGTTAAAAATGGCGCGTATAATATTTGTAAAAATAGCAAAAACCTGAATCTTCGGATATAACCTCTGTTGATTCCTGCGCCTGTGTTCTGGAGAAGTCTTCACAGCGGGAAACTGGAGAATATTTTTGCTACTATCCCTCGGGATGATGTGAACTTTTCAAAATCTTCAAGTCCGACGGCGGCTTGAGCGGATGGCCGATCTCGAGCGTTCAAAGATGGTGTTCAATGTACGATGAAATTTTAGGCGGGTAGTTTTCGTATCGAAAACTTTAAAAATTCTTAACTCTTGAACTGTTAGGTCGGAAGATGTTAAATTTGGTCTACAGGTAGTTCGTACTTAGGTGAAACGTTTAGTAGACTTAAAAATCTCGAGCACTTAATATTTCCGCCAAATTATTTTAATTAAGCCGGAGCACAAAAAAAACGTGACCTCTCGTTGCAACTACTAATTACCGACGCCAATCTTTTCATTTGTTTTTAATTGCATAACTTGCCGCAAATCGCTCCATTCTTTACTTGCATTATCTTTTTGAATATTATTAAATTAAACATTTTTACAGTGTAAAACAGTTAAAAAAATTACATTTTGATTTATAAAATAACTTTAGTTAGGTAACATATGTTGATGTGTTTACAATCACTCTGTCAACATCTGTTTCTTTGCGGGTTATTGCACCGTTAAAATTGTGGGCGGGGCTTAATTGTTCAAATACATTTAAATATAAATACGTTAAATTTGTTTGAATAAAATCGCGTTAAATATTAATTTGAAATAGAAATGAATATAAACATCACAATAAAAAAAAGAAAAATAAGTTAATTATTTCAAGGCAAATTTGTCGTCATAATAAAGTATTTATACTTTGAATCAATCTTTCCCCTTCTTGGTATTAAATTACATAGTAAATACAAACATTACAGTTACATGTATCCTTTGTATTTTTTCAGAGAAACAGCCCTTCTTGCAATGCCTCAATATATATATATATATATATATATATATATATATATATATATATATGTATTTAGTGTTAATAAGAATTAAAAATTTATTTCTTATTTGTTTAATTGGCCGTGTCATAATATTAAAATAATAGACTTTTTCTTGGTTTAGCGACCTTTGGAATTCGTTAAAGGTCGCTAAACCAAGAAAAAGTCTATTATTTTAATATATAGAGGAAAGTGACCAAACCCGGACCCCTACTTTGGTTTTGATTAAAAAAAAATAGAATGTTGTGCAAAATGAAATGGAAATACGTGTGTGAATGCTTTATTGAGTTATCTATTATATGTATTCTATTAAGGTACAAAAATAAAATATTTTTCGGTGAAAACCTGTTTTTTCACAAACCGTAAATGTTGTCAACTTGGACAGAAGGTTTCCTAAAGCGGACCCCTCATAAACAACCAAAATAATGTTGACTTGAATGCGGAAAATGAATTCAAAACAAAGAAAGTTTGGTACATAACACAAAAAACAGTTTTTTTTTGCAATTATATACAAAAGCCACAGATGTAGGAATCTGTCTCGGCACCAGCACATTCAACGTGTGCCCACAAAGAACACATCAAGCACATGATCCAAAGTTCGCCTGCAGTGTCTTGTAAAAATTTCATATTGCAAAACATACATTCAGCATCGTCATCATTCCTAGGAGATATTCCGGGAGGACATTCTAGTTCGGAAGAACTAGAGGATATTTCAACACTTGACTCATCACTGCTGGACTCTTCTTGTCTCAATGTAAAGTTGAGACGTTTCTTGACTGCCTCCTTTTTTGTTTTGGAATTGTTAGGAACTGTTTCCTTGTTTAATTTAAGATTTGTAAGTGTTGGAATAGATGTTGACCCTCGGCCACGGCCCCAACTACGTCCACTCAGCTGCTGTTTAACTTCTTTAGCATTTTTTGCTTCCACCAAATCGGTTTTGTACGGTGAAAACGTAATGATCGCAGAGCTGCAAGCCTTTCGTCCTCTAGTGGAAGTCCTCTTTTTAACTTGTGGAATAGGGATGATTTGAAATGGGCTAGTTTGAAAAGACTTCTCATTTCTTGGTGAATCTTGCAATTCAGACACGCCAGAAGTTGAAAGCTTGTTTTGCAGAGTTCTTGAATTAACTGCTCCTGCAGAAACCTGGCGTTGTTCATCAGAGACTGTAGGTGGTACAGCAGACTGAAACGTTTTCGAAGTGGATGGTTTATTTAGATCAACTTCTAGGCCAACAGCTTGTTCATTTACATCAGAATCTTCATTATTCTTTGGGGGGCTCGCTTCATTTCCCGAGGACTTTTTTTTAAAGACAGTTTCATGAAAAGAGAGCATCTGCATTTTGGTGGCCTCTTCAATATATTCTGCACCTGTGAATCGGATTTTATTTAAAGGATAGATTCCTGTCACCCTGAAGCCGTTGATTGCAATTTGAGCAGTCTGACACCTGATGTAGGCTTTTCCGAACAGCTCCATTACGTCAAAGGCACTGACGGGGCGATCATTACACTTTAACCACTGCCTGATTTCCTCACTGTAGTAGGACTTAAGGGGACCCATGAAAGTTGTCCAATGGCTGCAGTTTATGAGATGAGTGAGGAGGCAGAGAAACAATTGAAATGTGATTGTCACGAGCTAAGTCGATTAGATCAATATTTTGAGTATGGCTGTAATGGCCATCTAAGAGCAGTAGAACAGGTTTGTCCTCTGTAGGCTTAACAAACTGGATGAAGTGTTCAAACCACTGTGTAAAAATATTGGTTTGGATCCAACCTGAGGGGTGAACTGCAAAAATTGTTCCAGGTGGTGCTCCTTTTTTCAGCTGCTCACTCATATTTTTCCTGGGAAATATGACCAAAGGGGGCACGAATGAACCAGCAGCATTCATGCTTACAACGATGGTAATCAGTGCTCCACGTTCCCCAGATGTCAATGCAGCTACTTGTTTTTTGCCACGAAGACCAATTTACTTTTGCCACTTTTGATTGAACAATCGTGATCCCACTCTCATCAACATTATAGATTCTGTCAGGAGTGTATTTTTCCTTTTCGTTAAGGCCTTCGAGTAGACTAAATAATTTTTCAGTATTTTCTTTGCTAAACCCTAATGCCCTAGAATAGGATGTGCCAGTAGGTTTCCTCTCAGACAATTTCTTTTTGTGACGCTTGAAAAAGAGACTAACCCACTTCTTGCCAGCCATTTCCTCATTAAAAGGATGCCTGATATTAGTTCTTTCAGATAGCTGTACAGCCATTCTTCGTAAGTCCGAACGGGTAAGTCCAAAAAAAGCAGCTTCCATTGCAACACAATAATGAACTAGTTCCTCTTCGAGTTCTTTACCCAAAACTGTAGGTCTACCTACTTTTGTTTGGGCTGCTTCCTCTGGTGTTCCATACTTTTCTTTCGCCAACCTCATAAGTGTCGTTTTTGGCACTTTAAATGTTTTACTTGCTTTTTTCCAGCCGAATTTCTTTTTTCGAACTGCATCAATCGCTTTTGCCATGTCGGCGGCATTCCAGTTTCTTAATTTCGTCTTCGCCATTCTTATGGAAGCTGCAACAGAATCCCAATAGAATAAGAATTTAGAAAATGAGAACTTCTAACAAGACAAAATAGAGGGTCCGCTTTAGGAAACTGCAGAGGGTCCGGTTTACGCAACCATAACCAAATTGTTTGAAAGCCGACAACTTTTTAAGTAGATGACTTAACTAAACCACAATATGATAAATTAGAAGTAGCAACAATACCATTTCAGAATATATATAACTTGAATGACTTACCTGTGAACTAATCGGTAACGATTGACTAATTCGCCGGTTTAAAATAACTTTTATGCTCACAACAACATATAATGGCCGACTGACCAGCAACAGGTGAAGCCGGTGATACTACCGCTCGACTCGCATGCGGCCGCTTTCGAAACTATCAGTTACGCCTGTTTCTATTGGAAAGTAGATTAATGCAGAGGCAAAACGAAGGGGGTCCGCTTTAGGGGGTAGGGTCCGGGTTTGGTCACTTTTCTCTCTCTCTCTCTCTATATATATATATATATATATATATATATATATATATATATATATATATATATATATATATATATATATATATATATATATATATATATATATATATATATATATATATATATATATATATATATATATATATATATATATATGAACTTCATGTGTATGAGAATTAATAATTATTAAATCTCATTTTACATGCGATTGTCGCTATAATTTGTTGCATTTAATTCTACAATTCGGCAAATCACTTTTGCCCTAGATTGTAGACGCAACAAGCCGCGACATCAACTGTACAAGTTGTCAGTACAAATGAAAAATTTTTTGAAAAACTTATCTGCGCGGAATGTGCATATATCGATATTTCACTGTTTTTTACAGATCATCAGTGCACCTTACCGAAGACAGACATGTTCTATAATTTGTTGCATTTAATTCTACAATTCGGCAAATCACTTTTGCCCTAGATTGTAGACGCAACAAGCCGCGACATCAACTGTACAGCTGTACAACTGTATAGCGACAATCGCATGTAAAATGAGATTTAATAATTATTAATTCTCATACACATGAAGTTCATTACAGTTCGTATATATACACGTAGTATAGAAGTGAATAACATGTCTGTCTTCGGTAAGGTGCACTGATGATCTGTAAAAAACAGTGAAATATCGATATATGCACATTCCGCGCAGATAAGTTTTTCACAAAATTTTTCATATATATATATATATATATATATATATATATATATATATATATATATATATCTCCTAGATATATTTTTTGAAACAAAGTTATATTAGCTTATATAACGATTTTAAGGTGGCAAAACATTTGCCTTTAATTGTAAGAATTTTCTATCTTTGCTTTTATTTTGTTTAGAATGCAATTGAGACTGTAAATAGAAACCAATATTTCAATATAAGTATTTGATATATATTAAGAGAATACTTATTTTAAAGAAAGTTTAGAAAATTAACCCATTGATCAAATTCATAAGAAAATTCACACTGTATCCGTTTACAATAAATTTATTGATAATTTTCTGATGCCAAATTTATTTGGAGAAATTAGTAATCATATGTTAACGTTTGAATAAACAATATTGCCTAACTTGCGATTATAATGAATAAAATTTTGTCATATTTACGTACGATGTCGCTTTAGAAATTTCATTAGGACTCAAATTTAAACAACTATGTTTTTTTTCACACATTAATAGACATGTGGTATGGTTTCAATTAGACACACTTAATGTGACGTTTATGAAATCTTGCAAAATTAAGTTACTTTTTACATGTTAATATGAGTTTATGATCTTTACCAATAATTTTTAATTCTAGAAATTGAAATACTATTAAACACAAACTAAGACTCAAAAAATTAAGTTATCTTAAAAAATATAGCAAAGTTGTAATTAATTCCATACTACAAAATACTAACGCGTGACTACAAATTATTGAAATTTTTTTCTAGGCTGGCAATATTTTTGCAACTTTATGTTGACATAATTGAATCTTAAATTTAAATTTGTCAAAGTAAAAGTCAAAAAAGTAATTCTAACCATATGTGATTATACAAAATATTCTAACCAAAAAAGATCATTCTTAAGCGAATGATCAGGGAAGCCAATTTATCAGTTTCCAAATTAGATATTTGCTTTAATCGTTTATAGTCACTCGGTATTTACGAAATATCGTATATAACATAAATACAACGTTTTAATCATCGATTAAAGAAGAATTGCTGTACATATATATATATATATATATATATATATATATATATATAAGATAATTATTTCGTGACCTTTGTATGTTATGGGAACCAGACCTTAAATCGCCAACTGATTGAAACTACTATATATATACAGTGTGTTTCACCTTTCATGAGGACACCTGAATAACTTTTTTATTTTGAAAGCATCAATATCAAATTTTTATCAGTTGCGTAGGCCCCGACAACGCACCTTTTTGTATGAATAGAGTTTTTATAAAGTAAATATCTAACCAACTATAATTAAAATAAAAAGTAGTGTTTCAAGTAATGTCATACTAGCGATAAAGATAGAACAAAAAAGTATTAGGAAAAGTTTTTACAAATCACTCAAGAACCCTTAATACCAAATTTCGCGGAAAAATTTTCATTTTTAAATTCTTCTACATTTTTATGCTATCAGTAGATAATAGTTTGTTATTGCAATAATAAGAGTACCATGAAGCAAGAAAACAATTCACAAATTTTATTCAACATTAAAGAACAAATAAAACAAAAGCAACAAATTAATGAACAATATTTTAAATAGGATCTTTTTCCACTAAATCACCTTGAAGACGGATACATTTTTCCAATCGCCTTTTGCCCGTCGTAATACTTCCGGAGAAATTTCTCGACGGGCTTGTCGGATTTTCTGACACAGTTCCTGTATATTTTGAGGTCTAGATCCATACACAGCATTTTTAATGGTCCCCCCAAAGAAAAAAGTCGAGTGGTGTAATGTCAGGCGATCTCGGTGGCCGCTCTATTAAAGGGCTATTACTGCCTATCCATCTTAACGGAAAGTTTTCGTCTAACCATGCTCGCACTATTCTTACGTTATGAACTGGGGATCCATCTAGCTGGAAGTGTAAATCTCGCCTCATAATGATAAATCATCAGGCACATCAATTAATACAGTATTAAAAAAATTTAAAAACCTTTCTGCATTTAGCGTATCAAAAAAGAAAAACGGGCCAATGACTTGTGTATTTAAAATTCCGCACCACACATTAACTTTCTGCGAATATGGTCTTTTACAATTGATAACCCATTTTGGATTTTCTGTTGCCTAGTATCTACAATTTTGGGATGAAACAATACTATTTGTAATGAAGGTAGCTTCATCACTAAACTTTTTTTTTTAAATTCTGTCATTTAGAAAATAGCCTTGAGCCCATAGACAATACTCCATTCTTCTATTGAGATCTCCTTCTTCAATGGCGTGTAAATATTTTGGCTTATACGGTTTCAATTTGTGATGACGGAGACATCTCTAAATTTTGGAGTAAGAGATATTTAAATGTCTAGCCATATCTTGTAAACTCGCGTGAGGATTATTACGATACGCTGCTAATATTACTGCATTGAAATGGTGTGCTCGATTATTTAGTTCATGTTGACGTGGTTTAGCAACATCTCCAGTAGTGTTGAAAATGTTATTCAAGTATGCAACAGTTCGATGACGAATGGGTGGACGTTCAGGATGTCTCGCGTTAAACGCTCTTGCAGCCTCTCGGGTAGTACGTACATTATCACCAACAATTCGAATAATTTCTACGTTTTGAGCAATACTTGAATGTCTGTCAGCCATTGCTCAGCAAAGTTCAATAGTTTCAACTGAAATAAACTGTTTAGTGAACTGACGTTTGACATTTGAACGCTTTTGTTACAATTGAAACAGACATGTAATATTCATATCTGTAACTGTACACATGGACAATTCGTTATACGTGCGTTATAGCGTTATATATACAAGTGTTATACGTGTATAACGTATAGATATACTTAAAACCTTTTTGTATATTTACTGCCATCTGGCTCGTTGTTAATGGACTACACCGATATACGTATTTTTTCGTTTTTTTGTACCAGCATAGGTGGTCGAACGAAAGGTCGCCTTTTCCGACATAGTCTCTTTCGTTCGTCAGATGACAATTATTAAATAGTGCCACCTTATAGGACGCAACTTGCTTTATCTTGTAGGCGATTTCAGTGTAAATGTATATACAGATACAAATCTGTTGTTTAACCGATCTGTATTATTTTGTATACATTGCTTCACTAGCTTGACTGATGACGCCTAGATGGCAGAAACACGTGTCTTAAGCAGAAGTAAATGCTGAAAATACGAGGTGTATTGTCCATGTGTACAGTTACAGATATGTATATTACATGTCTGTTTCAATTGTAACAAAAGCGTTATACGTGCATAATGTATAGATATACATAAAACCTTTTTGTATATTTACTGCCATCTGGCTCGTTGTTAATGGACTACACCGACATACGTATTTTTTCGTTTTTTGTACCAGCATAGCTGGTCGAACGAAAGGTCGCCTTTTCCGACATAGTCTCTTTCGTTCGTCAGATGACAATTATTAAATAGTGCCACCTTATAGGACGAAACTTGCTTTATCTTGTAGGCGATTTCAGTGTAAATGTATATACAGATACAAATCTGTTGTTTAACAGATCTGTATTATTTTGTATACATTGCTTCACTAGCTTGACTGATGACGCCTAGATGGCAGAAACACGTGTCTTAAGCAGAAGTAAATGCTGAAAATACGAGGTGTATTGTCCATGTGTACAGTTACAGATATGTATATTACATGTCTGTTTCAATTGTAGTTTTAATATACGTTTAAAATCTCAACTTAAATTTACATTTTTATTTCGTTAATTTACAAATGCCAGTCCGCTTATTATACGCGTTCGTAAATGTATGATTTTCACCGCGAAATATTTAAACGGTGCGGGTGATTCATGAAAATGTCAACATAAATTAATAATGTTAAATAAATTAACTTTGTATTAAATAAATGAATTTTATTATGTAAATCGTAATTTTAAATTTAATAAATATTACCACATACTTTTTATTACCTTAAATGTCATCTTAACTTATTTAATATTGTACAACAATTTGTACACGGGTCTACCAAAAGTTTATGCTACTATATTCTAAAACATGATGATAAAATCTAAAAGAACGTTAATGAATTACTTTTAATTGTTCCTTGCGTTAGATATACCCAAGAAAGCATGAATTATTATATATATATATATATATATATATATATATAAATATAATATTTTCGTGACCTTGGTATGATATGGTAAACTTAATAAGTCGGCGATTAAAGGTCTGGTTTATTACTTCAAAGTATATATATTTAAAACAACCATACATGTTTCGGCAATGATGCCTTTGACAAAGGCATCATTGCCGAAACATGTAGGGTTGTTTTAAATATACCGCCTGATTCTGAGTAAACGCAACGATTCGAACGTATAAATATTTCTCCCGCTTCGAATACAATTCCCCTGAACGCGTTTAGCCAATCACAAAGCAGTCTGTCGCGCAACCATTTAACAACTAATGTCACAAATTAGTGTCACCACTGTCACCCTATACGGAGTCTCTTAAGCGTTTGAATAGTGAAAATAAGAAAATAAGAAAAGAAAATAGACATTACTGGTTCTGTACAAAATTTAAAACCATTATTCCCAAATCGCAGAGTTCCTAATGATACGTTCATTTTAGTATGCGCTGCAATAGAACTAAATTCAAATTTGACAGTTAGCGATATTTCCAACGATTTAGGCATATACTGCTCTTCCGTTAACCGCATACTAAAATTAAATGGTTTTCGTAATTATAAATATTCCAAACATCATCAATTATTTTACGGTGATGAGTTTAAACGTATGAATTTCCGTTATTATATAATTAATTTCTCATTATGAACAATTTATTTTATTATCTGTAACAGTAAATTTTTCTTTACATTACTAGAATTTAATTTAGTTTTTATTTATTTCTGAAGTTTATTTAGTTTACTATGAACAGTTTTTGTGACCTTTATTATTAAAATTTAATTTATTAAATCTCTTGATGCCTTATTTGCAATTTTCTTAACCGCTTATTAATAATTTCATTACGCTTTGTAGAATAACGTATTGCAATTTACTCATTACCATAACACAGGACTAAACAATTTATAGTCCTTTAATAGTAATTTGGTAATAAGATAATTTTTCTTACGCGGCTCCATAATATGTAAGTATGTATGATATATGACATTGATGTTGACACGCCTACAGCATTCAGGGGAATTGTATTCGAAGCGGGAGAAATATTCATACATTCGGATCGTTCCGTTTGCTCAGAATTAGGCGGTATATACTTTGAAGTAATAAACCAGACCTTTAATCGCCGACTTATTAAGTTTACTATATATATATATATATATATATGTATTATTGCGTTATTTTCTTCTAAGAACCTTATAGTAACCCTTGCTGTATAAGGATGTTCATTATCTTGTTGGAAAAGGGATGACTTAACTTTTGTAAGTATGGTAATGCAACATTTAATCATTTGCATTCAAATTTCTGTCAATAAAAACTAGAGGTGACCTGCTACTGATGTTATCGCATTTCAAACCATCACCCCCGGTGTAAGGGTCGTATACTGTTGTTGCTCGAGGTCTGAGCTGATTTCTTCCTGATTTCTTCTGCAGACCACCTGGACCAACACTATAACACTGTTGATACACTGCGTCCCATCGTCGGAAATTTGTCTTATTGAAAAACCGGCTTTCCCCATACCAACAATGTGCCCCCTTTCGAATTCCCTTAAGTGATTGTAACTGTTCTGTAGTCAGCGCCTAAGCATAATGACTTAATGACTTAATAAATTGAGAACAAATCGCTACGAAATATTGCTTCAATCTTAAGGAAACGCAAATTTAAAAACACAATATTTTGATAAAATAAAATAAAAATATTGTACGCCTATTAAATTTTTTTGCCCATATTGTTATCATTTCTTATCAGAGACAAAACAGAGTAGTACAAAAAAATTCATTGCAATTGATCGACGCTTTCTGGATGTCCGGATTAATTTTAAAATCAGTATATATACTTTTCAATGCTAAAATTTATTATTGAAAATACGAAACATTACTAAAATGTGCCAAATCCAGAATTAAGATTATATTTCTAGACATTAATAATAATAGTAATAATAATAATGTTTATTGTCCAACAGCAGAACAAATTACGGAACAAAATTAGAAGACGAAAACATTAAAATAAATTACAGTAAATTATAAACTAAATCAAAAAAATACATCGTTATAGTGCAAAGTCCTGGGATACGTCAAATGAAAATCCATCACGGAAACGTAATATAGACACACACATTTAGACCATCAAGCAATCGCGATGGCTTAAGGAAATTGTTTACCAACTTAGAAATAAAGCGGGATTTATAAATTTCACGGGACAAAGTAAAAACTGCTTTCTGTGCCACTTCAAAAGCAACACATTGTGTGGTGGATAGACGCCATATATTTTAAGCGACAGATATTTCAAAAATCTGCGATAAACCTTCTCAATAGAAAATTGTTGGTATAAATAATGAGGTGACTAAACAACTGACAAATATTCAAGTCTACTGAGAATACAACAAAAAATAGACTTTAGCAATAAAATATCAATAATTTTTTACAAGAACGCAAAACAAATCAAAAAGTTTTTTCTAACTGTAATAATAGAAACTCAAATGTGGGTCAAAACAGACACAAATATGTCTGATTTCCTCGCGTTTTCTACAGAATGTGATCCCCAATATGCAGAAAGGATTGAGTTGTTCTTTCTGGAATATGTTACAAAGAAGTATTTATTTGCATTAAGAGATAATTTGAAGCCAGTATCTGTGCAAAATCTGTGCACGATAGGTACCGCGTTGTCTCACAGACAGGAACAAACAGCGTCGATTGAAATGCTGCGAGCAACTTTTTCAGCGTGACGAAGGAGACGACTTTCTTTTGTACACTGTGGCGAGGGCGAGTCATGGGTCCATCATTACGACCCAAAAGAGAAAAGACAGAGAGCTGAATACCGACAACTGTCTTCCCTACTCAGACGAAAAAGTTCAAAACACAAGTATCCGCAAAAAAATCTTTTAACTGTGTTTTGGGATGCTCACTGACTTTATGTGACCGATTTTCTGGAACGAGGGGCAACGGTAAATTCTTCTCGGTGCATACAGACTCTAAAACACCTCTGATATCGAGTTTGTCGGGTTACTGGAACCAAAAATCTTGCAACATGACAACACTCGTCCACCCACTTCGCGCCCAACTGCAGAGGCTCTGCGCCCCCCGATCTTGCACCTTGCGATTTTTATTTATTCTCTACTCAAAAGCGACCTCAATCATTATACCTCAGACGATGAGGTGAAAGCAGCTGTCAAATTCTGGATTCGAGAAATGTCGGAAGAATTTTTCAGTGACGGAATGAACAAATTAGTTACACGTTGGAAGAAATGTGCTAGCCTTAACGACGACTATGTAGAAAAATAAATATATGATTTTCAAGCTTAAGCTTAACTTAACTTAAGCTTGTGTACTTTTATGTTCTTTTTGCCCGATCTTGCTATTTGTTTTTGTTCGCGCTGTACAAGCATGTGTGTATTACTTTTCAGCCTACTATCATATTTATATTTATTGCAAATGAAATACATCATTCTATGCGTTGATGGCAAAGTCAATTTTTAGATCATCTGCGTAGGCTAACGAGATATGTCAAAGATTTAATGAAATCGGTAATGAATATTGAGAACAGCAACGGTCCCACATTGAAGCCTTTCCAGATGAAGGTGTAAATCCAAATAACTTATGGTCATAAAAAATTACATAATTTGATCTATTCATCAAATATAAAGTAAGGTCCGACTCAATCCTTTTTTCTTTACTATATTCACAATTTCAACATTTAATCCTGCTTTCAGTCTACCTTTTTTTTCACGTCTATTTCTGTTTCTCCTTCTCTCTTCTATAGACCATTCGAAAACGCCAATACTGTTTTCGACAAAAATCGTTTTGCTCTCGAATTCGTACGCTCAATGTCAATGTCTTGTATGATTACCCAGTTAAAAAGCATATGCCTTTCTGTTGACACTGTGACATCAACGTCATTTTCTTGAACGTAATAGCGACAGGTGTCAACAGGGCCCCGAGTGATTCAAAGGCTTGTTCCGATTCATAGACTTCAAGTAATTCACAATTGAGTAGTAACTTTTTCGGTCCTAATTTCACTACAGCCACGTTTGACCGTAGAAATACTCCATACTCCGAAACGATTTGTTCACCTTTTTGCAACATACATCTTATCCCGCATTGTAGATAACTTCTTTCGACTGTTTCTTTCGCTTTTCTTAAAAAAGCAACTTAAGATCTTTTGAATACACTTGTACTCGTATGTTCTTTAAATAAAGATATTTCCTGGTTTCAAAATTAATTCACACATTTGGTCTATCACATTGTTTTCTTCTACCTATATTATGTCCTTCAGAAAAGATTCTTTAATTTAAAATTTTTTCTTTAAAATATCATAGTATGATGTTACACAGATGTGCAGATTTCCTATTTTTAACTTACTACATTCTGCTCACAATACTACTATTATTTTGACCAGTCGTTTATAGTAAAAGCGAAAAAATTCTCAACTATTTAAATAGATTGCTAGATATTCCTGCATAAATATGTACCTTTAGAACTTTCAATCCTAATATTTATATTGTTACTAAGAATGCTGCTCGGTCGGGCGCGGGCGTGCTAACAATAAGGGTAAATTATTTAAATAAATAATGGTGTGATGATGCATGAAAGGCCCAGGACGTGTGTAATATTCTGAAATAAAAATATTGAGTGAGCCACAAAAAAGTTTTCAGAGTATACCACGGATTAAAACAGTTATGACTTAGATTGATTAAATGATTTAACCGACATGTCGTACTACTGGTAATAGGTTAAATCGTTAAATAAGAGTTGCCAAATGACGTACATTAAGCTAACCTAATATTTAAATCTACGGAAAAATTTATATTCAGGAGAGGAAAAGACGGTTATTTGAAAGTTTTGGTTGCTGAAATGTATAAATTACAATGATTTATAATAAAAAATATAGTTTTTTGTAGTGCCGTCTGTTTTTAAATGAAAAAATATCGAAAAATAAAATTTGAAATCTAACATAAAAAACCAAATCAGATTAAACAACATTATATATGTCAAATATCATAATTTTCAGAATAAAGATGAATTAATAATTAAATTAAACACAGCAATTTAATAATGTAGTATACAAAACAAGCAAGTGTGACATTGATGTAATCACTATTTTTTTCTTTTAACACAAATGCGTTGGTTCTGAAAATAAACGGATTTTTTATTGGAGAAATTAATCTTCGTCATCTGTGAAGTCATCCATTGGAGTTTGTTGTGTGGGGTTTCATGATCCGTTTAACCTATTGTTTAAATCAAAAGAAGAACAAAACACAATCAATTACGTAACAATAATCATTAAATAAGGTGCATTATATGGCCACCGTCCTCATCTCTACAACGTAAAGTTCTTCACTTAACAGAGTTAATAACATTTTCTAGGATCCAAGGTGAATTATTAATTTCTACGATCTTATTAGTGATCCTTTGTTACAGGTCATTAAGATCAACACCAGGTGTTACAAAAATAGAATTTTTTAAGTACGGCCATAAAATG